>CM062813.1:461640332-462340823 GCA_031772625.1 Pinus tabuliformis
AACTCCTCATGAGCTCTGGTATGGTGAGACTCCTTCGGTAAAGCATTTCAAAATTTTTGGGAGCAAATGCTATATCAAGAACACTGATGAACAACTTGGCAAACTTGAACCTGGAGCAGATGAAGGCATTCTCCTTGGTTATTCTCCCCATGGAAAAGCATATAAGTGTTACAATAAAAGACTTGGAAGAATTGTTGACAGCATTGATGTAGTGGTTGATGAAAAAGGATACATCCCTAGGCAAGTAAATCATGAAAATATCGAAGAGGATGAAGACTACTCTCCAAATCAGACAAATGATGAAGAAGAACCTCAAGAGGCACCTGAGGAGCAAATAAGGATAGAAGAGAAGACTCCATCCAAGTATGTTCAGAATAATCATCCAGAATCTCTGATTTTGGGGCAGAAAGAAGCAGGTGTACAAACAAGAAGAACAATTGCAGAAGCCTCAATCTATTTGGCATTGCTCTCCTCCACTGAACCACAAAATATAAGAGAGGCATGCAAAGATGAATGCTGGGTCAAGGCGATGGATGAAGAACTTGAGCAGATCGAAAAGAACAACACTTGGGAATTGGTTCCTAGACCAAAAGATAAGAATGTCATAGGGACAAAATGGATCTTCAAAAATAAGTTGAATGAAAATGGAGAAGTAATTAGAAGCAAGGCCAGACTTGTGTGTAAAGGGTATGCTCAACAAGAAGGAATAGACTTCGAAGAAACTTTTGTTCCCGTTGCTAGACTTGAGGCCATCCGAATGTTCCTTGCTCTCTCAAGCTTTCAGAAGTTCAAAGTTTTTGAAATGGATGTGAAATCAGGCTTTCTGAATGGGGACTTAGAAGAAGAAGTGTACATTGAGCAACCAGATGGTGTCATCCTTGGGAATGATCCAAACCTTGTATGTAGACTAAAGAAGGCTCTCTATGGTCTTAAACATGCTCCAAGGGCTTGGTACTACCGTTTGGATAAATATCTTCATCAACAAGGTTTTTCAAAGGGATCAGCAGATAGCAATCTTTACATAAAAATTGAAAATGACAAATTACTAATACTTGTTGTGTATGTAGATGATATTATCTTTGGCGGCAATGAAGAAGCTATGAGTCAAAGCTTTGACTTGGTGATGCAGAAAGAATTCAAAATGTCTTTGCTTGGAGAACTGACATATTTTCTTGGATTGCAAATCAAACAAAATGAAGGTGGGATCTTCTTGTCTCAAACAAAGTATCTCAAGCAGATTTTGAAGAAATATGGCATGGAAGATGCAAAACCAGTATGTACCCCCATGGTCACAGGATGTAGCCTCAGTGCAAATGATGAATCAGCAGCAGTGCATTAACCAACCTACGGATCTATGATTGGAAGTCTACTTTATTTAACAGGTACCCGACCAGACATCATGCATGAAGTTGGAATAATTGGAAGATTTCAGGCAAATCCAAAGGAAACTCATCTTCAGGCAGTGAAGAGAATTTTCAAGTACCTTCAAGGAACTCAAAACTATGGCTTATGGTATCCTAGAGATACAGATCTCACACTTCATGCTTATACAGATGCAGATTGGGCCGGAAGCGTGGATGACAGGAAGAGCACAAGTGGTGGTGCATTCTTTATGGGTTCCAGATTAGTATCTTGGTTCAGCAAGAAACATAGCTCGATTGCTTTATCTACAGCTGAAGCGGAATATGTGGTTGTTGCATCTTGTTGCACTCAACTCCTTTGGATGATGCAGACCTTGCAGGGTTTTTAAATCACTTGTACTCCACCTATCTCCATCTTATGTGATAACACAAGTGCAATCAGCATTTCAAAGAACCTAGTCATGCATTCAAAGACCAAGCACATACTGATCAAGTATCACTTTCTCAGGGAACAAGTGCTTGAAAAAAAGGTCAAGTTGGAGTATGTTCCTTCTAAGGAACAAGTTGCTGATATACTCACCAAACCATTGCCCAGGGAGACCTTTGAATACCTCAGGCAAAAGCTGGGGGTAGTTGATGCATCATCTTGCTATTGAATATCATCTGTTTCAAAAATTGTTGGTTGTACGTGAGGTTCATATGGGGTATATGCGTACATTTGCTGGATTATGGATTGGTTGAAGATTGAATTGCACTGGTTCAGGGGGAGCACATATAATGCATTGTTGGCATTATGGTAGCACATAAGGAGAACATGGATGCTGATTTGAATATCGCTTCAATATGTCTCTATCTCTTTTATTCATGGTGTATGGTGGATTATGGTTTGCAGATATGGTTTACAGTCAAGGGGAGCATGATCAGCAGAACAAAGACTTAAGCATGGTCTCAGGGGGAGCATAACCCTTTTCCCTTGATGTCAAAGGCGGAGAATGACGTTAAGGATCTTGAGGTTGCCATCAAGTCCAAAGGGGGAGATTGTTGGCATTATGATTCTGGTTTGGCCCTATGGTACAAATGTTGTACTTGATGACAACTCACTCAAGTGGAAAAACTCTGTTCAGGCTCTCAAAATGATGGAAAATAAGAGGTTCGCAGGTGCATCATTCAAAAGGTGCAGACCCGTAGGTTCGCCATTCAGGAAGTGCAGACATACTCGCAGGTTCTCTGTTCATAAGGTGCAGTCCCACAGTTCACTCACTCCAATGCAGAGAAGCGCGCTCATGTGGGGTTTCTTATGTTTGGCCCTTGGTATTTAGCCCGTCGTTCATGATCCTATGGTTTTGACCCATGGTTTAGGATATAAATTATTTGAACCCCTGTTTGGATCCCTTGTATTGGTTTTCGATGGTTTTGTCCCATGGTTTGAATAAGGGCTTGCCTATAAAAGGGAAAATAGATCACTTGGCTAGACACTTCTGAAATTTGAATATCTTAAGATCTGAATGTTTGGGTGATTGGTTTTAAAAGCTAGATCTAAATCAAGGAGAAAATTTAAGGTGAATCTATTGATAAGTCATGATCTCTCGGGCGCATGATCAGATCTATGGATCTGACTGATTGTGGCACGTTGGAGGACTACTAATTTGGCCCTAATCAGAGGTTTGCAGGCGATCCACGCCATAAGTGCAGGGGTACGCAGTGCAGGAGAAAGACGCAGTGCGGGGGTACGCAGCGCAACAGAAGGCGCAGTGCGAGGTATGCAGCACAGAAGAAAGCACGGTGCAGAGATACATAGAGGCACAGAAGGAACAGTGCAGAGGTACGCGGTCTGACAAACAGTGCAGTGCGTATCTGAGTTAAGGTACGCAACTCAACAGAAGGAGAAAGTGCGGTGGTACGCAGAGCAGCAGAAGGATACGGTGCGGATCTGCACAATTTAGGCACAGAAAGGATGCGGATATCCGCAGGTTTATATCGGTGAAGTTGCGGACCTGTCTTGAAACATTTGTTGGCTGTATTTTACCTATTGCTGCAGAGTTCTGGGTTTAGACTTTTGGTATTAATTTTCTGTTTATAGCATTCTGAGAAGTTGGGTGATTCATTGGTTGATTGTATAAGGAGATTGGGTGATTTGCATGTACTTGTTGATTATTTGATCTTCTTGGATCTAGTCTGAAAATTAATGAAACGTGGTCCTTAAAGAAGTAGAAGAGCAAAGGGGGTTGTAGCTCCCTTCCAGGAGAGACTGGAAAACGAGAGAGAGTTGTAGCTCTCTTCAGGTTGCAGCCTGCGTACTGGTAAAGGACTACACCAGTACAAAATCCTTGTAAAAGAAGTTTCTAATTGAAATAATTTAGAGACATATTGCAGCAGGTGGTTTTCATCCACATTGGGTTTCCACCTTATATCTGGTGTTCTTTGGTGTGCTTATCCATTTTTCTTGTTCTTGTTCATTATTATATGGCACTAACATACAAATTAATGATCAATATCTAAAGAATAAATTAAAGTATAAATCTGGAAGGCATATTCAAAAGAATTTGATAATACTGATTCACCCCCCCCCCCCCCTCTCAGTATTATTTCCAACAATAATATGTGCCAAATACTGAATTATAGGATTTTAAACTCACACTTGCTGATTTTTGCATAAAGTTGATGCTCCCTTACTATGTGTAACACCAATCTGAGATGTTATTTGTGTTGTTATTCTTTTATAGAGTACACTAGGATGTGATCAGTGAAGACTAATACAAATCGATCAAGATACTTGTGGAACACACTATTCATTAGACACACGAAGGTTGCAAGTGCATTAGTGAGGCTAAAAGGTGTCACCAAAAATTCATAATGACCATACCAAGTTCTAAAAGTTGTTTTATGAATATCCTCATCTTTGATGCATAATTTATGATAACCTATTCACAAATCAATCTTTGAAAAAAGAGTTTCCCCCTCACTTGGTCAAAAAAATCACTAGTATGAGGTAGGGGATATCTATCTTTTATGGTTAATTTAATCAACTGCCTATATTCATTGCACATTCTAAATGTTTCATATATATTTTCTATAAACAATACCAGAGCTCCCCACAGTGGCACACTCAGTTTGATGTAAACCTTATCTAACAGCTCTTGTAGCTGCATTTTAAATTCTATTCATTCTGGGGTACTCATTCTATATGGAGCTCTAGATACAGGTGTAGCACCCAACACTAAGTCAATAGACAAATATATGTCTTTATGAGGGGGACACTTGGGAATTTCTTCTAGGAAAACATCCGAGAATTATTTTATTACAAGTATAAATTCTCACATTTACGTTTCTATTTTCTTTTCATATTATTCCACATAAACCATATAAACTTGACATCATTTCCTTGTTTTTATTTTTGGTTGTAAGGAAGACATTTTTCTGACTCACTCTAGTTTTGATTTTCCTTTTATCAAGAATGGTTGCCCCTGTGAGTTAGTGCAATTTACATTTTTTTCTAAGTAATTTATAACAACTTTTTGTTGTTCCAACCAATCCATACCAATTAATATATCATACGACCCAAAGGGAAGGATATTTAATTTTAATTTTGTAGAATATCCATTTAAATCCACCATACACTATTTTATTTAATGTGTTACTTTTTTTTTGGTAGCAGTGGCCAGTTATACCAGCGAAGAAATTTGATTTTTTTTTTTTTTTTTTTTTTTTTACACTTTTCCATAACCTGAGGGTTAATATACCTTAAACTAGCCTTGGGATCTATTATAATAGAAACATGTTGGTTTTGGATGGTACCTTCACTTTAAATCATTGTAGATTTATGTTCATCCTATCGATCTTCTAATCTCATGCTAATCCTCAGAATTCTTCTTGCCACGTCATTCACTCTAGGTGCCTCATATGCCACTTGAACATTTCAAATTAATCTGGGATTATGTGAACAAACCCTCAGCATATGTGGTTCTCCACAACCCCACCATTTCAGTGGCTCCCTTTCTTTACCCCATGTGCCCCTTTTGTTGCCAAATTCTAGTGGTTTTGATCCCATGTATGATTGTGCTGATTGAGTTTGATCTCCTTTGTTAAAAAGTATTCGCTCGTGATCTTTCCCAATTTTTTTTTTAGATAAGTAGGCTTTTGTCTTTTCACATTCATTCCCATTTTTTATCCTCTTGTTGCCATGGTTTGGAACCTTCATTCTCATTTCAGAGTTGTTGGGAGAAATGTCTCGCTTTCCTGACTGCTTCAACCATAGTCCTTGGATTGTCAAATTCAATTATTTCTGTATACACTGCTTGTTAAGAAACCATCTCACAAAACAATAGAAAACATAGATCAATGACTTCAAAATTAGCCTCTTTGAGGGGGCAACCTCCTTTACATTACACAAATGCACAATTTTTTGATGTTACAAATGACAAAACCTCCTTTCTATATATAGGAGTCTAAGGTGTCACAATATAATCAAAGCCGACATAACAATAATAATATAAGGGCACAACAATAACAATAGTGGGCTTCTATGGGGCGCAATAATAATAATATGGGGACAATAGTGGCACAAAAATAACAATAAGGGCTACAATGACAATAGTAATGGGGGAATCACTAGTATTATAAGGGCCTAACATACCCCTCTCCTTCAAAAAAAGTGTTTTTGTCAACGCTTGAGTAGTTCTGGATGCTTTTGTATAAAATTATCATCTTCCCATGTGCAATATTTAGCGGTTAAGTTCTTCCACATGATGAGATACTTCAAAATTGATCGATTTCGTAGTTCTCGAGTTCTTGTTTCTGTGACTTCTTCACATTCCACTATGATTTTTCCGTCCTCGTCAAGTTCTAGAAATATTGTCTGAACTGGGATCTTGTCACCAATAACATTCTTTAAGCATGAAACATGGAAAATTGGGTGCACTCAAGAAGCTGGAGGAAGCTCCAATTTGTATGCCATAGTACCAGTCTTCTGCATCACCTTTTACAGACCATAATAATTTTGTGATAATTTATTATCATTCTTAGATTGCTTGAGGGACATTTGTTTATATGGTTGTAGCCATAGAAATACCCAGTCACCTACATCAAAACTTCTTTTACTATGATGTTGATCTCCTTGTTGTTTCATTCTATTTTGTGCCAAAGTTAGGTTAACCTTTAAGAGTTGGAGAACATGTTTTAGATGCTTGATGTGACCTTCTACTGCTTGAACCTAAAATTTTTATCTTAAATATGATGTGATGGATGGTGTGTGATATCCTTAAAGTGCCATAAATGGGGTCATTTTTGCTATGGTATGGAAGTAATTGTTATATCACCATTCAGCCAGTGGAAACCATTTGACCCATTCTGTTTGTTTATCAGATACAAAGCAACAAAGATATCATTCCAAAAGTTTGTTTACTATCTCAGTTTTCCCATCACATTGAGGATTATAAGATGATCTATGAGCTAATTAAGTACCAAGACAAGAAAATAATTCTATCCAAAAATTTCCAGTGAAAATGGGATCTCTGTCGCTTACAATAATCTTTGGGTTTCCATGTAACTTTTGAATTGTTTCCATAAATGCAGTAGAAACTATACTGGCTTTAAGTGGATGAGATACTACACAAAAGTATGCATATTTGGTGAGTCTGTCAACTACCACCATGATGACACTCTTTCCTTTAGACTTGGGTAAACTTGTCATAAAATCCATTGAAACCTCCTCCAAATGCTGGCTTGGAATGGATAAAGGTTGTAATAGATACGGGGTCCTAATTGTTTCAACTTTATTTTGTTGGAAAACTAAACATTCCGCCACAGACATTTTAATATTAAATTTAAGGCCATCCCAAAAAAGTTCCTTCTTAATCCTGGGGTAAGTTTTTAAAAATCCCGAGTGCCATTTTAAGGGAGTGGCATGCAATTCCATAAGAATATTTTGTTTGAGTTGGGAATTTTGACATAGGTATAAGTGATCTTTGTACCATAACGAATCATTTTTCCAACTAAATGTATTAGATGTACTGGGATTTGTTGTATCTTTTGAATGAGTTCCCAAACTTAATCATCATTATTCCATTCATTCCTTGCTTCGTTTATCCAACTTGGTTGAATAATATAAATGAAACAAAGTAATGCTTCCACATCCTCATCATTTTTTAAGAGTGCATCTCTCACAACATTTTGCTTCCCATTTTTCTAGATCATTTCAAAGTCATAACGCAACATCTTTGTGACCCATTTTTGTTTCTCTTATAAAGATACTATTTTTTCTAAAAAGTATTTAATAGTATCATGATCCGTTTTTACTTTGAAGTGTCTTCCCATTAGGTATGGTCACCATTTCTTAAGTGCATGTAGTATTTCCAACATTTCCTTCTCATAAAAAGATTTGTGTAGATAATTTCCTTTGATTGGATGACTTTCAAAAGAAATGGGTCTTTCTTCTTGCATTAAAACAACATCAATTCCATTTCCTGAGGCATCACATTACACAATAAAGGTTTTTGTGAAGTCCAACGTAGCTAAGACTGGTGCTTGGCACATCACCTCTTTAAGATGCTCAAAGGCCTTCATTTCTTCTGAAGTCCAAAAAAATGCACCTTTCTTCAATAATGTTGTTAGAGGTGCTACTCTTCTCCCATAATTCTTAGCAAACTTGTGATAATAACTTGTGAACCCAAGAAATTCTCATAGATGCTTTGTGGATGTGGGGATTTTCCATTCCTTAATGGCTTTAATTTTTCTAGGGTCTACCTTAACACCTTCATGAGATACAATATCACTTAGATATTCCACCTCTTGTACTTGAAAGAAAAATTTGGAGCTTTCTACATATAATTTTTTCTCCTCCAATAGTTTGAGCACCTTGTCAACATGTTGAACATGATCCTTCCAAGACTTGCTATAGACTAGTATATCATCAAAAAATACTAACACAAATTTTATAAGGAAGGGTTGGAAAATGGAATTCATCAATACTTGAAATGTACAAGGATAACTCGTAAGGCCAAAAGGCATGACCAAAAGTTCATAATGACCCTCAAGAGTTCTAAATGTTGTTTTCAAAATGTCTCCAGTCTCCATTCTAATTTTAATTATCCTGAACGAAGACCCAACATGGTGAAGTAAATTGATCCATGTAATTCATCCAATAGTTCATCAATGGAAGGAATGGGAAATTTATCTTTAATAGTGAGCTTGTTGATCTCATTACAATCCAGACACATGCACCATGATCCATCCTTCTTGTGCACCAATACTACTGGAGCAGATAAAGAACCTTGACTAGGTTGAATTATACCAGCCTCTGACATTTCTGCAACCATACGTTTAATTTCACTCTTTTGGGTATAAGGATATCTGTAAGACCTGATGTTTGGAGGAACACTTCCTGGAATGAAATGAATATCATTATTGTGATCACGAATAGGTGGGAGACCTTTGGGAGTCTCAAATACCTTCGAATGATTGTCCAAGGCTTTTTGGAGATCTAGAGAAATAGATGATTTCGATGTGGGAACCTCTAGCGAACATAATTGTGAAATTAAGCCTCATTGTTTTTTATTTAGAACCTTTGTCATTCCATTAGAGCTGATTATCTTTCCTGGTTTCCCTGCGATACATCTCAATTCAACTTCCTTCCCTTCTGAAGAAAATTTCATGAAAAGATCTTGAAAAGTATAAGCTATTGTACCCAAGGATTGTTGCCATTGGACTCCTAGTACAACATCAACACCACCCATTGGAATGGAAAGCATTGGGCTATTCAATACATATTCTTGTGTGGATAGCTTGATATTATGGCACTTTCCAGAGAAACGTATGGTTCCTCCACTTGCAACCATCCCTTGACGCTCTGGTGCTAGATATAGGAAGCAACTCAACTCCTTGGCTATCTTATGATGAATAAAAATTATGGGTATAGCCTGAATCAATCAACACTATTACCTTTTTCTTCTTGATATGTCCTTCTATCTTGATAGTTTGAGGAGTGGTAATTTTGGCCATTGCATTACAAGATATGGTTGGATTCACTTCTTCTTTCTGTAGGATTTTTTCATGGTGTATATCCTCTTATTTTGAAGTTCCTTGTTCCTTTTCTGCATCCTATTCACAATCTATTCAAAATAATTTCTTCTTAGCACACTTATGGCCTTTAGTGTATTTTGTATCACAACTCTAACAAATCCCTTTTGCTCTTTTTCTTCCAATTGTTCGGGTGTCAACCTTGTAGATTATGGAAGGCTAGGGGAAACAACACTTCCATCCGTATAGTTGTGAGTGGTAGGATTTCTTGTTGCCATAATTTTGATTTCCATGTTTCTTGCCAACTTGAATGCCTTCTCCAATGAGTCAGGTTCCCAAAGAGGAACGTCATGTTGGATGTTATCCTTTAAAGTCCCTATGAAGACACTAATCCTATGCTCCTATGGAATATCTTTTACCCTTATATTCAATTTTTTGAAGTCCTCAATGTTCTCCATTATTGAATCCTTTTGTTTTAGGTTTATCAATTGGTGAAAAAAAGTGTTTCTTTTTGTATCCTCATAATGTGCTATCATTTCTTCCATAAAAAATTCCCAAGTGACAATTTGTTTACGAGAGAAAAGCCATCAATACCATATAAACTGATTTGGTTCCAAATATAATGTTACAATGCGTACCTTTTGTGTGTTTTGCACATTATGGAGATCGAAATATTGCTTCATCTGTAGTATCCATGTTACGGGATCCTTGCCATCAAACTTTCTCATATCGATCTTTGGAACATGGTGGGTATTTAATCCAACGTTAGAGTCCATGAAATCATGATTAACATTTCTTTTGTTCTCATCATGAGTTTCCTTTCCTACCCTTTCACCATTAGTAAGCATTTCTTGTAGCAACTTAGTCAAATCTATCTTCAAATCTTCCATGTCGCCTTTCAGTTTTTATTCTATACCATCCATCTTATTGTCCATGCCATTAGTATTAGCTTCCACACCATTCATCTTAGCTTCCATGCTTTGCTTTAAACCATCAATCTTAGCTTCTGTTACCTTTTGTGAGAGTGAAATTTGTTGTGCTTCGTCTCATAATTTTGATATATCATGTTGCATTTCTTCCTCTTCTTCATGAGCCACACTAGAGCTTTCATGTTTCTTACTAGGTGTTTCCATTTTCTTTCTTCAGGGCATAAGTTATTGATAATTATGCTTCACTATGCCCTTTGAACTTCAAACTAGTTTTTCAACCCAATTTTATATAAGATTTAAAACTACTACACTCCGTTTTTTTCGCTTTGTAGAATCCTGATATTGAATATGTTGTATATTTTTAATTACTATTCTCCAAGGTCTGAAATTTCTTCATGTGGTAGTCCTCCGAGTCCTCTTTCCCATGCCACCGATGTGATCAAAACTGGATTCTCCAAGAAAGGGTTATGCCCAATCTCCCAAGATTACCTGATTATATAATTTTTTAGTGGAGCGAATTTGTACGACGTGCCATGTGTCACTTTTTCAACCTTTTGATCTAAAAAAGACACAAAAAAACTACAATCCGTCCTCTTTTTATAAATTCTTACGAAATTTCAATTTGATGCTTAGAGAGAAAGTTATGACGATTTTCACAGGGTCACCTATTTGGAATGTAATTCGGGAATCTGCAAAACCCCTAACTTGCTCAGATCATATCTCCAAAAATTTTGGCTCAAATGGTTTTTTTTTTTCTTATAAAACTTCATAGAGAAAAATTTATAGCAAAAATGCCACAATAACAAGTTTGGAGCAACGAAACATTAGAATATAAATATCTAATACCAAATGGTAAGAAACTAGCTCACAAAAAGATAGAAAAAAAAGATCAACGACTTCATAATCAACCTATTCGAGGGAGCAACCTCCTTTAGATTACACAAATGAACAATTATTTGATGACACAAATGACAAAACCTCCTTTCTATATACAGGAGTCTAATGGGTGAAAATCTAATCAAATTCGACATAGCAATAATAATATAAGGGCACAACAATAACAATAGTGGGATTCTATGGGGCACAATAATAACAATATGGAGAAAATAGGGGCACAACAATAACAATAAGGGCTACAATGAAAATAGTAATGGGGAAATCACTAATATTGTAGGACCTAACACTGCTGGTAGACAGTTCAAAAATATTTGTACATTGTGTTTATCCTCCCTAATGTATGGCACATACCGAAGTAAGTTTGTGAATTTTGTCACAAACTCATACATGGTAATTTTTCCTAACCTTAGCTCATGGAATTCTTTTACATGGTCGTCATAATATCTCTCACTCAAATAACGAGATTTAAATTTCTATAGAAATTCTTCCCATGAAATTGTTTTCTCATCCAACAAATGTATATTTCTGGTTTCCTCCCACCACAGGGTGGCTTTCCCCTACACTTGATAAAAAACCAATTTTTCTTTCAAGTTTCTTTCATATTCATACGCTTGAAATTGTTTTACCATATTCAAAATTCAAGCTTCAACATGTTCCTCCCATTCCCAATCGAAGGTAGGAGATTTAATCTTCCGTATTCCTCCCTGTAGTTCTCCCTTTATTTTTTATCCTTATGGGATTTAGAATCTATTTTATTAGATTCTTCATCATTTTTAGACTTGTCCGACATTGTCTTTGCCTACTTTTATTTTGACCCTTCTGGTTCTTCATTCTTATAGATGGATTTTTGGTTGATTTTCTTATCATACATTCTTAATCTTTGCTTTCCTCTAATAGTTGTTCATTGCTTCTTTTTAGCTACACAAATTCTAGTCATAAATTCTTTTTTATAAGTTCCATAATCTGAGAGTTTAGACTAGAGGAAGTTCCTTCCCCTCCCAGCTCCACATACAATACCTCCACTCTAGACATAACTGGAAGTGATTATTTATTTCCCAAATGTATCAATATAGTACACCTATGTACCTTATATCCACAACATGATTATGTTATCAACATTTACAATATACGAATAAAAAAAATATATATATATATATATATCGATATATATATATATATATATATATATATATATATATATATATATATATATTTCTTTTTTTTAATAATTGTTCTAGTCCAAACTAGGCCCAGTGTTAAACTTGGGCTCTAATACCATATGTAACATTCCTTCTTTTCACTTAACTGAAAAACACATTTTTTTTGTTGTTTTAATCTCAGTGAAATTAGTGTAACTATCCCTTTTTACTTATTCTATGTCACTGTTGTACCTTTCAACCCTTTAATATCATACAAGTGGTAAGGCTAAGATTAAAATTTTATTTCCTAACTCCTCCTACTAGAATGAAATGTGGTTTTTTTACTAAACCTCTTCGATCCACCCCTCTTTGCCTTCCCATTTCATTTCCTGACCTTCATAAATTTCATAATCCTTTACATGAATTAATGGTTTTGCTTTACTTTGGAAATTCATTATTTATAAGGGTAAGTATGTAAGTTATATGTATTGGATTGTGTTAGGAGGTAATTCCACTCATTCTACCTAACCCATACCCCCATTACCATTATTCCTATGAATGATGATGCTTACTACCTCTTTACCCTTAACTAAACACTTCTCCCATAAGTTTTAACTATATGATCAACAACCTCCATAACTCTTTACCCTACCACACATGCACTAGTTGGCTCCTAGGGTTCTGCACCTGAGGTGTTTGACAGACTGCTACCACTTTTTCCCTCCACACTAAGAGCTAAAATTTTCCATTTCCATCTAACAGTCATGTTATTTCCACGTGGTGTCCTACCAAGGAATATTTAGATAGTGCATGTTGTTTGGGAAGATCGAATGATGGCCATTAACCTAATAAAACCCTCACTGTCATTTGGCGCATTTTGGTTTCATTTAATCTAGCCTCGCTCCATAGCTCGGTTTTTTTTCTTCACAATTTCTCTTTGGTTGTAGTCTACCTCTTACAATATGCATCGCGAGTGACCACAGTCGAGGAATTTCTCTATGTACCAATTGATGAGCCTCGGTATTGCAACAAGAATGTTGTAACTCCAAAGGCTATCGACTTAAATTATCAACCCAGGGTTCGTATACACTTAAAAGGTACCTACACTATATATGAAACATAAAATGTGTCATTTATTTCATGTCATGATGTAATGGAGTGTCTGCACTGAAATCTAATCCTAAATTAATTGCAGAAAATGAACTGCGCGAAATGGAAACCCTAACCTATTGAAAGAAATAAAGTACAAGGAAAGAAACCTAATCTAATTTCATAAATATCATGAAATAAATGAAAAATAAACCTAACTTAACCTTATTTATCACATGTGATGATGTAAACTAACTGAGCATGGAATCTGAATTAGGGAGTATTTACCACTGCATGAATGTGCTAATTAAGAAATAAAAAGAACGATTTTTCTTTATCTTTTCATTTTATAAATGTAAGAAGAGGGGCACAATGGTTGTGATGGCATGGAGGTCAAGTAGAAGCCTAATCCCAGCTTCAATAATGGTTTTTGTCAATTCGGACTCAAAACAGGCTGCTACAAGATTTCCTACAGGTTGTACTAGTCCCTACAGGATCCTCTGTTTTATTACAAGAATAGGCCCAAAGCTTAGGAAGTGGTCTAAAAGGTGTAATGGAGCTTGTGAAAGGTGGATAATGAAAGAATAAGGCATGGAGGTGGTGAAAAATACCCAGAAATCAAGCAAGAGCTTCAATATCGATAGATTTTCTCAATGCAAATGACAATTTTTGATTATAAAACAAGAATTCACATTGAGATTTTAGTGGATTTTGGCCACATGGGTGGATAAGTTTTGGATAAGGCGAATGATATGAGGTCTCCCTGCAATGTAGAAGCTCCTGAAACAACACACATTATTGTCTGCATCTATCCACAAATTCATCTGTACATGGGATAGATTTATTAAATAACGAAAACTTACTAGTCTAAAATCTAGAAATTCAAGAACTAGTGAGCTAGTAAATCTATCAAATGCCTAACCTAATCAAGTGTAAATAAAATGGGGTAATTTTTTTTAATAAGTAAAATGTTTTTATGATCTAATGCAAGTGGAACCAACTCAATTGAAGCTCGTTATCATGCTCTAAAAAATAGCATAAATTTAATGTTCTTTACCACAAAGGAGTTCTAGAAATAGAGATTTGGGAATATGAAAACTAATCCAAGTAGCTCAATGATTACTATGACCTTCCAAAGCTTTTCCAAGGATGAAATTATTGTTGTGATCCTGCAAAATAACTTACATCAACCATTTAACCTAATCCTAAAATAAGAAATCATTAATAATAATTGCAGAAATAGAAAGAAATAAGAACAAGATATGCATGTGAATAAGAAGTGAAAATAATAAAACCAAATAAAACAAAAGGGATCTAAGGCTCCTTGGATGTCCAAGCCCAAGGAAACTCAGATACCTATGGATGAAAACACGATTTAGAACCTGAACATGACACTAATCTTCATTATTTTCATCAATACAATTACATTCCTACAAGAAAATACAATGGAGCTACGAAAATATGAGTTCTATCCACAAGAAGACTCAATAAAAATCCTGCCCTAGAAGAAAATTTGACTTGGTACCTATGCAAAATGAGTACGGATCATTTTCCATGAAAGGAGAAAGTTTTCCCGATAGAAATCCCTTGTTTAGTGGATCTCGTTTCCAATACTAGGAATCTGCATTAAATGGGAGGGAACACATTCCTAGATTTTCTTAATCATTGGATTTCCACAATCTGTGCCATAATTCCATAACATATTGTTGATTTATTATTTAATATTGATTCTGCTATAGTAGGGGGAAGTCCCTAAATTATCCCCTCCTCCAAATCTTCATATCTACCCAATATTCTCATAATATTCCACAAAAATAAATAATATTAGGCACAAATATGGAATTATTCATAAACCTTCCTAACGAAAATATTAAAATTAAAAATACATTATTTAATGCAGAAATAGAGGTTTAATGTGATGAAGGATGGTTAGATGGGGCTTAATTTATGTTTAATCTAGAGGCACAAGCCTTAATTTATGTCAAATTTAGAGTCGCATCATAACCCCATGCTGAAAGTGTTGCTCATCCTTGGAGCAACTTAGTGACCTCATTGTGCCTCATTCATGGCCCTGGTGGCCTCTCTCTTTTGCATTTTTCACTCCTTTCTCTTAAGAATCATGGTTGTAAGTTCTACAAGGACAAACCCAAAAACCTATTTGTGCATAGAAAAATCATTGTTTTTTGAGACCATTAGCTTGCCTTCTTCCCCTCATTCAAGATGGGTTCTTGAATATTTTTTGGTTGGGCAAGGTATTCCACATCCTTATTAACCATTTGCTACCTTGTTCCACCATTTGGACACCCGTGAAACCTTCAAAGCATCTTTTAGGCCTTGGACAAAAGCTAGAAAGAGATTAGAGACCTCTTGGAAAATCATCACTATAGTTTATGTTTTATTTTGATGGTGAATGCCTCATTTCCTTTTGTTGCCTTATTTTTCTCTCTTATGGTCTAGATGATTGCCTAATGGCCTTGGGGTTCTCTTTTTTGATTAGGTCCCTCTTAGGCACTACCATTTTTTTTGTTTTAACACCATTTGTTCTTTTCTTCCTTCTTGTAACAACATTATGTCCTCCCGTACTAGTTATTCCTTCTCTTTCAGAGTCTTTTAACTATATGGGAGTGATGAGAAATGATGTAGGTTTGTGAAAATGGAGAGGATGCTTTGTTTGCTTGTTTCATGAAATTTTCAGGGTGAGATAGAGTGTAGGGTTTGTTCTTGAAATTATGAAATGGGATGGATGAATTATTGATAGATAGTGAATATGAAGTGGATGGAGGGCTTGGAGTGCTATGGTGACTTGGCCTTTGCAAAAAATTCTTCTCTTAATTGTTGCCCTCATTCCTTGAAATCATCACCCTTCATAATTTGACTTTTCAAAATTGCATGAGTGAAGGAGTGAGCTGTAATTAACTAGTTGAAGGTGGCTGAGAGTGCTGACACATCCTTATCTTATAAAGCCTCATCTCTCATGCATTGGCAACAAATTTCTAACTATAATATGCTCAAGAGAAGAGGTCAAGAATATTTCATACTTGTAACTACATGATGGTTATTGGAGAGACATGCATGTTGTTGCTAAGTTGATGTTGTTGCACTGCTCATGACTTAGGTACATCCTCTTGAATGGATTTTCCTTTTTTTTTTTTATCGTATTTTGTTGATGGGTTGTCTTCTTGTTGATGTGCAGGTGCTGGCTTCCTATGTTGTTGCTGGGCTCTTGAGGAGTTTCATCATGCATGTAGTTATGCTTCTCTTGAAATCGTTGTGTTAAAGGTTAGGCCTAGACCCTGTTATTACTTCAAAATAGGTTGCTACAGGGTTTCCTGTAGTACTACTATAGGAAGTCCTGTAGTTGCCCTTGTTTTATTATTTTGTGCTCTTTCTCTATTGGAGGGTCAATAGGTATTGGAATGAGTGGAACACGTGTCCATAGAGTGACATGGTCATGATGGGTGTTGGCTGAGATCTGGTGAAGTCAATGCCCTTCTTTCCTATCCAGAAATAGGCCTGCATCATAATTTTTCCATTAGACTGCCTTTCCTGTAAATTTTCAGGACTTCCTGTAGTAATACAGGAAACTCCTGTAGTACTTACAGGAAATCCTGTAAAAATCACAGACTTGCTTGAATTTTTTTTTTTTTGTTTCTGGAGATGAGTATGGATGAAGGAACCTGGGTATTACGGATGAGATGAAATCGATGAAGAAAAACATGGGGCTTTTTATGGTTTTTTTCCCTTTTATCTCTGTGTTTATTATCTTCTTGCAAACATGCAAAACCCATAATTGTTATGAGTGGGGAAACTTGAGGTCCTTGCCATTATTTTTGTGTTTTTTCTATTTCTTTTCTTTTTTTCTTTTTTGAAAGACAACCAAGTTGTCTCAAAGGAGTTTTTCATCACGGTTTCCTGCCCTCTGCACCTCAAAATATCTTTTCACCTATAGGTCTTTTTTATTTTATTTTTTCATGTAAGGTAGAGTGGAATTTGAAGATGGATTTTGGTTCAATGGAGTGGATGAGTGATGCAGGTGGTGTTGTGGGACCTATATAAACCTTCTCTAAAGAGTACAAGACCTTTTGAACCATTTCCCCATCATATTTCCTCTTGTAGCTTCTTCTCAGCCTTCATGTAGAGACAACCTCTTGTAGTAGACTTGTTTTGTCCATATCTCCCAAACGGTAGAATGGATTGACCTAAAATTTTGTAAGAATGTTACCATCATCATTATGAACCTTACAATAAACAAATATTGGCCAATGGATGCACAAATCGTGAGAAAAAATTAAAATGGCTTAAGGTAATGAACACTGATTTCATGGAAACCGTGCACTAGAATTTGTTGAAATAGCTTGGGCATGTTACCATTATCCTTATGAATCTCCCTATGAAACATACTTTTAAATGGATGCACGATATGAAGAAAATTTAAAAAATTGATGTAGGTGATGGAGGCCGATTTCTCAAAAACAGTGCACTGGAATTTGCTGAAATTTCTTGAGCATGTTACCATCATCCATATGCATTTCCCCCTTAAATAGTTTGGCAAATGGATTCATGGTTTGCAATATATGGTAAAAATAGTTTTATGCTCTATGTATTTATGTTCCCTGTAGTAGAACAAAGTCTTCCTATAGTATTTTGGGACAAGAAGGAAAATGAGTAGTAGAATCTTGGGAATGATGAGTAGATGATGGAAATATATGAGGGTGATGGATTGACATGGCTTTGGTCATGTTAGAGCATTTGACAAAAGGAGGAGAAAGTTAAAATTTGACTACTTTTGACTAGATTTGACCTAATTCTTTCATTTCTTTGGTGCCAACTTCTTTTTGTTGCTTGCAAATGTTGTAGAGAACCTACATTCATTAGAGAGATACATGGAGAAAAGATTTATTATTTTTTCTTTTCTTTTTTATCTAGGCCTACTAGCCACCTCAATGAGGTTTTCAACTAGTAGGTCTGCCTAGGCACCTCAAAGGAGGTTTTCACCTAGGATCTTTTCTTTCTCAGTCTTTTCCTCTTTTTTTTCCCAACCAATTGATTGTCTCCTGGAGGTTTTTAATCAATGAGCCAATATCAGGTGCCTCAAAGGAGTTTTTCACCTAATATTTTACTTTTCTTCTCTTATTTTTCACTTTTTTTTTATACTACTCTACTTGAAAAACAAAATCACTTTCAAGTATAAGAATGCTTCCAATGGAGCCATGTGCACATCAATATGACAAACAAACTGACGTGTAGGCTTGGAGTATATGATTTGACATGTACCTGGATTTCAGAGACCAAATAATTTGACTTTCAAAGGATCAAGCATAGTTGAAGAAGAGAGTGATGCTCCATCTTGTTGATTTTCTAGAACCAAACCTCAATATAAATTTGATGCCCTTGGTTTTCTTTCTTATCTAGATCATTCTTCATGTCTTCTTCTACCATGACCTTCAATTATTCCTCTATTTACTAATTATTCTCTTGAATACATGGAGGTTTTGATGGTAACCAGGAGGGAGATTTCTTAATCTTTGATTTTGCTGTCTACTCTTCATCAAATGTAGCCCATGATCCTTTGGTATTCTCATTTGGATATTCTTCTTATGGATGTGGTCCTTCAATAATATCAAGAGAATCTCTTTTCTTCAATACTCTTCTTGAGCTGTGGTGAATACCATTTAGCTCAAGAGGAGATGTTTGGAAGTGTGGTACGTCAGCATTGTAAGTGGGCTGAGCTACTTCAATGTGTGGGTTTTGAAATTGTGGTACAAGTAGTTGAGTGGGAGTGGATATTTGAGATGGATGTGATTGGGGTTGTCGTTGTGGTGAAGGTGAATGGTAGGGATAACATGGATGTGTGTATGGAGGATATCAAGGAAAATATTGAGGATATTGTGGATAGTTCCCATAATTTCCTTACAAACCTTGTTGCCAAGATTGGTTTTGGGGTTGAGATGGCCAAGGTTTCCAAGGAAAATGTGTGTTCAAATTACTTTGATATGGATGTCCATAATCTTGAAATTGTGAATTAGGCTCTTGCATCTTGTCAAGTTGAATAGGTTGTCATGGTCCTCTTGGAGCTACATAGCATAGTTTCTTCATTGATTGACTGGCTCCATTGTGCCCTTGGTGAACTTCCTTCAACCTTGCTAATGAGGAGCAACATTTAACATCATGTGATTCTGCATGGAAAACACAAATATCAACATCTTCTTTCTTTATCATTTTATATTCTTAACGTTTCTACTTCTTCGGTTGGATTGCTAAGAATTTATGTTTTAAAGTCAACAAACAAATTTCTAAGTTTAGCTTGACTTACCGATATTGATGTTGATTGATTTACTCTTGCCCTTACTCTTGATATATATTTTCGTGTTTCACAAATTTCATCAAATAATAATTGGTATACATCACCTCTACTCATGAGTTCAAGGAGATCAATCCATTCATCCCTAATTGTTCTAAGTAATATGGTTTTTAGTGTGTCAGATTCTAAATGATGTAGTTTTTCCTTCTTAACATTATACATGCACCTTTCTATTAGATCCTCTAGACTCTTATATTCTTTTTAATTCATTATAACGATTTCTTATTTAAGATCATGACCTTTATATTTTTCTAGAAATATATTTTCAATATAATTCCATGATCTTATTGAATTAGTCCCTAAACTCGTGAACCATTTAATAGCTCTATCCTTTAATGTTGTCAGAAAGAATCTCACGTTTTGAGTGTTTAGTAAGTAACCATAAGATCTACAAAGGATTTCATATTCAAAGTGAAAGGTTTTTCGATCCTCTAACCTTAGACCATGAAATTTTGGAAGAAAAGATGGAGGAATGTTCATCATGTGCGCACTACCATTAGTATCTTGAATGGGAAATCTGAGAGGATCTTCCTCATTTTCATCATATCCATCCATTTATTCTACATTCTTTCCCATCGATTCTTCTTCTACTTGAAAAAGTGAATGGTGACGTAGCTATTACTACACTAGGTGATCAAATGGGGGGGTGGGTTGGTGTTAGAATTTTTTTTTGTTTTTATGATTGAATGAAAACATTAATGCAATGCACTTTTTCTATTTTTGAAATGAAATATGCCTAATGCATTTTTATTTTTTTTGCAAAAGGTGAAAAGAAATAAATCAACTAGGGAAGAAAACAATACATACATTGACACTTCCCAACAACAGTGCTAATGATAATACTAGTATTATGATAAGTTAAAGTTAAGAATTATTGGCACTATATGTGAAACATACAATGTGTCTTTCTTTTGTTGTCATGATGTAATGGAGTGCATGTACTAAAATCAAATCTTAAATTAATTGCAGAAAATGAATTTCTCGAAACGTAAACCCTAACCTATTGCAAGAAATAAAGTACAAGGAAAGAAACATATTCTGATTGCATAACGATCATGAACTAAAATAAAAGAAACCTAACTTAACCCTTTTAATCACATGTCATGATTTAAGTTAACTGAGCATGGACTTTGATCTGGGGAGTAATAACTGCTACATGCATGTGCTAATTAAGAAATAAAAAGAACTACTTTTCTTTATATTTTCATTTCATAAAAGCAAATTCTAATATTTCATTATTCTTTGGCAGTGGAGACAGATGTGGAGGAAGAGGGGTACAATGGTTGCGAAGGCATGGAGGTTAAGTAGAGGCCTAATCCCATCTTCAATGATGAGTTTTCTCAATTCGGGCTCAGAATAGGCCGCTACAGGATTTCCTACAAGATCCCCTGTTTGATTAGAAGAACAAGCCAAAAGCTTAGGAAGTGGTCTAGAAGGTGAAATGGAGCTTGAGAAAGGTGGATAATGGAATAATAAGGCATGAAGGTGGTGGAAACTACCCAGAACTCAAGCAAGGGCTTCAAGATGGGTAGATTTGCTCAATGGAAATGACAATCCTTTCTTATAAAAAAAGAATGATTTTGGCGACATGGGTGGATGAGGCGAACGATATTAGGTCTCCTTGTAATTTATAAGATCCCGTAACAACACAAATTATTTTCTGCATCTATCCACAAATTCATTTATAGATGGGATATATATATATATATATATATATATATATATTAAATAACGCAAAATCACTAGTTTAAAATCCAGAAATTTGAGAACTAGTGAGCTAGTAAATCTATCAAATGCCTAACCTAATAAAGTGAAAATGAAATGGAGTAATTATTTTTATTAAATAGTTTTTTTTTTTTATCTAATTCAAGTGGAACCAACTTGATTGAGTCTCGTTAGCATGCTCTAAAAAATAGCATAAATTTATTGTTCTTTGACACAAAGAAGTTCCAGAAATCTAGATTTGGGAATAAGAAAAATAATCCAAGTAGCTCAAAGATTACTATGATCTTCGAAATATTTTCAAAAGATTAAATTATGTTTGTGATCCTGCAAGAGAACTTACATCAACCATTTAACCGAATCCTACAATAAGAAATCATTAATACTAAATGAAAAAATAGAAAGAAACATGAACGTGAGATGCATGTGAATAAGAAGTGAAAAGAATAAAAAGAAATGATACAAAAGGGCTCTGAGGCTCCTAGGATGGCCAAAACCAAGGAAACATAGAGACCTATAGAGGAGAACAAGACTTAGGAGCTGAACATGACACCAATCTTCCTTATTTTCATGAATACAATTACATCACTTCAAGAAAGTACAATGGAACTGCAAAAATATGAGTTCTCTACACAATAAGACTCAATAAAAATACTCCCCTAGAGGAAAATTTGACTTGATAATTATAAAAGATTATTATGAATATTTACCCACCAAAATCCCTAGATTAGTGGATCTGGTTTTGAATACTAAGAATCTACATTAAATGGTAGGCAACACATTCCTAGATTTTCTCAATCATTGGAGTTCCACAATCTGTGCCATAATTCAATAGTATTTTTTTGATTTATTACTTAATATTGGTCCTCCTATAGTAGGGAGCGAGTCCCTAAATTATCTCCTCCTCCAAATCTTCATACTTGCCCAATATTTTCATAATATTCCACAAAAAAAAAAAATATTAGGCACAAATATGAAATTATTCATAAACCTTCCTAATGAATATATTAAAGTTAAAAGTACATTATCTAATGCAAAAGGAAAGGTTTAATGTGCTGAAGGATGGTTAGATGGGCCTTAGAATATGTTTAATTTAGAGGCCTGGGCCTTAATTTATGTCTAATTTAGAGGCCCATCACCAATGTTGATTGCTTCCTTTTCCCTTCCGTCCATGCAACCTCTAAGCGTTGAACGTAACCTCCACATGGTTGGTCTCCTTTGTAGCTCGGATCATCTCAGTAGTGTGCAGGGGATTTGGAAGGTCGATTTACAGGTAAATTCATCTTTTAGCAGTCACACATCTCCTGTTTAGTACTGTTTTAGCAATCAAGGCTATTTTTATATCTTCCCCCATATACAATCTAAATAATGCATGGGTTTAATGCTACACAAGTGATTTTGGTGTTTCATGGGAAGAGGAGTATAAGAAGGTCGTTTGACTTTGTTCTTCAATGTGGATTTTTTTTTTCTCATCCGAGTGAACATGCTACAGCACGAAGACTATCGATAAATCCATTTCAGTATGTTTCCTTTCTCTTATAGTAAACCTATCATCCAGAGTTTCATTGTATCCAAATTTGGGTTTCTCAACAATCTCAAAGACTCTCAATTAGTTTATTTCTTTATGGCATTCCCATGGGAGGGTTTATTCACTTCCCTCCATGGGTTTTTCAAGACAATGGTATTACTCGACTCCTCTTCCTCACATGAGTGAACCATTAGGTAAAATCTCACCTAGTGACATCTGCTAAACTCATTGTATGAAGGTTGATTTCTCCCAATTTGTATTTATGGTTAATTTTGTATGTGTATATGGCATAATAGGAGTCTCGCACAACCGAACTCGCTCATTTTGTGCCACAATATATAGGTATCACATTTACCCTTATCCACCTTAGAATCATTCGAGAAACCCTCTAATATTCTTGTGATAGTTCTATTATGATTTATTTGTTCAAGATGGGCTTCTCATGGCAGTTTTCCTTTGTTTGAGTTTCAGGTATGAAAAATTGACCCGATATCGCAGGCTTCTTGGAACTCTTCACGCTATCATCACTAGCTTATGAGCTCTCTCTTTCTGAGATTCGGTCGTCTACACATTCTCCAGGTCAGTGCTGCATAAAATCCCATTACTCGTGTTCTCCTCTTCTTGAACATGGCATTATGTTGTAACTTTTATATAATGTTTCTTTAATTAGTGATGTCAGAGTAATATTATGTTCCCAACGGGTTTTCATATAACCATAATGTATATATGACATTCCAGTTGAATGGAAGAAGTCTTGTCTTTTTAATTTACCCATGGATGGGATTAAGGTGCAGGATGCCTGACAATGCTATTTCTTAGGTTTATATGCTAAATTTTTAATATAATTGACTGTATATTATGTTATTCTAGCTCTATAATTTTTCATATGGTATTCAATATGACTTCATCTTTCATTATTGTATTAATTCATATGCCTACAATGCACCCCTATGAGTTTCCTTTTACATTAGTAAATTATCATGCATTTGATAAAAATAATGTGTAATGGTTGATGCCTTGTAAGAGATTCAACTTACAACATGCTATTGTCTTCTTTGACGCGTGTGAATGATTTTGCATGACCATACTCGTTGCTCGGTATAGGCGTTATCATGTCTTGCAAGTTGTTGTAATTGTTTGATTTGTAACTATGGTTGTTTACCTTACTGTGCTAATGATAATACTATATTTACTTCTTTTATTTGGTTTCCATCTCGATTCTTGGGTAGATGGATTGATCGAATTACGAACATGCTTTAGAAATCTAACTCGTTGTTTGTAATTGAGGTTATTCTTTCAAAAGTAAAATTCCTTCTTTCTATTCTCAAATGGTTTTGAATTGTTCTCGTTGTTCTTAACTACCACTAGGTTCTCTTTCGATATAATCATGTTGTTGGGTTTCCTTATTCCCAGTTAACACTTCAAGTCAGAAGCATAATTACTTTACGCTTTTGATGTCCTCAAAGGGTTTCAACCCACCCTTGAGACACCTTCGTAACCCTTTGATGACAATAGTTCGATCTTTATACTGACCCACTACTTCAGTCATTTTTCCTGAAGCACTTGTATGGCTTGATTTCCAATAATAATAGTATAACCTTAAGAATTAATGGGATTTATTGTGTCTACATGCCAAAGGACGAATGGTATGTCGAGGTTCTATTTTTTCTTGAGACAAGATCTGCACTTCATGTACGTACATGCGCACTTGAGTCATAAGTTTATAGTTATGTCGAACCAGTTGCTCTAATGATGATTATGCCATTTTCCCCAACTATATTATTAACTATTCCTCCGGGTTTATTACAATAACACAATTCCTAACTGCTACTAATATTTGTACATAGTTACGTTTACATTTCTCAGCATATTCTAGCACAGTTAAATATTTCCTTATATTTCGAGATTATAAATTTTAATCCTTCTTGATTTCCAGTTGCATATCAAATTACTCTAATGGTCTGCATCTATGCATCTAATGTAAATAAATAATAGTTCAAAATACTCTCTGCATCTCTGTAATCTAAAGTAAATAAACCATGGATCAAAATATTCTAATCTAAAGTAAATAAACCATGGATCAAAATATTCTAATTTGTCTGCATCTTTTTATTCTAAAGTAAATAAATCATAAAAAGCGACCAACTTATTCTAATTTTTCTACATCTTTGTATTTTAAAGTAAATAAATCATAGAAAGAGAGCAACTTATTACCAACCCACACAGTCTATACTACAATCTACGATTTACCACGTAGTGGTTTGCATTCAAAGAATATCATTAATTTCATTCAAGTACATTACAACAAACATCATTACCAGAATTTAGAAAAATAATCCTATCTAGTAACTTTTTACAGTAATTGCTGGAGTAACTTGAAAAGAACGATTTGTCTCCCAACCATGAACCTTCTCTCCTGGTTCTTCCCCATTCCGAGATCCTCTTTCTCCAAGAATCAACAACCTTTTCCTATTCTAGTAAAGGCAATTTTATGCTTCACTCCCCTAGCAGACATTCCATAACAATGCCCCGCTTTTTTGGTTTCTGCCAATCCCCATAGCCTAGCCTTTTCCCATTAATTTTTTTAAAGAATTCTTTTTTCCGCTTTAAAGCCTTGTCTTTTCCATTACTGTGCTTTATGATGATTTTCCTAGATTTTTCTCTCCTCATCTAGTCAATCACATAAATTCACTCCAAAAGTTTTTTAGGAGTGATTTGGGCAAATTTTATTTCCACCCTGAGTCTCCATTCACACTGGATTATGGATTCGAACAATGATCTCATTCGTTCCCTGGTTCTTTTCCAGGTTAGTACTTCAAAATGAATATTTTTAAATATTATTGAAATCAATTAATTACATCATCACAATTATTCCAAAAAGATCGATTTTGAATTTCGTATCTTTTCTGACCATAGTTCAGTCACTAAAAAAAGTATTCACTCAAACATAAAGATATACAATTTCGAAATTTATTTTTAGAAAATCCTTCATAAATAAATAAATGTATATTTAAAAATCAACCACTTCCCATAATGATAAGCTATTTTCACCAATTCTCTCTTTTCCCGTTTTCTCTTCCTATTCTCTCTTATTATACAAGAACCGATTTAAACCAAAAAAAAATCCAATTTCATAATTATGTTTCATTTAATTTCATCATATGTGCATGCTATCTCACCTCTATCTATTTCTGGTCAGAAAAGTACTTCCCTTAACTTATGCTAACGAATTAGCATCCTATAGCAATGAATGAACAATCCATATGAATAAACTAACTATGATTTTTCAGTCCTTTCGTCCAATATATTAAGCACTTGTCGTTTATAATATGAGCCAAATCGAATTCCATCTCACTAATTAGTATTCTAATAATCTTGTTGAAATCTCATATTTTAAAATTTTGTTGAAGAAAATTCGATAACTATAACTCAAACTTATTCTTTTAGTAAATCGCACCAAATTTTTAAATTACATATTTTAACAAAATCTCTACCAAAATAAAACACGGCACTATTAGCCGTGCTAATGACGAAGATATAGGACATGCCATACATTTCCCCTTTTTTAATGAGTGAAAGTAGCACGAAAAACGAAAATGGACAAATCCCAGCTACGAGTGCTAGTAAACCTTCTTCAAAGCGCCGAGTCGGCGAGTAAACATTTAAATCCTGAAGAAACGTGTTTACAGTAAAGTTTTTATTATATTTATTTTAGTGTTAGAATCGTTTTTGTCGTGAAAATAGATTCAGCATTATCCAGAATTTCTGATATATCTAAAATTTCGAAATTTAATCAATATAATTTTAATTTTAATTTTTTTTTACCAAATTTATTTCATTAAAATTTCCATTATTTTCTATTTATTAAAAACCATTTCCATTATTTTCTGTTTAAACTAAAATTATATCCCTCATTAAAATCCCCAGGCATATGGCGACTATGTTACACGCTAACAAACTCGTACTGGTGAGCGGAATAGTGACTACCACGAGCTTCGTCTCGTGTTTTCTGTTGTCCTTTTCATATTGGGATTTGTACATCGCTGAGCCAATGGCAATCCAGCTGACCGAAATTGCGCCTCTGACCTAATACAAATGGCATTCCAGATGAAGTAAATTAAATAAGGCCTCTATTTTTATGTGTGGTCGAGACCTCACGATACAAGAATATACACTTGATTTTTTTGGCTTTTTTGGAGCAGATTTTGCTGCAGGTTTTACTGGGGAGAAAAAATATAAAATTTTAAGTGGTTGATTTTACATTATGGGAAAGTTGTTAGAATTTCTTTAGGGAACTGAATTCATTTATTAATTTAAAAATGTAATTACTTTAAAACATAAATATATAATTTCTTTAATTCTTAAATTATTAAGATAAAATAAAAATATATTTTCTTATCTTTTATATTTTTTAAATATTTAATTAAGTAGATAGGTGTTAATTTTGAAGTTAAAATTTAAAATTTTCATTTAATTATTTAATAAAGGTTTAATTTTAATAAAATATTTAAGAATATTAAAGTTGAAATTAATTTTCAAAGTAAGTTTGTTCTTTATATCTTTTTAATTAAATTTATTAATTGGAAAGATGTTATATGAACAAATGTTATCTAAAGTGAGTTATGGTATTTTGGGCATGTGGTATTGACAAGCCATAGTATTGGCTCATCTTATTGTATCAAAGACTAATTACATATTAAGAATCTTCATAATAAAGTAAGTGTAAATGGACATTGTTAAGAATTTTATTAAGTGTTTTTAAAAATGTATATATGTTTAAATTTTATGTTATTTCTTTTTATATATTTTTTTTCTAAATAAAACTATTCTATTAACATAAAAGGGGTAATTTACATCTAGACCATAGTCAGAAAAAAATGCCCTATAGAAGTGACCGAGAGTATCAGAAACACTGCCCATGACAGTGAACTTAGCCAAGAGCTGGTATTCAAATCACATGCAGGGGAAAAAGTATTGATTCTCTTGCCAAGCTTACAAAAATTCAAAGAGGCATACGAATTGAACCATATCTTGTAGAGGTGAACCAAAATTTGCATCCTGAACCAAAAATTGCCCACTATTAAGGGTTCCGTGACCATTAACAGAGCAACAGAGAAAGAAACTATGCGTCTAGAGGCTCCTCCACAATTCTACACCAACCGAACTCAGGCAGAGCACTTGCACGAGCAGCATCAGTGTCATCCCTTGCACGAGCAGCATCGGGTTCAGAAGGACCAGGAGCCTCCGTTTCCATCACCATGTCCATGGCATTGTGAGTTGGGACCTCCGGAACCTGCATAGAGAAAGGTATATACGCAGAGACAGAGGCAGGGCCCTCTTGATGAGTGTTGGATTCCCCTACCTCCTGGCCTTCTTCAGAAATAACACGAGACATGAGCAGTGATTCTTGGACGATTTAGGGAACAATTAAAGGTGAAAATCGCCAAGCCAAAAGAGGGAGACGACGAGGAATCAGGAGGGAAATAGCTGGGGGATGGAGACGCCCTCTCCCACTACGTGTGTGAGGGTAATGGTCGGCGGAGAGATCACTGGAAACGGAGGGAGAATTGGAGGACGGGCGGGAGTGCACATGCCTAGGAGTTCCCCTGCGGCTCCTCATTCTATGGCGAAGATGGGGCATAACTAGCACCTCAGCCACCCTTTGTAAACAAGACCACTCGACCACCTCCTCAGAGCTCGGCCTATTCAAATGGGCATCCAAATTCAAGCTGGAGGGCTCCAAACAAAGCTTGGGAGAAGATGGAGGCAGTGTCGCAAAATTGGCCGAGCATAACAGGGCGACAAAGAATAACAAAGCAGCATACCATAATACACTTTTACCAGACTAGCAAAGCACCAGAGGCTTCAAAACGATCACAAAGTTGTGCCTGTATTTAACACTATCCACCCTTCCTCGGATTGCATCTGCCATAACTCCAGCATTAAAGAGAGCCGAGGCCTAGCTTAGACCAGAGCATGTGGAAGCGATGGAGAAAACCGATGACAAGCTGGGCGTAACAAAGCCACATGACGTGAATCCAAGTGAAACCAGATGCCCCCGTTTAAGCTACGTCAGGCGATAAACCAGGTGGTACAGGTCAGGCAAGTGTCGTCCTACCTCGCCGCACCCCTGTCCCATCACATTAACCCACTGTATATGCACCCGCATCCAGGGGAGCTGCATCCTTTTGGACCAGAATTTTGCATTCCTGTTCTTGTTCATGATTCTGAATTATGTCTAGAGCCCCAGCGAGAAGAGAATGCCCATTTTCCACTCCTAGGTTGGCCAATAGATCCGCAACCTTGTTGCCTTCCCGTTTAACACGATTGAATATGATTTCTTTGTTGGTGTTGAGTGTTTTTTCTATAGCGTCCAGCCTGGCTTCAAGTCTCCAGCGACTAGCGATTTTATTCGCATGAGCTCCATTGAGTAGTTGGTTGGCCAAGTTGATGAGGATTAGGGAGTCTCCTTCAATCTCAAGAGGCTAGAAACCATGGTGCTAGGATAGGAGTAATCCTTGCCAGAGACCCTCCAGCTCAGTTGAGTTATTCGTGTCCCATCCAATGTTTCCGAGGTAGATCAGGAGAGGGGAGCCCTCATGATCTCTGAAAATGCCACCAAATCCTACTTTGCCGGGGTTACCCTTAGAAGATCCATCAAATTTGAGCTTGAATCTATGCCTTGGAAGGGGGGACCATGAGTGCTTACTGATATTCATGCCTTCTGAAGGTTTGCAAGAAGGAATTCCGTGAGGGAGTTGTATGTTCCAATTTTCCCATATGGCTATCTCATTTGCCTACGTGGGAAATTCATCCAGAAGCCAATATTTAAGCGCCAAAGTCTCTTCTAGATTGCGTCAGAAGTTGCCCCAGATGATTTCTAAAGGAGTGCTTTGGTCTTTGAAAATACGCGTGTTCCTTTCTTTCCATATAGTCCATAGGAGGAGGCCAGGAATTATTCTCCATAGATGGTTGAGAAGTGCACTTTTATAAGGGCTTTGGTGCCAAAGGCGAATGGAGTTGATAATGTCCTCGGACTCTCGGCATTTTCTTTGGCAGTGGAAACTGGCCTTCTCCCATAGTTGGTTGGCTAGAGAACAGGAGTCCAGGAGATGTTGAAGCGTTTCCTCTTGAGAATGAAAATTGCGACACATGGAGGGCTAGTGGATGTTTCTCTTCCTTAAATTATCCCAAGTTAGGATTTTTCAGTGCCCAGTGAGCTAGAGAAATAAGGAAACTTTGGGCCAAATGCCCAGAATCTAGATTCTTCCCCAAATAGGATCCGGAGGCATGGAATCTTGGCATTTGATTTTGTAGGCCTCTTTCGTATTGATGGATCCTCTTGGGGTATATCCTCATCTCAAGATGTATTTGCCTTCGGAGTATCTGATTCGATGTTTTTTGAGCTCTCTTTCCAAGATTTCTTTAGTCTGGTTATCAACATTTCTGATAACCCTGTCGAATTGCTTCCATTGTCTATACTGTTGTTCTATCTTTGGAGTCCACTATTGCTTGACAGATTCCTTTTGTTGCTCCTCGTAATCTTGGCTGGGTGGTAGGTTGAGGATGCTATCAAGCTTTGGAAACTGATTCCATGCATCTGTCTAGAATCGAGCTGTGCTGCCACTTCTAATTTCCCAAAAGTTGTGTTGTTGGATCAATAAGAAATGTTGACTAGCTGCATTCCAAATTAGTGACCCATTCTCATAAGGAGTGAATCTTATAAGCTCCTCCGCTGGTTTGTGATTGGCATATTTGGCTGTCTAGATGGCTGGCCAAGGCTTATTGGGCGCAGAAAGCCATTGCCACCAAATTTTTGCACCCATGATTTCGTTACTATGATTAGGGTCTCGCAGACCTATGCCCCCTTTTTCCTTTGGCTTGCATGGTGTAGTCCATTTGACAAGGGCCCATTTGCGATTTGTTCCATGTTCCCCCCAGAGAAAATTGCACTGAAGATCTCTTATTTTTTTAAGAACCCATTTAGGCGCTACCAGGATTGAGAATAGATAGAGGGGCATTGCCTGAAGAACGACTTTGATAAGCACTAATCTACTAGCTATGTTTAGAGCTCTACGAGTCCACAAAGTGAGATGAGATTCAAGTTTTTCTAGGAGCCTACGCCAAGAGGCGTGCTTGATAACAGAGTCTATAAGAGGGGCGCCCAGGTAATTGGATGACATGGAAGCTATGGAAAAACCTAGAATGCAGGCAATATCCTGTTGAGTGATAGGAGGCGTGTGAAAAAAGAAGATCTGCGATTTGGCTTTGTTTATGCTTGTGCCTGATGCGTCAGAGAATTCTTTTTATAATTAACAATAATGATGATAATTTAAAATAAAGTTATAATTTAGTTAGATTTTATGATTTTAATGCTTCACTCATGCAAGTGCATCTAACCTAGATCAATTGTTTACTAGAGGATTTAGTTTACAAACTTTGGATTTATTTAATTATTTTATTTTCCTATAGTTTTAGGCGAAAATGATAATTCATGTAAATAGGAGAAGATTCGAGAGTATTGTGGAAGGTTTGAGAAGATTATGGATTAGTTACCTCTTATAGAAGGATAAGGGATTGGATGAGAGATTTTATGGATATGAGAGATATTTTGGGACTTAGTTTAGGGATCTAGAATATACCTTGGGTTCTAATTCATTTGTATAAATTGAGGCGAGCCATGAGGCATGTATGATGTAGAAGTGTGTGAGTGAGTGTGAGGAATGAGAGGCCATGAATAGGCCAATAGTTATCTTGTAATTATTTTATTTTATTAATTAGTTATTTATGAGTTTATATGCCTACCTACTCTGTTTGGTTTTCAATTTGATGTGTGTGTTTGATCCTATGTTATTTGTACATGCGTCAAAATTCTGGTATCGAAGCTTGGATAGAGAAGGATTCCTATGTGTGAAGAATTTGTGCATAAGATATTGTGGAAAATTTGGGACCCAAGAGGACTTTTATCATGACTCATGGTCGGGAGACCATGAATTAATTTTTTTTACATGTGGAGTCTTATGCAGGCGCATCTAACCTAGGTCAATTGTTTACTAGAGGATAGAGTTTACAACGTTATGATTTATTTAATTATTGTATTTTCCTATAATTTTAGGAGAAAATGATAATTCTTGTAAATAGGAGAAGATTTGAGAGTATTGTGGAAGGTTTGAGAAGATTATGGATTAGTTTTCTTTTATATAGGAATAATGAATAGGATGATATATTTTAGGGATATGAGATATATTTTAGGAGTTAGTTTATGGACCTAGTTTATACCTTGAGTTTTAATCCATTTGTATAAATTGAGGTGAGCCATGAGGCATGTATGATGTAGAAGTGTGTGAGTGAGTGTGAGGAAGGAGAGGGCATGAATAGACCAATAGTTCTCTTGTAATTATTCTGTTTTATTAACTAATTATTTCTGAGTTTATATGCCTACCTACTGTGTTTGGTTTTCGGTTTGTGTGTGTGTTTGATCCTATGCTATTTGTACCTATGTCATTCACCAAATATTTTTAATTTCTTTAACAATAAAAAAATATAAAGTAAGTAGTTTATTTTTGTTTTCCAATGTAATTATAAAAATTGTTATAGAATTATATTGAAATTAAAAAATATATAAAATTTGATTGTAAAATAAGTTGTTGATTTTTGGACATGTGGTATAGAGAAGACATGCATTGTAATAACATCTATAAGTTAGAAGTCTTCATGGCAAAGTGATAGGAAAATCTTTATATTTAAATATCTTGTTATGTGTTTTTTAAAATGTATAACCCATTAGGCTTTCCACATAGCCCATGGTTTGCCAAGTTATTGTAGTAAAATTTAATTAAATATTTACTTTTCACTAAGGGGTATTACATCTCCCCATTGAGCGAAAGATTGTCCATAGAGGTTTTACTAGGAGCTCTTCATCTAGTTTGACCTACATTCACAATCATCAAGACTTTCATCGGTTTCCATCAATCATTATTTAAAACATATATATGTTATTTTGAATATTGTTAGAAATACCATAAGTTGATATTTATGTATCTAACAAGGGTCATTGACATGCATCATAACCCAACAAACATCATTGTATATTCATCAATAATGGAAACAAATCACTTGTAGTTACCAAATGGATATGCCAAATGACAAGGACCCCACCATGTGGTCCCACTATACATTACAAACCACTAACCCTCTAATTATCAAAATGATCAATCATCGCACCACATGCACACTCTCTTACCTACTGCTAGATACATTTACATAGTACTTCTAAAAGTAATCAAAGATCACCTAGCTCTCTAATCATTAAAATGATCATTAATTGCATTAAGTTAAAATTGTATTATTCCTTGCGAAAGAATTTCACAAGATTGCAAACAAAATAAAGGAATTTACACTTCCAGTAATTCCTTTCCAAGCACAAGGTCCCTTTCCTTTCAAGATGTGCATAAAATATTTACACAATTATATCGAAGATTCATTTCTAACACATCACTTATTTTATTAGTTAACTTGTTCTGTTATGAGAACCACAGTGGAAAAAGAATTCTCCTCCCAACCAAAGAGAACTAATTTCTACAAATAGATTGAGCCATTTTCACATCAAGATAATTCTATTATAGAGACCATACCAAGTCTTATACATGATTCCTCTTGTAAGCATCTTGCCTTTTCCATTGAAAATACCATATTTATTATGAATTTAGTGCTAAAAAACTCAATCTTTGGGCCTCCTCCACCATGCTCCAATATGAATAGAACTTCCTCAGCCTTTTTCCCCTCTCACACTCTTGGCCAAATCGAGAAATGAAATTCCAATCAACCCATCCAAGAAAGAAACTGGCATCAACCCATCCAAGTAAACAACTACCATCAACCCATCCAAACAAATAGCTTCCATCAACCCAAGGCCTCTTATCCTTTCACAATTGTCCGTAACTATCTTCCATGTGAAATTCTCTTTAAGACATCTCTCCACTGTAATTTACATAACTAATCGTATGCGTATTACCATCAAAGAAAAGAAAAATTTATGTATATCATGCATTCATACTTGGGCCTTCGACATGGGTCCCACAATCTATAAGAGTAAATTGACAAGAAAACATCACATGTCATATAGGTTGTATTTGTTTCAAATTTCCCACGTAATTATCAACATGAAGTTTTAGACAAATAATACTAGTCTCACATATTATAAAATTATACCTTATCACCTGTAGTTGCAAATCATATTGCAACATTCTTACCTTTCACAAGTTTTTATGTTTACATTATGCTATCCCTTCCTATTAAAAATAAATTAGGTTTCCATAGGAAATCACTAGGAAAGGAATATTACTCCAATGTAACCTACCTATGAGTTTTCACAACTCACTTCTTAGGTTGACTTCTCTTTATGGACTGAAATTTACTAACTAAGTTGTGTAGGGTCACATGTGTCCCAGCTACAAGGTACTTCCCCCTTGCACCTTACGTGCCTGTCATCTTCCTCAACATAACATTTTAATGTAGTTGTCTTCAGATATTAATTTTCCAACCATATGTTAATTATAATCAATCAATTGACCACACTTCACTTGTTTCTATAAAAGTGATATTAAAGTTAAGTGCTATTCTAGGGTAACATCAGTTGGGTTCATGTTGCGCTTTTCATGTCAACAAGCATAGGTAACGTTTCTACCAATAGACTACAAGATTTTTTTTATCATAGCTTCAAGTTTTCTTAAACTTCTATGAAATGTTTCCTTAGTTTCCTTACTCATTCATATTCTTGCTTCTAATCATTTTTTTACCTACATCCACCATCAATCCTTCAATTATCATTAGGAACATATAAAACTCAGATAATTTAATATAAACATTCATCATCTTTTGTATCATAGCTTGCATAGATATATATATAAACTTAAAGAAATTCATCATACTAGTAGTGGCCAAGTTAAAAAAATTCCCTTGTAGTTGACAGTTATATAATTTAACCTCACTATATATATATAAATATACAATTTTCTTTTTTCTGTTGTAGCTCTGCTAGATTTCTCATGGGGTCTAGCCTGCATTTATTCTTGTTTATCCTATTTTTCCACTTTAGAATAAAACGTTAGACATTGGGATTACAATTAGCAATCGGTTCAAAAAATCAAAATCCTTTGGCCATGTTGTTTTCCCTTAGAATTTTCCTTTCCAACCATGACATGGTTATAAATTAGCCCAGTCAGTGAATGATTCAATATGACAACTCTACAACTCACAACAATCTTGAGTGTCCTGCATCCATCATGTATGAGAAATTCAATATCTATCTAGATCCATTTTCTATATTTGGGTCCATTACATTCTTTTCCTAATAAACCTCCTTGTTCTGTAATTGACTGTAATCTTTCTCACTTAGTAGTCACTAAATTTTGTTAAAGTTGATATCTTTATTTATCAACAACATTGTTTTAAAGTGCTTCAATGTTTATTTGGTGCATTGGAGTGACCCAAATACTATTATTATGTCTCTGTCAACTTAAAAATTTCAAATACACTATCGACTTCATTATTCACGAGACCAGTCTCCTTCCATCGTAATCTATTATGATAGTTTATCACTTCTTGTCACTAATTCATTGGTTTAAAAAAAACAATTCTCAATTATTTAACTTATGTACCATTTATTCCACTATCGTAACTAATATTTTTGTGACTCCATACATGAATAGGTTTTTCAGTGCAATGTTTATTAATTAACATACCAATTTGTTTTCATTAGTCATGAAGTTTGAACTGAGTTGTATGGGTTGGTTATTACTATATTAGATTTATTCATACCTAAGTTATTTTTCGATTTTTGTCATCATTATCAATGTTTTCCATATTATTTGTTAAATCTTAGTTTGGTGAAAGGATTCCAACCATTCCCATCAATCACCCACCTTTGGCTCATATTTATATATGTATTTTGTACTCATAAATGTTATACATCCCCAATACACCATATATATTACTTTACGTATTGCACAATTATTGACTCGTTTTATTGCCCTTTCTAATTTCTATATAGACTTTATTTTGTGTATATTCCCTCTCTATTTTTACTCAACTAAAAATTCTTTTTTTTTTATTCTGTGGTGGGTTTCCATAATCTTAGTTTAACATATAATACACTTATTGTTGTGAAGCTTTCACAATTTTTCTATAGTCTCTTTCCTCTTTCGGCTTGCTTCCCATACAAAAGTAATATTACTCTTTTATCAGGATCTGAAAATTTAATTTTACTACCAAGTATTTTCTCATTCACTCTCTCAGTTAGGCACTTTGTCAACATCCATTATATGTGCAAGAAGATAATTTATAGGAATATGATGATTACCTCCAAACTATATCTATTGTAAAACTTCTGTATTATTACATATAATATCCTTATCCCTTTTTGTACCTATATCCGGCAACAATCCATACTAAAAGTTAAATTTAAAACATATTTATAATTATTAATTTTATTATTTATGTGTAAAAACATAATTTTTGCAATTTAATGAAAGGGTCTTGCAACTAAAACATGTAATTGTTGTAGATATAACACTAAACCTTTAATGGTGCAACACCACACCTTTTCTTCTAACATAACCATTCGATATTTTATTATTGTTCAATAGTATAGGACTTGATACCTTTCTTAATTTACACACGCATATGTATCCTCATTTGTTATAGCCATATGTGTTTTCCCTGGTTTTGATTTCTATATCAAATAATAATGACACTTAGGGACTTATGTTTATTATTACCATTACGTATTGGTATATGTTTTCGTTAAGTTTTTATAAATTAACAAAGCTCTGCCTACTTTGCACCATCTACGAATATGGCTATAACATCATAATTGAACTACTATGAGATTTTTTCACAAATGTCAAGATGGAATTGTTAGGATATTCCGACACATAGGAAACCGTTAAGTATAACTTGGTCTAATGTAGATTTAGGTAAAGTGTATTTCTTTACTATGTACTTTAGTAACTTACAATACAACAGTCACGATATGTTGTAGACATGAAGCGATCCAACGATTCATTCTCTCCTTGGTATTACCAACATTTGATTTGTGGCTTAACACCTGATTGGTCCATGATCTCTATCTAAAGAGCATGGAGGCTCATTTGTAGGCTGATCGTTTATGAGAGAAGCTTATGTAAACTTTCTTTCTTTTATTAATAAATTTCCTAAAGTGGCCGTGTTGGCTCAGGTTGTTGACTGTTTCCCTCTTTAATGGTTTTAACCATGTCAAGAATACTAGTGTATTGATCTTTGATCTATTTTTGAGCAGTTTCCTCTGGTGTTCTATTTGAGGAACTTACCCTGTAAATTCCTACATGGTATCCGAGCTATTTGAGGGTTGCATCCACTGGTGATCCAAATCGAAAGTTGGTACAACTACATCTAACTGTCGTTTCCTAGATCTACTATTTCTTACTGCTTTCGATCTGAGAGGACTACTCTATTTTGTTAGAAGCATTCATTCCATTAAGGAACCCCTTTTGTTTCATGGAAAAAGGTTTCTGGTAGCCCTAGCTATGTCATTTTTAAGATCTGGAGGCGAAAAGGGATTTTTTAAGTAAGCGTGCACCCCAAAGCTTCAGTGACTAAACAAAAAAAATCCCTTCCTCTTCTCGAAAAATTACTAACATTTTACATTTTAAACTAGCTCACTTAGTCCAAAGTTACTTTATGCGAATAAAGGTCTTGAGTTCAAGTCTCTCTTTTTATTGAGTTACTTTTTCAAAATTCACATGTAACTTATGTTTTAAAGTTACTTTATGTAAAAGTGTTCTCACCCATTATAAAAAGTGAGTCACTTATAATTCTATAGTCTCTTTATCTTTTATTTAAGTTACAATATAGTGGGCAGCTCATAAAGTACTATTGTAAAAGTGACTTTCACTTATTTATAAAAGTGGGTCACATAATTTTTTTTAATGTGAGCTAATTAGATTAAGTTTGGAGGGGGGGGGGGGGATTTTTTTTAATATAACATTATCATTTACTTCTGCACATTCACACACTTCGCCAACATCTTCAACAACTTTTCTTCAAAAAGCCATAACTTCTTTATCCAGAAGTCATTTTCAGAGCTATTCTTTTCTAATCAGCCTAATTTTTCGAGATCTTTCCATTGGAACACTTAGTTTCATCATCAACAGCTTCAATTTCTGTTACAATGGAAAGTCCATGCCAAGTAATTCTTAACAGAACCAACTACTTCCAATAGTGGTCCTACATTATGGATTTACTTGGAAGTAAAGGTCTTTACAGAATAACCTCAAGCTAAGAAACTAAACCTAAAGATAAAGATAAGGCAGCCAAATGCGAAAATAGGCAATATCAAGTATGTGGGTTGATAGGGATGTCTATTTCTCCATAAATTAGATTCCATATTGCAAAACTTGATACCCCTAAAGAAACAATGGAATAGCTCACTAAACGTTTTTGAATTAAAAATGAAATTAGAGCCCATCAACTCGAAAATGAGTTGCTTACATTAGACCCCAATAATTTTTCTTCCATTGAAGAATTTTTGTCCAAGTTAAAGACCCTTAGACTTCTTTTGGAAGGTGTTAAGGTTAAGAAAGAAGATGGTGGCTTTATCTATTTCATTCTTACTAAGTTGGGACCAACCTACTATGTGTTTGTTTCCACCTTCCATTCTAGTAGAGAAGCCTTTATTTCTCAAGGACAAGACTACAAGTCCCACTCTTTTGATGCCTTTTGTGATTCTTTAATAAGATAACAAGAAAAACTCTTACATCTTGGTCTTTTTAATCTTGGAAACTCTTCTAAGAAAGACTTAGCTGCCTAGCAACAACCAAATTCAAAGAATCCTAAGAAGCAATATCCTACAAAAAAATGGTCCTAAACCAAACAAGGGTCCTAAGCAATTTATGTCTCACATTTAAATATCAATTCAACAAAATAATAAGGAAAATAAAAACAAAGCAAAGAAGATTGATAGACCTTGCAACTTTTGTAATCGAAATGGCCACTTAGAATCCAAATGCTTTAACAAGATGGAAGCCTTGGATGCAACAATGAAGAGGCATAACATCCATTTGGAGTACTCTTCAACTTCAACTTCATATTCAGGAATAACACTTTTTGCATGTGGTTGTCAAGCATCTCGGTTTGGTTATGCACTAAATGTATCTTCTTATTCTTATTCTCATGAGCGGTTCATTGATTCTAGAGCTTCTTATCACATGGCCAAAAACAAGGCCATGTTTTCTTCTTTAAATGATTGTAACACCAAAAATATATATGTTGGTGATGATAGATCTCTTAGTGTTGTAGGGGTTGGAACTATTCATGTAGAAAATGGTCAATTTAATGATGTATTATGTGTTCCAACCTTATCCTGCAACCTTCTATCTGTATATTATATAACTCATTCCGGTGAAGGTAAAATCGTTGAATTTTCACCTCATGATGTTTCAATTAAGGACCTAAGAGATCTTAGACATATTTTAGCTACTGGCATTGCTGATGATTCTACAAGATTGTATAAGTTTAACAATTTTTGTTCATCAACTCTTCTCTCGGAATTTGTTGCTCATAATGATGAAGTGAGCAAACTTTGGCATGAACGATTTGGTCACTTAAATTATCGCTCCCTTCAAAATCTATGTAAATAAAATATGCTGACAGGTCTTCCTATCGTATCTTGTAGAGATGGTGTTTTTGTCGGATGTGTACTCAGAAAACATCATCAAGATAGTTTTGAAAAATGTTCCTCTTGGCATGCCTCAAGCCCTTTACAGCTTCTGCATAGTGATTTATGTGGTCCACTTCTAGAAGTTTCATTCTCTGGCTACAAGTATTTCTTAACTTTCATTAATGATTTCTCCAAACGCACTTGGGTATACTTCTTAAAACTCGACAGTGAAGTATTTAACATGTTCTTGGCCTTTAAAGCCTTTGTTGAGAAACAATCTGGACATCAAATTATTAAGCTAAGATTTGATAATGGCGGAGAATATGTTAACAACAAATTCATCAACTGGTGTACTAAGCATGGAAATAAAATGCAACATTATATTCCATATACTCCACAACAAAATGGTGTAGATGAAGGGAAGGATCGCACCTTAAAGGAAATGGCTAATTGTATGCTTCAATATAAAGGACTTAGTCTTAATTTTTGGGCAGAAGCACTTAACTGTGCAAATTAAATAATAAATCACACTCCTACTATGGTTTTAAAGAACACCACTCCAGAAAAGGCATGGAACTCAATTAAACCAGATGTAAGTCGCTTTCATGTTTTTGAAAGTGAAGCATGGGCCCTTATTCTAGATGAGAAACATAAAGCTTTACAACCTAAGAGTGAAAAATGTATTTTTGCTGGATATTCTGAAGATGTCAAAGTATATAGACTTCTTTCACCTAAGTCAAAAAATGTTATCATTAGAAAAGATGTAAAGATTGCTAAAAATATATCGGCCTACGAGCCTAGTTCGGTGGATGTTCCACCTCTCTCTATCCCTTCTACTTCTAAAAATATTTCTTCTACAGATGATGACAATGAGGATGACAATCCTCCTCCACTTTCTCAGGATCCTCCTTCAGATCCTCAAATTCCAAAATGGGTTTGTGCTACTTGGGATGCAGTAGGTGCTCTTGCAAGTGATCCTATAGATCAACAACATACACATTCTCAGTTCAATAGAGCCTCTTCTTTACTACTTCAAGCTCTAGCGAATTATGATCCTGACACCTTTGCAAAAGCTTCCCGCCATCCATATTGGGACACAACTATGAATGAATAATATCGTTCATTATTGGAAAATGGTACATGGGATCTTGTTCCTCTTCCAAAGGGATGAAAACTTGTTAGATGCAAATGGGTTTACAGAATCAACTTTGGACCAGATGGAAAAGTTGATAAACATAAAGCTCGTCTTTTTGCTAATGGTTTTTCACAAGTTGAAGGCATTAACTATATTGAAACATTCTCCCCTATTTCCAAAATGAACTCTATCCGCCTTGTTCTTTCCCTTCCTACCTCTTTCAAATGGGAAGTCCATCAAATGGATGTTAAATATGACTTTTTGCATGGGGACTTGCCTGAAGAAATCTATATGGAACAACCTCCTAACCTTATACAAACAGACTCCAGCCTTGTATGTTGGCTTAAGAAATCCCTTTATGGCCTCAAGCGAGCCCCTCGGGCTTGGTATGCCAGAATGGATAGCTTTCTTTTAGATACTCTCTTTTTTAGGTGTCATTCTCACAATACTGTCTACACCAAGAAAGTGGGTAAGTCTCTTATCATTCTTGTTCTTTATGTTGGGGATCTTATCCTTAGTAGTAGTGATCCCAACCTTATAAACCATGTGAATTCCAACCTTAAAAAGAAGTTTGGAATGATAGACTTAGGAAACTTGAATTATTTTCTTGGTCTTCAAGTCTTGCAATCCAAGGAAGGTATTTCCCTTTCCTAGTCCAAGTATGCCTGTGATATTCTATGCCACTTTCAAATGGAAGACTATAAGCCAACCCCTTCTCCCTTTCGTATAGAGCCAAGATTTCAAGCCCTTGTACTTCCCTTGAAGTTGATGCTACCTTATACCATCATCTTGTAGGAAAGAATTTGTATCTGACCCATACCCATCCCGACCTTTCGTTTGTTGTTGGCCTTATTTCTCGGTTTTTACAAAACCCATATGAAAGTCATTGGAAAGAAGTTAAAACAATATTTTTTTATGTTTGAGGTACAGTTCAGTTTGGGATTCATTACAGTGCAGAAGAATCTCCTCTATTGGTTGGTTTCAATGATTCTGATTGCGCTGGTGACCCTGATGATCATAAGTCTACTGCAGGTTATGTCTTCACTCTCGGTTTTGGACCTATTACATGGGCTTGCAAGAAAAAAAGTGTCATTTCTCTTTCTTCAGCAGAAGCAAAGTATCGTGGCACCGTAGAAGCTAGTAAGGAAGCCTTGTGGCTTCGTCAGATCCTGTCAGAGTTTGGCTTTCACTAGTAGCATCCGATCACACTTTGGTGTGATAATCAAAGTGTCATTCAACTATGCAAAGGTCCAGTACAACATTAGTGAAGTAAACACATTGAAATACACATGCACTTCATCAGCAAGCTCACTCATGACCATGTTCTTGAAGTACAATATTGTTCAACTAATGTTCAAGTTGTAGACATCTTTACAAAGGCTCTCATAGAGGCAAAGTTTACTAAACTTCGATTTATGGTTGGAGTTCAAGAAGTTGTCACTCAGGGGGAATAGGCTCTAGTTCGCCCTTCCTTCTCCTATTGTGTCACATTTTTACATCCTTCAATCCTGTCCCAAGTTGTTCTTAAGGGGGGATGTTAGGATATTCCAACACATAGGAAATAGTTAAGTGTAACTTGGTCTAGTGTAGAGTTAGGGAAAGTGTGTTTTTTTACTATGTACTTTTGTAACTTACAATCCGATAATCTCTATTTAAAGAGCATGGAGGGTCATTTGCAGGGTGACTGTTCATGAGAGAAGCTTATGTAAATTTTCTTTCTTTTATTAATAAATTTCCTGAAGTGGCCACGTTGGCTCAAGTCATGGATTGTTTCCCTCTTTGAGAGTTTTAACGACATTAAGAATATTGGTGTATTGATCTGTGATCTGTTTGTGAGCAGTGTCCTTCGGTGTTAAATTTGAGGAACTTACCCATGTAAATTCCTACAAGAATCCACTCTCTTGAATTCAAAGTCAGTTTGGCAACGGTATTTGTACAATTTTCCACCATTGAAACTCTTAGGGTTTGATCAGACGATCATGATCCTAGCAAGACGGTTAAGGGTAACTAACTATACCTCTGCCTCACCACTCGTCATTAACATTCTTCGGTATGATGGTCGAGTTTGACAATATGACACTAACGCTAAATGAAATTGCACTTCCCCTTCCCTCCTATAGTCCTTTGCTAAAATGATTTAGGTATGTCGAGTGACCTTCAAATGCTAAATACTTTCTGAGTTTCTACGTTGTGTTTGTATCTTGTCTAAATTTCATATAAATTTGTTTCCTTCTGACTTTTAATGAGTGGCCATGAGAAAGATGTAATCATTTCAGCGTAGACGTGGAGCTCCATTGTTCAAATCATCCAGGTAATAACCCCACTTCAACTCCTTTTTTATTGGGAAATCCTTCACATGGGTGTTGAATATTCATATTTATGTTTATGTATTCCTTTGTTTAGCACGACTTCTACAAGTACCACTGGAAATTTGAAAAGGGTATACACAAACAGTTTATCTAATTCATTTTCATCGCTTGCCTTTGTTTTTGCGCACCCTATCTTATAGCTATTAACTATTCATTTTGGTCAAATGTAAGTTATGGTTCTTGCTTGTCGTGCGAGTTGATTTGAAGTGCATGCTATTTTGGGATGCCTCGAGTTTCCGATATCTTTTTTACGATCAAGTACTTATCCAAGTTTCCTCTTTCTCTAGGATCCAGTTGCATTTATATCCTTTGTTTGTCGTTTCCCTATCATTTTCTGAAGTTAAGATGTAGTTCTTAAGCCTGGAGCTACTTTACGGGTTTGGATACATTACTCTAAAATCAATCTACGGCTAACATGTAACACCTTTTAATTTAATTGTTACAATTATATCACGACTAGGTTCCACAATTTCATCAAAATCAGTTGGGAGAAGGCTTCATTCACGCATTTAACCACAACAACACTCGTGTATGGTTCTTTCAGAGTGATAATACATTTCCTAGTTACTAGCGCCAATAAATAGGGTTTTCAACCTCCAGGTTTCAAAGTCGTCACCCAGGATTCGACTTTCCGAGCAGGTATTCAACCCAAAATGAATATATATATTTGTTGCTTTCCTTTGCAAGGGTTATCCCTTAAGAACACGCTAATTATATTTCTTGACGATTCACAGGTAGGGTCCTCGAATCCTTCTTTTGTTCAAGGTTCTTCTCATGGAAGGCTTATGGTTAGGTTTAGGAGATATACTTACACTGATTTATTCTTTCTAGATTCGATTAAATCCCATTATTAACTATGCAAGGGCATTCTAAGAATTTCCCCTTATGCGGATAATAGTCTTTAATATATGCTCTTAGGAAGCAAGCTAAGAGTTTTTCCGGTAGTTTTGCAGAAACCCAGATAGTCTCTGAAATTTTGGTTAAGGTATGTGATTATTATCAATGTAATTACTTAATGCCCTTGAACATGCGTTTTGTTTTTGTATTGGATGTTGACACATAAAAGTCTCATTTTCTTACTTATTCTACAATTTACTACGGAATTTACATAAATGTTTTTGAACTATTATTGTTTTCATTGTGACAACATTGAATAATAGAATAGCAGCAATGCGTTTGCACAGGTTTCCCTGTTGCAGGGGTTTTTGGTTAAATTATTTACTGATCGGATACTCACTTGACATTTTTGTCCTTGTGAATACATTAGCTTATCTTACATACAAATCATGACGTATTTATTTAGCAAACGGTTTTCGTTATGACTCTTAAATAATTGCTTGTTAGGTTATAATCTTGTATTATACCGTTATCTTACGCATTTCAGTTTCTTTAGATTCATTGCTGGACTTCATAATATCTTATTTGTAGACAGTTCACACTTCATGGATGTTTAGTCAATTGACTCCGAATGGTTCCCTTCACTACTACATTTGGGCAGAAATTTAGACAATGGAATCTAATAAAATGTGGCTAAAATTGCAAAAAGCGTTGGAAGTTAAATGATTTTTTTATTATTTATTTTAAAAAATTTTGATATCTGACTGGAATTTTTTAAAGGTAAAAAATTTAATGGGATTCTCTATCCCATTCATTATCTAACAATTTCCTATAATCCTTCTTGTCCTTTAACTTATTGGACTTTACGGTCTGCTATCCGACACTATATCCAATTTGAAAATGCATTGTCCACTTTTTTACAAATGGCAAATAATCGTTGCATAATGTTCAATCCCACCATTTATGGCTTTTTGCATTCACAATGTCTAATATGGGACCACTTATTTTCACTAATTAATATATATATATATATATATATATATATATAATGTGTGTAGAGGCCCTAACATCATATAACATTTACAAAGTTGCTATATATATTACTTGCATTTGTTTTGAAAGTTTGTAGGCTTATTTTGAGGTTAATTTTAGAACAAAATTATCACTGAATGTTTGGTCAGAAAAAATGTCACATAAAATTCCTCAAGGAGACCAAGGATACGTGGGATCGACATCAAGAGCTTCTGAAGATCGAAAATGTTATTGCCCTTGTAGAAATTGCAAAGGCTTTAGGAAAAGAAGAATTCTAAACAAATCACTAAAATGCATTGTAGAGACCATGGACATGAATATTATCTATTTGTAAGTTATTTAATATACGTCTTTGTATTGTATATTTCTTTTCTAAAATTTTATATGTATATTGTATTTTATATTGTATGTCTTTGCATTGTAAGTTGTATTATCTTTCTATTGTAAATATATTTTATAATTTTCTTTTTGGAGCCGTTTGAGCTATGTTGTCACCTTGATATGGACTAGAAATATTATTTGATTATCTTTGTTAGGGTCATTTAAGGCATTATGTGAGTTAGGAGTTAATTAATTTATCGGATTAGGGATAAGAAATTGTTGTTTAATGCTTTAGGAATTACATGTTGAGGACTTAGCAGTTAGAGGTTCAAGGGCCACCCGTGCAATGAGTTGGTTGATCGACGCGACTTGGCAAGGGGAGATCACACAAAAGAAGTAATTTTGACCCATGACTACCTATGAATAGAGGCCCCACAAGGGGGTCTCATAATGATTTTTAAAAAATTAACAAAATTAATGTTTATGTGTTAATGATCGATTTATAATTGAATATTGATCGTGCAACATGGAAATAGAAAATAATGATATTTTGTTTTCATTGAAGAGATAATGATTTGTGATGACTCATTTTCACATCAATATGAATGCTCAATCCCAGAGCACTCCCTCACAAATGTGGGTGCCTAGGCACCCATGGGGGCATCACCTACTTGTCAAGTGATGGCACGTGGTGGGAATTCAAAGGCGCACAATAGGTAAGCGCACCTGCGTGATAAGTTGGTGGGTCTACTCGACTTCGAAAGGGGCACTCGAAAAAAAAAAACTAATGTCGGCCCATGACTTCCCATGAACAGAGTTCCTAGAAGGGGGTCTCATAATGATTTTTAGAAAATTGACTAAATTAATGTTTGCGTGTTAAAAGTCTGTTTATAACTGATTAGTCATGCAACATGGAAATAAAAAATGATGATATTGTGTAGTCATTACAGAGCTAGTTATTTGCGTTCATTTATTTGCACAATAGCGCGAACACCCATGCCCTGGGTGCACCCACATGATGGTGGGGTGTCTGGTAGCCCATGGAGCCATAGCATGTTGGGCACATTAGGGTTCTTGGAACCCATGGGGTCATCATGTTTTGGGCACGTTAGGGCACTTGATGTCCAGGGGGACGTTGCATGCTAAGCACCTATCTAACAAGTTGGATGGTCGACCTGAATTGGAAAGGAGCGCCTCTAAAAGAAAAATAATGTCGACCCATGACTTCCCATGCACCGAGTTCCGACAAGCGGGTCTCATAATGGTTTTTTAAAAAATTACTAAATTAACATTTAGGTGTTAAAAGTCAGTTTATAATTAATTTATCATGCAACATGGAAATTAAAAATGATGATATTTTCTTGTTATTGATGAGCTAATGATTTCTGTTCACTGGTTTTCATAGCTAGGTGAACTATTGCACCCTAGGCACACCGAATGAAGGCGGTGCACCTAGGAATCCATGGGGCTATCACATGCTAGGCATGCGAGGGTGCCCGATGTAGATGGGGGAATCACGCTCTGGGCATGCAAACACGCCCACCCAGTAGGGGCATTCATGAGATGATCTACTAGGTTGGCCCAACTTGACAAGCGAAACCCACAAAAAATAAGTATTTTCAGTCCATGGCTGTCCATGAACTAAGTTCCCACAAGGTGGTCTCATAATGATTTTTAGAAAATTAACCAAATTAGTGTTTAGGTGTTAAAAGTCAGTTTAGAATTGATTCATCATGCAACATGGAAATAAAAGATAATGATATTTTGTTTCCATTGATAAGATAATGATTTGTGTTCACTAATTTGCACAGCAGGGAGATGTTCAAGCCTTAGGCACGCCTGCACGAAGGCAGAGTGTCCAACCACCCATGAGGGTATCGTATGCTAGGCATTCAAGGGTGCCTAGCACCTATGGGGGTGTCGTGTGATGGACATGCTAGGTAGGCATACAAGGGTGCCTAGCACCTATGCGGGTGTCATGTGATGGGCATGCCAGGGCACTCAACACCCTTGGGTATGTCGCACGTTGGGAAAGCCAGGGCACTCGTGTGATGAGTTGGTGAGTTAGTTTGACTTGGGAAGGGGTACCCTCAAAATAGAATTAATGCCAGCTCATGACTGCGCTTGAATAGAGTTCCACCAAGAGAGTATGATAATGATTTTTATAAATTATTGATTTGAGGCCTCTACGATTTATATTTTGTGTAGAGTTATCTTCCATATTCATCTCATTTTAACATTCTTTTAATCGACATTTTGAACCACCCTCCATGGCTGATCATGAGGATAGATCAATGTGTGTATAAGACAGATCTCGATAGAGTATGTAAATAAAGGTATGCAAATGTGATAGAACATGAATGATGGGTAGCCAACAAGAACTCAGGGAAGGAGAGAGAATATTAGGTTAGAGTAATATGAAATAAATTAACAATATTTTAATTATAATTTCTTTAGAAACTAATTAATTATTGCTATAATTTTTTTTTAACCTTACTCAATGATAATTATTGAAACCTTTTTAACAAATTTTTTTATTTTTGTTTTGAGAATTATTAATTAAACATACAATTTTGTTAATTCATCGTTATAGTTCTTAATAATTATTAAGAATAAAAAGTATTAATAATTATTGATTATTATTATATATTAATAATTGTTAATAACTATTAAAATTACTAATTTTTTATTTTAATTAGAATTAAATGAAAATAAATTAAATTAAATTAAACTTAAGATTAAAATTAAAATTAAAATTAAAATTAGGGTTAGTAATTATTTCAAAAATGGAAGGCATTGAGTGAGAGAAAGAATGGTTAGAAATGGAGAGGTCTGATTAAGTAAAAAGAAAGAAGGGAGTTGTTAGGAGAGGGTGGATTACAAGGTTAATGTAGGAATCCAATTGCCACTTATTTTCCAGGAAGCATCTCAATTGAAGTTGTTAGGTTGTTTATCTATTTATATAGCTTCTCTAAATTTTCTATGGTGATAATGATCGATTTTAGCCACAACACGAGTTTTCAATACAAATATGATGACTGTTTTTACTGGAATGCTCTTCCAAAGTTGAGGTTTTAGAATGGTTGTGCTATATGTTTCGTGGCATATTCTTGAATCCTAGTTAAGATAGATCGATCGATCTCCCCATTGTATGTTTTTCCACATGACCAAGGAACCATATAAACCCCTTGTTGTTCTAAAGATGATCTGAGGTTGTCATTGATGTCAACCCAAGTAGTAGCAGGGGCTACCTTGATCTTGCAAGGGAATTTTGACTTGACAAGTTACTCTATTTTGAGTCAAGGATCTTCTAGATAGGTTCTAGTCATCGAGATGTTTCCGTTGATATATGGCATGCCAAGTAATTATTCGCGATTTGAGAGATATTCATATTTGAAGTTAGTAAGCCCAGTTAGTGGGATAAAACCCTATGGGGTTGTGGCATGGCACTCATAATTGGTTTCGTTCATTGAATAGTCAATAATTAATAATTTTTTCATCTCCTAAAATCCCTCCAACATTCTCTATTCAAGTCCCTCTCAACTCTATAAAAAGAAATCTCATATATCCTCCAAAAGTAGTGATCATGGAATTTTCGTTGTAAATTCATTTCTGCGAGGTTTTAGATTCTGAATTTAAAATTGATTTGATTCGCAATCTTGATAAAAATTTTCACCAAACTTTAGACTTTGGTTCGCTATATTTTCAGAGATATGATCTGTGGAAGTTACGGTTTTTGCAGGCTAACAAATTTCATCTCAAAGAAGTGACCTTAGAAAAATCATCACAACACTCTCTCAAAGAAGAGGATTGGAATTCTATAAAAGGTGGTAGACAGTGCATAGACTGTAGTTTATTGTGTATCAATTTCAGATCCGAAGGAGGAAATAGTACACGTGGTACGTCGTACAAGTTTTCTCTACTGAACTAGTCCATAATTAGGTCATTGTGAGAGAATGGGCATAACTTTGTCTTGAACAGTCCCAACTAGGTTAGACCTATGGCATTGGAAAGACGACTTAGAGTGCATAGATACATCAGATTAAGTATCATGATCCTAGAAGGCAAGAAAAACTAGATCAAGCATTGTCAACGGGTGCAAAGGACCAAACTTTCTAGGGTGGAAAAGAGCAAGGTACAACAAAACGATGCAACAGAGGTAAGCTACAGGTAAGTATCCTTGGTATATGCATGTTCATCTGTTAATTGCATTAGTTTCTTTGTATTCTAATCTGTTGTTTTTGTTTAGCACTGACATATGTTTTGCAGGATGAGGTAAGTTTTTCTATTATCATGTGGTATTTATTTGAAGAACTTTTGCAGGTATTATATATTCATCAAGAGAAGACTCAATGCATCATCTAATGTTCTAAAGAGTGAGAAAGGGTAGCATGACAAGATAAGCAATCAAGGTGCAGAACAACAGTAAGAAGTTCACCACATCAACTCTTCAAGTAGGAAGCATTGCATACAATCGTTGTAAAAGTATCATTGTACAGAGTCATTATAGAAGTATCATTGTAAAAGTTGTACAAGTATCTATCTACCAAGAGTTGAAGAGGGAGTGTCAGGAGGTCTATTATCATCATTAGGTGGTTGTGTCATAGTTGGGGTTATAGTCTACTATGTCTTCGTCTTCTACATCATTCTATATCATTGTAAAGTGGACCATTTTCCTTGGTACAGGAGTTCGTTCTTCTTGTATTCTTCTATAGGGTGGTAGGGTGGTGCCAGGCTCATGCATGAAGTCACCAACAGGTTCAAGATTGTGAAAACTTCAGGGTGGTAGGGTGGTGATAGGGTGAGTGGTAGCTCATTCATTGTTGGGGCATCCGTTCAGTTGAATACTAAAGAATCTCGGGCGTTGGACAGTCCATCTAGTGGGAGCTAGAGAAGAATGCTTTTCTAGATTCTAGGAAGTTTGAGCTTTCTTTTCAATTGGATTTGGAGATTAAAGAATTATTGGAAAAGCGTTCGGTGGTTTTTGAACCAGAGGGGGTTTTCAATGTAAAATTTTTGTGCCTCCTCTGTTCTTTTATTCACTGTTGTTACCACATAAACATTAATGATAATTGAAGATTAACCAATGCTCTGAAAAAATTTAAAATTTCTAATTGCTAAGGAATACTAATTCACCCCCCCAGTATTTTCCAACAATTGGTATCAGAGCTTGGTTCCTTCAATAGAAGTTTAACAACTGGAAGGAGATCATGGAGCATACCGAGAATGGTGTACCTCTATTCAATTAGAATAATTATGCACTCTAGAAAGGAAGAATGGAGTTCTATCTCTTGGCACAAGGTTACGAAGTATGGGACAGTGTTCAAAATGGCTTTACACCAATTGCAAATGAAGAAGGTAAGAATAATTTGGTAAATGATGCGAAAGAAAAGAATATTATTATCAGTGGACTTATTGAATCTGCTTATCATAAGGTGTTGGGTTCTAAAACTGCCAAAGATCTATCAGAAAATCTTGAGAATATATATGAAGGTGAGTCAAATGTCAAAGAAGAAAAGCTTAAAATATACAGAGAAAAACTTGAGCAACTCAGAATGAAAGAAGATGACAACATTGCTGCATACATCCAACGCGTTGATGAAATAATCAACACTCTAGAAGGATTGGGAGAGCCTTTTGACAAGAAAACTATTACATGAAAGATTCTTAGAATGTTACGAGGAATAATCAACCTAAAGGTATCGGTCTTAGAATACAGTGCAAATATGGCCAAAATCAGCAAAGAGGAATTACATGGAGTTCGCATAGCAAATTAAATGAGACTTGATGAAGAAGAGGGTACTTCGCATCTAGAAACTACGTTCGATGCATCTAATAAAACCAATAAGGACAAACAACCTTCAAAGGCAAAGACCTACACCTACACATGCAAGTGTGAAGAAAAGGAATATGATGAAGAAGCTCTTCCAGATGGAGAATATGGTTACTTTACAAGAAAACTAAAAATTGGTAAGGGAAAATTCAAAGGTAAACTTCCTTTGATATGTTTCGGTTGTGGTGAGGTCAGGAATTTTGCAGCAAAATGGCTGAACAGAAGTGATGGAAACTCAAAAGGAAAGAAAGGCTTTAAGAAATTCAACGCGCAAGGCAAGAAGAAGGGATTCAAAAGGAACTTTCTCTCTAAAGAAGATAGCTCATCATCCGATGAAGATAGAAATAGCGAAGAAGAAGCTAATGAAAGAGTATTTTTAATGGCCAAGCACAATAAACAAGAGGTATCAAACAACGAAGAAGAAGGGTTGACCATAGAATAATTTTTTAAGGAGGAAATCAAGCTTATAAAAGAGCTCAAGGCTAAGAAGATCCATTCCAACACTCTTGAAGAACAAGTTCAAGGTCTCAAAATTGAAGTTTAAGAACACAAATGTATTGAAGAGTCACTTCAAAAGAAGTTGGAAGAAAGAAACTGGGAAAGGGAAGCATCAGAAGCTGAAGTAGTCTCATTGCGTAAGGAACTGAAGAACGGAAAAACTGTCCAAAACTATGCTAACAACTCAAGGGCATTGGAAGAACTCATCAACAGTCAACTATCTTACAATGACAAAATTGGCCTCAGTTACAAAGAAGAAGAAGTAGGACCTCCTACAATAAAATACAATGAACCTATGAGATTTGATAGGCATGTAGACTTCATTGGACAAGATTCGCAAGAACAACCTTGGAAGACAATTCCCCGATGAAGATTTCCATCCAGGTACGAACATATTTTTCATGGATATTGTTATTCATGTGGAAAATTTGGTCATTAAGTTGTAGAATGTCACATGTACCCTCAGAACCAACATAATTCCAGGAGATCTATCAAATATGAACCTCCCAGGGCTCAAGTAAACATCAATAGATTTGAACATTTAAAAATTAATATTGAATGTTACAAATGTCGAAACTTTGGACACATAGCCAAAGACTGTAGACTTGAAAATCCTCCAGAAGAATATTTGAAGCTACAAAATGAACGGACATGGAAGAAGAAGAACACTGATAATCGTGCTCTCACTCTTAAGGCTCAATACAACAAAGATGTGTGGTATGTTGATAGCGGTTGCTCAATGCATATGACTGGAGATAGAAAGAAATTTGTATCTCTAAAAGAGAAGAAGTATGGAACCATGTCCTTTGGAAATGATGGATCTTCAAATGTTATTGGATTAGGTACCATTAGTCTTGGAAGCAAAGATGCTCTAGCAAAGAATGTTCGATTGGTTGAAAACATGAATCACAATATGTTCAGTGTTGGACAAATGCGTTATCAAGTACACAAAATGTTATTCAACTCCACAAAATGTGAAATCATGAAAGGTAGGTATGGTAAAATTGTGGCTACAGCAAGTCGAGCTCCAAACGACATATATGTTCCAGATGAAGCAATTAAAGCATGTCTACTAGCTAAAGAAGATGAAATATAGTTATGGCACAAATGAATTGGTCACATAAACTTTGACAATCTGGTTAGGATAACAAAAAAAGAAGCAGTATGATAAATGCCAAAAATGTCAAAACCTTCCAACACACTATGTGAGGCCTGTCGGCATGGGAAGTAGACAAAATGCAGATTTAAAACAAAAGAACACTTTGCATCACATACATTGGAATTGATACATATTGATCTATGTCATCATATAGTAGGAAAAGGCTTAGATGGAGAATTATATTTCATGTTAATGGTAGATGACTATACCAGGATGACAACTGTTAGTTTCCTAAAGAAAAAATGTGAAGCATTTGAGTGCTTTAAGATGTACAAGGATTTGGTTGAAAATGAAATTGATTTAAAAATAAAGTGTCTAATATCAAATAATGGTGGAGAATTCACTTCCAAATTATTTCAGCAATACTATGACGAAAATGGAATAAAAAGACGATTTTCAACAACACGAGCACCTCAGCAAAATGGAGTTGTTGAAAGAAAGAATAGAACTGTATAGGAAATGGGTAGAACAATGTTGAAGGACTCAAAATTGGATGAAAAATTATGGGTTCAAGCAATTGATACGGCAATCTTCATTATCAACATAAGTCTTCTCAGAAATAATTGCAATAAGACCCCATATGAATTATGGAAAGCAAAACCGGTTAATGTAAAATATTTCAGAATCTTCAGAAGAAAATGATATATCAAAAGAGAAGATCAAAATCTAGGTAAGTTTGAATCGTGTGTTGATGAAGGTATCTTTTTTGGTTACTCACGCAAAAGAAAGACCTATAAATACTATAATATAAGATGAAAACAGATAGTGGAGAGCATAAATGTTACATTTGATGAAGATAGTGTTCTAATGAATAATGATGAGGATCTAGAATCTTTGAAGCTTGAGACAGAGGCTCAAAAAGGTATAGAGAAAATTCTAGAACAAGAAGCAGTTGTTAACTAGGAAGAAGTAAATAATGATCAACAAGATATACAGGAGCAACAACAAGAAGCTCCTCCAAGGAGAACAAAAGAATGGATTCAAAAGAACCATCCATCAAATCAAATCATTGGTGACATAAATGAAGGAATTGGATCAAGAAAAGGTCGATAGCTTTGTTCATCACAACAAGCTCACATTACTTTTCTAGCGACCTTTTAGCCTAGTAGTTTTGAGGAAGCCAGCCAGAAGGAACATTGGATAGCAACTATGAATGAAGAATTGAATCAAATCGAGAAGAATAACACCTGGGAATTAGTTCCACGACCAAAAGATAAAAATTTCATTGGGACTAAATGGGTGTTCAGGAACAAATTGAACGAAGATGGACAAGTTACCAGAAACAAAGCAAGATTGGTTTGAAAAGGCTATGCACAAGTGGAAGGAATTTCTTTCGATGAAACATTTGCACCAGTTTCAAAAATGGAAGTCATCCAGATGTTTCTCACCTATGCATGCTCGAGAAAAATAAAAGTCTACCAAATGGATGTTAAGTCAGCATTTCTGAATGGATAATTAGAAGAAGAAGTTTACATCAAACAACCTGAATGTTTTCTACTATCAGAAAAAGAAGATTATGTTTGCAGGTTAAAGAAGGCTCTGTATGGTCTCAAGAAGGCTCCTACAGCATGGTATTCTCGTCTTGATGGATATCTACGTCAAAAAGGGTTCAAGAAAGCTACTGCTGATAGCAATCTTTACATACAAATAGAGAAGGATAATTTAACAATCATTGAGGTATATGTGGATGATATAATCTTTGGTAGCAATGATGATCGACTAAGTAAGAACTTTGCTACAAATATGCAAAGTAAGTTGGAGATGGCTTTACTTGGTGAGTTGAAATACTTCTTATGGCTTCAAATATCTTAGCAAGAGAAAGGAATATTTATATGTCAAGCCAAGTACATTAAGGAAATACTCAAGAAATTCAAAATTGAAGATTGCAAACCCATCCTTACTCTGATGGTAACAGGTTGCGAATTGAGCATAGATGACTCATCTAAGGATGTGGATTAGAGGTTGTGAAAATTTATAATTGGTAGTCTTCTATATGTAATAGCCTCCCGACCAGATGTTATGCGAGCAGTTGGACAGGTAGTAAGATTCCAAGTAGCACCAAAAGAATCACATATTATTGTAATCAAGAGAATTCTTCGATATCTAAAGGGCAGAAGAAATTATGGATTGTGGTATCTCGAGGGTATCAATCTCATTATTCAAGACTTTATAGATGCAGATTGGGCAGGAAGCATTGATGATCATAAGAGTACCAGTGGAGCACCATTCTATCTAGGTGGTTTTCTTGTATCATGGTTGAGCAAAAATAAAACTTCAATCCCATTATCCACAACATAATTGGAATATATCATGGGAGTAGCTTGTTGTACTCAAGTTCTCTAGATGAAGAAAAATTTTCAAGATCTTCAGGTCAAGTTTGATGAGCATATTCCCATATTTTGCAATAACTCCAACAATCCTGTGATGCATTAGAAAATGAAGCACATTCTGATTAAATATCATTTTGTTAGAGAGCGGGTCACCAAAAACAGTATCAATCTTGAATATGTTGGTACAAAATAAAAAATCGTTGCTATCTTCACTAAACCTTTACCTCATGAAGCATTTGAATATCTTCACTAGAAGCTTGCGATTCTCCCAAGTTCTCAATAAATTTCCATTATTCAGAAAATAAAGGGGGAGTGGAAGTGTGTACAGGTCTGTAGGATGGTTGTGTGTCAGAGTGAGTTACCTTTTATCATTGATGCTAAAGGGGAGAGAAGGCAGTGGGAAGAGGTGCCCTGATCTTAGGGGGAGTACTTGTGTTGCAATCAATGCCAAAGGGGGAGATTGTTGATCTAAAGATGATTTGAGGTTGTCATTGATGTCAGCCCAAGTAGCATCAGGGGCTACCCTTATCTTGCGAGGGAATTTGACTTGACATATTAATCTATTTTTAGTCAAGGATATTCTAGATAGTTTCTACTCATCAAGATGTTTCCGTTGATATATGGCAAGCCAAGTAATTCTTCCCGGTTTGAGAGGTATTCATGTTTGAAGTTAGTAACCCCAGTTAGTGGACTAAAACTCTATGGGGTTGTGGCATGGAACTCATAATCGGTTTTTGTCATTGAATAGTCAATAATTAATATTTTTTTAAGCTCCTAAAATCCCTACAACGTTCTCTATTGAAGCCCCTCTCAACTATATAAAAAGAAATCCCATATATCCTCCAAAAGTAGTGATCATGGAATTTGTGCTATAACTTAAGTTCTGCAAGGTCTTCGATTCTGAAATTAACACTGATTTGGTTCAAAATCCCGATGAACATTGTGACTAAAATTCAAATCTTGGTTCGCTATATTTTCGGAGATATGATCTGTGGAAGTTAGGGTGTTTGTAGGTTGTCGAATTTCATCTCAAAGAATTGACCTTGGGAAAATCCTCACAACTCTCTCTTAGAGAACATGATTGGAATTCCGTAAAAATTGCTGAACAGTGCACGATCTGTATCTTTCTGTATATCAATTATAGAGCCAAAGGAGGAAACAATGACACGTGGTAGGTCATACAAGTTCACTCTACTGAACTAGTCCATAATTAGGTCATTGTGGGAGATTGGGCATAGCTTTGTCTTGAAGTGTCCAAATCGGGTCAGACCTATGGCATTGGAAAGAAGACTTAGAGGGCTTCTAGAAGACTGAAGTTCACATGTTGGGGATATGAAATCTTAGAGATACATAAGGTTAAATATAGTGCTCCTAGAAGGCAAGAAAAACTAGATCGAGTGTTGTCAAGGGGTGCAAAGGACTAGAATTTCTAGGGTAGCAAAGAGCAAGGTGTAGAAAAATGATGCAACAAAGGTAAGCTACAAGTAAGTATCTTATGTATATGCATGTTCATCTCTTAATTGCATTAGTTTATTTGTATTCTATTTTGTTGTTTTTGTTTAGCACTGACATATGTTCTGTAGGATGAGGTAAGTTTTGCTATTATCATGTCATAGGTATTTCTTTCAAGTCTTTTTGTAGGTATTATATATTCATCAAGAGAAGACTGAATGCATAATCTATGTTATGAATAGTGAGAGAGAGTGGCATGACAAGACCAACAATCAAGGTACACAACAACAACAAGAAGTTCACCACATGGACTATTCAAGTACGAAGCATTGCATACAATCATTGTGAAAGTATCATTGTACAGAGTCATTATAAAAGCATCATTGTAAAAGTTGTAGAAGTGTCTACCTGCCAAGATTTGAAGAGGTAGTATCGGGAGGTCTAGGATCATCATTAGGTGGTTGTGTCATAGTTGGGGTTATGTTCTAGTGTGTCTTCTTCTTCTACATCATTCTATATAATTGTAAGGTGGACCATTTTCCCTAGTTCAGGTGTCCATTCTTCTTTTATTCTTCTTAAGGGTGGTAGGCTCGTGCATGAAGTCACCAACAAGTTCAAGCTTGTGAAAACTTTAGGGTGGCAGGGTGGTGCTAGGGTGAGTTGTAGCTCATTGGGTGTTGGGGCGTCCGTTCAGTTGACTACTGAAGAATCTCGAGCGTTGCATCATCCATTCAGTGGGAGCTGGAGAAGAATTATTTTCTAGATTCTAGGATGTTGGAGCTTTCTTTTCAATTGGAGTTGAAGATTAAAGAATTATTAAAAGCATATGGTGGTTTTTGACACGAAGGGGGTTTTCCACCTAAATTTTTTTTGCCTCCTGTGTTCTTTTATTCACTGTTGTTAGTACATAAATATTAATGATAATGGAAGATTAACTAATGCTCTGAAAATATTTAAAAGTGCTAATTACTAAGGAATACTGATTCACCCCCCCACATCTCAGTATTTTCCAAACAATATGTATCAGAGCTTGGTTCCTTCAATAGCAATTTAACAACTAGAAGGAGATCATGGAGCATACCAAGAATAGTGTAGCTCTATTCAATGAAAATAATTATGCACTATAGAATGGAATAATGGAGGTATATCTCTTGGTGCAAGGTTATGAAGTATGGGACACTATTCAAAATGGCTTTACACCAACTGCGGATGAACAAGGTAAGAGTAATTTGGTAAATGATGCAAAAGCAAAGAATATTATTACCGATGGACTTATTGAATCTACTTATCATAAGGTGTTGGGTTGTAAAACTGCCAAAAATGTATGGGACAAGCTTGAGAATATATATGCAGGTGACTCAAATGTCAAAGAAGCAAAGCTTCAAATTTACAAAGAAAAATTTGAGCAACTCAAAATGAAAGAATATGAAAACATTGTTGCATACTTCCAACACGTTGATGAAATAACCAACACTCTAGAAGGAATGGGAGAGCCTATTGATGAGAAGAATATTATATGAAATATTCTTAACATTTTACCAACAAGATTCAACCCAAAGGTATCAGTCATAGAATACAGTGTAAATCTGGACATACTCAGCAAAGAAGAATTACATGGAGTTCTCATAGCGTATGAAATGAGACTTGATGAAGAAGAGGGTACTTCAAATCTAAAAACTGTGTTCGTTGCATCTAAGAAAACCAATAAGGACAAACAACCTTCAAAGGAAAAGACCTACACCTACACCTGCAAGTGTGAATAAAAGGAAGATGATGAAGAAGGTTTTTCAGATGGAGAATATGGTTACTTTACAAGAAAACTAAAAATTGGTAAGAAAAAATTGAAAGGTAAACTTACATTGATATGTTTTGGTTGTGGTGAGGTTGGGAATTTCATAGCAAAATGTCTGAACAAAAGTGATGGAACCTCAAAAGGAAAGAAAGGCTTTAAGACATTCAACAAGCAAGGCAAGAAGAAAGGATACAAAAAGAACATTATCTCTAAAGAAGATAGCTCATCATCCGATGAAGACGTGACAGTGAAGAAGAAGCCAATGAGAGAGTATTTTTTATGGCCAAACACAATAAACAAGAGGTATCAAACAACGAAGAAGAACGGTTTACCATAGAATAATTTTCTAAGGAGGAAATCAAGCTTATAAAAGAGTTCAAGGCTGAGAAGATCCATTCCAACACTCTTGAAGAACAAGTTCAAGCTCTAAAAATTGAAGTTGAAGAACACAAATGTATTGAAGAGTCACTTCAAAAGAAGTTGGAAGAAAGCAACCGAGAAAGGGAAGCATTAGAAGCCGAAGTAGTCTCACTGCGTAAGGAAGTGAAGAAGGGAAATACTGTCGAAAACTACGCCAACAACTCAAGGGTGTTGGAAGAACTCATCAACAACCAATGATATTACAATGACATAATTGGCCTTCGTTACAATCAAGAAGAAGTATGACCTTCTACAACAATATCTAATGAACCTATAAGATCTGACAGGCATGTAGACTTCATTGGAGAAGATTCACAAGAACAACCCTAGAAGACAATTCCCCAATGAATAAATCCATCTAGGTACCAACATATTTTTCATGGCTATTGTTATTCATGTGGAAAATTTTGCCATAAAGCTATAGAATGTCGCACGTACCCTAGGAACCAATACAATTCCAGGAGATCTGTCAAATATGAACCTCCCAGGGCTCAATGAAACATAAATAGATTTCAACATTTAAGAAGTAATATTGAATGTTACAAATGTCAAAACTTTGGACACATAGCCAGAGACTGCAGACTTGAAAATCCTCCAGAAGAATCTTCGAAGCCATAGAATGAACGAACATGGAAGAATAAGAACACCGATAATTGTGCTCTCGATCTCAAGGCTCAAAACAAAAAAGATGTGTGGTATGATGATAGCAGTTTCTCAATGCATATGACTGGAGATAGAAGGGAATTTGTATCCCTGAAAGAGAAAAAGGATGGAACCATGTCCTTTGGAAATGATGGATCTTCAAATTTTATATGATCAGGTACCGTCAGTCTTGGAAGCAAAGATGCTCTAGCCAAGAATGTTCTATTGGTTGAAAACATGAATCACAATCTGCTGAGTGTTAGAAAAATGTGTGATCAAGGACACACAATTATATTCAACTCCACAAAATGTGAAATCAGGAAAGGGAGGTATGGTAAAATTGTGGCTACTATAAGTCAAGCTCCAAACAACATATATGTTTTGGATGAAGCAACTAAAGCATTTCCACTAGCTAAAGAAGATGAAAGCTGGTTATGGCACAAACAAATGGGTGACATAAACTTTGACAATCTTGTCAGGATAATAAAAAAGGAAGTAGTACGAGAAATGCCGAAAATCTCAAAACCTTCCAACACACTATGTGAGGCATGTCGGCATGGCAAGCAGACAAAATGCGGATTTAAAACAAAAGAACACTTTGCATCACATTCATTGGAATTGATACATATTGATCTATGTGGTCTTATAGGAACAAAAGGCTTATATAGAGAATTATATTTCATGTTAATGATAGATGACTATACTAGGATGACAGCCATTAGTTTCCTAAAGAAAAAATCTGAAGCATTTGAGTGGTTTAAGATCTACAAGGAGTTGGTTGAAAATGAAACTGATTTAAAAATAAAGTGTCTAAGATCAGATAATGGTGGAGAATTCATTTCTAAGTTATTTCAGCAACACCATGACGAAAATGGAATAAAAAGACAATTTTAAACAACACGAACACCTCAGCAAAATGGAGTTGCTGAAAGAAAGAACAGAACCGTATAGGAAATGGGTAGAATAATGTTGAAGTACTGAAAATTGGATGAAAAATTCTGGGTTCAAGCAATTGATATGGTAGTCTTCATTATCAACAGAAGTCTTCTCATAAATAATTGCAATAAGACCCGATATGAATTATGGAAACGAAAACTGGCTAATTTAAAATATTATAGAATCTTCGGAAGAAAATGTTATATCAAAACAGAAGATCAAAAGTTGGCTAGGTTTGAATCGCATGTTGATGAAGGTATATTTGTTGGTTACTCACAAAAAAGAAATGCCTATAAATGCTATAGTCTAAGATGAAAATAGATAGTGCAGAGCATAAATGTTACATTTGATGAAGATAGTGTTCTAACGAATAATGATGAGGATCTAGAATCTTTGAAGCTTGAGACAGAGGTTGAAAAAGGTACAGAGAAAATCTAGAACAAGAAGTAACTGTCAACTAGGAAGAAGTAAATAATGATCAACAAGATATATAGGAACAACAACAAGAAGCTCCTCCAACGGGAACAAAAGAATGGATTCAAAAGAACCATCCATCAAATCAAATCATTGGTGACATAAATGAAGTAATTGGAACAACAAAAGGTCGATAACTTCGTTCATCACAACAAGCTCACGTTTTTTTTCTAGCAACCTTTGAGCCTAGTAGTTTTGAGGAAGCCTGCTAGAATGAACATTGGGTAGTAGCTATGAATGAAGAATTGGATCAAATCGAGAAGAATAACACTTGGGAATTAGTTCCACGACCAAAAGATTAAAATGTCATTGGGAATAAATGGGTGTTCAGGAACAAATTGAATGAAGATGGACAAGTTACCAGAAACAAAGCAAGATCGGTTTGCAAAGGCTATGCACAAGTGGAAGGAATTTATTCGATGAAACATTTGCACCAGTTGCCAGAATGGAATTCATCTTAATGTTTCTCGCCTATGCATGCTCAAGAAAAATAAAAGTCTACCAAATGGATGTTAAGTAACATTTCTAAATGGATAATTAGAAGAAGAAGTTTACATCGAACAACCTGAAGGTTTTCTATTATCAGAAAAAGAATACTATGTTTGCAGGTTAAAGAAGGCTCTATATGGTCTCAAGCAATATCCTAGAGCATGGTATGCTCGTCTTGATGGATATCTACGTCAGCAAGGGTTCAAGAAAGATACTGTTGATAGCAATATTTATGTACAAATAGATAAGGATAATTTAACAGTAATTGAGGTATATGTGGATGATATAATCTTTGGTAGCAATGATGATCGACTAAGAACTTTGCTACAAATATGCAAACTGAGTTCAAGATTTCTTTAATTTGTGGGTTGACATACTTCTTAGGGCTTCAAATATCTCAGCAAGGGAAAGGAATATTTATATGTCAAGCCAAGTACATCAAGGATATGCTCAAGAAATTCAAAATGGAAGATTGCAAACCTATCCTTACGCCAATGGTAACAGGTTGCCAATTGAGCATAGACAACTCATCTAAGGATGTGGATCAGAGGTTGTACAAATCTATGATTGGTAGTCTTCTATATGTAATAGCCTTCTGACCAGATGTTATTCAAGCAATTGGACAAGTAGCATGATTCCAAGCAGCACCAAAAGAATCACATATTATCGCCGTCAAAAGAATTCTTCGATATCTAAAGGGCACAATAGAATATGGCTTGTGTTATCCCAAGGGCAACAATCTCATTATTCAAGCCTTTACAGATGCAGATTGGGCAGGAAGCGTTGATGATCGTAAGAGTACTAGTGGAGCAACATTCTATCTAGGTGGTTTTCTTGTATCATGGTTGAGCAAAAAACAAACCTTAATCTCGTTATCCACAACAGAAGCAGAATATATCGTGGCAATAGCTTGTTGTACTTAAGTTCTCTAGATGAAGAAAACTTTTCAAGATCTTGGGGTCATGTTTGATGAGCCTATTCCCATATTTTGCAATAACACCAGTTCCATCAATATCTCTAAGAATCCTGTGATGCATTCCAAAATGGGGCACATTCCGATTAAATATCATTTCGTTAGAGATAAGATCACCAAAAACAATATGAAGCTTGCATATTTTGGTAGAAAAGAAAAAATCGTTGATATATTCACTAAACCTTTACCTCATGAAGCATTTGAATATCTTTGCCAGAAGCTTGGGATTCTCCCAAGCTCTCATTAGATTTTCCTCATTCAAAAAATAAAGGGGGAGTGGAAGTGTGTACAGGTCCGCAGGATGGTTGTGTGTCAGGGGGAGTTACCCTTTGCCTTTGATGTCAAAGGGGGAGAGGAGGCAGTAGGAAGAGGTGCACTAATCGCAAGGGGAGTATTTGTGTTGCCATCAATTCCAAAGGGGGAGATTTTTGATCTAAAGATGATCTAAGGTTGTCATTGATGTCAACCCAAGAAGTACCAAGGGATAGCCTGATCTTGCAGGGGAATTTTTACTTAACTACTTACTCTATTTCGAGTCAAGGATCTTCTAGATAGATTCTACTTATTGAGACGTTTCCGTTGATATATGGCACGCCAAGTAATTCTTCACGGTTTGAGAGATATTCATGTTTGAAGTTAGTAACCCTAGTCAGTGGGAGAAAACCCCATGGGGTTGTGGCATTGCACTCATAATTTTTGTTGGTCATTGAATAGTCAATAATTAATAATTTTTTAAGCTCCTAAAATCCCTCCAACATTCTCTATTGAAGCCCCTATCAACTTTATAAAAAGAAATCTCATATTTCCTCCAAAAGTATTGATTGTGGAATTTTCTCCATAACTTCATTTCTGCGAGGTCTTAGATTCGGAAATTAAAACCCATTTGATTTGAAATCTTGATGAACGTCATGACCAAACTTTAGATCTTGGTTCTATATATTTTCGGAGGTATGATCTGTGGAATTTAGGGTTTTTGCAGGTTGCCAAATTTCATCTCAAAGAAGTTACCTTGGGGAAATCGTCATAACTCTCTCTCAGAGAAGAGGATTGGAATTCTACGAAAGTTGGCGAATAGTGTATGGACTATAGTTTTCTGTATATCAATTTCAGTGCCAAAGGAGGAAACAGTGACACGTGGTACGTCATACAAGTTCTCTCTACTGAACTAGTCCATAATTAGTCATTCTAAGAGATTGGGCATAACTTTACCTTGAAAGTCCAAATTGGGTCAAGCCTATGGCACTGGAAAGAAGACTCAGAGGGCTTCTATAAGACTGATGATTACATGTTTGGGATCTAAAATTGCATACATACATCAAATTACATATCATGCTCCTAGAAAGCAAGAAAAACTAGATTAAGTGTTGTCAAGTTATGCAAAGGACCAGACATTCTCGGGCAACAAAGACAAAGGTGCAGCAAAATGATGCATCAAAGGTAAGCTACAAGTAAGTATCTTTTTTATATGCATGTTCATCTCTTAATTTCATTATTTTTTTGTATTCTAATTTGTTGTTTTTGTTTAGCACTGACATATGTTTTGCAGGATGAGGTAAGTTTTCCTATTATCATGTCATGGGTATTTCTTTGAAGAAATTTTTTAGGTATTATATATTCATCAAGAGAAGACTCAATGCATAATCTAATTTTTTGAAGAGTGAGAAAGGGTAACATGACAACAGCAGCAATCAAGGTGTAGAATAGCAAGAAGAAGTTCACCACATCAAGTCTTCAAGTAGGAAGCACTGCATACAATCATTGTAAAAGTATCATTGTACAGAGTCATTATAAAAGCATCATTGTAAAAGCTGTAGAAGTGTCTATCTACCAAGAGTTAAAGAGGTAATGTTGGGAGGTCTAGGATCATCATTAGGTGGTTGTTTCATAGTTGGGGCTATGGTCTAGTGTGTCTTCTTCTTCTACATCATTCTATATCATTGTGAAGTGGACCATTTTCCCTGGTACAAGAGTGCATTATTATTTTACTCTTCTATAGGGTGGTAGGGTGGTGTTAGGCTAGTGCATGAAGTCACCAAAAGGTTCAAGCCTGTGAAAACATTAGGATGGTAGGGTGGTACTAGGGTGAGTTGTATCTCATTGGGTGTTGGGGCATCCCTTCAGTTGACTACTGAAAAATCTCAGGCGTTGGAGCGTCCATCCAATGGGAACCTGAGAAGAATTATTTTCTATATTCTTGGAATTTGGAGCCTTCTTTTCAAATTGAGTTGAAGATTAAAGAATCATTAGAAAAAATGTTTCATGTTTTTTTACCCAGAGGGGGTTTTCCACCTAAAATTTTTGTGCCTCTTGTGTTCTTTTATTCACTGTTGCTACTGCATAAACATTAACAATAATTGAAAACTAACTAATTCTCTGAAAATATTTAAAAGTGATAATTGCCAAGGAATATTGATTCACCCCTCTCCCCCCTCCCGCCCCAAGTATTATCCAACAACCCTTTGTGGCATTTAGGATCAATGTGATCTTTGACCAATTTTACGCATCTGCTAATGGTGTTCATGGGTTTAAAAGTGGTTCTAATATTGTTCTTTCAAAAAAATAAGAAATATTGTTGGTGGTGCCTAATATGTAATGGAGGTGAACCTTACCCACAACATCATCCAATGGTTGTTTTTTTAGGATTCGCTGCATTCTTGAAAGCTTTGATCCTTTGGTGTTTTTTGTATCCATTCTTTTCAAATACATCCATAAGATGGTTTTTCTCTTGTTCAAAATGATCATGATCTAAAACTCACACTGCTCTAGTTGCTAGAGTGTTGAGAACCTAAATTTTTATAAAATTTATTTAGTTAATTTTATAGAAATTAGCATTAATTTAGTTATTTTTTATAAAATTAATTAAATTAATGTTTAGGCACTAAAAGTTGGTATACAATTATTTAATCATGCAAGATAGAAATAAAAAATGATGATATTTTGTTCTCTTTGATGAGATAATGATTTATGTTCACTGATATGCATAATAGTGTGAACTACCATGCCCTGCGCATGCCCGCAGGAAGGCAGGGTGTTTGACCGCCATTGCGGATGTCGCTTGATGGGTATGCTAGGGTGCTCGCCCGACAAGGGCATGCATGTGATGATTTTGGGGGTCGACCAAACTTGGCAAGGGGCTTCTGCAAAAAATAATTAATTTTGACCCATGAATGCCCATGAACAGAGTTCCCACAAGGGTGTCTCATAATGATTTTTATAAAATTAACTAAACTAATATTTCGGTGTTAAAAAACGATTTATAATGATTAATCATGTAGCATGGAAATAAAAAATGATAATATTTTGTAGTCATTGATGAGCTAACTATTTGTGTTTATCAATTTCCACAACAAGGCCAATGCCCCTGCCCTGGGTGTACGCACATGATGGATGGGTGCTCAGGCGCCCATGGGGGTATTATGTTCTTCAGATGTTAGATAACCCATTTCCCATGGGGGTGTTGCATGCTAGGCACGCTAGGGCTCCTACCTAGCATGGGCACCTAGGGGATGAGTTGGTCGGTTGGAGTGACTTATCAAGGGGTGCCTAACAAAAATAAGCAATTTTAGCTCATGACTTTCCATGAATAGAGTTCCCACAATGGGTCTCATAATGATTTTTAGAAAATTGACTAAATTAATGTTTGGGTGTTAAAATTTGGTCCAAAATTGATTGATGGGCCCATGACTACCCATGAATTGAGGATCGGGCCAACATTGAATTTTTTTTAGTTTTTTCTTGTATTCACTCAAATTTGACATGATTTTGGTAGATACATGCAATGATGACATGGGAGGGTTTTGAGACTCAAGTATGATTCACAAAAATAATTTCACAATCAAACGAGAAAATTATAACATATATAAATGTCAAGGAGATTAAATTATTTATTACTATTTACCAATTGCGAGATTATAATGTACTTCATAGTCTAGAGGTTGAGAAAAATCCTTATGCTTCCATCTGAGAAAACTTATTACCCTTCATCATCATCATCATGAACTTCATTGTCATCAACAACATCATATTTTTCATCATCATCAACATCATCATGATCATCGTCATTATCCTCATATTTTTCATCCATATCATCATCATCATCATCATTTTCATGAACATCATGATGATCATGATCATGATCATCATAATTATCATCATCGTCATCAACATCATCATCATCATCAACATCATCATCATCATCATCATTGACGACATCGTTGTTGTCATCATCATCATCATTTATGTGAAAAGGAATGATGCCTCAATGAATCACACATAATTTATTATATGTGTCTCTTATTCTCTTGGGGTCAATATTATTGGTACTTTTGCGCCCTACTGGCAAGTACAAATCCACAACAAATTAACATTCACCAATTAGTGGAAATTACGATTTAATTAATTGACTCCACACAGAGTGACTAGTGAAAGGGGCCAACGCTAATTTTTTTTTAGTTTGTGCTTGTATGCATTCAAATTTTACATGGCTATAGTAGATACATTCATTGATGTTATGGGAGGGTTTAAAGATATACGATATGGGGTGGTTTGGATAAAATGAAAAATATGTTTAGAGTTCTTATTATTTTATTTTTATATTTTAAAAAATTAGTCCAAAAATGTTTCCTTCCATTCAGCATGGTGTTAAGTATTTTTTAAGCTTCTCTTCAACCCCCAAACATACATACTCTCTAACCTCCATCTCTTCCTTGTCACTCCTCTTTTTTTCTCCAAATTTTTTGCTTATTTCTTTCTTCTTCCCTCCATTTATTCCCCTCCAACTCCATATCTTTGTCCCACTACCATCTCTCCTCTCTTTCCCTCCCTCTCTCTTCCTCTCTCTCAAGTCCTCCCTCTCATCGTAGGTCAAGCTCAACCTAGAGATCCAAATTATCCAAAAATTTACATGGTTTCAATAAATATTCATCTTCAAACTTGAGAATACTAGTACAATATGATTCTTTGCTTACTTTTGACCAAATTGGAATTCATCAACCTTCCAATGGGTGTTACCTTATTGATTCCACACTTTTTTATCAACCCTACACATTTCATACCAAAGGATCCTTTAACGCATACCACGGTACAACGCTCATGCAAGGGTAGCTCATAATTATAGAATCCTTTATTTCTCTAACCTAATCCCATGTAGCTATGTCAACACTAGAGGTTTGATACACCCATCCTTGATAAAGGAATGATTAATATTAGAGTTTGGAGCAGCAAACCCTTAAATTTCGCAAATCATTACATTTAATTTGGATAATATAGATCCTTAACTCCCCTCATTAGTCGAGTTTGAAATATCTCACTTTCATGTCCAAATATGTGTGGAAGAAGTTTGTCTCCTCTGCACTTACCCAATCAACCATTAACCCTTTAACCTTATCTTGTCCACCCATCTCAACCTGGGTATTTATTAAAACATCCCCATAGAGCTAGCAAGAAGAATGGTCCTAATAAATATTGATGTCATAGATGCACCCTTAGACTCTAATATACTCATTGGATTTAGCTATATGTATGTTATGGTAGTCATCTCTTCATCAATATTTCATATCATGATGATTCATCACAATCGGAAGGTCATTACCATAAACAATAGTGTGTTATGAACCCTAACCAATGTCTAATCTAGATAACGTACTTCGCCTCATAGGGGAAAGTCAATATTTTTTCATACATCCAAATTGGGTCCAAGACCTTCTAAGATTCTACATTACTTGGTAGATATCAAGGTGAACCATCTTTTGTTTAGTAGATAGGTTTAACAAAAATGTCTATGCTAATTTCATTTGAGGCAATACTATCTACCACCTTACTTATCTCAGAGCCCATGATAAACATGATTGTGTACACAATTGTTACACTTTTGCATCTACTAGGATTGTTTTCCATAGTAGCCACTCTTTCCCCTTAGGTATCACTTCCTACCATCCATTGACCATCGGTAAGGTTGCAAGGGCATCTTATATAAAGTCTCCTTTGTTTATACTCCCTCAAAATCTATATGCACCTTTTTAACTAGTAGTGTGTCACACACATGAGATATTTATGGGACCAAAAGCCAATCAAACCAACTCATCCCTCTGAGAAGTCCATCACCCCTTCTTCCCACATTGTTCACGTAGGTCATGAGGAAATTATATATAGAAATAAGAATGAAACATGAATACCCATGGGATTTAATGCATCATCAATCCTTCTCCTACCCCTAGGATGTGTTTCAACTTTCCCCATCCTAAGAAATTTTTGTAATTGATAAAAAAGACTCCATTATATATGGACATGTTGATTTTCTTAAGAACAAGATCACTACCCAACATACTTTTGAAGAGGAAATATGAATAGTATTGCTCCCAATATTAACGTGGGAACTAACCGTAGACATCAAGAAAATAATTATGATTCAAGCAACATGTTCCATAGAGGAAGTGCTTTCATTTTAAGTCCCTCTTTTAAGAGTTTCTAGTTGTTCACTAAAATTCCTAGATTCATTCCATCCATTATCGAAATATACATCAACCCATGGAAAGGTACACCCATTGTCTTGAAAAAAGAAAGGCTTCTTCAACCCTCCAAAACTATGGCCATGAAGTCTGAGTTTAAAAAGTTTCATAAATATAGTTTTATCTATCCCATCACATGAACATCATTGATCTCCAATGTCATTCTTGTGAACATAAATCAAGGCACTATCTACATTTGTATTGATTTTTAGGATTTGAACCAAGCTTGTCCCAAAGGCAATTCCCTAACACCATTCATTGATTAATTTATTAACAAATGCACTAAGCATGAGGTATTTTATTTTATGGATGGATTCTCTAGGTATAACCAAATCTAGATTCACCATATGAAATCAATATAAAATTACTTCCACCAAACCATGGTGCATTTTCACCTATTGTGTTATTCTCTTTGGTCTCAAAAAATTTGGAGACACCTTCCAACACACCATGACATTTATCTTTCATGACCTTGTTCATCTAATCTTGGCCTATCTTAATTACCTCAATGCTCATTCTTAGAATTAGTCCCAACATTTGGAATGCATTTCCATAATCTTTCAATGATGTAAAAAATAGGAAATTTGCTTGAAACCCATCAATTACAAACAGTATAAAAGAAAATTAAAAATTAAAAATATATATATATATATATATATATATATATATATATATATATATAGATATATATATATAGATAGATAACATAAAAATTAAAAAAAAAGTCGTTAAAGTCATCATGTTAACATGTCGCATGAGCCCTTGTTGTAGCCCGAGCCTACCTCTACCCACTTGATCCGAGCTAAAAGAGGAAAGCCTCCACCATCACCCTATCTCGAGCCCACCTCCACCCACCTCTGCGCTGCAAGAGGAAAGCCTTTTCCATCACGCTATCCTAAGCCCTCCTACGACTGCGTTCAAGATGCAAGAGGAAGATGGGCCTCTACCATCACCCCTCATCAACCTTATCTCACCTCAAAGCTAGAAGAGGAAGAGCCTTCACCCACCTTTGAGCTGTAAAAGAAAGAGCCTTCACCATCGTGACATGACATGAGGGAAATCCACCTTAAGTGCCTAAGGAATAACATAACATGAGGACAAAGACCCTGCATTAATAAAATCGGGAATGAATGAATAGGGCCTAGCTCAACCATAGTCTTGTGATGCTCGAACCCTGGAACTCCATTATGAACAACGACAGAGGAAGGGGACACTACCCATGTAGGGGAAGAGAATTTAGTCATATCCCCACCACTCTAGATGGCACCTCCATAGCAACTCAATTTCATAAAAACATCCCTCGGAACATAAGAAGAATCATGGTTGTAATTGAAGAGGTTGATACATGTATAGAATGCACACTGCTTTGGGATCCCTGTAATATCCTAACCTGTAAGATGAAAGATAGGGAGAAGGACAAGTCTAAAGCCACTAAATGTATAGTGGAGATTTCTTAACAGCTCAAAAATTCCACCTCCTCAGTGAAATGACTTTCCATATACCTAAAAATTAACTAACCCCCAACCTCCCCTCCATTGCTACGGCTCCCTTGAGTTCCCTTCTTGCTAGATGATCCCCTCTGCCTTCTCATATGGATCCTCCTCCCTCCCCCCTTTTTGTCAACCCTTATGGGTGCTACATCATGGAAGAGGCCCCTGAGGATTTCAGAAATGTGGATGCTCAAAGAAGAACTCAGGTACACAGAGGCACCAACATGGCTACAATGAACCTCTAGTGTGACACGTGCTAGCCATCGGTCACTTGGCAAGAGATAAATTGGTAATTGAATTTTCATTTTGATTGATGAATATTAGATTGATGAATATCAGAATGACACTATTTTTTCTTAATTTACATAATAGCAACCTCACCTCTTTTGTTACGCCTAAGTGCGCATGGTCAGGGCTTGAGAACCTCCTAGCACCATTATGGTTTGTAGCTATCCTTTCTTTATAGTCATCACTCATGGTGTCACGAGGATCAAACCTCCACTTTGAGTTGAATGTAAATATATTTCACATGTTAACTCTCTGGAAAACTTAGAATCTTGTCTCCCCTTCCAAGGGAATAATTTTTTTTATCACACACTCTGGTAAATTTGGTACATGTCTATACATTGTGTAAATTTTCCTCTATTAATATTGTAGAAATGCTTGTTTACAAAAAAAACAGAAATGTCTTGTCTTTGGCCTTCATTAAAGAAGCCAAGGTTCTCACTCATGGTCATATTTCCACATGTCTATGTTATTGAATCATCTTTAATGATATTGAATTATCTTTATTGAATCATCTTTAATGATATTGAATTATCTTGAATGAAAATAGAATGTATCCAATAACTCATTAGACCACTATTCAACTAAATAAGTGTGTTGGTCAAGCAACCATTGGTAACCATAATTTTATAAGTATGGTCTTCTTAGTTTCTAATAAATAGCCCAAATGGAGGCGTATTGATTTGAAAAACTTGTAATGAGAAAGAAAAAGGTTGGAGTGAGAAAAATTATGTGAACTTCATTCTACTCGAGCTTACATGCATATATGCGTTGTTGGGCAATGCCTCGGTGTCCAACCCACTATGTTTCAGTGAAAAGACAGTAACATAACTGATAAGGAATAACAAACCACTTATTCCTAGCTATTTCCCAGAAGAAGGATAAGATGAATATAGTCTTATTTCACCTAATTTGTCAAGTTGTTACCTTTAAAAACCATAACTGAATAGGTGATATCTTAATATTAAAAACCAATCCTATATGTAATCTTCGTGCTCGTTATCAAATTATTGTTTGTTGTTTTCGAATATGTAACATCACACATTTATCCTAATTAATCAGGTTGAATTAACTAGAACAAGAGAATCAATAGTATAACACGATTAGATATGATGAAAAGTAGAACAAACAAGCTTAAGCTAAATAATACAGAACAATTATGTTTGAACAATACTAATTACTCATCTCCTTTTTTTACATAATGGTCTTGTATTTATAATAATTACAATGATAAGGTATAAGCTCTATCACACTATTTGAATACGAACGTATCAGTATGATCTCTTAACACATGATTTAACCATAAATATTAGCTCATAATTAGGAAAGGTCTATGGGTTTCATTAAGATATAATCTTTCCATGATTAGTCTCATTACTTTTGTATCCATTACGAAGCTCAATCATACTTATGTGTAATATAAGGGTAATAACATATCATGTTATCCTTATTATAAGGAATAATTACCTTGTTACAACTTGTATGAGGTTCAGTTCATAGTATGAAACCACTTGTTCAATCTACGTAATCTGCATAGTTAATAAAGAGGAAACATAGGCTGTATTAGTATTGTAATTGTGAAAGAGCTTAGGTATAGTAATAATTACACCTATTTTATCAGTTGAATCATAACCCTTACCTATTCATAGTAGTTTATTAAGGATCTCCTTATAGTTCATATATGGTAAGAAGTTGGTATCAATATTAAGCCCATATATCATATTAGATTAGGGAAATTTTGAACACCGCATTCATTTTACACAAGTATTATGAATATTCAAGCATAAGTTGATCTAATCTATAGTGTTAACTAGAGTGGTTACCATTACTCATGATTTTGAGGCTTGAAGCTTGAAGTAATGACATTTATAGATAAGCTTGTATTACCCTTTATATGCGGTATATTATAGCTTACCTGTTAGAGCTTGATATATCATATTGGTACAAGATTTGTCTCTATTACATAACATGTTTTGAAAAATTAATGCAATAAAAGCTAATATGGATACAATTCAATACATTTTGGCATTGGTTATCCTTATCACTATACCTAGTATTATGACCATATTTATCCTTTCTCCTTATCATTACTTGGAGATAGCACTATTGGTATATTATGACCAATAAAGTTGTGAGTACTTATGTATGATACGTGTAATCACATTGGTGTTTGATCTATAAGCACATACCTCTTATATAAGGTGAAGTAATTGCATTGGTTATGATTGATTAGTTTGGTAGTCTATTCGTTATATGAGTGATGTATATTTCCTCTTATTTAATTGTAATCAGCTTGATCTCAATATCATCTGTCAAATACATAACGTCGTAAGAGAAATAAAGGCTATAGTGGTAATAGTAATCCCATAATTATCATGGAATAGAGAAAAAATCATTACAAAGAGTGCAATACAAGTATCAATCGTCGAGATCTATGTTACAATGGTAACGACCTATGATTCGCCTGTATTCATAAATAGGGACCCTTTCATTATGCTAATCTAGTACATATCACACTATTCATAACATACTTGTTGTTTCCATATTCACCTCATGATGGTTCTCATCCAAATGATGCCCATTCCAATTATGAGTATATAACATAGCATATGAGTATATAACATAGCATATGATGAAAACATATTTTTGACGATAAATGTTTTTGATATGAAGTATTTTGTGTCTATGATTAACGAACGAATGTTATATGTTAACGAAAAAATGGTATATGTTTTTTTATGTACATGATCTTGTTCTATATTATGGGAAAAAATTATTTATGATAAAATTTATTGAGATGCAATATTTTGTGGACTTAAAAATGAATGAAGGAATGAATGTTTGCTATTTGTTTTTTTTATGTATTTTAATGTCTTTATTTAAACTATTTCCTATATAGTATATAGATTGGGTACTAGGGAATTGAGAGTGATGTTAGGGGGGAGGGGCCATGAGAGCTTCCACATTTATGTGGTTGGCCCTATTTAGTAGATAATAAATTAGTATTTGGATAATATTGGAGCAAAAAACCATCAATCCCGCATAGAAACAACAAATTCAATTTTGACTTCATTGTTCCTTGGTCGACTGGGGGGAGGTTTTCTCCAAAATTAAACTACTCCAAAAAATTATTCTCAAAACCAACAGGAGCTCATTTAGTTATTCATGCATGCAAGTCTTTTTAATTATTATTTACTCATGCAATTAAAGTTAATAGTTGGTCAAATATAATATAATTTTCCCTCATGTGTCTCAGGAATATGTGTAGGATAACTAGTTTCAATTCATACGTTGAAGTGGAACAAGTATCCGTAGGAAATAGATCAAAATGTTAAGGGTTTAGGTGAGACCAAAAGGTTGTTTTATATTTTTTTTGTATGTCTGGGCTGTGTGGGAGTTACATAAATTTTTAGAAGAAATAACAAACTTTTCTATGAAAACAATTCATGTAGTATTTGTATTTATTTGAAGTTAGTGTTTGTATTTGAGTGAAAGACCATAAACTATCATTTTTTCATGCAGGGAAGTCAGAGAAACTCTTACTCTATTAATTGGGCATAAGGCACTGGTGTGATTTTTCTTCTAATTTATTAATTATTTATCGCATCTAACTTCTCCTCCTTCCTTTGTTTTGTAGTTACCTTCATTCACATATCTAGATTTGAAATATTAAATACGGTTGGAGTCATATATGCGAAAAAACTCATTGAAGTACCACTTCACTTTATCCCACCAAGAACTTGGATACTAGGTGTGTGATTTATTTTTTCGTTGCATTTTATTTCAAGAATTTTTTTTTATTTCTACATTGCAAATGTTCCAAGATCATAGATGTGAGAAAAACTAGGGAAAATAAAATTACGGTTTATTTTATAATTTTTTCTCTTGTTATATTCAAAATTTTTGTGATATAATGTTAGTTCATCATCCTCATTATTTTTTTTTTTCATCAACTTTTTTCCTTTCTTGACCTTAAGGATCCCAAGAAGGGTCTTTTACAAAAGTGAATTTGTCTTTGACTCAACAAAAATCTTAGAATCCTACAATGGAGGTTCGACCTATTGATCGGTTAACCGAGAATGCAACCCATGGTTTAATAAGTCAGTAAAAATAAAATTATTTTATTTCATGTGACTCAAATACAATTATGAAGACCGACACTAGTTACATTTTTCAACACTACCCCTTAACTATATGGGAGGTATTCATAACTTCTACATATAGGTACAAGGATGAACTCAAAATGATCTACAAAGATAAAGTGCTATACAATGCTCCCTCAAATTAGAAATAGACTTTATTAGGTTCTTCTTTTCATCATGCTCATCATTAATTCATTTTCAATATACGTGAAGATCTTCAACATTATGAAGATTGTGTACCTACAAATATAGTAACCAAATACAAATACACAAGTGTATGAGATTAGTACAGGGTTACCTTATCAACATGAGGAGGGTATCAGTCATAAATAGCCAAACTTTAATAGCTTAAACTTGAATAATATTTCATATCCAACTTGAGATGTTCTGCTAGGGTTTTTGACATAATCCCTAGATTCCAAAGTAAAATCTTAGGTATCAACAACTTAATAGTAAAGAAAAAATTTAAGTCCTAGAAACTAGACTCAACACCCACAAAATCAAATATTATACATCAAGGGTTTCAACTATATTGTTTTTAGAATTTCGTGATAGAGTTTACTAGGTTTTGTTACAAACCCGAGAACTAGCAAGTTTACATATAGGGTTTCATTCATACTAATATTTTGCATGGATATAAACATTAAACCTTAGCAATTTTGACTAGGGTCTAAATAATGCACCAAACCCTAAAGGTTTAGAGTTTTATTACAACCGTAAAATACTAGGGTTTTATCAAAAGTATTACCAAAAAACCTAAATATTGTTAGACTTACAAACCCTAAGTAGCTTAGAGTTTCAATATTATCAAAAATATATTCTAAGCATCATAAAGTTAGAGTTTTATAGTGAACCTTAAAAATTAGGGTTTGCACAAAAATGAACAAATGACAGGAGATGTGACGAAGGTAGATTCAATCTAGTGATTGATCTTCTAACAAGAACCTTTTATGATTAAAAATCCTAAACATAAAATAGTTAGTAATACAAGGCAAGTTTTAAAATAATTTTTTACAAATAGACATACCTAGAATTTCTCCTTTTATAAACCATGTAGTATTTTTTGATGCAAGAGCATCCAACAAAAAGGCGAGAGCTGGAATTGACTTCTTATGTTGGATAGAAGAAGAAGTTTTTGAATTTTATTTTATTTTGTTTTAAGTTAAATTTGGGCTAACATAGGCATTGTAATTTGCAAATAAAAGAATAGTTAGATTAGGATTAGTTAAAGTGTTATGGATTAGTTTCAATAAATTATTCTAAAACTAAAAGACAGTTTCTCAACCATATGGGAATGCTGGAAAGTTACAAAACAAAACCAGATCCACCTAGGTGAGGGTCTGCCATCTTATGGAAGAAGAATAATCATAAATAAGTGATTAGACAAACTGTGCGTGTGAAGCATTTCATTATCATAAATTCTCTGTAAGTATATCTGACATTCTCAACATCTTAAGGCTAAATAGATTGTTCACCACATACTGAGTGTTGTTTGATAGACAAACTAACAACACATGAACCAAGACCATGAACCAAGATGCATTCAAATTAAACGAGGAACAATAAATTATCTAGAATCGAATTGAACGAGGAAGGAACAACGTATTTCAAATCAAGATTACAGTCGAAAAAAATTGAGCGAGTACATGATTGCAAAGAAGATACCATAGGTACATTTTACAAAAATATTTTGATAAACATAATCTAAATTATTTTCATTTCAAAGAGTCCAAAATATACATCGAACTGGTCGTAACATTGGATGAGCTCCAGATGGTATTGAACAACAAACCCAGCAAGGGTTTATAAAAATATATGTATTATCAAATGGCTAGGTTCTACCCTACTCAAAAAACTGATAACGTATTCAAACAAACTCGAGACAAGCACAATACTGCTCAAGAATATGATATGACAAAAACCCTCTTGGGGTTTTAGGTATTTTAATGCAACTAAACTACGAGTCACAAATGAAAGGCCCTACCCTTTCTTCATAGGGGAGATTTGACCCTGTAGTTATCAAGGAGCTATCTAGGTTTGATACCTGCAACCACAACAAAATACCCAAATAAAAAAGACAGAGAAATACGATTGATAGACAAGACTTCAAAGAGAGGAAGTGAAGTATTCCATAGATAGCTTACCGGGAGAGACAAGTCATCAAACCAGAAGATGAGAAGACCAGAATAAGCACGAGAAGGACTCCATCATAGTGAGGTTACAAAGGGTTTTTACCTGCTCACAAAGGAGCCCAAAGATCAGTAAAACAAAGACAAATGTTGATGGAAAGAATTAGAACAAAAGACTTACATGTGCGTGACAAAGCTGAGGTGCTCAGGAGCAAAGCCGAAACCTATTGAACACACAGAAGATAGTTATAGAAGTCACATACAGAACTGTGGAAATCCAAGCAGAAGTTGAAGGATAATAGTAACAAAATGAACAGTGTTACCAAGCATGTGTGTCTCGTGAAGACAGAGACCCCGCAAAGAAGAAGCTGAAGCCATTTCACACAGATAGAGAACCTCCACAAACCATAAGAGGTCACAGGGTCAAGACCCTTTTTCTCTCATTTCTCTCAGGCCTGGCAATGAACAAGCATAAGTGACAAAGAAACCGTAAGGATGAAAAAAAGGGTCTTTTAACCAGAGAAATAAGCCCACAGATTCAACCTGAGATCGTATGAGGGTGATCACTTAAGGGAAGGGTGTAGGTAGGTAGAATTAATTTCTAAATTAATTATAAGGTCCTTGAAGTACCAATGCCGATAGTATTAAATTTATTGAAATTAAAGTTTGCATCCTCGAGTTCCCCACCAATTGTGGTATCAGAGCAGGTTTCTCTTCTTTCAGTGAAGATGGAGGTAGGAAGAAGAGGTCAAGGCAGAGCCATCAGAGGAGTAGTAGATGAAGGGCTACAAGAAGAGATCAAAACTTTGTCTACACATTTGGTAGCAGTGGAAGCGGGAAGGCACAGAGATCCTAAAGGTGGAGATGACAGTGAGGATGAAAACACGACAACAATAGATGGGTCAGAAGAGGAGGGACTAGAGATCAAACTATTGAAATTAGTTTTGATGGCTAGCAGCAAGCCAAGACCAGAACTTTCTAACTACGATGGCAGCTTGTCCACAGAGGCATTGTTGGACTAGATAAGTGAGTTAGATAAATATTTTGAATATGAAGAAATCAGTGAGGATAGGAAGATCAGGTTTGTTGTTACCAAGTTGAAAGGACACGCAACACTATGGTGGGACAGTGTGTAGGCAGAAAGGAGGAGATTGAACAAACCACTAGTCAAAAAATGGGACATAATGATTGTGAATATGAAAAGTAAATTTCTGCCTAAATATTACCAAATTACCCTTTACAGATAGGTGCAGAACCTGAGACAAAGAATGATGACTATAAAGGAATATACTGAAGAGTTTTATAAATTAAACTTGAGAGTTGGGTATGTCGAAGATATCTTGAGAAGACAACGATATTTTTAAATTGTCTACGAATGGAGATCCTAGATGAGATTAGGCATATCAAAGTGTTTTGGATGCAGAAGAGAACATTACTAGAAAGCAGAATGCAAAAAGAGGATGTGGTTCCAATAGAGGAAGAGGACAATCCTTTGGCAGAAGTAGAAATGCCAATAGCAGTGAAGAGGGAAACCGTTTGAAGACTTCGGAACAGACTGAGAGGGAAGGTAACAATAGAGGAGGAAGGCCATACAATTGTGAAAGAGGTAATGGAAGAGGCATAGGAAATTCCTATTAGTGTTAGAAGTGTCACAAATGGGGACAGAGGTCTTTTGAATGTCTTGAAAATGAGCAAGTTGGATAGAGGGGAGCGTATGTTGCTCAACCTGATGTAGTAGAGGCACCGCCACAGGAGGTGGAAAATGTGCCTGAAACAGGAGAAGCCTTGGTGTTGAACAAGGTTTTACTAAAACCAGCTAAGGAGGTAGCTGACCTGACACAGAGGAAGGCATTGTTCTGGACTGTGTGCAAGTCGCATGGAAAATGCTGCAAATTAATTATAGACAACAGAAGTACTGATAACCTAGTAGCTACTGAAATGGTGGAAAAATTGGGTTTGAATAAGTTGAAGCACCCAACTAAATATAAGGTGTCCTTATTGCAGAAAGGACACCAACTGTTGGTTGATGAGCAATGCGAAGTGGAGTTTCACATTGGCAAGTACAAGGATAAGGTAACTTAATATATTATGCCTATGGATGTGTGCCATATTCTGCTAGGAAAACCATGGCAATATGAAAGAAAGGTTTTCCATGATGGGGGGAAGAATTATTACAGATTTGTGAATGTTGGGATAAAGCATACGCTAGTTCCCATGAAAGTAGAAAGTGCTGCAGAAACTAGTGCGAAAATAGCATTACTGATAGGTGGAAAGGAGTTTTTGTGATAGATTGAAGATAATGAGGTAAACTATGGAGTTGTGCAAAGACCAAGAGAAGTATTTGTTGGGTTGTGTTATATTCTTTCCATGACTAGCCCACATAGTTAATCGGGGGGTTAGAGGGGGGGCAGAGCCCGCCTTCGTTGCACCAATTGTGTAGCGCGGGGGGGGGGGGGGGGGGTCATAGGGGGTTTGAAGTGTACTCATAACCCCACTTTATGGGGTCCAGGGCAGCGCCTTGGAAAATTTTGGTTTTGGACCCTATGTTAGGTTGGGCGGACCCACCTATGGTTTTGTGCATGATTTTTGCACATGTTTTTCGGACGCGATGGTTTTCAGCCCATGGTATTGGATGCTTTAGCGTGTATAAATATGTATTATAACATTGAAAGGAACATAATGAAAAATTAAGCTGGTAGACTCAGTTTTGGGATCCAAGAGAAAATCTATGTGTATATGTGTTTTATGTGTTATTCTCTTGCATTGTTTATTTTCTGTGTTTTAGAATTCGTATGTAGGTAATTTCTATACAGGGTTAAAACCTACAGTATTGATACATATTGAAATTATTGATTTGCCTGTGGAGATACATGACATGTTGCAAGAGTTTAGTGATATTGTGGTAGATGATCTACCAGATAAATTATCACTGAAGTGGAGCATTAGTCACCATATTGATTTTATTCCAGGAGCCATTTTGCCAAACGAAGCTACTTAAGAAATGAGTTTGAAAGATAATGGGGAGATTAGGAAGCAAGTACAAGAGTTGTTGGATAAAGGGCTAATTCAGGAGATTTTGAGTCCTTGTGCTCTTCCGACCATTTTAGCTCCCAAGAAAGGAGGTGAATGGCGGATGTGCACTGATTCCTGGGCGATAAACAAGATTACCACCAAGTACAGGTTCCCTTTACCACGGATGGATGATATGATGGATTGTTTGAATGGAGCAGTGTACTTTTCAAAGATAGTTCTGAGAAGCGAATATCATCAAATCGTGATTCGAGAAGGTGATGAATGGAAGATAGCTTTCAAAACCAATGAAGGCTTGTATGAATGGCTAGTCATGCCATTTGGACTGAGAAATGCTCCCTATACATTCGTTCGTTAGATGAATGAGATGCTGAAAGAATTTATTGGCAAGTTTGTGATCGTATATCTGGACGATATACTTATATTCAGTAAGATGAAGGGAGAACATTTTCGACATGTCAGGTATGTGTTATAAAAATTGCTACAAAATAAATTGCTGATAAATTTTAAAAAAATTTGTTTTTTTAAGAAAGAGTTGATTTATTTGGCTTTTCTAATTTCTATGAATGAGTTGAAGATGGATCTAGAGAAGGTTTCAACCATAGTTAGCTGGCCATCTCCTAAGAGTTTGTTTGAAGTAAGAAGTTTTCATGGACTGACGAGTTTCTATCGGAAGTTTATTAAAAATTTCAGTGGAATTTGTGCACCTATGATAGATACTGTTAAAAAGGAAAATCAACCTTTTCATTGGACAAAGTCAATTGAGAGGAGTTTTCAATTGCTGAAAAAGAAAATCACTGAAAAAATAGTTCTACGATTACTGGACTTTAACAAACATTTTCAAGTTCATTGTGATGCCATTGGAAGAGTGATTGGTGCATTACTCAGTAAAGAAGATATGCCAATAGCCTATTTCAGCGAGAAATTAAATGAGAGTAGGCAGAAGTACATGTATTATGACAAATAATTTTATGCAGTCATCCAAGCACTAAAGCATTGGAGACATTATTTACTGCGTAATGAATTTATCTTTTTTTCAGACAATTCTACATTACCATACATCATGCAGCAACACAAGCTGAATCATAAACATGTGAAGTGGGTGGAGTACTTGTAGAGTTTTACGTTCATTTTGAAACACATCAGTGGTCAAGCGAACAAAGTGGCAAATGCATTAAGCATGAGAAGTTTGATATTTCAAGAAAGCGCAGTACAAGTATTAGGATTCAAACATCTTAAGGACTTCAATGAAATGGATGCAGATTTTAAGGAAGCTTATGAAGCTTGCCAAAATCCATTGTTGAGAGACAATAGTCCATGGTTGGACTATAACATGCAAGAGGGATTGTTGTTCAAAGGAGGACAATTGTGTATTCCAGAATGTTCTATGAGGGAGAACTTGATCCAGGAAAAGCACAGTGGGGGTTTGGTAGGACATTTTGGCATAGACAAGACTTTCGATCAGTTGAGCCACTTTTACTATTGGCCAAGGATGTGAAGAGATGTGGAGAGATTCGTGATCAAATGCAAAGTGTGCTAGCATGCAAAGGGATGTAGCTAGAATGCAAGGATGTATACACCCACACCCATTCCGAGTAGACCATGGGACTCAGTTAGTTTAGACTTTTTCTTAGGTCTGCAGAAGACACAATGGGGATTCGACTCCATCATCGTGGTGGTGGATCATTTGACCAATATGGCACATTTCATTCCATGCAGAAAGACAAGTGATGCCACACATGTAGTGCACTTTTTCTTTTCAGAGATAGTCAAATTACATGGCTTGCCGAAATCCATCATCTCGAACAGGGATGTAAAGTTCACGGGCCATTTTTGGCGAACCTTGTGGAAGAAGTTAGACACCAAACTAATCTTAAGGTCCGATTATCACCCAAAAATAGATGGGAAAACTAAATTTGTGAACAAGAGTGTGGGAAATCTGATAAGGAGTCTGGTTGGTGAAAATTCTAGATAGTGGGATCTTGTCCTTGCACAAGCAGAGTTTGCTTATAATGACTCACCCAACAGAAGCACAATCAGAAGTCCATTCCAAATCCTATATGGAATGCACCCATGTTGAATATATGAGTTGAAATATTTGGGTTAGTTGGAGCGCAGAAGTGCTGATGGCAAAGATTTCGCAAAGGCAATCAGTGATCTACATGAACAGGTAAAATTAAATCTACAGGACAACAACCAAAAATACAAACAGAGAGTAGATTTGAAAAGGTGGGAGGTATAGTTCAATGTAGGAGACCTAGTACTAGAACACTTACGAAAGGAGAGGTTTCCTAAATGAGAATACAACACATTGAAAATGAAAAATATTGGGCCTTACAGAATCCTTTGGAAGTTTTCTATAAACGCTTATGAGTTGCAGTTACTTCCCGATATAGGAACCTCGCCCATTTTTAATGTGGCAGATCTATACCCTTAAATTTTTGTTGATGAGGAAGACACTTCAAAGAGATGAACACGGGACACCTAGAATGAGGAAGAATCATGGATTAGACAAATTCCTCCAGCAAAGCCTTTGGAAATTGAACAGATATTAGACACACAGGTGGCCAGGAAGACACAAAGAAAGGAATATTTACAGTATCTGGTTAAAAGGAAAGCTCCTCCTATTGAGGATAGTTCTTGATTCGATGTTACCCAAATTCAAACCCCCAGATACTCTATTGAAGAGCTCATGAATAGGATCCATGAGTTTAATTACTCCAGGAGCCCAATGCAGGAGCATCTAGCAAAAAGGCGACAAGTAGAATTGAATTCTTCTACTGGACAGAAGAAGAAGTTTTTGAATTTTATTTTATTTTGTTTTAAGTTAAATTTTGGCTAACACGGCCATTGTAATTTGCAATTAAAAGAACAGTTAGATTAGGATTAGTTAAAGTGTTAGGGATTAGTTTCAATAAATTATTCTGAAACTAAAAGATAGTTTCTCAACCATATGGGAATGTTGGAAAGGTACAAAACAAAACCAGATCCACCTAGGTGAGGGTCTGCCATCTTATGGAAGAAGAATAATCATAAATAATTGATTTGACAAACTATGTGTGTGAAGCATTTTATTATCATAAATTCTCTATAATTATATGTGACATTCTCTACATATTAAGGCTAAATATATTTTTAACCACATACTGAGTTCTGTTTGATAAAAAAACTAACAACACAAGAACTAGGACCATGAACCAAGACGCATTCAAATTAAACAAGGAGGAACATTAAGTTATCTACAATCGAATTGAACTAGGAAGGAGCAAAATATTTCAAATCAAGATTACAGTCGAAACAAACTGAGCGAGTACATCATTTCAAAGAAGATACCACAGGTACATTTTACAAAAATATTTTGGTAAACATAATCTAAATCATTTTCATTTCAAGGAGTCCAAAATATACATCAACTAGCTGTAAAATTGGATGAGCTCCATATGGTATTGAACAACAAACCTACCAAGGGTTTATAAAAATATATGTATTATCAAACAACTAGGTTCTACCCTGCTCACAAAATTGATAACGTATTCAAACAAAGTCAAGAGAAGCACAATACTGCTCATGAATATGATATGAAAAAAACCCTCTTAGGGTTTTAAGTTTTTTAATGCAACTAAACTACCAGTCACAAAGGAAAGGCCTTACCCTTTTCTCACAGGGGAGCTTTGACTTCGAATTTAACAAGGAGCTATCGAGGTTTGATACCTGTAACCACAACAAAATACCCAAATAAAAAATATATAGAAGTATGATTGGCAAATAAGACTGCGAAGAGAGGAAGCGAAGAATTTCGTTGATAACTTACCTAGAGAGACAAATCATCAAACCAGAAGATGAGAAGACCAAAATAAGCATGAGTAAGACACCATCACAGTTAGGCTACAAACAGTTTTTACCTGCTCACAAAGGAGCCCAAAGATCAGTACAACGAAGACAAATGTTGATGGCAAGAATCAGAACAAAAGACTTACCTGTGCGTGGCAAAGCCGAGGTGCTCAGGATGAAAGCTATTGAACATGAAGAAGATGGTTATTGAAGTGACATATAGAACTATGGAAATCCGAGCAGAATTTGGAGGATAATAGTAACAAAACAAATAGTGTTACCAAGCATGCGTGTCTTGTGAAGATAGAGACTCGGCAATGAAGAAGCCGAAGCCATTTCACACAGGCAAAAAACCACCACAAAACACAGGCGGTCATAGGGTTGAAACCCTTGCCCTCTCATTTCTCTTAGGCCTTGCGATGAACAAGCAGAAGTGACAAACAAAACCTAAGGATGAAAAATAAGGGTCTTTTAACTAAAGAAATAAACCCACGGATTTAGCCTCAGATCGCATGAGGGTGATCTCTTAGGGGAAGGGTGTAGGTAGGTAGAATTAATTTCTAAATTAATTATAATATCCTTGAAATACCAATGTTGGAAGTATTAAACTTATTGAAATTAAAGTTTTCATCCTCAAGTTCCCCACCATTTTTCCTTGGAGTCTTATATGTCATGAATAAAAATTTACACCTGCAGTAATTAATGACAAGTTGTTGTTGGTGCTGGACCTGCCAACATGTAAGGGAATCTCACCGGTAACAAGCCCTATTAGACCTCAGACCGTTTGTTGTAGGAGTCCTAGCGGTGGGACGTACGGTGATGCCTTGACCACGCTTTCAGACAGAGGCAAGTAAGATGTCTCTATTGGTAGCAAGGATGTGACAGTTGCAGCAAGCCAAGGAATGTACATGAGGGGTTCAAACACATGGCAGTTGAGATGCGTGCGCCCCTTGGAAACCTGTGATAGCACGAAGTTAAGAAGGGAACACACAAGCAAAGATGCATCACAACATGGAAGGAAAGTTAGCTAGCAATCCAAAGTGATGGTTAAACCAACAACATGTTTTAGAAAGATCCATACATATAGACACAAAAAAGTCCATACATGCATGCGTATGTAAAAAAATACATATATCATTTAGATTAAACTAGATAGCATAGAATACAATACAACATATGCATGAAATGTGTTGGCTCTATTATATTAATAAGTGTAAGTTCCAGCCATACAATACATCCATGTACAACCACTAGTTTTGATAGTGGAACGTTACAACCACAACTGCCTGCTCCTCCAAAGAGATGTACTAGCTCTACGTAGTGGAGAAGCCAAGGCTGACCAAAACACTTTACAATGGAGTCCTATTGGAAGCTTCGCTGACCAAAAGCCTTTACAATGAGTTATGAGGTTATATCTATAACAAACAGTTGGGTGACCCTTTACATTCTTCTTTGTGACAGTTCATCTACCCTCATGACTCTTCATCTACTCAATGACTCTTACATCTAACTATCGACACTTAAAATTCCACTTGACAAGACGTTACATTATAATGCACATGTGCCCATGTGAGAGAAAACGACTTGAGCAAGCGATGCAAGACATCACTGACACTTGGTCCATTGTGATGAGAAAAATTCTTTGACATGCTTGTGATGGTGAAGATGGTGAGCTGATGCCAAGATTAGTCGTTCGTGATGGTGTGCATGTGCTCCATGGTGACATCTTGCTGAAGCGAACTCTTGTCTCCATTGCATCCCGATGCATTGGTGTGGATCCTCCATCCAACTCATCTTCTAACATGCACATGGTCTTCTGGGGTGCAGCCAAACCGGCAACATGTTGATGCATAGTGTTCATGCTGATCTTTTAGTGTGTGCTAGTGTTCATGCGCATCAACTGTCAACTGCATATTCAGCTCCAACCAGACTTTCTTCTTGTCTTTGAGTTGGTGAGTGTGACAAATGGGTTAGATCGTATGCGTGCGCACAATGAAATGCATGCTGCTTAATTCCCTTGCATGTGATCAACAACATTGCTCACCTTAGCTACTCTGTGCCAGCTGCTGGGATGGATCTATAACTTGTACAGACATAGTTTCATCTGTGAGTGTATGTTGTACCCCTACTATACCTGTTCCTACTGCAACTCATTCTCTCGTCTATGTAGCTCATGTTCTTCCTTGAGTTGCTATTTCAACACATGCAACTCCTCCTTTATTCCATTCTCTACTTTCATGTAATCTTCACGTTGCGTCGTCACCGCATAGCCTGAGTCTCCAAAGTTTCTTTCATCACAAGTGGATCTGCTTGAGCTTGCAACTTTGTTCCGCCTTTGTGTTGACAACAAGATTCCTCTTGCATTTGTTGCATTTGGTATGTTTCCTTCAACTGGTGTTGATAGTGTTGCTTGCTATGACGTTGTTGCCATCATATCTTGATGTCCTTGTCTACAAAAAACTCAATGTCTTCGTGGGTAGGCAAGTTCATAGACACTTGATCAACTGCATCCCCAAATGTGCTCTGAACATTGGCTTCAACTCTTCTCTCCTATAAACCATTGTACTTGTGTTACTGAGAGGCATATTAATGCCTGCGATACCTAGAGACTGATCATGAGAATTGACTTGCAACATACTTGTGGGATTGATCATGAAGGTCGCGTAATTTCCATCGAGAGGTTGGGAGACTAACTACCAAAAATGCACAAGGCACAGTCTGTACTGTCAGAGGCTAACTAATTGCTGAAACTGTGCAATGCATAGTCTAGTCTAGCCTGCTAAGGACTGAAACTACGTAATGCACAATTTCAGTCAGTAGTGACATGTAACCAACAAACTCCATTGCGGAGTTTTTGGGGCCAAAATGACACTACCTCCAGCAATTGTGCAATGCAAGTCTGGAGGTATGTGCCTTGGTAGACTTGCATAATTTCTAGGGGGAAGGCAGATCCTTTGCTTCTAGAAATGCATAGTGATTAGATGGGAAAGGCATGATCCAGGCCAAGGTAGCCCAATCTGGCCGACAGGTGACTGAAAACATGAGAAGTTTGAATGCATGGTGAGATGAATGCAAACAAGAGTGAATGATGATTCATGCAAACGACAAGTGTAGGATTCAGAAAACGGGAAAGCATGCATGTGCGTGAAGCGAGTCGCCCCAATGGCGCCCTCCGTGTAAAACATTGTAATGCATGCGACAATAGTGAGATGCAAACAAAAGCTGAAACAATGCTAGTACAAGCTAGTATGCATGCAAGCAACAACAAGCACTCAATGAAATCAAGCAGACAACATTCATACAAAGCGAAACACAAAAAGCACCAGAAATGTAGCACAAGTCATGAGTAGTGGGCATACCCCAAGACAACTGAGATGAATGTGCCAACAACTCCTAGATCCAATGTGGGATGCTAGAGCTGCAATGTCGATGTGAGGAATGAGCTCTGCAGAATCCATTTTATGAGTTTTGATCAGATTGACGTTGTGACATGTATGCCACAAATCTAGGAAAATAAACACTTAGCTCGAGGTTTCTGAGATGATCCTTACATGTAACCTCTAGCTATTAAAAACCGATCCCTGAATCAAGGGATGCCTTTTCATGCTACCTTCAGAGGAGCAGTCCATGAATGAAAATTAGTTTTTCTCAGTCCTAGAGGGAACCAGTCAACTCAACTACACATGCAATAGTGTGCTGAGCTAGGATGAAAAAATGTGCATTTTTGGGAGGGAGTTGGGCTAGCTTCCCTTAACGATTGCGTAATTTCTAGGTGGAGCAGCTGACCATTGGCTAGAATTGCGCAATTCTAGAGCCGAGTAGGCCACTAGATAGAATTGTGTAATTTCTTGAGGGAAGGCCGGTTCCCCTCCAGAATTATGCAATTCCTTGAGGGAGATTCTCAGCTGGTAGCTAGACCAAGTCTGGTGAAACAACCTGTGAGAAGGATGCAACAAGATTTGATGGACAGGCTGTCATTCTACAAGAAAATCACTAAAGCTTGTGTACTTGACAAGGAAATACATGCTTCTATGAAAGGCTGGTAGGGAGGCTCCAAAATGAAGCCAAGGAAAATTTTTTGAGGGCGGTTATAGCCGCTACAACACTTATTGACACACTGGTATAACTCAAGCTCTTTGAATGGACCTTATTCATGAAAAGCAAGTCTAACATCTCTGGAAGTGTTGTTTAGTTTTGCATTCATCTTGGCTTCCACAGTTGCATGATTGTAAGATGTAGCATCTGCCGAGATCTTGGTCGATTGACACACATTCCAAGCCAAGTCAACATGGTTGTTTCAATTGGGGTTGAGAGGTATATTGGTGCACAAGTAATATAGTCGTCAGAGTCTTAGTTCCCTCTCTGTTGTTGCTCCACTGCCTGTGGGCCTAGAAAGTACCCCGGCGGAGTCACGCATGAACATGAGCATCACTCCGCTATCAACAAGAATTGTCATTACCGCTGCGATGTTACTGACATCACCTCTCTGCACAGGAAGCCTTTCTCTTCTTTCACCTTATTCATTCTTTTTTCATTTTTCACTTTTCATTTTTTTCATTTCTTCATAACTATGCATAGCACCTATTAATTTTAGAGGCGGAAGAAGGATCCCAACATATTGAGAGCAGAAGAGGTTGTTTCTTCAGAGAAGTAGTTTATTATGTATCTCTGACGTGCCTGTTAGGTTTTTCCCATTCACTTTACTCTACTTGACTGAGTTGGCAAGGGTTAATCCAAAAAGAACTCACTAGAGTAGGTGATACTAGTTACCACGCAAGCATTGTGTTTTCACCAAGGTTCACTTCAAACAGTACATATTTTCCACTGATGTATGATGGACTAAAGACAACAAGTTCTTACATAAGAGAGCAGACAAAAGATAACCAAATGTTGATATTTGTACAAGTCCTCTTTTACTTTACCAATCTCATTTCAAGGGTCACACATAGTTCATGCGAAACTAACCTACATACAATAACTAGAAAAACAACCAAAAAAAAAGCGAGAAGCAGAAGCGAATGCCGAAGAAAAGTGAGTAAGAAAACAAAAAAGAAAGTAAACAAACACACAAAGAAAGAAGCAAACATGCATGCAAGAAAACAACTCAAAAGCAAACACTACAACTACTCCTAAGATAACATTGCATAGGTAATCTCACGTGAAGTGATACTTCCAATGCAGTCATCGACGCATTAGTTGACCCATGTTGGTGAAGGCACAGTTTGAAAACATCACAGTTGCACAAACCGGAAAGCATGAAAGAGATAATAGTGGAGACAAACACACTCCAAGTTTACAAGCATCCATAGAAAAAAAATGAGTGAAAGCACATGACATGCACTCTATGAAATTTCCATGGTGCTGTGCTACACTACGTGCAAATGTGAATTGTATGCATTCTCTTGACTGTGATATGCAAGAAAACATGAGAAAGGTAGACTACTTACGTTGTGCATGTGTGCTTGATGTGTAGGATTTCTTCAATGCATGAGTGATGGGATTGTGTAGTTCGAGTGGAGGAAGCAAAATTTGGGTGTTTGGTTGATCTTCAATGCAAAGCAGAGAGTGATGAGGAGCCGTTAGTGTTTCCACAATTTCCTGACCAGAAGTTAAACCAACCTCACGATAGTGAGGGCCTGACATAACCATCAGCTCAAGCTAAAGTGCCTCGACTATCTGCGGGGTTTCAACTTCATTAATAGATCATTGTAGACCAGTGTCTTAGACAGATTAATAATGATTGAATCAACATTGTGATTCGATGAAGATGTAGAGAGATCACGAGAACCAAGATCAGGAAATTCAGGATGTTTGTCGGCATCCTCATGATTTGATGAATGGGGAAGAGGGGTAGATCAATAGAAAAGATGTTCACCCTCTATCTTTTCAAAAATGACAGATGACAGGTTGAACAAATTTTCGGAGGAAGATGTGTCTTCTATGCACTGTGATGACAGAATGACATCCAACCGTCGTGTGAATGATCGGAAGTAGAAATATCTAGAAATGGGTTTTCACAGGGGAAATCGGTAGTGGAAGAATCACAAGGGATGTTAGGATAAAGTAGATGAGGTGCGGCTGTAAGGGAGTCATCCTTCACCACAAGTTCTTCTTTATATTCCCACACACACTCATCATGAATGATGGGGCAAGTTGGCTACATAACACCAACTCCGTTGACAACTTGATCGTCGTTCACAATAAGTGAAGAGTCTGGAATGGGAAAACACAAGATAGTATAATCTAAAGAATCAACAGAACATGGGGATGGAGGTTGAGGGATTGAATCCACATGACAACCAATAGGCTTGTAAGCCAAATCTTCGCAGATATCAAGAGCAGGTGTGGTGGGATGATGTGACAGTTAAATTGATTTTTGTGCATGATCTCCACATCACTCCGTGATGGTGGAGCTATTTGAGGAGGTGAAGGTGGACAGTCACTTATGATAGTAACTATGCCTACCAATTATTACGCAACTCCATCACCGAACTGTGCAGAGCAGGATTCAGATATGTTAGAAAGATACTCAAATATTCAATAAATAAATTTCCAAGCAATTTCATCTTCGGGAAATCAGTATGCAAGATTACAAAGCGTGTGTAAAACTGATCAACAGAATCATGTAGTGCTTTTCGTAATTTCAGAATTTCTTGATCAAGTGCTTTATGGTTAAAGTGTTTGAAAGCACTTTATATCTCTGCTACTAGATGAGTAAGAGAAGGAATATATTTTTCGGGCAGTGTGGCACACCAGTGTATTGGGTGCTATCGAAGTGTGTAGATGAGCAACGCATAGTGCATGTATTAATCAAATATTCCATGTCTTTGACATGGGCCTACAACACCAACTGTGTGCCTAACCAAGGCTACATGGCCTCCACCATCATATGTTTTATGTGACAACTTCTCTGAGAGATTTTATGAGATAATGAAGTCATTTCCATAAGGCATACACTCTGTAAGAGAAACTTTGTAGTTAGTCATGATAGATATGTAGAGATTCAAAACAAATGTGAGGACTCAACTTGGCATCTTGCCCTCCTTCTTAAGCCAAAATGTTGATAGTGCTGGACCCACCAACATGTAAGGGGATCTCCATGGTAAGAAGTTCCAATTAGACCTCAGACTGTTTGCTGTAGGAGTCTCAACAATGGGTCATACGGTAATGTCTTGACCACGATTTTGTACAAAGGCAAGTCAGATGTCTCTGTTGGTAGAAAGGGTGTGGCAGGTCTAGCAAGCCAAGGAAGGTGCATGAGGGGTTCAAACACATGGGTGTTGAGATGAGTGCAGCCCTTGGAAACTTGTGATATCACCGAGTAAGAAGGGAACACACGAGCAAAGATGCATCACAACATGGAAGGCAAGTTGGATAGAAATCCAAAGTGATGGTTAAACCAACAACATGTTTCAGAAAGATTCATACATACATACATAGAAAAGACCATACATACATGCGTAAAAAAACAAATACATATATCATTTAGATTAAACTAGATAGCATAGAATACAATACAACATATGCATGAAACATGTTGGCTATGTTATATTAAGAAGTGTAAGTTCCAGTCATATAATACATCCATTTCCAACCACTAGTTCTGACAACGGAATGGTACAACCATAGCTGCCTGCTCCTCCAAAGATGTGTAATAGCTCTTCGCATTGGAGAAGCCAAGGCTCATTACAATACTTTCCAAGCTTTCTCTAACATAGTCCTATTAGAAGCTTGGCTAACCCAAAGCCTTTACAATGAGTTATGAGGTTCTATTTATAGCAAAGCGTGGGGTGACCCTTGACGTTCCCCTTTGTGACAGTTTATCTACCCTCATGACTCTTGATATACTCTATGAATATTACATCCAACTATCGACACTTGAACTTTCACTTGACAAGACATTACATTACAATGCACATGTGCCCATGTGAGACAGAAGGGCTTGAGAAAGCCATGCAAGACATCACTGACAATCGGTCCATTGTGATGAGACCAACTCTTTGACATGAATTTGATGGTAAAGGTGGTGAGATGATTCCATGCTTGGTCATCTGTGATGGTGTACATGCGCTCCATGGTGACATCTTATTAAAGCGAACTCTTTCCTCTGTTGCATCCTGGTGCATTGGTGTGGCTCCTCCCTCCAACTCGTCTGCTAACATGCACATCGTCTTCTAGAGTGCGGTTGAATCGACAACACAGTGATGCATAGTGTCCTTATTGATCTTCCAGTGTGTGCTGGTGTTCATGTGCATCAAATGTCAACTGCATGTTCAGCTCTAGTCAAACTTGCTTCTTGTCTTTACCTCGGTGAGTGTGCCTAATGGGGTAGATCGCACACATGCGCACAATGACATGAATGTTGCTGAATTCCCTTACATATGATCAACAACACTACTCACCTTCTCTGCTATATGCCAGCTGTTGGGATGGATCTATAACTTGTACGGGTGCAGTTTCATCCACGAGTGAATGTCACGCCCCCTGATGTACTTGTTCCTACTGCAACTCATTCTCTCATCTATGAAGCTCCTATTATTCCTTGACTTGCTGCTTCAGCACATGCAACTCCTTCGCTGTTCCGTTCTCTACCTTCATGTGATATTCATGTTGCGCCATCGCCTCATAGCCTGAGTCTCCAAAGATTCTTTCATCACAAGTGGATTTTCTTGAGCTTGCAACTTTGTTCCACCTCTGTGTTGTCAACAAGCTTCCTCTTATGTTCGTTTCATTTGGTATGATTCCTTCAGATGTTATTGATAGTGTTGCTTGCTATGATGCTGCTACAGTCATACCTTGATGTCCTTGTCTATGAAAAACTCGATGTCTTTGTGGGTAGGCTAGTTCATAGAAACTTGATAGAATGCATCCCCAAGTGTGCTCTGAACGGTGTCTTAACCTCTGCTCTACTAGAAACCATTGTACTTGTGTTGCTGATAGGTGGATGAAAACTTGTGATACCTGGAGACATGGTAACACTCATGGCAAGCGATATGTCACTCGAAAACAAAAACAAACTTGAGAACTGACTTGCAACATACTTGTGTGACTGAACATGAAGGTTGCATAATTTCCACCGGGAGGTTGGGAGATCGATTTCCAAAAATGTGCAAGGCATATTCTGGGCTATGAGGAGGCTGACCGACTGATAGAACTGCGCAATGCATAGTCCGTCCTAGCCTGCTAAGGACTGAAAGTGCACAATGCACAATTTTAGCCAGCAGTGACATGCAATACAATCCAAGTGAGCAAATATGACATGAATGAAGCATTTTATAAAGTTTTCAAATTTTATGTAGGTCTCTGCGGCTCCAGGTCTTTCTATGGCTATGGAGAAGATATATGTAAACATTTATTTACACCTCCGTAAAAGCGGAGTAGAGATTATTTACTCTCCATACGTCTTTTTGTTGCTCCAGGTCTTTCTACGGCTGTGGCTCTAGGTCTTTCTACAACTACATCTCAAGGTCTTTCTGCAGCTCCAGGTCTCTGCATGAGCGGATCTGTGGCTCCAGGCATCTTTTCATAGATTGTGATCTGCGGCACTCTCCATACGTACGCCATTCCTTAACGAAGTGGTGCTCTTCGTAAGGTTTCTTGTTGACTGAGCTTGAATGCTTGCAACCTAACATAATCGTTAATGGAAAGAGGTGTTGTGGTTTAAGCAGGACGGTCACGAAATTCGAATGTAGAGATCTTGTTTTTTGATTCTTTGTTATTTTACGTGGGCATCTCCGGATCGAGTGGTTCATGAAGTGAAAGTCGGTGATTTATTTCTATCTGGAGCAGGATTTGATTCTCGGTACTAAAAGCAGGATTTTTCCTACTAGGGTTTCTTGCAGATTAAAAGGCTTACTGAGACTCTGCTACTCGGTTCTAGATCTAATCTTCTGCGGCTAGATCTAGATCTAGATCTAATCTTATGCCTTATTTCTTTGCGGCTAGGTTCTAGATCTAATCTTCTGCGACTAGATCTAGTTTTAATCTTCTGCCTTATTTCTCTGCAGCTGGGTCTAAGGTTTGTACTAGCAAATATGGTTCCCAGCTTCGTAAAAATAGTTGTTAGCTCAGCTCTATCCGCTTGTAGAGGGCAAGCTCCTGCCCATATCCTTATTGAAGCCCCATCTCCCACTATCTAGGTGGTCTAGGCCTCACTCAATGAGGTTTTGAAGTTTTTTGAAAGTGCCCTAACCTGCCCATTCAATGGTTTTTGGTCGCAACTGATAGCTCTCCACAATTGGATCTCAGAGGTATGGAAGACTGTCATTTCTGATGAAATTAATATCTACCCCTGTGCTAGGGGTTTCTTTATAGTAGATTTTGAAATCCTGAAAGCAAACAATGTATTCTAGATTCCACCTTTGGTTTTGGGAAAACTCAGGCCTATTCATGAAGCCATGGAACCCATCATTCAATCCCTCAATAGTAGTCATAACCTCATCACCAGTTTGGGTGATATTGCCAAGCCTACCCTTGCATCTCTAGAATCTCTCCTCGCTAAAAGCAATTGGAAATGCAATTGGAAAATTTTACTGCAGGTGCCCAGAAACAAAGGAATATGCTAGAAACACCTATGCACGCATCTATGTGGAAATGGACTTCAGTGCCAGATTCCCTGCCGAAATAAGTCTAACAAGTAAAGACTATGTGTGGAACTAGAAACTTGATTATGAAAGTGTCCTCTTCAGATGTCGATCCTACTTTGAGATGGCCATCTAGCAAAAAATTGCCCAAAAGCCTCCCAGAAAAATTCTGCTAGAAAAAACCACCACAGATCTACATGGTGGGAAGGAGCACAAAAAGAACATTACACTGTTATCAAAGAAGAATACTCTAGAGAAAACTTTGAATCAAAAGAAATCGGGTAAGAAAGAAACATCTCTCAAGACAAGTAGGGAGAAAGCCCTGCCCAGCAACAAAAAAGTGAACTCGACAACCCCTTAGGCATCAACAATTATGAGGATTCGAGTACTGCACAAAATAAATCTTGATTTAACTGCAAAGTAGATCCCCTAGACCAAACTTCTTCTTCATCTATCTTTAAGAGAATGAACACAATAGATCGTGAAGCTAAGGCACCAATGTTCGAAGAACCAGAAGAGATGAAGGAGATGCAAGATAAAGGGAGTTTGAAGACCATAGAGAAAAAAAAAAACTACAACATTAATCTCGCCAAGAAAGGCGAAGAGACGAACAATTAAAAACTAAGAAAATTATAGGTCCAATATACCAATTTGGTCTGAGTGGATGTTAACCACTATCATCATCATCAGCAGTAGCAAAAAACAAACTACATTGTGCAATTTCTGGGGCCAACAGGACACTGCCTCCAAGTATTGTGCAATGCAAGCCTGGAGGTCAGTGCCTAGCTAGACTTGCACAATTTCTTGAGGGAAGGCAGAGCCTTTGCTTCTAGAAATTCCCAGTGCTTAGCTGGGAAAGGAACATTCTAGGCCAAGACAGCCCAGTCCAACTGACAATGGCTAAAAACATGAGAAGTCTGAATGCATGGTGAGATGATTGAAAATGAGAGTGAATGATCATTCATGCAAACAAAAAGTGTAGGATTTGGAAAATTGGAAAGCATGCATGTGTGTGAAGTGATTCGCCACAATGACAAACCTCCATGCAAAACATTGTCATGCATGCGATAGTAGTGAGATGCAAAAGAAAACTGAAGCAATGCTATTACAAGCTAGTATTCATGCAAATGATAGAAACCACTCATTGAAATCAAGCAAACAACATTCATACGAAGTGAAACACAAAAAGCGCTAGAAATGTGGTGCAATTCATGAGTAGGATGCTTACCCCAAGAGAGTTGATTTGAATGCCCTAATGACTACTAGATGGAATATGGGATGCCAGAGCTACAATATCATTGTGAGGAATAAGATTTGCAGCGTCTAGTTGATGGGTTTTGATAAGATCGAGGTTGTGATATGCATGCCAAAAATCTAGGAAGATAAACACTTGGAGGGAGGTTTCTAAGATGATCCTTGCATGTAACCTCCAACTGCTAAATATAGATCCCTAAATCAAGGTATGCCTTTGCATACTGCCTTGGGAGGAGCATCGGATGCATGCAAATCAGTTTTGCTTCGTCTCGGAGGGAAGCGGTCAACTCAATTGCACATGCAATAGTATTCTTAGATAGGAGGAAAAAATGCACATTTCTAGGAGGGAGTTGGGTTGGCTTCCAAGAGGCATTGTGTAATTTGTGTGCAAAACAACTGATTACTACCTAGAATTGCACAATTTATGGGTTGAACAGTCTTGCTAGGAGGAATTGCGCAATTATTCCAGTGAACAATGATAGGGATATTTACGCAATTCTAGAGCATAGCAGGCTTCTAGACAAAATTTTGTAATTTCTGGAGGGAAGGATGGTTCCCCTCTAGAATTTCACAATTTCTTGAGGGAGCTGCTCAGCCTGTAGTTGGACTAAGTCCGATGAAACAACCTGTGAGGAGGATGCAACAAGCTTTGATGGAAAGGCTATCATTCTGCAAGAAAATCACTGAAGCTTGTGTACTTGACAAGGCAAGACATGCTGCTACGAAATGTTCGTAGGGAGTCTCCAAAATGAAGGTAAGGAAAATTTTTGGAGGGTGGTTGTAGCCGCTACAACACAAGTACAACAAAGAACACTATACGATACCAAAAATTGTGAAGTCAATCTAGCATTTCCTAGGAAATTAAAGATTCCAATTACAAACTTCAGAAATAAAAATATCTTTTACAAAGCCTACGAGTAGGGTTCTTCATGAGTTACCTAGTGTTTTACATTATTGGATAGCAAATACCAACCTTAAATTTTCTAAATCCTAAGATGACTCAAATCTTGATCATACATATATTATAAATACATACCTTTTCCTTTGTTTGTTTCATTGAGCTTGTTTCCCTTTAGAAACTGAAGAGAAGTTGTTGGATAAACAAAACATAAAAGATAATGTTAGTACTTACCTAAGATAGATGAGGTCTTGGCACTAAGGATGTTAGAGAGAATTCCTCATAATGTTCACATTATCTACACCTCTTTCTTGTAAGCTTTGATCCTTCTAATTATTTTTTCCATGGTGATTTCTGCTTATTTATATAAATATGCATGTCTTATTCACTACTGATAAGAATTAGAATTGATGAAGTTGACTGTAATAGGTATTCTTTATCAACATATATTTACTACTAAAGAACTTGAATTTTCCCATCATCGAACATCAAAGGAGATAGTTCCTTCTTAGAGGTTGTATCTTTTTCTTTTATGGTCTTGGGGACTATTGTTAGGCCTACTCTTACATGTCATGATAAAAAAAAATTCTTCAAGTGGTATAGTGACCTTTATTCATTTCATGTGAAGAATTATAACTATAGGCATCCTTCCCGCTTAGTTATGCGGTGTACATGTCTTAAGATATCAACAAATTTCATCAAAACATCTTTGTATATATCTTCAAGAGAGGCACTTGTATATTTTTTTGGCTCACTGATTTGTATGGGCTTGAGATATGTATGCATATATACCAATATTGACATTGCAACTATGAATAGAACTTGTAATACAAATTTTACCTTATAAGGTGACTGTAGATATTTTTCTTTTGTTAAGCTTGGCATGACCTTTCATTTTCTATCTATAATCTACAAATTTACACCACATAGATTGGATAGGTGGCGTCAACTTGCCCAATGGGAAACCAAGTCTATTGGCCACCTATCTTCATTGAAAGCCATCCTAAAAAAATAGAGTTTCAATCTCTCTAGCCAAGCTATATATGTCTTTGCTTCATGACCAAACTCTATATATCGGTATATACTTATACTTGCAAGATGAAAAGTAAATTCTAACCACATATATAACAAAAGTAAACATGGTAAAATGACTAGCCCTTTTACTCATCCGATGTCGATTCCATAGGTGTAGGATCCTTGACATTTTCTCCAGGCATCTGACACAATTCTAGGATGCATGGAATGTGTCTTTCAATTCTGTCTAGTCTAATGTCCTGCTTTTGGAGTTGAAATTGAATTCTTTGCAGATCCTATTTGTAACTTGGTATCCCTTGGAGAGAAACCACCATATCCACCGAGATCTATTCCATGGCTTTACCTAACAGGTTTTCATGAGCGAGTAGAGTTAGAATGTGTGCTTGGATTGTGTTATCCTTCCTCCAGTATTACGATGGTCTGGGACGAGTGTCCTAAAATTCTCTATATCCTCCTTTATCTCACTACCCTGTTTGATTTCTTCTTCTCATTCTTCTAGCAAATTCCAGATGCCTTCATCTATTCCCTCATGGTATGCCACAGTTGCTTTATTGATAAGGTTATCTACCAATTTCCTCCCTCTGTGGGCCTCCGACATGCTCGTGTCCTTAACCTTGCTAGGCTTCTGACCCCGTATTCCATGTCCATGTCCTCTTGCTGGCTGAGCCATATCACCACTATTCGATACCTTTTCATAGGAAAGAATTGTGAACTGAGAGCACTGTAACATATTATAGCATTGCTTATGATCCTAACTGGAATTGTCATTGCCATCATTCTTCCCGTTCGTTTCCTTCTTCCATCCTCTAACAGTACCAGGGATAAGATGGCCAGAGAGATGGTCCTTAGATAGGGCTGATCTCCATATCCCTTCTACCCTCTCACTCCTCCCTCCCCTTTGCCTCACATACTCTGCGTGGTTGACAATCCCGAGCCAACATGATACAAGTGAGCCTAGCCTTAGCCTGACAGGTTTCCCTCTGGATTGTAGCTAATTTTATCTTTTTATCTATTTAGGACTTATTTTTGGTACTTCTAGCTGTAATTTAATTGGATTTTTTAAAGAAATTTCTATGGGGCACTATAACATACAATTCTCATTAGGGCATCTAACTACTACGAATAGCCTTCCTCTTCGCTGCTAATAGTCCACAACAACTAGTCCAACCTGGATCCACATCCTCTAGTAAATCAGCATCCATAAGAGGGCACAAACTCCAACACACTATCAATAACCTCTTATCCTTGGGATATGTACTTCGATAAGGCTGGTTAGGGTTGAAGTAACAATATTACAACACCCAAAAACAAAGCTCCTATCACTATATTCCATTGTCCAATCATGTTGCTACCTTTTCTATCCTACAGGGCTTCCAAAACACTTGTTGTAGGGCTTAAGGCTCCTCCTCAATGCATTGTAAAGCATCATTTCCACCAACATAAATAGATGCATCCTATAGCACATGAGAATACCTCCTTTATAGATGTAGTCTACCCCTATTATCCTACGCCTTCCATCTTAGAGGATGTGACTTGAAGGGAAGACCCTTACTAGGCATCACAACCCTCAAAACAACCTCCACTACACATTGTTCCTATAACAGGTAACTGTGGCCCATAACAGAGACTAATAAAACATATAATAGAACAAAATATCTCACCTCCTACCTAAAAAATGTGACCTGATTCCAACAAGAAATTCCCTTCAAAATAGTGTGAAGACACTTCGAAAAACTCATATTTTTTAGCCTCGGACATTGCTTCCCATTTAAGAGATTATCTTTGATGTGATTTCATATTGGATGTGTGAAATGAGGTCTCCCTTACCTCTTATTTATACATGTCTCATGTGGCAATGTCTAGCCCTAAAGGAAACCTCTACAAGCCGAGGTCGAATTTTCCCTTGTGCCACAAGCCCATAGCATAACTTCAAAAATTCATGTCTTCCCTTCTACAACTCCGATTGGAGTGATTTTTGTTGCATCTGTTTACTCTTAAAGTACTCTATATACTCCAATCATCACATCTACAATTCTCCTCATGAATTCACACCCACTGCTTGGGTGCAAAGTGCACATGCTATGGTTCTTAGACCACAAGTCACTTTTGTTTGCCGACTCCCCCACAACTCTCTAACCTAGGGTCTGTAGTACCTCCCAAGCTACAAATCTTAATATAAATTCAACCATTTTTATTTTATTTTTAGTAAAAGGGGCTTTGTTTCATCCCTTTCTTTGAAGCTGGAAAATTTTACTATTTCCCATGTATTACGAAAGTCAGTTTCTTCTCTTTAATTGAAGTCATTCTGTCTTTTTTCCTTTTTCATTTTTCAAGTTCAAGTTAAATTTTCCATTAAATTTTGTCCACAACTAGAAGAGGACATTTTCAGTACATAGAAATATATGTTGAAATAATTACAAAGCACATCCAAAATGGGCCTAATATTTTTAAGATGGCTTTGTTGTCTGAGTGTTTGTTGGAGGTAGAATTGTTTCCAAAGAATAACCTAAGTTGAGTTGTGCTATTGGAAATGAATATTTCACAATGTAATTTAGAGATTTAGAGAAGCGATGTGATGTATTAAATATATAAATGGGAAACAAATATTGATTCAAATTGACTACTTCTTATATATTGTAGTTGAAAACAATATTATGCTTTGGATGTCCAACTGTAATTGGAACACTTTATTCATCTTCACGAAATGTGAGGCATTTTTTCTCATTATTTTTCATTTAATAGGTTTTACTTGAGAAGTCTAGATCATATGTTTTATGGATTATCAGTCTAGATACTTTCATGCCTTTTCAAAAATTGTTTTTGATGCTCTTTTTTTCATTTAATGGATTATGTTAGATCTCAAGTTGTTATGTGGATCTTTTATTCAATTATTTTAGACCTCCACAATACATAAATAAATTTTTTTTCTAGATATGCGGATATGATGTTGGATTAGCAGTAGATTGGGAACTTTGTGTAGCTTTCAATGAGTGTGCATTTCTAATATGCAAGCCTTTTCTATGAATATGAGTGGAAAGATGGAAATAAATTTTGTCCAAAATGCAAGATTAGATACAAGTGGCATAAAGGTTGTTAGAAGTTTTCACTTGTTAATTTGAGGAAGACATATATTTCCTTTTAGACTTTTCCTTTTAATGTATTGATCTACTATCTTCCACATTCCCCACTCAAACTATTTCTTTCCCCGATCCCACTACTCCTAACGGCCTTCTTTTCACCTCTCGGTGCAATTGCTAGTATACTTATGCTTAAAAGGTGACCTTATGGTGACCGATGTCTGTTGGGTGTAGTATAGGGTCTATAAATGTACCAACATATAATTGTCAATCTGGATAGTTTGTGAACTTCGAGACGCAGCACTGGAAATTCCAGACAGAACCCCTTGCAACCTCCAAAACAAATTCTAGTCTATCCTACGGATTAATCAAGACAATAAATGAAATCCTGAACTAAAGGAGAATTCGAGAAACATCAATCCAAATAATTAAAATCATACGGGAAATAAAATGCAATCTTGTAGTATTCAAAATGCGAAAGGAAATTCTAAGTACGAGCAAACAGAAGGGATATAAAAACTGGAGACCAACCAGTGTTGACACAATATAAAAAAGACTCTAAATGCTCGAATAAATTCAAGAGCAATTCAAAACCATTATGTCTACACTAATTCTACTGCATCTACCTCAGTGTAAAATTAACCTGAAAGCATTTGCAACATAACAAGTAAATTTATTGTGTAAATAAACTTATGAAAGAAATTGATTTAATATGAACCTCTTGCCTTATTCAATATGAAGAAATATTCCAAGTGCAAGAACAATTCTTAATGTAGCAAATCAAATTAATTTTGCAGTTGAAAGGAAAACATTGCAACAAATCAAATAACACCAATTTGAAGAAGGAAAGATATGGTAAATAATTAAATAAACTTCACACGATAAATAATAATTTAAATGTTGTTTAATTTAAGAGATGCAGAGTGGTGTCGAGCTAGTTTGGCGGCCAAATCAACTAGCTCACACCCTCTATTCGTAACTTGGTTCACATAGGAATTAAAATCATTAGATGCAACAAATAAATAGAGAAAGCATGGACGAAAATTGCTTCAATTAATTCTAGAAAATAATCTTTACACTATGCAGACAAACACTTAACTCCAACAAGAAGGAGAAGTGATCCATAACCTATAATTTGCGTGATACTACATTGGGACCAACTTCTCCTCCCTTCTGTGAGTTCCTACTGTGCCTATGCGTGCTTATGCTATCGAGGATTAATTGAATCACTAATTCCTCACTCCAAGTAATTTCTAAGCTTATATATAGGCATTGAATTACAATTTTGGCTTTTAAATTAGCCAATTGAAAGATAGGAGGGTAGATCATCGATCTCAACAATTTGTCAAGAATAAAATTAGTTTCTCAACTAATTGTTGAAATATCTGAATTGTTCCTCTTTTCCTGGAATGGTGATATTACTAGAAAGTGGAATTTGACTACTCTCTTCTTATTTGTATGATGATGAACTGCTCACACATGTATCAATCAAAGGAACGACTTTTATTAGAGACTTCAGAATATCAATATCATATTGAGGATGACACGGTTGGGGATGAGACAACAAAATGCACATATACTGGAAAAGCACACGTGTAAGACCTCCATCATATGACAATTACAATGGATCGAGGAATTCTTAGTCTAGAATAGCCGGAAGTCATCAAATATGTCTCTTACATTAACTTTGAGATGTCATCCATGGATAATGATATAGGATTTGCAGCAGCCAACTCCCTTCTATATTTGGAGGCAAACATGATTTTAACTTTTTATAATTCTGGAAAATCATATTGGAGTAGTATAACATAATTGCACACATCCTTTAGTGCAGGAACATGAGTGTAGTCCAGGATCCTTCAGAGTTTAGGCAGCCATAAAATGGTGCAGGAATGATTCAAGGTTACGGCCGCTTACACCCACAGTAAGCATATACAATGCATAAGCACATCAGTTCCAGGAACTTAACTCTTTAAGGAGTCAAAATCTTCAACCATCAATGGATGAGGCCCCCTTATTAACTCAACGAAACCATTCATTACAATAGCCCAGTCTTTCATTTCTTTCTATCAGATCTCTATCCACCCTTATAAACCTTACTTCAAACCCATGAGCCACACATTAAGCCTTCATAACATTGTTTCTGCATATATATAACCAACCCCTCTTTCAACTTTGGTTAATGCGGACTTAACCACAATCCCCTCTATCAACGCTTTATTTCTATTATAAATAGAAATATACACAAACATGCGTAAACTTACCTTTTCCGCCTTTTTTAAAGCCTCTCCAGAGTTCTCAAGGTTTCCCCTTTATCGTTGATCACAATCGGGGCTCTCCGCAGTCATACTACACACACCTTACATCCCCGATATGCGACACCATAACCTTCTGGACCTCAAAATTATAAAACTATGCTTATAAACCTTCTCAGGTCTGCTTCTTTTCCATATGCCTTATCGCAATTCCTCCGATCTCCGCATTACAAAGAAACCACACAGAACTCCGCTCCAAATTTTAAGGCCGAAACTCATATGGAATTGAATCTACCTTTACAAACATTTGGGTTCATCACCTTTATACTCCGCCATCCTATTGTCTGATCTCCAATCAATAACTCAAATTCAATCTTCCACCGTCGATCTTCCTCCATCATATCAGACGATTTACATGGGTTTCGGGTAGACAATGAGCATGGGGTTTAACTGCTCGATGAGGTGGTTTCCCCTCACCACCTTTGTGCTACATGTCAAATGATGAGTGGAATTGGGCACTCACCCTTCCATACTACTTACCCTTTATACCTCACCCGAAATACCATTTCCGTATATAAATCCTGGCTTTTCACTGACTATCTTCCGCGCTCTTCCTCCTTACGATAACTGTTGATCTATGAGATCGATGGTTCTCGTTATTTATCACCTACGCTTTAGATCTTTAAGATCCAACGGTTCCTATGTATCGATGACTCACCTCTTTGTTTGTCCTTTTTCTTATGTTTTACGCTATCTCTTCAATGTTTTCTTTGTGGATTTGGGTTTTCTTCTTTAGGGTTTCGACCTTCCGCCTCCGCTGCTCAACTCACTCCTGAGTTTAATCTTTGTGAATTCTCACATCGCAGTCTCTCCAGCGCTTCACTATAATCCTTCAGCTAGATTCAATGACTCGTTATTATTCCTATGAATCATTCTCTCCCTCTGTGTGTTCTAGAGAACTCTGCTTGCAACCCCTGTTACAGAACCTATGAATTCACATATAATTCAACACTCAAAACACACATTCAAACTTAGAATTGAGTTGATTATACTAATAAATATAAAAAATGATTACAAAATGAGATCTTTGTCTCTCATAGGCATGATCTTCAATATCAATGGCCTCCTCCCTTTTTCACTCTGCCCATAGGCTTACATTTATACCAGAAAGGTTTTGTTGAGCTAATTCTGGTTCGAACCCTTAATCTACTGAACTGAATCCTAAATGTCCTCGAAGTCCACTTCTAACTCTAATTAATCCTTAAGAACTCTCTCTAGTTCCTTGAATCATGAAACTTCCTTAAGAGTTATAATTGACTTCTAACTCTCTTATCATTATTAACCACTCATGTTCTCTTTAATTTGAGAGAATTTACAATATCTTCACATTATCTAATTAATTCTTACTTTAACCACTCAAAAGTGTAAATATTACATTAACTTAAAACTTAGGAATCCAACTTCCTTAAAACACATGACCCCCTATGTCTACTAAAATACACTGATTTTCTCATCAGTTGAATGCTCCTGCATCAGACTCCCAAAGTAGAAAATATTCATGATCTCCTAATGATGTGTCTTCATGTGTTGATACAAAACCTCCAGGGTCTGAAACTTTAGTTTGTAGATGCCCAAGTGTCTTGCACCTTTGCTGCTGCTTTATTTCTGTTGTCTTCTATTTCATCTTCCTCTCTTTGTCAATCAGATTCAAGTTCTGATTGATCATCCTTCGTGCTGCTATCAGTTTCCTCCACATGGATTGCTTCATCATTAACTGCCACAACTCTTTAATCTCCACCTCTAGCATATCTTTGGGCTAGTCCATATTCTGAAATTCACTATTACCTCTTCCTCTCTGCTTCAGGTTGCTGCTGCTGTCCACTAATTCTTTAAATTGTTGTTTATTTCCTTCTCTTTGAAGTTGTCGAATTCTTACTTTTTCTTCTACTTTTGCTCTTGCTCCAACTTTTTCTGTCCTAGATATTGTTTTAGAGATTGTTGTAGTTACTTCTCTAGGTACCACTATAGACATTGCTTCCACCCAAACTTCTTGAATATCTTTAAGGATATCTCCCTCTGCAACATCTAATTTCTGCATTGGATTCTGACTTTCTAGGATTCTCTCCAGCAATTGAGCATCTTTATTCCATGGATTAAATTCTTCCACAAATCTTCTTCTTTCATATTTATTTGGCTTCTCATTTGTGCCAAATTTCCTCTAGCATCTGAAACTAAACCTTCACTCACAAAACATTTGTTAAAATCAAAAGCATAAGGATTCTGTGGCTTATCTTCCTTTGGCAACAATTTAGTTTGCTTCTTTGTTCCTTTCTCCTCTATCAGCACATTGGGATGTCGTTTTGAATTCTCAAAAGAATTCATGAAACTGTCAATTAGCCTCACCTCCACATCATCTATTTCAATGATGCCTCACTACTTTTTTCACAGTAGTGAACTTATTCTTCCTTAGCCTACTGCTGGTTAACTCTTCTTTTAAATTGTTTGATTCTTACTGCCTCCCTTTCATCCTTATCCTCTTGTTCTTTAAGAACCTCCATATCATCTTCAAACAATCTATATTTTTTCCCAATGACATTCATTGGATCATTTCTTTGGAACAACATTTCTTCAGTCTTCACTGCAATAAGACTGCCATCTTCCTCCTCTATGATAGCGCTAACATTCTGTTGCCTACTCCCAGGTGACTCTTGTATCTCCTTCTGGTTATGAGATCTTGCCATCTCAGTATTGATCTGAACAGATTTAAGATTCTACTCCTTCTCTCTGACAAACTCTGAAGTTTTTTCATCCTCCTGTGATGTACCTATAATCATCCACAAATTATTAATTTTAAAATCATAAGACCTGGCGGTCTTACTCAACTCTTCAACCATCACATTTCCTTGTTGCTCTGAGTCTTCTATGTGATTCAGCTCCTCAGGCTCAACTTCATCTCCTTCCTTCACAATGAATGGTTCTGGTTTTGTAAGAACTATAATTATTAATTTGTCAATGAGTTCTTTTTGTTGTAACAACTCAATACTTTCCTCCTTTGAGAGGTATTCTTCATCATACTCTACTGCTGTAGAGTACCTTTTATCCCCTAAAACACATTGCTCCTCATACTTTAGTTCAAGATCTCTATTCAACTTCACTTTAGTTCAAAGTATTCATATTCTATAAGATACTCCTCCATGCTTTCGACAACTTCAAAATACTGCCTATCCTCTCCTATACATCCTACAAGCACACCAAAACTATTAGGTTCGAAAACACAATTCTTGATGGCCTTATACATCAGCTCTTCATCTTCAGTCATCATCTCCTCATGTTGTTTTAAACTATCTCAATAGTCCATGAGATCTTCACTTGATCTCCATTCTTTAGCTTCAATGTAGTCTTCACTTTCTCCCATAATTTCTCCCTATTTTTCTTCACAAATGGACTCTTCCATTTCCATCTCAACTTCCTTGAGTTTTTCCCTCAGCCACATTACTTTCTTTTGTTGTAGCCTTCTCTGCATCTCATGCCACTCCACTGGCTTCTTCCTTAATATCTAACCTTGTCTCTGGTTTTCTTCTAGCCACATTGTTAACAAATTAAGTTCTTTTCTTATCTCAGCCAACTCCTTGTCAATATCCTCTTGACTCAGTCTCTTGCCATATACTTTTGCATTCTCCTTCTCATATCTTCTGCTGTGGCTTCTCTCTGAACCTCTGTTATGACTATCAATAGTCATCTTCTTCTCCTCTTTTTGCATGAGCTACTCACTCATCTGTAACAAGCCTCTGCAACATCTAGTCCTCCTTGCTACAATATTACCTGACTAAGCTCTCCTCACTTAGTCTTTTGGTAAGCACGGGTCCTCTGTCTGGAACCTCCTCTTGAGCAACACCTTTGCTCCTTCTAGGTTTCTCCAACCTCTCACTCTCTCTTGAGAACACTTCAGTTGTCCTCTCTATCCAACCTCTTGTTGGATTCTTCAGGTTCACTGCCACTTCTCCTTAAGAGTGTTTTCCTTACTCTGCCTTCAATAACGCATCTGGTTCTCCTCTCACAGCTTCTCTTGTTGTCCTTTGCTGAGATGCTTCATCTGCAACCACAATCTTCAATTTCAATTTAAAACCAAACACACTATCTTACCTCCAAGATCTATGTATGATCTTATTCTCCCATTCTTCTGCACTTTGAATGTATTTTCCTCTGTTTGGTCTCCAAGTCCTCTTTCCTTCAGAACTTGTACTAAGCAATCTTGCTCTCACTTTTTTTCAAGGAAACCTCTATTCCTGTCTACTCCAAGCCTCTGTTGGAATTGCTACAATTTCCCAGGAACTTCAAAACTTCCCCTACAATCTTCTGTTGTAGTCTCTATCATTCATCAATTAACTTATGCACATTACCTTCTTTTGTGTGCAAACTCCTTTTCATAGGAAACCTTTCCCCTCTCTGATTATAATTCTGCTCTGATACCGCTGATGACGTAGGGTTACCCCCGCTTACACCCACACTATGCATATACAATGCATAAGCACATAATTTCTAGGAAATTAATTCTCTAAGGAGTCAAAATATTCAATCATCAGTGGTTAAGGCCACCTTATTAACTCAACAGAACCATTCATTACAATAGCCTAGTCTTTCATTTCTTTCTATCGAAACTCTATCCCCCCTTATAAACCTTAGTTCAAATCCACAAGCCACACATTAAGCCTGCATAACATTGTTTCCACATATATATATATATATATAACCAATCCCTCTTTCAACTTTGGTTAATGCGGAATTAACCACAATCTGCTCTATCGGTGCTTTATTTCTATTATAAGTAGAAATATACACAAACATGCATAAACTTACCTTTTCCACCATTTTTAAAGCCTATCTATAGTTCTCGAGGTTTCCCCTTTATCATTGATCACATTCGGCACTCTCCGCGGCCAAACTACACACACCTTACATCCCCGATATGTGATAACATAACCTTCCAGACCTCAAAATTATATAACTATGCTTATAAACCTTCTCAGGTCTGCTTCTTTTCCATATGCCTTATTGCAATTCCTCTGATCTGCGCATTACATAGAAAACACACAAAACTCCGCTCCAAAGCTTAAGGCCGGAACTTAAATGGAATTGGGGCTGCCTCTATAAACGTTTAGGTCCATCACCTTTATACTCTACCGTCCTATTCTCCAATCTCTGATTAACAACTCGCATGCAATCTTCCACCGTCGATCTTCATCCACCATATCTAATGAGTTACATTGGTTTCGGGTAGACAACGAGCACGGGGTTTAATCGCCTGATGAAGCGGTTTCCCCTCACCACCTTTGTGCTACATGTCGAATGGTGAGTGGAATTATATGCTCACCCTTCCATACCACTTACCATTTATACCTCACCTAAAATACCATTTCTATATATAAATCCTGCCTTTTCACCGACTATCTTCTGTGCTCTTCCTCCTTGTGATAACCGTTGATCTATGAGATCGATGGTTCTCCTTCTTTATCGCCTATGTCGTTGATCTTAAAGATCCAACGGTTCCTATGTATCGACGACTCACCTCTTCGTTCATCATTTTCCTTATGTTTTACGCTATCTCTTTAGCATTTTCTCTATGGGTTTGGGTTTTTTCTTTAGGGTTTCGACTTTCCGCCTATGCTTCTCAACTCACTCCTGAGTTTAACCTCTGCGAATTCTCACATCGCAGTCTCTCCAGCGCTTCACTCTGATCCTTCAGCTGGATTCAGAGACTCATTATGATTCCTCTGAATCATTCTCTCCCTCTGTGTATTCTACAGAACTCTCCCTGCAACCCCTATTACAGAACCTACGAATTCACATATAATTCAACACTCGAAAGACACATTCGAACTCAGAATTGATTTTTTATATTAATAAATATAAAGAATGATTATATAATGAGATCTCTGTCTCTCACAGGCCTGATCTTCAATATCAGTGGCTTCCCCCCTTTTTCACTCTGCCCGTAGGCTTACATTTATACCATAAAGGTTCTGTTGAAATAATTCTGGTTCTAACCCTTAATCTACTAAACTAACTCCTAAATTTCCTCTAAGTCCACTTCTAACTCTAATTAATCCCTAAGAACTCTCTCTAGTTCCTCGAATAATGAAACTACCTTAAGAGTTATAATTGACTTCTAACTCTCTTGTCATTATTAGCCACTCATGTTCTCCTTAATTCGAGAGCATTTACAACATCCTCGCATTATCTAATTAATTCTTATTTTAACCACTCAAAAGCGTAAATATTACATTAACTTAACACTTAGGAATCCAACTTCCTTAAACACATGACCCGCTATGTCTACTAAAATGCAATGATTTTCTTTTGGATTGAATGCTCCTGCATCAAGGAATCCCTTGCATAGTACAGGTAGGTAAATGCAGGTCCATAGCCTCCATAAAATCATGATCAAATCAATTTTAAACCTGCAACAGACAAACCTTTATTAATAATGTTTTATTTCCGATAAAACAAGGGAAGTAATGAATACTCTCAAAAATAATAATTTAGCCAAACAACAACATGGGAGATTTCGAGTAAAAGTAAGACAAAATGGAGGCCCAACACCCCCCATGTTGACCATCTTGCATGTCAACTTTGAAAAATAATAAAAAATATATTTTTTTGTAAAAAAGAAAATTAATATGAAAAACTTATCTCTCTCCATGTAACTCATGCTTATATATATATATATATATATATATATATATATATATATATATATATATATATATATATATATATATATATATATATATATATATATATATATATATATATATATATATATATATATATATATATTAAACTACAGATTTTAGATTAAGTTATGCTACATGAACTCAGACATACCTCTTAAAATGTGTGAAAATTGGCAAGGACAAGAATTTAATTTAATGGAAAATTGACATATTATACGACACTAAATATTTTTTCAAAAAATATCATTAGGAAAAAAACATAATTCTCCACAATTTTTCTTTTTACTCCAAATCAAAATTCATAGTTCTTATATGAGTTTTGAGGGCTTCAATTCAATTAAAAAGAAAAAACCTGAAATTTCATCGCCACATTTGACCCAAAAGTGTAACCCATATTCATGATTTCGAAAGGGTCTCTACCACTTTAATCTAAAACAACATCCTCATTAGGAGAAGCACTCGTACCTCCCATGTTATCACACTATCGATGAAGGTACTCAAATGAAACCTTCTAATACTACTCTAGATTGGTAGAAGATCTACCTCCTCCTTCCAAATCTCCATTCTATCCTATACTACTACATAAAACCTATGTAATCATGTCGAATATATCCCTTTACTCCTTTACTTAATAGGTTGTCCCCCACCTCAATCAATTGGATCCTAAGGGTTTGTCTCATATAATACTATTGATTATATATATATATATATATATATATATATATATATATATATATGTATGTATATCATTGGACAATACCCCAAGCGACACTTCTTCCTCAATGGTACCACCTCTATTGTCTAGTCTACAGAAATCAAGAGTTAAAATTCGTCCATAATAGTGATGGCTTGTGCTTCCTTTATGAATTCTGATACCAATATCATTGCATTATCATCTAGTGGTAAAAATGTCAAATCAATTATCCCAAACCATGGACCCACCCTCACCGGTGTGTCTCTAAGGATCTCAGACACTTCTCTCATCTTAGATTTTATTACTTTGAAGGCTCTCATATTTTCTTCCACCTTATTCTTCCTTCATAAAGACTCAATGGTATTCTCACTAATGAAACTATAAGTAGCTCAGGAATCCAACAAAGCTAGCAACTTCTTCCATAGTATAATTACATGTCCAAATCTCAACTTTAGACCCTTCTTTAGTGAAGACGAGTCCCTTCTCCAATATCATGTCATCATTGCAATTCTAATGAGGACTTCAATTTCCACATTTTTCAAGCCTCCATGTGTATTTGCTACAACACACTCAAGTCCTACAATAATTTCCCTCCTAAGTTATGCCACCTCTACACCTTTGTCTATGCATTTCGTAGAAGAACCCGCTCCTTCATTTGGAACTTGTGAATAACTCAAACCTCAAAATACATGTCTTAGCATAATTCTCCTTCAACTATTTCTTCATAGCACTAACAAAAGACTTAGGTTAATGATGATTCCTTTCATCTTTCTCAAAATAACCCATCACACTTCTTTCTCCATCTAAAGTCCCTAAGCAAGATTCATCCTAGTCTTCCTCAAGACTGAGTTGGGCATTCTTTATCTAACCATATTCATTATCATCTTGGTTAAAAACATCCTCCTTAAATTTATTTTAGAAATTATCAACATCCTCTTGAAAATTTTCCATTTCCCACTCTATATAATACCTCCCTTCTATGAGTCGAAGGAGTTCATCTCATCTATGTTGCAATCTAGCTCTTGCTAACATTCAATTATCTCTACTCAATAGTGTTTTTTATACATACCGATATGATACTCATGGATATAGTTGGACAATAAAAAAGTCTAAATAGAGGGTGGCATCTTGAAATTTCCCATGGGCATACCTTTGAAATATAGATTCTCATTTCCAAGTTCTTAACATACATCCTACCTTTGGAATGAGAAAAATGAAATATTACCCACATGAGTTCTCATAGTAAAAAATAAGTTTAAATTATTGACATATATTAATTTAATTATTTCCATAGGTTGAGAATAAGTTTTTTATGTTTCCATCCTTTTATTTGATGAGATTTTCACCATCATCATCCACTTACATTCCACTCTTTGAGAGGTCATCAATGCATTGATTCATCTCTATGTAAACGTTATCAAATGTGATCTGAGTTAATTCCATAATCTTTGGAATAATTCTTTGATATAGATGTAGTAATGCATAGTTCCTCAATCAATATGTTCCATTCATCTAGTTTATAAAAATGTTGGACTCTCTAGAGACATGAATGGTGGAGAGGTTCATATATTTTGAAACTCTTAGAAAGATGCTCAAAGAAAATAGTTTTGTATATTTTTAATGCTCGTGCCTATGTTTCCATAGAAAGAGAAGAAATATGAATTTTGTATGAAGATTATTCCATTGATTCCCACTGGTTTTTATTTATGATGACATATTTACTGTTTGGAAGTGGTTAAGTTTTCTTATGAAAGGAATACATTTCTCCCTAAATAATTACAATTTCAAGAGCAAAAAAAAAGAAAATAATGTTCCTCGTTTGCAAAGATAACAATATTTCATTCTAGCCATACGAACCCATTAGAGTATACTAGGCATAATATTATAATATTATAATGTCTAAACATAAAATATTATATAATAGTTATCATAATACCATATAATATTATGTTTAATAGCATATTATATTATATAATATTGAACATTATTAAGTATAGAAAAATAGAAAGTAAGGATTTTACACAAGGTTAAAGAAGTCGAATTTAGAAATTCATTAAAATCACATAATCAATTAAAAAAATCAGATACTAGAGATTGTTGATATTTCAACACATTAAAGTGGTAAAGGAACAGGTAAGGTCTTAGCTTAGGTTTAGATTATTTTTACTTCAATTTCCTGTCTTTTTATCCAAATAGATGCGTTGATTTTAGTTAAGATGTTGACTTTCAATCTCATTTGGTTGATTTCACTTGATGCATTAATTTTAGCGTAGATGTTGATTTGTAGTATTTTTTTATTGATTACATTTGATACATTTCTTTCAACATAATGTTTATTTCTAATCCTATTTGATTGTTTTCACTAGATGCATTACATTTAATGTAGTTGTTAATTTCCGATGTGACGTAACTATATGAGTGATGTACATTTCTTTAAAAAACATTAGGTTAATAGTGTGCACTGATTTCAATATATGCACAAAATAATTATTAATGATGTGAATTGATCTTTGTGTTAGAATAATCATCAGCCTAAGTCCATATTAAATAGCAATAAATAACAACTATCCTAGATCCATCTTAATAATTAGTATAGATACATATTAAACATAAATTAACAATAAAGAGCAAGTTGATAGATCTAGATGCAATAAATAACATCTAATGATTCACTGATTTGAGCATAGATGTTAATTTGCGATATGATGTATGTAGATAGATGTTAATTTTTGATATGATGTTAATTAATAGTGTGCATTGATTTCATTGTATGCATAAGTTAATTATTGATCTTGTGAATTTATTTCTTTGTTATGGTAATCATTAACACATTTCCATATTGAACAAAAGTCAACAACAAAGAGTGAAGATCCATTTTAATGATCATTGTAGATCCATCCAAAATATAAATGAACAACAAATAACAAGTTAACAAAGAGAGACATAGGAAATGATTGTTACTACGGAGTGTCAAAAACAAAGGGAAACGAAAAGAGCATATCAACAAAGACAATCACAACAAATAACAATTGAACAATGAAAAGAACATATGAAGGGAAAAAATGGACAAAAGCATATGAGAGATAATATCACAAGGAATATAAAAAAACAAGGGTATGGAAAATGACAAATGAATAGTGTCAAGAGTAAAGAATACATTAAAATACACAATGATGAGGAGACGTAAAAAAAATAGAGACAAAATAATAATTGAAAAACATGAAGCATAGAAAAAACAAAAATATTAATAACTATGAGAATCATCAAAGAAAACAATATTCAACCAACTCATGCATAGTACAACGTACAAAAGAACATCCTATGAAGAAAAGTTTAAAATATTTTTATGCCTAAGATCAACGTGTAACTCGCCTTAATATTAATATTTCACATTGAATTTTTCATCACAAGATTGATCAATAAGCTAAAATTCAAATATGTCATTTTTGTGAGGAGTCATAAGTTGGAATTTAGGTGTTCAGTACAAATAGAGGCTTAATGTGCATGATATGTAGAAGGGAAGGAACTCATAAAATTAACTTTGGACGTATTAACATATTTAAAACTATTAGATTAGTCATATGTTAGAAAACATTTATGTGGTTGCACATAGATGAAACAAACCTAGATCCATTTTAGCTCCATATATATTAAGCACCAAGAGGTATCAAATCTCTCGAGATGCAAACCTTTTAGTACATTTTGTACTAGAAAAGAGGTTTGCACTTTGAAGGTCTTTATCCCTCTTAGAGCCTGATAGATATGAAGTTAAAAGAGATCTAGCCTAGTATTACTAATAGCTACAATCTAAAAAAAAAATTAAACTAATAAATCTATTTGTACATTTACAAAATCATGTTTTTACCAAAACTTATATCATCATATTTAATTGAAAAAAAAACAAAAGCAAAAAAAATTAACATAATTAACCTGACTTATTAATTTAAATTTTAAATATAATTATAATTACATAGAATAATTATATTTTTTCCTTTTACTAAAACTAAAATTAAAATTATAAAAAATTTAAATCTATTGTTTAAAATTATTAATCTAAATTAAAACCATTATAAATTATATTAACATTTATTATATTTGACCATTTATTATATTTATATTTGACCATTTATTATATTTAAAAATTAGATATGATACAAATAGTTTATATAACCGTTCATTTTAAAATTAAAGAATACAATATAAATCTAACGCATCAAACAAATTTGAGGCTATATCTAAATAATTATTGATATAATTTGTGATTTATAAGTTGAAAGTGTTTTACTAAAATAGCGCCGGACATTAATAGTTAGAAAGTTGCATCATCTCAACTTAAGAAACGAGGTAAATACGAGGTAACCAATTTATTTAGGATAAAAAAAAATAAATGTATTATTTAAAATTATTAATTTAAATTAAAACAATTATAAATTACATTATACTTAAAAACCAAATATAATAAAAATATGTTATATAACTATTTATTTTAAAATTAAACAATATAGCCTATCGGGTTGGATATATGGTGATTGGATGTTTTGTTAAAGTATTTTCTGATATAAAGTTATTTATTCAATTCTCCATGATCAACATAGATATGTTAAAAATGTATTCTTACCAAACATAAAAAAAATAAATTTAAAATACAATATAAATAGAACATATCAAACAACTTTTAACTATATCTAACTGATTATACATATAATTTCTCATTTATAAATTGAAACTATTTTCCTAAAATAACAAATAACATTAATAATTAGAAAGTTATATCATCTGAATTTTAATTAATAACACATGACATTAATAATTACAAAGTTGCATCATGTGAACTTACTTAGAGTTTAACTTACTTAGAGTTTATGGCTGTGAGAGGGTGTTTTGACGTGTAATTTATATTTATAAGGTTGTAATATTAAGAGTGGTATAATAAATTAATTATTGACCTATTATCTTTTTATTTTCTTAATTGAAATTATTTTTATAAACTAATCATAAGATTTTCATAAAATAACACATGACATTAATAATTAAAAAGTTATGTCATCTGAATTTTAATAAATAACACATGACATCAATAATTACAAAGTTGCACCATGTGAATTTAATAAATAACACATGACATCAATAATTACAAAGTTGCATCATGTGAATTTAATAAATAACACATGACATCAATAATTACAAATTTGCATCATGTGAATTTAATAAATAACACATGACATTAATAATTACAAAGTTGCATCATGTGAATTTACTTAGAGTTAGACTTTATGGTTGTGAGAGGGTGTTTTGACGTGTAATTTATATTTATTATTTTGTAATATTCAGAGTTTTATAGTAAATTAATTATTGACTTATTATCCTTTTATTTTCTTAATTTTTTATAAACTAATCATAAGATTTTCCATCAACTAATAGTATAATGTTTAATACTTACCATCAACTGACAATTTATTCCTTCTATACATTTTCAACGAGAAATAACTCTCTAGTAGCTACATTGAACTAGGTGAGGCATTGAAATAACTCATTAGTAGCTACATTGAACTAGGTGAGGGAGCATTGTTGGCCGTGATAATACTTCAGTAGCATTGTGATTAAAATTTATGAGACAAACAAAGAAAGAACAACAGCCAAGAGCATTGGTTTCCTAGTGGTAGGCCATGTAAATCACTTAACTCACAGCCCAAAGATTATCAATACCAAATATTTCACTGACAAACTTAATATGATCTTTGTTTAAGATGACATACCTTGATTAACAGCGGAAGAAGTAATGGCTGCCATCTTCTGTCTTTTGTCTTCTTCTCAGAATTCGGTTTCTCTCCTCTTGCCCTCACTTCCTTTATGCGTTTCTTGATGGAGAAGAATATAACTCTTGTGTGTGGGAGAGAGAGGACCCAATCCTTTATATATTATTTAACTCTAATCTGGTACGTCCATCATATACCAATTCAACGCTTAAGATCTAATGCTTTAGATTAGAAACTGCTTTAAGATAAGATCTAAAAGCTTTAAGATTAGATCGGGTCACATTAAGATTAGAAACTGCTTTAACGTTAAAAAGCAATGAGCCTTTTGCTGTTTCTAATAGCAGTTTCTAACATTCTCCCACTTGACCCGACTATTCATAATATTAAGTGTTGAACATCGTACTATGATAAATTGCTGAGAGTTATGGCGGTTGTGCACTATTAATTCAAATGAATTCCCTTCCATATACTACAATACCAGCAATCCATCAATTCATACTCATAATTTATATAAAACAGCATAATGGTCCACATAATGTCTTATATCATAATGATTAAACATAATATCTTTTTAAGACTCTTTCTTGTTTTAAAATTACATAAAATACGTACTACTACATTGAAACAAGAAACACATGATTGTATATCAGAAACACATAAAAGAGCTCAGAATGTCACACATCAATTATTATTAATACAACCAAGACCCATTCTTTGAACATGTTCCTTAAATTGTCTTGGTTGTAACCCTTTCGTCAAAGGGTCTGTAATCATAAGTTCTGTCCTGATGTGCATGATTAACACTCTTTGTTTCTGAACCTCATCTTTCACAACAAGATACTTCAGTTCTATATGTTTGGCACCTTTAGAGTACTTGTCGTTCTTTGAGAAAAATACTACTGCAGAGTTATCACAATAAATTTTCAGCGGCTTGCTAATGGTGTTGACAACCGCAAGTCCTGAAATAACGTTCTGCAACCATAATGCATGAATTGTGGCTTCATAACATGCCACAAATTCTGCCTCCATAGTGGATGAAGCAACAATAGTCTGTTTCGCACTTTTCCATGATATGACACCTTGAGCAAACATAAACAGGTAACCAAAAGTCGATTTTCTAGTATCGATGCATCTAGTAAAATCTGAATCGCTATATCCAATCACATAGGATGCCTCTCCCATATCTTTCATTTCAAAGTTCGTCGAGAGAAATTCTTTAGTCTCATGCAATATACTTAAATTATTTGCAGCAAGCAAGATGTCATCAACATAAAGGACCAGTAAAATAAACTTGCTCCCACTGATCTTTTGGTATATACAGTGATCAACCGTATTTTCCTTAAAACCAAAAGATGTAATAATGGTATTGAACTTAATATACCATTGCCGGGATGCTTGTTTAAGCCCATATATTGACTTCTTAAGTTTACACACCAATTGTTCTTTACCTTCTACAAAAAAACCCTCAGGTTGATCCATATAAACATCCTCATCAAGATCTCCAGACACTCCTTGTAATCAACAATTCCAAACCACATAATCATAATCTGATTCTTGCATATAAACCACATAATCATTAGAAATAGCTGACCTACGATTTCTTTGAGGTCTTCTTAATGCTACTTGTTGTGGTTCATGCATATCAGCATTATGTAAGTCATTTCCTTCAGGAAGTACTTCTTCATTTATATGTTGTTCACTATCATCATGCTGTTCTACAACAGCTGGAACAACATTTGGAGTAATAGTAGATGGAGGAACTATTCTAGGCAATGTAACATTTACCCTTGTTTCCTTTATTTCTACTATTTCTCTTCTAGTACTCCCACTGACTTCACCATTCTCAATGAATCTTGCATTACCAGTTTCTAATTGCCTCTCAACTTCCTTTACAAACGTCTCAAGGACATTCACAGATTGAGATTTTTTCATGAAGCAAATAGACATAACCATAACGGGAAAAATCGTCAATAAAAGTGATGAAATACTTTTCTCCATTAAAGGCTGGAGTGTCCATAGGTCCGCAAATATCAGTGTGTATTAGTTTAAGAAGCTGGCTGCTTCTAGTGGCTCCTTTCTTATTATGTTTGGTTTGTTTACCTTTAATACAATCCACACATAATTCTAGATCACTAAAGACAAAATTTCATTACTTACTAATCTCATCATTCTTTCTTTGGATATATGACCTAGTCGTTTATGCCACAAGAAAGCAGAATTTTCATTCAACATGCTACGTTTACATCCAACATTAATTACTACATTCAACAAGGAATTCGCATAAGTGTCATTCAGTTTCAACTTATATAAACCATCAATTAGAATACCAGAACCAACATTATCAGTATTCTTATATAAATCAAAACAACCAGATCCAATCATACATCTAAAACCAGAAATATCCAATTTACTTGCGGAAATAAGGTTTCTAGATAATGAAGGTACATAAAGGGTATTGTATAAGTTTAATACATATCCACTTTCTAGAATTAGACAATAAGTCCCAATGCCTTCAATTGAAGATTTCATTCCGTTTCCCATAAAGAGAAAACGATCTTCATTTGGATTTATGGTTCGGATCGTAAGAAATCCCTGCACATTGTTGGAAACATGAGTTGTAGCACCAGTATCAAGCCACCATGTATTAATAGGAACTTCAACTAAATTTGATTCAAAACATACGAAAGATAGATAATCACCTCTCTTTTCGAACCAAGCTTTCCTTTTCGGATAGTCACTTTGATAATGTCCTTTCTTTTTACAGAAATGACATTGAACATCCTTTAGTTCCTTCTTTTCCTCATCCTGCCCATTCTTAGCAGGTGCCTTTTTCTTCTTGAAATGACTTGATTTTCCTTTCTTTTCTTTACCAGCTTTATTACTCACAAAACTTACTGAGTGATTCACTTGATTTTTCAAACGTCCTTCTTCCTGAACAAGTCTACTGGCCAATTCATTAACATTCCACTTATCCTTTATAGTGTTATAGTTAATCTGAAAAGGTCCATATTCAGAAGGTAGCGAGTTCAGGATGAACTGGACAAGAAAAGAATCCTCTACTGTAAGTCCCAGGGAGTTTAACCTTGCTGCAATATTAGTCATCTCTATAATGTGCTCTTGCATATTTCGCGACCCATCAAACTTCATGGTCGTGAGTTCTGCCATAAGAGTACCAGCGAATGACTTATCAGCTGAACGAAAACGCTCTTCCACAGACTGCATATATTCCTTAGCACTTTCTGTTTGTGGAATTGTTGACTTGATGTTGTTGGCAACAGTCATCTTAATAAACATAAGGCTCAATCTGTTACTGCGTTCCCATGCTTTATGGTGTGATTTTTCTGCCTCAGTACTGTCTCTTGTAAGAGCAGCAGGCTTATCCACAAGGAGTGCCAAGTCAAGATCCTGAATACCTAAATGGAAATTGACTTGTTCTTTCCATTCAGAAAAATTAACACCAGTGAACAATGTAACAGATGAAGCATGTGTATTCATGGTAACTCCTGCAAATTAAAAATGAAATAACTATAAGCTCATAACTAACGCGATTCAGATGTAGACATAATAGTATAATATAGCACTCCTTTGGGTAGATACTATCTTATACTTAACATAATTAAATACCAAAACATAAGTAGGTAATAAATATATTCAATTAAATAGAACTGACATCTTTGGATGATCAATATTTATTTAATCAAAATATCTATCAAACCTCATCATGTCAACTAGTTATAGAACAAGACTTTCCTTTGGGTAAGTTCTCAGGTTCTATCATTAGTGACGCCAGTTTTTAATTGGTATTATTATAACTGGCAATTTCTATCAATAATCATTATGTCACTTATGCACTAAATGATTATTCTGATTTTGACCACTTTGGTGATTAACAAAATCATAAATCTCATGTGCATAAATAATTTGCAAAACAACATTCTGATTTTGACCACTTTGGTGATTAACAAAATCATAAATATCATGTGCATAAATAATTTATAACACACACCTTATGCAAAACAATCAGTCATAGAGCAATTACTTTTATGCCCAAATTTCAAACGTCAATCGAAACTGCAACTTTCCTATAGGAGTTTCTACTCAACTCTGTACTAAAAATGATTGATTTGTTAGTCTTCTTACAGTGCACAAATTCGACTATCTACCAGGATTCAATAACTTATATTCACAGCATTTTAATACATTCATTCCAACATACACAGTGAACACACAATGATATGGTGAATAAATAAATTGTGAGATTCATATATGCAAGAATTCTATCATTATTTTTTCCCGAAACCCTAGCGATTTCTGCAAGCCCACGACTACAGCCCTCACAGGCAGAGCCTTCGCACGGCCATTGCCAAAATTAAAATGAAAGAGAGACGCCTAAGATAAGCACGCCTATATCCCCAACAAGCTTTACGGCGACCGCTACGAAACTTACAATTTAAAAAAGGGCCTGTTCATCATTCAATTTGTGAAGCAAACAGGTGTCAATAGGCGCATTAGATGAGATCGTTCCAATTGGCGTCTATCTCTGTGCAAAAGGGAAGAGTCCCATAAGGATCAGAAAGGACCACGGAGGGCTTGGCCGTGGCGAAATGGCTTGACGTAGTGTCTTTTAGGAATCAGAAAGTGGGCTCGATGAGGTTCTTTGGCCGCAGAATTATGTGCACGTGGAGCTCAAAAATAAGCCAATTGTGTGCCTCAAACTTAACAGTTATGCATTATTGACCCAATGCTACAGAATTATGAGTGGGAACGAACAGGTGGATGTTGTGAGGTGACATGACTGAGGTATGTCATCCACGGGTTCGATAAAGGAAAAGAAGAGCCATCCAACAAAGTGCACATGAATGCGTGATCATTTCATGAAACCCCCACAGTTTCCCGAAGGCTCAATCACATGAGTAAAGCACAGAACAGATCAATTGCAATCATAGGAAATATTCAGTTATTGATTGTCGCTCTGATACCAAATGTAAATTTCTTAACTCACAGCCCAAAGATTATCAATACCAAATATTTCACTGACAAACTTAATATGATCTTTGTTTAAGATGACATACCTTGATTAACAGCGGAAGAAGTAATGGCTGCCATCTTCTGTCTTCTGTCTTCTTCTCAGAATTCGGTTTCTCTCCTCTTGCCCTCACTTCCTTTATGCGTTTCTTGATGGAGAAGAATACAACTCTTGTGTGTGGGAGAGAGAGGACCCAATCCTTTATATATTATTTAACTCTAATCTGGTACGTCCATCATATACCAATTCAACGCTTAAGATCTAATGCTTTAGATTAGAAACTTCTTTAAGATAAGATCTAAAAGCTTTAAGATTAGATCGGGTCACATTAAGATTAGAAACTGCTTTAACGTTAAAAAGCAATGAGCCTTTTGTTGTTTCTAATAGCAGTTTCTAACAGGCCAACCTTGAACATTATGATTATGATTATAGCAGTCCGGAAAAACGACACGTAAGAGGGAAAACAAAACTAGAGGAAATGACACTACAATCAGTTAGTGAGCTTGTGGTGAGTGTTGTGTTCTATACATTTGGGTAGAAAGGATTGGACATGATTTCAATTTTCTAGAACTCGTTATCTTCACTAGATTCGCAGTGCTCCTCATTTCTATTTTGATCCATATGTTAATTAGGATGACTATGTGTAACTTTTTCATTGAAGTACATGGGGTGTTGAAATATTAATCTCATTGTCTGTTGCATGTTAGACAGGGGTGTTAAGATATTAATCTTATTATCTGTTGTCCGTTAGATGTTATTGACCATTCAATTTTACCTGAGTTCTACCTTATAGCTATCTAGTTTTACTTGGGTGATTTATTATTCAGGTTTATAATATAATTTATTTAGCCATTTTGAATATTAAAAATAGTAATGTCTACTTCATTTTTCTAGTTTTACTTGGGTGATTTATTATTCAAGTTTATAATATAATTTATTTAGCCATTTTAAATATTAAAAATAGTAATGTGTACTTCATTTTTTGGTTTATTTTTTGTCATGGTATCCGAGCTTAAACTGCCTAAGACTCTGAGAGAGAGTGAAATTGCATAAGGCTTTTTGAAAACAACATTTCACATGTATATATTCGCACACAAAAAACACAAAAACAAAAACAGAAATCATAGCGAAGTGAAACAAATGTAAAAACACTGCAAAACAAAACTGCCTAAGACTCTGAGAGAGAGTGAAATTGCATAAGGCTTTTTGAAAACAACATTTCACATGTATATATTCGCACACAAAAAACACAAAAACAAAAACAGAAATCATAGCGAAGTGAAACAAATGTAAAAACACTGCAAAACAAAACTTCCTGTGAAGTTATTAAACACAAAGAATAAATCAAAGGTCAGCAACATTATGAGAAGAGCTACATTAGTTTTGGGAGAATAACACAGTCCAGCAATCAATACAGAACGTTATTAACGCTCACCAAATACATCGGACCGAGCGTTAGCTTTACAAACACCAAGTCCATTGCCAAACGACGCCTTAGTCTCCATTGCTTTTCGACGTAGTGCCGCATAGCATTGAAGGAGGCTGCGTTAGAGAACAACGAGCTGTCGAAAGTCGTAAATACCTTCTTATGCCATTCGTATAAAATCCATAAGCTTCATGGGATTGATTTATAAGAGGTTGTGATTTAAAATTCTTATAGAATATTAAAAATGCTATGTTTTAAAAGGGAGTATTAAGAAGAGGGCTTGTTATAATTTTTGAAAGTTTTTGTTTAAATAAAAACTTAAGAAAAAGAGATATTTTTAAGAAAGGGGGTGTTTAAAGGGTGTTTTTAAATAATATTTTGAAAAGAAAAAGATATTTTTTTAAGAAGGTAGTGTTTGATTCAATCTTGTTATAAAAAGAATGTACTAGATTTTCTTTAGAGTTTTTTTAAAGACAAAAAGTTGCACAAATTTCTATTTGAAAAAATGGCTTTCTCTAGCACTTTGTTATAGACCTCGACCTGTCTTGGCAAAAATTAGTGATGGGATACACTTCAGACTGCATATGTAGAGCTGACTCAAGAAGCATGGGCGACAATGACTAATAACGAGAAGAATGCAACTATTGAATTTAGAAAGAAAGAACACAAAGCCAAATGTTGGATACAAAACTCAGTTGATGACTCTATTTTCGACAAGATAATTCGCACATCCACATCACATGAAGCTTGGGAAATCTTGAAAGTTGCATATCACAGTAATGATACAGTGAAGACAATGAAATTACAGACAATGAAATCATAATTTGAAACTATAAATATGATTAACACAAAAAATGTGGATCAGTTCATGACTAGAGTCATGGTAATAGTCAATCAAATCAATTTCATCGGTGAAACCATTTCAGATCAGAAAATTGTTCAGAAAGTCCTTCGAAGTCTGTCAAGGAAATATGACATGATTGTCACAGCCATTTTCGAATCCATAGATTTAGAACTTTCTCACTAGAACAGTTGACTAGATCACTTCTAGCACACAAAACAAGACTAAACTTGGTAGAAGATTCCACGGAACAAGTTTTTAGAGCTCAACTCCCATTTGGTAGAGGCATAGGCAAGGATATAGAGCCGAAAACAAGCGAGGCAGAGGTTGAAGCAGAGGTAGATCAGAACATCATTATGCAACAGAGCAATGGATACCTCTACAAAACCAATCTCATAGAAGCAGACCATTGAAAAAATCTAATGTCGAATGTTATTACTGCAAGAAATTTAGGCATTATGAACATTAATGCAAAAGGAAACAATCAAATCAACACACAGGCAATGTCCATCTCTCCAACAATGGAGGAGAATCCTATGAAATAATGTTTCTTTCATGCCATATTTCTAAGGACACTCACAATAAGGATCTTTGGTTGATGGACAATGGCTACAACAATCATATGACATGTAACAAAAATTTTTTGTCATCTTGATGCTTCCATAACATCAGAAATTAGTCTTGGAGATCTTTCTTGCATTCAAGATGAAGGAAAGGGTATTGTCCCTATTCTTACTAAATAGAATCCACAAAAATACATTCCCGATGTTTATTATGCTCCAAATATGAAGCATAACCTCATTAGCGTAAGAGAACTGATGGAACATGATTATGATGTAATATTTCAAGAAAACATATGTTATATCTTGACAAACTTCCCAATAGAATACTAATAGCAAAGGTTGAAAAAACCAAGAATATGATGTTTCCTTTGACTCTTAGAAGTCGAAATCATTCAGATTCTTTTGTCCATAATGTGTCAAGAATAGATGAGTCTCAGCTGTGGCATTCTAGATATGGGCACATACCATTCAAGAGTCTTAGCCGTCTTTAGAGACAATCAATCATCATTCGTTTCCCTACTATGAATGAAAAAGAATGTAATTGTGAATATTGTATTCTCTCCAAGCATAAAAGAGATAACCTTCCCACATCTTCCTCTAGAGAAAAAGAGCCTTTAAAGCTTGTCCATATAGATATATGTAGCCCAATGCAGATGCAACCTATTTGTGGTAGTATTTATTTTCTGACATTCATTTATGATTATAGCAGGAAGACATGGATGTATTTTCTAAGAAACAAATGAGATACATTCTCAAGGTTCAAAGAATTCAAAGCAGAAGCATAAAAGCATAGTAGAAATCTTTTTAAAGTACTCATATTTGACAAAGGAGGAGAGTAAAAGTCCAATGAATTTAAATCTTTTTGTTAGCAAAAAGGAATCATAATGCAGAACACAATGAGATATACTCCACAAAAAAAGGGGTAAGCAAAAATGAAGAATCAGTGAATCATGAACATGGGCAGATGTATGTTTCATGAGAAGAAGTTATCAAACAATTGTTGGGTTGAAGCAATTTCGATAGTAATGTATTTTCTGAATGGATCTCCAACAATCACTCTCCAAGATACAATACCTCAATATGAATGGGATGGTAAAAAGGTAAATGTATCTCACTTTAGAATTTTTAGATCATTAGCATTTTCACATGTTCTTGAGCAACTGAGAATGAAGCTTGATGATAGGAGTGAAAGATGTATTTTTGTAGGATATAGTGAGGAGTCAAAGCCCTACAGACTTTATAATATATTAATTAAGAAGTTTTCTTTAAGCAGAGATGTAATTTTTTTTGAAAATAAATCTTGGTATGATCATGTTGATGAAGCTTCAAGTCAGTGTTTTTATCCATCACAACCACCAAGATTGCAGGTTGAAGAAGATCCATACCACTATGAAAATGGTACATTTCCAAGCAGTGAATCCCCCAGTGATTCAACATCTTCAAAAGGAAATCAGAATAAAAGAAGCGTCAAAGAAATATCTGAGCAGCAACATGAGTTTGACCAGCAGAATATGTTTTCATATATTTCATCTCAAGCAACTCATTTTGAGGAAGTAATTAAAGAAAAGGATTGGGTATATTCAATGAACCAAGAAATTGTTTCCATAGAGAAGAATCAGACTTGGGAATTAACTGATTTCCCAAGAGACAAAACCAGAATTGGTGTAAAATGGGTATATAAGACCAAGTTGAATGAAAAAGAAGAGACTGACAAACATAAGGAAAGGTTGGTTGCCAAAGGATTCTCACAACAATTTGGTATTGACTATGGTGAAACCTTTTCTCCAATATCAAGGTTAGATATTGTCAGAACCATTTTGTCCACAAAAGATCAAGAAAAATGGAAATTCTATTTGTTTGATGTAAAATCTACCTTCGTAAATGGTCTATTGCAGGGATAAGTTTATGCAGAGCAACCTCCTGGTTTTGAAGTTGTAGGACATGATCATAAGGTATACATATTGAAGAAAGCCTTGTATGGTTAGAAACAAGCTCCAAGAGCTTGGTACAACTGCATTGACACCTATCTCATCAAAAGTGGTTTTTGCAAAAGAAGTCATGATCCAACTTTGTATACCAAAATGCATGAAGGTAAAATTATTATTGTATGCCTTTATGTAAATGATCATATTTATACAGGAAATATGATGTTAGACTATTTCAAAGCAGCAATGCAAACAAAGTTTGATATGATAGATCTAGGAGTCATGAAATACTTCTTGGGCATTGAAGTTCACCAATATGTAATGGCATTTTCATTGGTCAACAAAAATATTCCACTGGTATCATCCAAAAGTTCAGAATGACCAATTGCAAACCTACAGATACACCAATTTATCAAGGCACAAAATTGAGCAATGAAGATGTAGCACCACTAGTTGATTCCACACTGTATAAAAGTCTAGTTGGTAGCTTGTTATGTCTCACTTCAACTATACCTAATATTATCTTTGCAACAAATTTTGTCTCCACGTTTATGAATTCACCTAATATTTCTCATTAGAAGGTTGAAAAAGGGATCTTAAGGTATATTGCAGGGACAATATACTATGGTTTGATCTATACACATTCTAAAAATTGTTCACTTTCAGGTTATATAGAAAATGATTATTGAGGGAGTCTAGATGACTGCAAAAGAACCTTTCATGGGCATTCAAGAAACAATCAATCATTTCAATATCTTCTACAGAGGAAAAATATGTAGCATCAAATTCAGCAGCTTGTCAAGCCGTGTGGTTGAGAAGATTATTAAAAGATATTTCAAATATTCATAAGGAACCAACTACAATCTACTGTGATAACAATTCAGTAATATCTTTATCAAAAAATCATTTTTTTCCACAAAACGAGCAAGCACATTGACACCCGTTTTCATTTCATCTGTGAGCTTGCCAATGATGGACACATGGTACTTTATTTTTGGGGTTCCAAAGATCAACTAGCAGATATTTTCACAAAGTCATTAGGGAAGAATGTATTCGAAATTAAAAGAGAAAAATTAGGCATTGTAAGTGTCACTAGATGTAACAGTTGAAATTATGAGGGGATGTTGAGATATTAATCTCACAGTCAATAGGTTTTCAGTTAGGTGTCATCACATTTGATTATGTTGTCTACTAGGTTTCATAGAGTGTTCAGTTTTAATTGAGTTCTACCACATAAATGTTGAGTGTTACTTCAGTCATTTATTATTGATGTTTACAATGTAATCTATATAGCCATTTTGAATATTGAGAATAACAATCTCTACTCCACTTTTCGTTCATTCTTTGTCAAAGAAAAACTAACTATTTAAAGTTGTATTAGCTTGATTACATACCAATGCTATACAATATCGATATTAAGTGGTAGGCTTATAGTTATTCCAATATAATCCAACGTACAACGACAAATAAAGTCTTCAAAATTGTATTTTCCTAATTACATGCACATGTATTAAAATAGCCAAAATGACATATGTATTTTGAACTAAAGTACGTACTATAATATAAATTTTGTAAATGGAGGGTTTTTTTAGTGGATTAATTCGTCATTATTTCATCAAAAATTGAGTGTAAAAAAATAAATTTTATTTATTAAACTTATATATAATAAATATTTTTAATAATTTTGAATTCATTTATATATTTATGTATTCATTTTAAATAATAAAAAAAATAATTTCATTAAGAATGGTAATATCATTATTTTAAAAGAATGGAAAAGATATGTAGTTGATATATTGGTGAATTGAAGTGAAAGATAAAGATGGAGAATTTCTATCTTATGTCTTTCAGTACACATTAAATTCATCATTGAGAGGGAAAGAGAAACTTGAATAATTTATATCTCGCATCAGTAGCCTTTTAGAACACATTAAATCACTACTGAGATTGAGAAAGACAATCAGTTACCCTTCATTAAAAAAAATGAAAAGCTAGGATACTAGGTCTTAAGAAAGAAAACTCACACGATACCCTGAACATTTAATTCATGAACTAGGCCGTCTTTGTAAAGTATTTCAAAATAATGGATAAAAAATAAAGATCATCAACAAGGACATCCAACAAACCATAAACAAAAGTGAAACAAACAATTCTATGGACAACCCTAAAGTCTCCCTATCTTACATGATGGGAACCATTGAAAACATAGCTAAAATACTAACCAAACAAAAACAAAGTTACAAACTTAACCAAAACGTTACCAGGTTCTAGTTCTCATTTTTTTTGCTGTCCCAAAAAATCATGATTTTCATCCTTATTACAAAAAGTGCTAGCACAACATCAACATTTTTTTTCGAGCACGTTTTTGACATTTTAATTTTTCTTATGTATGAAATATGCACAATTTTAAAAAAAAATTAGTGATTTTCATGCCAATTTTGAAAAATGTTGGTGTAGAATCACCCCCTTTTTTGATAGTTTAAATTTTCTTGTATTAAGTATGGATATTTTTTTTCTAAATATTAGTGATTTTGATATTGATTTTGAAAATCGTTGACACAAATCAATTTTTTTATTTTTTTAGGTGTATGAGAACACAATTTTGGAACTTCAAATTTTCTTATATCTTATGTGAATACATGTAACATGCTTCCCACCCTCATAATTTACCAAAAAAAAAAAAAAAAAATTAAGGTTATTAATTTTACTAATTCAAACCTTGTTATTCACCTTGTTATTCATTTGACTTCACCTTGTTGGTAATCAACATTATTCTAATACCTATATCGTAATATCGAACTCCATAAATATTAGATCCATATGTCACCAAATAAATATTAATTTAGAAGGACATTGCCAACACATGAAAAGCGAAGGAAGAAGATGCCCTTAGTAATGTTACACATATTATGATAATGGTATAAGGAGTCCCACTTGTTATCATTAGATAGATTGTTGTCTAAGAAATGGGTTTTTACATATCGCATCACCCCTCCTTCTTGGTTAGTATTGTTAATTGGTTTTGTTTTATTTTTTAATAGACTTATGATTCAATATATTTCTTTGCCACCACAAGTCTTTAAACTGACTCAAAGTGTTCGTCGAGCCCTCCAGTCCTTGAGTTGGCACATGGCCATCCCTCCCATCACATCACATTCCTTTAGCTTCCCAGGTGTTAGTCATCAAGTGCATCAAGGACTAGGGTTTAAGATCGATGGTTGAGATGGCGGGGGTTAGTGATGGAAACTACCAAGCCCTACCCGACTGGCAGGGACCGGTCTATAACACCCCTCCATTATATGTAAAACTCTGGTAACCTAAGATAAGAAAAGATGGGTATGATGTGTAAAAATAAAAGTAAATACTTTAATATTAAATAAATAAAATAATTTAATCACTTGGAAAAGAAAGACACCAAGAGATGAGATTCTTGCCAAATCCCATTAGTGAATGGGAGATGATAAATATTTCATGTTAGCGCTTCTTGATCCAATTCTAGATAACCTTGATGTATTGCAGATAATTATCCATTAATTTACTTATCTAAATAAATATGCTAATTTTAAGAAAAGATAAATGCAGGAGAGAAAGGCAAGATTTTATGAGGAAAAGCCTCATGGGAGAGAAAGGTGATATTTTGCAAGAAAAGCCTAGGAAAATGGACAAAAAAAAATCCATAAAAGTGTAACGATGCTAATATCATGAAAGGGGGTATTAAATACCCATTGAAGAGATCAATAGCTGGCAGTTGATCCATGGGAAGAAATCTCGGCTCAGGGGGGGACTAGTGAAATCCAGTTCTAGGTTGGGTGGCAGTGCTCGGTTTTCTAAGTAACATTGTTTCAAATAGTTTGGTTTGCATGGGACGTTTTCTATGTTGACCCATTACTTTGTATGTTTTCAATTAATTTAGCATACGAGAGAATTTTCTTGAGTTGTCTTTTCTTATTAGATGATTGAATAAATTGCATGTGACTGCTATGCTTGAGTAGAATTGGTTGTGTTAACTTTGTTTATGATATATTTATAGATGGTTGCATGTGACAATTATTGCACATAAACATAATCCAACTTAAATTTACTGAATGAACATAATATGTGGGAACTAAACAATAATTTTTATGTTGTCACATCTTTAAACTTTTGTGATATCTCGGTTTTTAGGACGACAAACAATTATGTATGAGACACTATGTATGGTTAATAATTATGTTCTAAGGCTTGAAATTGTATAGCCTAGGGTTCAAGTCATCTATGCTATGCATTATGCATCATGGAGGAAATTGCATCCAATGAGGCTCTTTTAGCTAATTGTTCATATTACATAAGATATATATGTTAGAAATACATTTGACTATGGTAGTAGGAATATGATAATGCTAGCTACAATATATTTATGATAACATTTCCATTAATGTTGATGTTGAGTTAGCAAAGGAAGGAAGTCTTTATGCATAATCTTGTCTTGTTGAATGCCTAGGTTTGATTGTTCCTCTGAGTTGTAATACATGCATAAGGGTTGATTTGGAAGGTAGTATTAAAGTCTATTCATTGAACCTAAGAGTCCACATCATGGATCGAGTGGAGCATAGTAGGTAGTTGGTGGTATTGTACCACGGGGGTATGTGACAAATGGTATCAACGCATTAAGTTCAAACATTTCAGCATATGGGCCAATCCACCCCTATCAGATATGAATGGGTTGTAGGTTTTGTTCCAATGAGTTCTAGAGTAGTGGCTTAAGGCATTAGAACTCATAACTATTGATATTAAATTTGAAAATAATTTGTTGGAGGGGCATGTTAATAGCATATATATATATATATATATATATATATATATATATATATATATATATATATATTGCTACATATTATATTGAAATCAAAGATAAGTTTGAATTGAAAAAATAAAAACAAAAGAAGGTCGAAACCTTGATTCATATTACTAAGTATAGGAGAAAGAATGGTAGAATCAGTTTCAAAAGTTTATATATATATATATATATATATATATATATATATATATCATATTGAAATCAAAGATAAGTTTGAACTGAAAAAAGAAAAACAAAATAAGATTGAAACCTTGATTCAGATTACTAAGTATAGGAGAAAGAATGGTACAATCAGTTTCAAAAGTTACACGGCTATATTGAGATTTTTTTAAGCAATATTTTTATTCTTGTGATTGCAAAACAAAATTGCTAGAAGTTTTAATATTATGTCGGAAAAACAAAAATTTCTAAAAATTTCTTCCTTTAGATCATAGTCAATATTTTTTAAACCTAAAGACAGACCACAAGAAAATCCTACTAATATATGAATCCATTCTACATGAGAATAAATTCTAACAATTACAATAATTATTCGTATTAAACAAGCTGCTTATATGAACATAAGAATATAGTAGTAAGTTATGTAGGTAAAGTAGTTGATGGGTCAACAAAAGTGGTGTTTCACCATATACTAATTCGATCACCCCAACCGATTTATCTCCTATACAAAGATGGGCTTATGTTGATTCACCAACCAAATAAGGCATAATCACATTCATTGCAAATTTGTGAGGTGAGAACGTGGGTGTTAGTAAATCTGGCTTGGAACTAGATATTGGCTAGCTCAAAGCTAGATCCATTCTCCCTATCACAAGGTTGAAAGAGTTAGAAGGTCGACAGCTACTTTGGCAGGGTGTGATGTAGAAAAAGTAATAATGGTTGCCTCTCAATAATAAATTTATCCTCTTGGTGCTCACATTGACCATCAGGGTGGGACTGTGATGAAAATGACAATAAATAGGGGCATACTTTTAGGCTTTGTCCCCTCAGGAGAGTGCAAGGTTTTGCACCACTCTGGTCAATTTGGAGAAGTGCAGTTCAGAATTGATAATAATCCATGCAAAGGAGATCAAATTGGTGTATATGAAGAACGTGGATGGGGGATCTATGCAAGAGGCACTGCATTTTCTCTAAAAAAGGGCTTGTAAAAATTTATATCATGGTATTACCAATTTTATTCCATTAGCTCTTTGCCTATGGTTGGGGTTGCATGTATGTTGGATTTTGAAAGTGAAAATAATTTGAGGATGCCTAAATTAGAAAATATGGAGTTGGATAGGTGGATTGAGAATGAGTATATGGTGTCTTGGATAAATCGAAAATCCTTCTTTCTGAATTTAATTTCCTCACATGCATCGATGGCAAGTAGAATTAGTGAGTGAATGCATAATAAGAATGTTGGGAGGGTGTGCCCCACCATGGTCTCTATGGCAAGTAGAATTAGTGAGTGAATTCATAATAAGAATGTTGGGAGGGTGTGCCCCACCATGGTCTCTGGTGTCAATTTTGGCAAGGCTTACTACTCGGATCCATTGAATAAGTGGGCGTTTTTTGTGTTTTAAATTAAAACATAACAACACCTTTAAAATCAAAAAAATGCCTTCTTTTTGCCTGAGGAAATCATCTTGAGGACGGGTTTTTCCATTTTAAATCCACAATGTTGCTTTTATATTTTCCTTATTCATTGATCTGGAGGTGGGTCGGGTGTGGTGGCTTGGAGAGTGCTCATTCTCGAAATAGTTTATTGCTACAAAATCCTCTAGGGATGCATGCAATAGCATAATGCCTTCCATGCATGTGGATAGCACTTATCCTTAGCCTTAGATGTTTATCCATATCTCTAGATAGTTCTCAATATACTTCAAGCTATATTGATATAATAAGTTGTAGTAGCATTAGTAATATGAATGCCGGTAGGGAAATTTGACACATGCCTACGTTGGATGCAACCCTGGCCTTCCCAAGACTAGGTATAGGATTATGGTAGGATATTCCATAAATAATGAGATGTCAGAGCTTTTTACTGTATTCGAACGCAGTTTATTCAAGGCAAGCTTTGGAATTGGTCTTCCTTTCGAAATCGGTGAAGAGGATTAGAGAGAGTTGGTATGTTATAATATTGGACAGTTATTTTTAGGATCTCAAAAATTTGAGGGAAAAAAAATTGTGAACAGTAGAATGGGATTCGATCAGAAAACCCTCACTCTCACTCATTAAGAAGTTTTGTTTAGAAGTGTAAAGGTAAAACCCAGTAACCATTAAATCTTTGGGAGGTTTTGATATGGTGTTTCCATTGTGGGTGCACTTGCAGATGAACCATCTCATTAATGAAATGATTTTATTTTGTGTTATGGGGAATGGATAGACTTACCAGTCATCTGACCCAGTTTCAGTCGCAAGTCAATGTCTATTTCCGTTTATTTTTTGTTTCTCTGGGTTTTGTTGATTGATGGTTTGACATGACTAACTATCAATCTGATTTCAATTTCATACATCCATTTCCATAACACGTCAATCAGAATAAACTGACTTGTATTCATCTGTCCAATTTGTTAAATATGGGTGCAATGTGCGAGCTATTGTGTGCTCCTCCTCTAGTTGCCTTGTATGGGCACTTGCATTATTGTATACAGTTGTTAATTGGTGGATTTACTGCTTGGTTTGTAGCTGCGTTTGATGGCATATGTATAGTGTGGCTTGTGTCTCTGTGGATACTTTGTTCCTAGTGGTACGACAGAGCCACTAGAAAACACTATGTACAATGTCTGTCATTCTGATTGTGGTCAATATCACAAGTTAGTTTCATCTTGGTTTAGCTTCAATCACAGTAAAGCAATGATTTTGAATAGCTCGACTTAGATATTTCATTTGATGTTAATAACTAAACATCATTTTAACTCATAAAAAAAACATGGGACTTTCTCTAAATAAACACAATGCTCAATATTCTTTTATGCAGTTATGCTCCAATGAATCACTAATAAAAATTCAACATTTTATTTTATTATTTTAATTAGAGAATATTAAATACAAATGATAAGAGAGACTCACATCACCAATTCACCAATACACCATCATGGAATCGGTTGTTAGTACTATTATTGAGTTGTATGATGGGAATTACTACATAATTCCAAAGCTCCCCTTTTTAACTGCACATTCTAACCTTAGGATTTTAATTATGAAGGTGAATTGTTATCAACATATAAGTTACAATGGATCTTTCGTTAAATATTCATCATTTTATATACCTGAAGATTCTTGTCTAGGGTTTGAGCGCTCTCCACGGCCTCCCCTCGCACCTTTGTTTTATGCGTTTGATGCCCTATCCTATATGCCTGATTCGCAACAACATCCTGGTGCCTGCTCCTTCAAGGATATGGTCTCAGTTCGGCCACCACACTAGGCCTCCTTCTTCACAAAGTTTGCCTCCAGCTCTGTCTTTTGCATGCCTCCAGGAGGAAACTATGACAAAGAAGGAACAACACACCCACAACAAAAACAAATGCCTCAGAGGAATGAAGATACAATGAAAAGGATAATCAAGGATACTCATGCAGAAAAAGGTAAGGTCGCAGACACGCCCTTCCCTGTTAACGTAAATCCTTCAAAAACTCAGGAGCAGCCATAGGATCATGGGAAAAAGACTAAGAATAAATGCAACCCCAAAGCCAAAAAAATCCCAAAACTAGAAATCCAAGCCCCCGCGGTAGTAGCATATAGGGAATACATGCAAGAACATGGAGTAATATGCAAGTTAATGGGCATTTAGTCCACTAAAAGGGCCCTGAACTAGTGGATTCAAAGCAAATGGACACCCAAAGGGGAGATCATACATCCATTGGGCTCCAAAGGATTCCTTACAGTTATATTTGACCTCCTAGAAGATAGAGACATGATATTTAAAGGAGTACCCTATTTCTACAATTCAACTAGTTTATACATGAGATTTTGGAGGGACAAATTCACACTAGAAAAGGAGGATTTTACAAGGGTTTTAGTCTGGGTATGCCTCTACCCCTTACCAATTGATTATTTGGCTCCTTTAGTATTAAAATTTCTCAGAGACTAGCTTGGGGAGTACATCGAAATGTTTGAAGGCACCAAAGCAGGTCACTATGTCTCCTACACCCGAATATGTGTATATATAGATGTCTCTAGTTCCCGACAAGAAGCAATTAAATTAGGTTGTAAGGACAAAGTCTAGATACAAAGTATAGACTACGAACATATTCATTTATGATGCAGAAAGTGTCATGAGCATTGGCATCTCTTCTAAGATTGTCCAATGAATAAAACCCCTCAATTGCAAGAGAAAGAAAGTAAAAGAAAAGATAGCGAAGGATTTACTAATGTCATCTTGAGGAACAAGAACAACAGAAAAAAGGCTATTCCCAAGAAGAGCCAATTTAAAGAAGCATGATAGAACGAGTTTAATGCATTGAGCAACACCCAAGAGAAAATGGATCCTAACGAACTGATAGGAGATGAGGTAGGAGAAGAAGAAATGATCCTAGTAGACAACGAATGTGATGAGAGGGACACAGGTCATACCAACAGAGGAAAGGATTATACATAAGAGGATACAGAAATGGAGAAAATAGAAATAAAGGAAGCACTATAGGAAAGTGCCATAGAGAAAGATATGGAGAGGGTATACCATGCAAAAATTGTAGAGGAATGGAAACAAAATGGAATAAATGCCATATTAGAACACCAGCTACAAACAATCAAAGCATCTTATCTCCTCTAAGAAGACCTAAAACTCAAGATCGCCATCCAGCATAAGAAACCACAACATCAATGGCCATATTAGCAAATATTCCAGTATAAGGACTCAACCTCAAAGGCTTAAGCCGAAATCGAGGTTGAAAGACCACGAGTCATCTCCTCAAAGAACTGGGTGCCAAATTAATGAACGAAGGAAAGGTACAGGCTCTAGCTCTATACCCATCCACATGTCAATGAATTGCATCTCTTGGAATATTATAGGACTAAACAGTCCTGGGAAGAAACGTATCTTAAAAAATAGAATCATGTTTGATCATCCTGACAACCTACTAATTGAAGAAACTAAACGATGGTTGCTTCACCCCCCCTCCTTCTCAACTCTTGCTTCAAGCCATATAGCTCCTTAGCCAACACGACTACTGGTATGGTGGGGGGTATAATGACTTTTTGGACAAACTCCAAATTTGACCTCATATCCTCTCTGGCCACTCACCATTCCATAATAGTGATCCTGAGAATCATAGGTACCAATGAGAGCATTTTCATAACTAATATTTATGCCCCGCACAAGGTGACATACCAAATCAAAATGCTTCAAAGCATATCCAATCTCCTCGATCCATTACACCATCCTCTCAAAATCATAGCTGGTGATTTTAATATGATAACAAACTTGTTTGAGAAGAAAGAAGGTATCCGGAAGCTTTATAAGGGCTCTGAGGCTTTCCTCACAACCATTGGAAACCTCAACCTCATTGACATTCCCACCAGAAATGGTATTTTCACCTGGAATAACAGAATAGGAGGAGACCATCAAATTTTCTCCCGTTTAAACCGCTTCCTTTTATCTGAGACAACTTATCTAACCTCCTGGAAAATAGAGGTGAGAATCCTACCACAAGTAGGCTCTGATCACTGACCAATCTCTCTTAAGATTCAAATTCCTAATGGTTCAAAAAATAAACATTTCAGATTCAAAGCCTTCTGGTTGGATCATTGGGACTTCATGGAAAAAATGAAACAATGGTGGACGTACACTCCCATCAGAATTGGAAAGAAAATGTAAACTTTCCAACAAATTAAAACATATCAAAGAGGAAATCAAAAAATGGAACAAAGAAACATTTGGCAACATTACCATAGATAAAAAAAACTTGGAGCATCAATTGGAACTTCTCCAACAAAACATAATTGAATAAGGGCTAACGGAGAATAGTAAGTAAGAGGAACAAGGATTATAATAAAGATGGGAGGAAAGAGCCATCTAGGAAGAAAAGTTGTGGCAATAAAAATCCAAAATAAAATGGCTAAAATGTGGGGAAAGGAACATGATTTTTTTCCATAAAACAATGATAAAACATAGGAGAAACAATAGTATTTTGGCTTTGTAGAACCAATATGGTTACTTCATTCACTCTCAAGAGGAGTTGGAAATGGAGCTCAATTACTATTTCATCTATCTTCTAAAAGAGCCAAGTAATGACCAGGATCACGACATTAAAAAAATCACCAAGCATATCTCCAAAAACCTAATGGAGGAACATAACAAAATTATGCTAAGAAAAGTCTCCCTCAAGGAAGTGGAAGATGTGCTCATGGGGATGCCCAACATAATAGCACAAGGTTTGTATGATTTCACCATTTATTTCTACAAATCTTGCTAGGCTATCCTCAATTTGGAGGTGCATGCCCTTGTGGAATAATCTCAAATTCAGAAGTCTTTACTTAAATCCCTTAACTCCACCTTCCTAACTTTGATTCCCAAGGGAAATTCTATTGATTCCCCAGACAAATTTAGGCCCATAACCCTCTGCAATGTCATCTACAAAATAATCTCCAAATTTCTTGCCAATTGAATTAAATTCATCCTCCTTCTCCTCATCTTCGATCAACAGTTTGGCTATGTGGAAGGAAGGAAAATCACGGATAGTATCATCCTCTCTCATGAGCTTATCCACTCTCTTAAAACCATAAAAAAAACATGGTATGATGATTCAGCTCGATATGTCCAAAGCTGTTGGCAAAATTAGTTAGGACTATATGAGACAGGTCCTAACAATGTTTGGGTTCCACATAGATATCATCAAGTGGATCAAGATCTTTTTTCTCAATCATCATGAATGGTTCACCTTCACAACCCTTTAATCATTCCAGGGTTATCAGGCAAGTGGATCCAATCTCTCCCTTCCTCTTTGTCATAATGGCTGAAGGGCTAAGCCACTCAATCTCTGTTGCCTTGCAAGATAATAAGCTCTCTGGTCTCCAGCCCCATGCCTCTATTGCCCCCTCCATGCACAAGCAATTTGTGGATGACACCCTTCTCATGGGCCTCCCATCTATCAAATAAGCTTCCTCTTTCATGTCCATTTGGCCTGACTTCTCTACTACAGCTGGAACCTCCATCAACCCCGAGAGATCCAAGTTCTTCTTATTTAACACTCCATTGCCCATTCACAGGAAAATCTCTAGACTCCCAGTCGTTCCCATTAGTACCATCCCCTCCACTTACCTTTGTGTTCCCCTTACATACAAGCCTCTCTCCCAGGCCACGTGGGAAGACCTGATTAACAAGCTGGAGAAAAAAATTTCCAATTGGACCTTCAGATCCTTCAATCTGGCAAGTCGTCTTATCCTGGTCAAATATATTTTACAAGCCATCCTAATCTACTTGTACTCTTCTCTGGAAGCCCCAAAAATTATTTCAACTAAAATCAGAAACCTACAGAGGAACTTCTTATGGAGAGGCACAAAGGTAAAATAGAAATGGGCTCTCATGGCATGGAAAAAAAATCGCAAGCCCAATAAATATGGTGGCGTTGGTCTTAGAGACATAGACCTCCTAGGAAAGGCCTTAGAAGCGAAAAACATAAGGAAATGGATTGCAAACCCCAACTCCCCTTCGGGAATCATATGGAAAGCAATGTATACCCCGTCCCTCTCGCAAGATAAAATTATCTGGCTAATGGAAATATCAAAGGTTCAGTCATCTAGAACCAAGCGTGGGAGAACAGGGGTATCATTCAAAATCATAGCTTCTGGGAAATAGGTAATGGAAGCAAGGCTCTTTCTTGGAAGGATTCTTGGCAACAAAGTCTAGAACTTGATCAAGATCATTATCACCAAATCAAGATTGATATGCAAAACTGAGGGAAGATCAAAGTCAGCCAGTACTGGAAAATGAGTGACGAAAAGGAAAGATGGGGAATTTGGATGGAACAAAAGGATTAGAGTCCCCATATGAATCCCCAAGCCTGGTCGGACCTCTCATCAGAACTACAAAAAATAGAAATCCTCCTTAACTCTACCGAGGGTGAAATCAGATGGGGGAAAAACTCAACAGGTCATTTCAATTTAAAAGAAGCCTACAAATACATTTCCAAGATTGATCAACTTCAACTAGACCCAAAGTGGAACTCAATCTGGAATAGGAAGAACTGGCTGAAAATATCTTTCTATGCTTAGTTATGCATGGAAATATTTTAACGTGGGACAACATAAGAAGAAAAGGCTTTATTGGCCCATCAAGATTCCCTCTCTTCAAGCAAGAAGAAGAAACCCCGAATCATCTGCTAAATGTACTCCCATACACATCCAATTTATGGGATTAGATTTCATTAGTTTTCAAAAACTCTGATGAGGATCCCTGCTCCATTCAAAGAACCATCACAAACTTGAGATCTATCTTCTCCTCACATCCTATGGTTAAGAAGGCATGGAATTTAACTCCTCGTATGATCTGTTGGGCTTTGTGGAAGGAGTGTAACGCAAGAATATATCATGGCATCTCCACCCAGGAGGAAATCAAAATCTCGAAGATCAAAAGTGCGATTCGGAAATAGTGACCTCTCTACCCACTCGGAATTTTTCAAAGACCCTTCTAACATCTTCAAAGAGAGAATTATCTCAATATTGTATCTCCTTTAGATCAAGGTCGATGAAGTCACCCCCTTCTCTAGGCTTGAAAATAAAAAAAACATATGGAGGCCGCAAGAGAAGGGGACTTTCAAGCTCAAATATGACAGCGTAGCTAAACGGAATCTGGGCAAAGCTGATTTTGGGGGAGTATTCAAAAACTCTAAAGGAGAGATATTCTTGATATATGAGGGAAATATAGGCTCATTGACAAATAATGTTACAAAAAATCATGCCCTGGATAATGGCATCACCACAACGCACAACATAAACCTCAGTCCCTTGATTGTAGAAGACGATTCCACACTAGCCACTCAGATTGACAAAAAACTACAGCAGGGCATCAAGCTGGAGATTTTTTTAGAAAACTGGAACCTAAATAAAATAATGCAGTGGATCAAGCAAAGAATTGACAGCATGGAAGGCCTTAACTTTAAGGCCATCAAATGGATGGGAAATAAACTCGTGGACAGACTGGTGAATGAGGGTACAACTGGCACCCTATGCCTGAAGTACCGAGCATGGTAGGATTTGGAGGAAGGTGAACTCCAACAACAATGCACATCAATCAATGGTTAAGATAACCACTCCACCGAACAATAATTGTTCGTGCCGCCTTCATCATTTCAAGGTCCATTCTCTTTCTATAGGAAGGATAGATGGGTGGCACATGCGCACAATCTCATCCTTGGCTTGCCTGATTCTAGATCCCACCTCCCCTCTCCCTTGTGTGAACGTCACCTCCTAGTCACATCCTCTCTGCTCAGACATTCTTCCGCCACCTCACATCAAAGCTTCACATGCATTCCCCTCCTAGTCCTTTTCCCTATTCCCCACCTCCTACCATCCACCAACTTATATATATTTACCCCTCCCATTTCTCCCCCTAATTATTCTCTCTTCCTTCATCCCTCTCTATTGGTCCTTCGCTCTTTGGTTCCCCTCTCTCCCTAGCCCTCATGCTTCTCTCATGGCCTTGAAAAATTCCTCCATCCCTGGTTGTAGTCGGAGAGGTGCGCACAATTGCACAGCCTCTTGGTGGCACTCCCTAGATTCGTCCCCCACCACTCGCGTGGAGACCTCTGTAAGGTGCACAACTCCGTGCTATGTGGTGACGGTAAATCCTGAAACTCAACAGCACATTCCTATATTAGAAGCCAAAGCAAATAATCTCCATAGAGAGGTCACTACTAAGTAAGTCGACGCTGAATTTTCCTATATTTTGGACCTTTCCTTCACCCATGCACGCAAAAACCTCTATGCGCGAACTATAGGAATATGGTGGAAAATGAAGACGATCATGGGGTTAGCTATGTAGGAGCAGGGGGAGCAAACCAAGGAATTGGAAACAAAGATTGACCAGCTTACTGAGAAGTTTGTGATTTATGTCGATGCCATCCACCATGGTAGATTCATTACTCAGGATGCACCGCAATACACTGTTATCAAGAAGAAGTTGATGACGAAGGTCCATTCAACTGTTGAAGGACCCCTGAGGATAAAATTTGGCCATTGGGGCCTCCAGTAGTGGATAAAACACCACTGCGCCGCAAGAGGGAAGCTCTCAGGAGACTCCCATTCATTTGGACGAGGATCTGGTAACCATCAATTAGGAGTGACTTCTTCAACCTTGTCACACCCAACATACATATATATATATACGTAAATAAAAAAAGTTAAATTGATGTGAACGGTAACTATATAATAACACACGATCCCCCCTATACCATACTACAAGTTAATTTATGTGCTGCATAGAATTATGTTGATTATGGTTTTGGACTTATGATACTGACATACATCCCTATGGCTCATCGACTTGTCTGTACATGACGTGCATTAAATCGGAAATGGTAATTTTGGTCCGACCCGCAGCCTCTGCCGGCGTCGAGTCATTAGTTGCATTTATGTCCATCGTCCACGTTTCGGCGGGTGGCATGGCTCACCCGCTTGGCCATGTGACACATCGGGTTCTGCCCTCTCGGCCTTCCAGCTCTGGCTTTCCGCGCTACATCGACGGTGGAGATTTACCCTTCAGATCGGAGGGCTGGGGTAAGTTCAAGGGTTTTGGGTTTATACTTAAGTCCATGGGAACGAGCCTGGGGTTCATTTGTTCTATGAAGACCGCTCGACTCCTCTCTGATTGCTCAGGCACCGGTTCGATTCCACGCCGCCCTGGAATTCAGTTGACAGCACCGAGGCTGTGGGTTTGCCCATCGAGAGCTCGCACAGGTATTGCTTTTCCGCCTGCTAGTATAATTCTTCCACTTTTCATTTCTGTTGTTTGCGCTCAGGGTTATGGTTGTTCACCGGTCTGAATGCTCAAACTGATTGGGGTTTTTCGTTGCTGTGGATGTGTCTGCAGATGGTGCTTGTTTCGAGCCCCTTACCGACAGCGGACTCTTAGCTTTGGCGCCTCGGCTCTCTCGGCACCTTCCAGGTAAGAGATCAACATTGGTTGCTGGGTGCTTGGGTTCTAAGGCTCCTCCTACCACAATGTATCAATAACTTGTGATTATTGCAGTCTATGTTCTAATATTTGTTTTCCTTTCGTTATGGTCCTGATGAGGTATATCCTGAGGGATCCTCACAGCGTGTATGCATGTCCCAATCTCAGGGTTTATATCTTCGACCTGCTCTGGTGAGATATGAGACACGGCAGATCTTCTGTGTTAGATCTCGTTCGGCTGATGATTTGGGTTCGGCGATCTTGCCCTTTCGGGATTTTGGGCTTTAATGCCTCTGTGTATATAAGTTTGTACAGACTATAAATGGACTGGCCATTAGGCCGAACTTACTGGTTAACGTTTTCCCCAATCTGGGCAAATCTACATATTTTGATTCGATCATATAAAATGTTTTGTTTTTCAAAGTTTATACTACTAGTACTATATTCAAATCTTTGCATTCTGTGTTTGTTTGATTCCTCTATTAGTTATAAGCCTAAACAATACTCTTAATGACGGCAGTTTGTATTTGATATATCGTATGGTTTCACCATCTCTGTTGCATTCATGTTTTATTTTCTAAATAATATGCTGAATTCTGAGATTCAACAGTCTCCTATGTTTTCTAATGATTCGCTTATCTCATTTCTGTTGGAGCTCAATAGGAAGATTTACAGTCCGGCAGATTCTTGCACAGGGACTTAAGATGTCTCTGTCGCTTGTTTCCGGCATACTAGCAGCTAGTTACATACTACGGTAGTCTAGACCGTTTATCCCATTATGTGTTTTCTTCCTTGGGATACCCCTGTCACTCCGGTTATTTCTTTAAAATGTCTGTCAATAAATATTCTGTCATGTTAAATAGATCTATCCACCTGATTTAACTATTTTAAACAACATGATAGCAATAAAAGATATGGTCACAAAGTTTATTCCTCAACTATTGTAAATCCCACTGTATAGTCAGCATTCACTAATTAATTAATTTCTCGGCATAATGAACTCGTACCTGGTTCACCAGTGTTGTAAATAGGCACTTCAGTAAGTTCACCTGCATTCCAAATTTTCTCTTACCACCCAACCTTGAGATCCATCTATAAGACTGGATTCTCCCCCCGAGCTATCTTGCAGGCCTACAGCCCTCAACAAGATATGTGCACCTTGTGCCTGGTTATCTGGTCCTTACCAGACTTAACCAGTTTCTTGTATCTTTTCTCTTTTTCCTTTCTCCTGGAAAAAAAAATCCTTCTGTCTGTCCCAACAGCACAGAATTTCCCCCACTCCTAGGACTTTTCCTGTTTGGGAGGGTGGTTTTAATCAGTTATCATAACTGACTTTCTTTCTTTAAAAACCTCCTCTAAGAGGCTGCCAGCATTCCAAGAAATATATTTAAATTTTTCAATAAAGTAATATATTAAATTTTTGTGTTTTGTTTTTTGTAAAATAAAAACAACAAACTGCCACACTATCTTTTACCATAGTAAAATTCCACATTTACATTTTCCGGGGTCATCACATCTCCCCCTCCTGTGATTGGACATCGTCCCGATGTCTGTTTCCTCTAAACAAGTTCGGGTAAGCTTCTTTAAGAAGTTCCTCATACTCCCAAGTGGCCTCATCAGGCCCATAGTGCTGCCACTGCACTTTAGCCTGGGTAATAACCCGCTCCCACAGCCGCACTTCTCTCCGGTCGAGGATGTTCAGTGGTTCGACCAGAACCTCGCCTTCCGGCTCGACCTGCAACCAACAACAATTTCAGTTACTTTTCGGTCTGAGGTCAAAGCTTAGCTAGAACAACCAGATTGATTCTTACCCGTACATCCTGCCATTTGATCACATGTTTAGGATCATAGACGTATTTTTTTAGTACAGAAACATGGAAAACATTATGGATCTTAATATGACTTGGCAGGGCGAGTTGGTAAGCTACTGGCCCCACTCTTGCCAAGATTTGAAAAGGTCCAAAATAGCGAGGAGCAAGTTTGGCACACCCACTCCACTGCAAGGTACTCCTTCTGGCTTGAATTCTTACAAAAACATGGTCTCCGACCTGAAATTCTTTGAATCTTCTCTTCCGGTCTGCAAAACTTTTTTGTCTGTCCTGGGCAGCCTTTAAATTGGTACGCACCTTTTTCACCATGTCTTCCATTTCCTTGAGCATTTCTGGGCCAAACCTTAATCTATCCTCAGGTCCACCCCAGCCTTAGGGTGTGCGGCATTTCCGCCCATACAAGACCTCAAAGGGACTCAACTGTGTTGACGTGTGATACCCATTATTATATGCAAATTCAACCAGGTGATGATATTCTTCCCATTGAGTTGGTTTCAGCATTACACATGCTCTCAACATGTCCTCCACCACCTGGTTCACTCGTTCTGTTTGGCCATCGGTCTGGGGATGATAGGCTGTGCTGAAGTTCAGCTGTGTTCCTAGTTCAGCAAACAATGCTCTCCAAAAAGTTGATGTGAACTTAACATCACGATCAGATATTATTATCTTCGGGAGTCCATGTAGTTTGAACACATTTTGCATGAAAATATGAGCAATTTGTACAACCTTATACGTGGACTGCACAGGTATGAAGTGTGCTGCCTTACTCAGCTTATTTACCACTACCATAATGGAATCATTGTTTTTCTTTGTCCGAGGTAACCCAGTTATAAAATCCATGGAAATAGTTTCGCATTTCCATTCTGGAATGGGTACGGGTTGTAGCAACCCTGCTGGATGTAAATGCTCTGCCTTAATCTGTTGACACTCCAGGCACCGTGCCAAGTATTCAGCTACATTCTTTTTCATTCCGGGCCAATAGTATTCTTTTCGAAGTACAGTGATCATTTTTTGGTATCCTGGGTGCCCGGTATAGTGGCTGATGTGAAATTCATCTAGAATCAGATTTCTAAGATCATCTTTGTTAGGCACATACAGCCTCTTATTAAAGTACAGCATTCCGGCATCATCTAATTCATATCCCTGCTGTGTTTCCCTACCAGAAAGTTGTTGTACCTGCTGTTTAATTTGCTGATAATCAGCATCTTGATCAGCTGCTATTTTTATCCTTTCAAATAAGGTACTCTGCCATTTACTGACTGAAATTTTGCACAAGCACTGCACCTTTCGACTCAACGCATCAGCTACACGGTTCTCCTTCCCCTTTAAGTGTTTAATTTCAAAATCGAAACCATTTAGAAAATCCGCCCAGCGGGCTTGCCTCGTATTTAAGGTGGGTTGGCTGAAATAGTTTGTTAGACTATGATGGTCTGTTAACAACAGAAATTTCCTTCCCAAGAGATAATGTCGCCACATCTTGAGTGCATGAATAACGACTGCCAACTCCAAGTCATAGGCAGAGTATTTCTGCTCATGTTCCTTTAGTTTTCTTGATTCATATGCAATTACTCTTCCTTCCTGCATCAGTACTCCGCCCACACCCTCTTTAATTGCGTCGGTACATACCACGTAATCCTTATTAGGATCAGCTATACTCAGAATGGGTGCGATGGTGAGTAAATGTTTAAGCTGCTCAAAGCTCCGCTGACACTCCGGGGTCCATTTGAATACCTTCCCTTTCTTTTGTAAAGAGGTGATAGGGTATGCTACCCTTGAAAAACCCTCCACGAACCTTCTATAATAACCAGCTAGCCCCATAAAGGACCTAATATCTGCCACATCCTTTGGTATGGGCCATTCCATTATAGTCCTTATTTTTTCAGGGTCTACTGCAATCCCCTCCTTGGTGATTATATGGCCTAAGTATTGTATCTCTTCCCGGAAGAAATCACACTTACTAAACTTAGAATATAACTGATGCTCCTGCAGAGTTTGTAGTACCACTCTAAGATGTTCCTCATGCTCCTCCCTCGATCGGGAGTAGATCAGAATATCATCAATAAATATCAACACAAATTTATCTAAGAACCTGTGAAACACACTGTTCATCAAACACATAAAGGTAGCAGGTGCATTGGTCAAGCCAAAAGGTAGCACCACAAACTCGTAATGCCCATACCGTGTTTTGAAAGCTGTCTTAGCGATATCTTCCTCTTTGATTCTAATCTGGTGATAACCAGATCGCAAATCGATCTTAGAGAACACTGTTGTCCCCTTCACTTGATCGAAAAGTTCATCAATCCGAGGTAAAGGGTATTTATTTTTGATCGTGAGCTTATTCAGCTGACGATAATCGATACACATCCGAAGAGTTCCATCTTTCTTTTTGACAAATAACACTGGGGCTCCCCATGGTGATACGCTGGGGCGTATGTAATTTTTGTCTAGCAGCTCTTGCAGTTGCATTTTTAATTCTGTTAATTCTGGTACGCTCATTCGGTAAGGTGCCCGCGACACTGGTGCTGCCCCCGGGGTCAATTCGATGGTAAAGTCTACATCTCTTTTAGGTGGCAACCCCGGTATCTCCTCTGGAAAAACATCTGCGAATTCTTGTACTACTGGAATGTTGTCCAGCGTAGCTGTTTTATCCTTTTGATTTGCGTAGCCCACCTGAATGGCGTAAATCTGACATTTCTTTTTGATGCATTTAGCTAGCTGGGATGTTGTAATGGGTCGGATCTGCACGAGGTGCTTGATTCCTTGCAGTTCTTGCTGCTCCCCAAGGTCATCCTTATAATAGATGGTTTTTGTCTTATAGTTTACTAATGACCAGTGTTTCTCTAGCCAATCCATCCCAATAAGTATGTCATACGAACCCAACGGTAGTACATTCAGATCTACTACTATTGGTTGTCCTGCTACGGTTAAAGAACAATTATTTATTTTTGCCAGGACCTATCTCTTGGCTCCCGTAGCTAATTGCACCAGCCATGGATTTCTGAATTTTTCAGATTGTAACTTACACTATTCTACTATCTTTGGGCTAATATAACTTAAAGTAGCTCCTGGATCAATGAGAACAGCTATAGAAAGATTTGAAATCTTACCTTCAAATTCCACTATAGTCGGCTGGTATTCCGCTTGACGATCCTCCAGGGCTGCGTTAATCCTTGGTACACTACGTACCACATCCCCAACGGTCGATGCTTCATGAATCTGGGATATCTGATCCGTACCCTTCCGCTGTGGGCAGTTCTTGACATAATGGGGTCCTCCACAGCCCCAGCATTGAACTGGAGGTCTAGCCATTCCTTCACCCTCCAGCCTAACAGGCTGTTCGCTTACTCTGGTCTCACTTGTTGGCCGAGCCCGGGGTGCACCTCTTGCTACAGTTCTGCTGTGCAATCCTTTTCCAGCTCCCTTACTACCATTGCTGCGACTTCCTTTACTATTTCCGACAGTCCGACTACCCCTTCTTTCGTTCCATCTTTTATTTGGAGCATCACCCTTCTATTTATTCTGTTGGTAACAGATTCTAGCTTTGCGGATAGCTTCATACATTGTTCTAGGATTGTCAAACTCGATCCTTTCTCTTATATATAGAGGTAAGCTGCTCACAAACCTTTGCACCTTGGCTTTTTCCTCCTTAATATAACGTACATAACGAAGCAGAGAAGTAAAACGGTTAATAAATTTGTCCATAGTCTGCTGTCCCAGCCGTAAATCATGGAATTCCCTCGCTTTTTCATCGTAAAAGCGCTCGGTCAGATATATCTCTTTGAAGTATTTCTGAAACTTCTCCCATGTGATGGTCCGTTCACTTACCCCCTTGACAATCTTGATTTCCTCCCACCACAGGGTTGCTTTACCTTGCAACTGGAAAATGGCCAGTCGGGCCTTCAGGTTATGGTCATACTCGTACAACTGAAAATATTTGTTCATGTTAATTAACCATGCTTCAGCCGCTTCTTCCTGTTCCCCATCGAAATGTGGGGGTTTAATTTTCCGAAATTCTCCCTGCAGCTCCATCCTCTGACGTTTTGAAGTTTGCTGTTCAAGTACATTATCAGAATGGTCCTCCTTACCCTCTGAATTTTTAGGTCCAGTTTGATAGTTTTGTTCTTCTATCATCCTCTGTTGTTCTGCACTGGGATTAGCTAAGGGTGGGCTCTGCCTATCTGACAAACTCTTCAGAATTCTCTCTTGTTCCACCGTCAAACGTGCGTTTTCCTCTCGTAACTGCGCCATCTCATTCTTCAACTCCTGAACAGTCTCCAGTATTGCGAGGTTTGTACTGCGTGTTTCCTCGCCAAGTTGTACCCATAGCTCTGGGTTTTGCCGAGGGGCGCTGCCGGCTCCCTGCATTTCACTGGTCTTTTTTTTTTAGTTGGCTATCAGCTGTTGTGTTCCTGTATCTCACCCATAAAATAGGCAGAAACAACAGTTAGTTGGTTTATCATCTCTCTTTACATATGTTTGGGATAATTTATTTATTTATTTATTTTTTTTGCACAGTGGAACATGTCGTTCCTGAGGCCACAGTGTTGAAACTGGGCTCTGATACCAATTTGTCACACCCAACATACATATATATATATATATATATATACGTAAATAAAAAAAAGTTAAATTGATATGAACGGTAACTATATAATAACACATGATCCCCCCTATACCATACTACAAGTTAATTTATGTGCTGCACAGAATTATGTTGATTATGGTTTTGGACTTATGATACTGACATACGTCCCTATGGCTCATCGACTTGTCTGTACATGACGTGCATTAAATCGGCAATGGTAATTTTGGTCCGACCCGCAGCCTCTGCCGGCGTCGAGTCATTAGTTGCATTTATGTCCATCGTCCACGTTTCGGCGGGTGGGATGGCTCACCCGCTTGGCCATGTGACACATCGGGTTCTGCCCTCTCGGCCTTCTCGCTCTGGCTTCCCGTGCTGCATCGACGGTGGAGATTTACCCTTCAGATCGGAGGGCTGGGGTAAGTTCGAGGGTTTTGGGTTTATACTTAAGTCCATGGGAACGAGCCTGGGGTTCATTTGTTCTATGAAGACCGCTCGACTCCTCTCTGATTGCTCAGGAACTGGTTCGATTCCACGTCGCCCTGGAATTCAGTTGACAGCACCGAGGCCGTGGGTTTGCCCATCGAGAGCTCGCACAGGTATTGCTTTTCCGCCTGCTGGTATAATTCTTCCACTTTTCATTTCTGATGTTTGCGCTCAGGGTTATGGTTGTTCACCGGTCTGAATGCTCAAACTGATTGGGGTTTTTCGTTGCTGTGGATGTGTCTGCAGATGGTGCTTGTTTCGAGCCCCTTACCGACAGCGGACTGTTAGCTCTGGTGCCTCGGCTCTCTCGGCACCTTCCAGGTAAGAGATCAACACTGGTTTCTGGGTGCTTGGGTTCTAAGGCTCCTCCTACCACAATGTATCAATAACTTGTGATTATTGCAGTCTATGTTCTAATTTTGTTTTCCTTTTGTTACGGTCCTGATGAGGTATATCCTGAGGGGATCCTCACAGCTTGTATGCATGTCCCAATCTCAGGGTTTATATCTTCGACCTGCTCTGGTAAGATATGAGACACGACAGATCTTTTGTGTTAGATCTCGTTCGGCTGATGATTTGGGTTCGGCAATCTTGCCCTTTCGGGATTTTAGGCTTTAATGCCTCTGTGTATATAAGTTTGTACAGACTATAAATGGACTGGCCATTAGGCCAAACTTACTGGTTAACGTTTTCCCCAATCTGGGCAAATCTACATATTTTGATTCGATCATATAAAATGTTTTGTTTTTCAAAGTTCATACTACCAGTACTATATTCAAATCTTTGCATTCTGTGTTTGTTTGATTCCTCCATTAGTTATAAGCCTGAACAATACTTTTAACGACGGCAGTTTGTATTTGATATATCGTATGGTTTCACCATCTCTGTTGCATTCATGCTTTATTTTCTAAATAATATGCTGAATTTTGAGATTCAACAGTCTCTTATGTTTTCTAATGATTCGCTTATCTCATTTCTGTTGGAGTTCAATAGGAAGATTTACAGTCCGGCAGATTCTTGCACAGGGACTTAAGATGTCTCTGTCGCTTGTTTCCGGCATACTAGCAGCTAGTTACATACTACGGTAGTCTAGACCGTTTATCCCATTATGTGTTTTCTTCCTTGGGCTACCCCTGTCACTCCGGTTATTTCTTTAAAATGTCTGTCAATAAATATTTTGTCATTTTAAATAGATCTATCCACCTGATTTAACTATTTTAAACAGCATGATAGCAATAAAAGATATGGTCACAAAGTTTATTCCTCAACTACTGTAAATCCCACTGTATAGTCAGCATTCACTACTTAATTAATTTCTCGGCAAAATGAACTCGTACCTGGTTCGCCAGTGTTGTAAATAGGCACTTCAGTAAGTTCACCTGCATTCCAAATTTGCTCTTACCACCCAACCTTGAGATCCATCTATAAGACTGGATTCTCCCCCCGAGCTATCTTGCAGGCCTACAACCCTCAACAAGATATGTGCACCTTGTGCCTGGTTATCTGGTCCTTACTAGACTTAACCAGTTTCTTGTATCTTTTCTCTTTTTCTTTTCTCCTGGAAAAAAAAATCCTTCTGTCTGTCCCAACAGCACAAAATTTCCCCCACTCCCAGGACTTTTCCTGTTTGGGAGGGCGGTTTCAATCAGTTATCATAACTGACTTTCTTTCTTTAAAAACCTCCTCTAAGAGGCTGCCAGCATTCCAAGAAATATATTTAAATTTTTCAATAAAGTAATATATTAAAGTTTTGTGTTTTGTTTTTTGTAAAATAAAAACAACAAACTGCCACACTATCTTTTACCATAGTAAAATTCCACATTTACATTTTCCGAGGTCATCAAAAACCTCCTTTTTGTTTTTCTTCCTCCGCAGAGGTTTTTCTTTCATGGAGGAAAATCACTCTTGCTATGGTTTTCTTCTATTCTCTCGATTTCTATACTCTCAGTTTTGAGAATGATGTAAAGAGGGTTCTTCTCGGTTTCCACCTTTGGACTCAGAATCCACTTTTGACATGGATACAGTGTAAAAAATATAAATCCCTATCCATTTTAGGGATTTATGTTAGGTCTTGTGTCGGTATCTCTCTCCCACACAACCCAAATTTTTTAATCTATTAGTTTCCACAGCAATATATTTGATTTTATTCACAAAAAAAAACATATAAGTTACAGTGTACATGACTTATATCATAGGGTTTTGTGTGTATATATTTAAACTATTGCATGAGATAGTGGAGCTTCAAATTTTTTACTATTGGCTAAATTTAGTTTGACTCTAACGTGCGTGAAATTTTTTTTAATAATCAAACTCTTCCTAAGTTTATTTGGGACCAAGTTTAGGGTTATTTAGGGGCATAGTTATTATTAAATGACGTGCATAAGTCAAACAGTCATAGCTTGGAAAAAACCTATTGGTAAATAGGGGGCACAACTATAGAATTATTGTATGTATAAGGGAGTATTGCACACCACATATCTTAATTGTACACATTAGTATGAGAAAAGCATCAAAACACGTATAACCTGGTTAACATATATGTGTCACGGTTGCTAAATTACACTTTCCTTATGGATAAGGACACAGTTTCAGACTGTTATGCACAATTATTTTAAGCATACATTATCAGATTAAATAACATGTGGGCACTCTCTGCGAAAGTGAAATACACAGAAGAGTGTGTTCATTTTATATGAGATATTTGTTTTATGCATAGAGCAAAAGAATATGAAGACTTATCTTTTGGAATTGAAAATTTACCTTGTAATTGAAAGGGATACTCATGGCTTGCATGTAGGGCTCATTTGAGAGGTTACAATGAGTTTCATTGGCATTCTTACATGCACGGATGGGTCAAGATTTTCACAATTAACCTGAGTTAAAACTTGAGTAAGATGGTAGATATTCATAATCAAGCTTGAAGAATAAACTCAAAATATGTGGGGTATTTGATTCTTAAACTATATCTATCTTATAATTCATTAATTAAAGTAAGTTGCACTTATAATGAATTTATTTAGTCTTTGAATAGCTATAGTAGCAATGTGGGGAGGAGAAACTCTAAAAGGCTACACTAAAACAAAGGGTTTTGCAATGTTGGATTATGGTGGAATAACGAGTAATGCAAAGAAATAATCAACATGTTAGTTGTTGTTTGAATAATGAATTGGTTACTTTTATTGTGCCTACTTATTGAATGAAGTGAAGGTTTAAATTCTACTTATTATATGTTGTGGAAGTTTGTCAAAACTTAAATTATTGTTGAATGATCTTAAATCGGTCTAAGATACTCGCATAGTCTTAGATGTTCACAGTAGAGTGGGAGGAATGAACAATTGGTGACAATTATAAAGTATGTGGTATGAAATTTTAAATTGTCTTTCAATTTAATATTTTGTGATATTTATGCATCTACATATAATGATGTGGTTCATTTTTGGATATGGTCTTGTCAGTAGTTGAACTGTTTAATTCACCATATTGAAGGGAACTAAACTATATTAAGTCATTACTCTGATATTCTATATAAACATATGTATTTAATAAGATGGAACCTACAGGTTTTCTTTGAATAAAGCAATATTCTAATAATTGTAACTGAGTAGTGCAAGAAGCACTAGTTAAGTAACACCCCTCCATTGTATGTAAAACTCTTCTAACATAAGCCAAGAAAAGTTAGATTTGGTGTGTAACAAGAAAAGTAAATACTTTAATATTAAATAAATAAAATAATTTAATCACTTGGAAAAGAAAGGCACCAAGAGATGAGATTCCTGCCAAATCCCATAGGTGTATGGGAAGGGATAATTCTTTCATGATAGGGCTTCTAGATCTAATTCTAGATAAGCTTGATGCATTGGAGATAATTATCCATTAAGTTACTTAGCTGAATAAATATGCTAAGATTAAGAAACCTAAAATCCTTGTTGGAGAGAGTGGCACGGTTTTATGAGGAAAAGCCTTGCGAGAGAGAAAGGTGCTATTTTTCGAGAAAAGCCTAAGAAAATGGATAAAAGTATCCATAAATGTGAGATGCCAGTAATTGAACTCATATCATGATAGAAGGTATTAAATACGCATTGAGGAGATCAATAGGGGGCAGTTGATCTATGGAAAAAACTCTCGACTCGTGGGTGAACTCGTGAAAACCAATTGTAGTTTGGGTGGCGGTGCTTGGTTTTCCAAGTGACATTCTTTCAGATAGTCTGGTTTGCATGAGATTTTTTGTATGTTGGCCCCTTACTCTTTATGTTTTCAATTCATTTAGCATACGAGAGAATTTTTTTGAGTTGTATTTTATTATTAGACAGTTGAATAAATTGCATGTGACTGCTATGCTTGAGTAGAATTTTCTATGTTAACTTTTTCTATGAGATGGTTATATATGTTTGCATGTCAAAATTAATGCACATAAATGTAATCCAAGTTAAATTTAGTGAAGGAACATAATATGTGGGGTTTAAGCAATAATTTTTATGTTGTCACATCTTTAAACTTGTGTGTTATCTCAGTTTTTAAGATGGTGAACAATTATGTATGAGACACTATGTATGATTAACCATTATCTTCTAAGGATTGAAATCCTAAGGTTCAGGTCATCTATGTTATGCATTATGTATCATGGAGGAAATTTCATTCAATGAGGCTCTTTTAGATAATTATTCATATTACATAAGATATATATGTTAGCAATACATTTTATTATGGTAGTAGGACTATGATCATGCTAGCTGCAATATATTTATGGTAATGTTTCCATTAATGTTGAAGATGAGTTAGCAAAGGAGTGAAGTCCTTACGCATAATATTGTCTTGTTAAATGCCCAGGTTTGATTGTTCCTCTGAGTTGGAATACATGCATAAAGGTTGACTTGGAAGGTAGTATTAAAGTCTATTCATTGAACCTAAGAGTCCACATCTTGGATCTAGTGAAGAATAGTAGGTAGTTGGTGGTATAATTCAATGGGGAGATCTGTCATTATGCTTTCACTCCTCAGCAAGTTCTACAACCTACACAATACAACGAATCAGATGGTTTGCTCTCGGTTTTCCTATTAGATGTGTATTGTATGCAGGTGATGGTTATGCTTCAAGCCCATCAAGTTTTTTTTCAATTTTACATCACTTAATATTTCCTTTTTCATTTAACGTAAATTATTCATCCCACACTAATTTTTATTATTGATTCTCTTTTGATTGCATGGGTTCCTCTCCTAGAGTTATAGCTGGGATTCATATCACTTCTAGATATGGTTTCAGCTTGATAGCTTCACATCTTTGGCCAATAGGTATTCATAATTGAATTTTCCTTAGCTTTATTAGAAAGATTAGCCAACCCTATATCCTATAACTATACTTAAAGGGTTACTTATCCCAATTACAAGAATACGTAGAATATTTTGGTGGCCTTTCTAGTCCCTTGAATAGGTAAAACCTTCATTATGTTTCCCTTCACGTAATTTCTTAGTATTATCTCTCTATTGAAACTAATCGTTCCTCGTAGAAATTACAGGTTTTGCAGGTATTAAGCTGGACCTATTGTTCCTTCTGGAAATCACGGGCTTTGTGGGTATTAAGCTGGACATTTTTCTCATTAAAGGATTTCCTTGCTCGAATATGGCAGTCATTACAACCGCTTCTCTCAATTTCTTATCAAGGTCTTATTGTTGTATTAACAGGGACTTATGTTGATAACCTTATTGAAGCACCAAGTTTTACGACCTAGTTTTTATAATTAAATCCGTTGATGGTAATGTTTCTCTTTGAGGTTTTTACCGAAATGTTTTTCCATATAAAACCCATTTTTTATATTTACAGTCAGCGTTTAGCAGTAGCTTGTATGAGATTAACAATGTATCTTTTATTTCTTAAAACCCTTATTTCAGAATTTCACCTGGGTTAAGTCTTGCCATAATTTCAATGGATATACATATATCTATGCCGTTCATTACTTGGTACTGTACCAAGTAAAATTTGGCTAGGTTACATACTAATTTTTTTTTTTTTTTTCCGTAAGCTTGTTTATACTAGCATATCTTGTCGACATGGTTTGAAGGGAGTAAATTTGGTTATGTTACATGCTACATTTATTTCTTCCTTAAGTATTTCCTTGACTTTATTTATACTAGAATATCCATTACACATGGTTTGAAGGGAGTGCGGCCTCTCCCAAGGTAGACACACCCTTCAAAAATTACAACTTCTAAGGTGAATGACTTCTTTCGATTTGATATATTAACTTCATTTTGATTTTATATAAAATATTTATATATTAAAATTTTATTCATTTAGATTTAAAAAAATAAATTGAGAATTCATGTAAAAATTGGTTAATAATAAATTTTGTTAATTTCTTATTAATTCAATTTATTATATTCAATATAAAATCTCTAGAATATATTAAACGTCAATATATTAATATTTGTTTTATATTAATATTAAACAACAATATCTCTATTAATGTTAATTAATATTATTATTATTATATTTTCACATGACTATTAATATTATTATTAAATAGAGATATTAATATTAAATATATATGTCTGTGTAAGAATATATTTTGCATATATACATTAATGTGAATATTTTTTTATGTAAATATTTTTATTAAACATTACACTTAATAAATTTAGATTTATTTAGGTTTAGTGATGTTAGGATAAAAATATTTGCTAATTTTATATCATTTGGTTCATGTAGCCTAATGTAATTCATAACTAGAGGTTTCGAAATTTAGTTTTTTTAACATTAAAAAAAATTGTTTTATGTTAATATTTATATTCAAAATAAAAGATTGATATTGATATTTAAATTATATTAATAGAAACATTATAACATCAATATTGAACATAGACATTAATATAAACATAATTATAGGTTTACTAACATTAATAATATTGGATTATAGAGATTAAGTTTAAAAAATTGTCGAATTTTGTTCATTGTTGTAATAAAGTTGTGATCGTTCATTTGATTTTATACAATGTATATATGTGAAGCTTTTCTGTATGTGTATATTGTAAATTATGTATGTATGTTGATTTGAATTTTATTCAACATTAAGTTATTTTGTTGATATCAAATGTGTTTTTTTTCTTATGTTAGGTGATTTCATTGTTTGAGCATGGACCTAGGTATTTGGAGTTGTCTTCCTTTTGAAATTCTTGAAATTGTCTTCCTCTCGCTCCCTTTATCGGTTGTGATAAACTTTAGCATTGTCTGTAAGCAATGGAAGAATGTTTTGCAAAACACTTCTTTCTTACTGTGTTGCAGTCATGTCTCTACAAACAAATTTGGATGTATGGTTCCTTCCCTCAATAATGAAGACAATTATTTTGTTGTTGAATACCTTAATTGGAATGTTCACATACCTTATTTTCATTTGCAATTCATAGATTCAAGATACATAGTAGAGTCGATTTTTGGACCAACGGTAATTTTATCCTCACCAACATAATTCTCCCACACACACAACTATTTTGTAACTAATCTATTTATAAATGCCTTTAAAAACATAAGGCCAATATGAATTGGAGACTCAGGATTCTTTTCAATATTGGAAAATGTAAGCAGCAAAAAATATGATTGGGTTATTCTAAAACATATGTATGATAGAATGTAGTCTAAATTTTATGTTTGCAGTAGTCTTGATAGGGTTTGGGAAAGGGTTTATCTTCAATTTGGTGAAACTTCACCCACTAAAAATGGAGTGTTTTATAAAAGTAATTTTTTTTAGCTCTATCTAGATAAGGAGTATGAAGATTATCCTTGGGATGGGTATACAATCTATTGCTTTGATGTAATAAAAAATGAATGGGGTTTTTCATTTGTTCCAATCACTAGCATACAGTGTATGTCATAGCAATATACATCGATTAGTTGATATTCCTTGTCAATGATTGCTCCACTTTTGTATGGCCAATTGAATAACTAATCATTTCTAATTTGGTCATCCATGTGTTGAACGAATAATTGACTACTTTGAGGATGATTGAGGTTTCAGATGGAAGTTGTTGGAATAAATTTCTACAGATATAAATAGAAAATGTCCTAGTTATCTTCCCTTTCAAACAGTCCATGGTGTGGTTATTATGTGAAGTTGCATTCCTTTCCTATTATATGACATGATGACTTGCATCATTTTTCCAACAGATATTGATATTTCAACTCATGAACAGATGTCTGGGTTTTGCTACCCAACGCCCATGGATTGCAATGATTTGATTGAGTATGGAATATGTTTGGCAATCACTCCCTATATGGATTTTGGTTATGAGATTCCATCATTGGATATGGATATGGATTCTTAGGCTATTAGTATTCTTAGGAGTTCCTATAAATATTTTCATTTTATATACTCTATATGGATGTGGAAAATATTTCATATATATATATATATATATATTATTTTATTTTATTTTATTTTAATTTATTTTATTTAATTTTTTATTTATTTAATTTTTTATTTTTATTTTTATTTTTTTTTTTTCCCTGGTGGTTCATGGACACCCGCGGTCACTGGGTGGCTGCTACGTCCATGGAACTATCCGAGCTTGATCAAGTATCGAGCCCCGCGGCCAATAGCTAGGCCTAACCCTATGACCTCCTGAACAGCGAGGCACTTATTTGACCAGTTGAGCTAACCCTTGGGGCATCAAAGGGGGTAGGGTGCAACACTAGGACTTGGAAAATATTTAATATTATTTCCCCTAAATTTTTGTTAATTACATGTAAATGTGTTTGGATTCTATGCCTTTTTATTTGTTTGTATAGTTATAATTATTATGCCTTATGTTACACATGTTATTTGTATTAGTTTTTTTCATTGATTCTCAAACAATGTTATATCTTAATGTACATTTTAATATTTGCATTTATCTCTTGATAGTATATAGTTCTAAAGTTTTAGATATACTTCCAAGTCATATAATTCTTACAGTATTGTGTCCCAATTCTATGGGTTGTGTTTTCATTGTAATATGATACATGAAAATTTAGACTCTTTTGTTTAAGCCATTTGGAAAAATTCATTTTCTTTTTTATCCATTTCGAAAAATTCATTTTTTTTTTAGCCATTTCGAAAAATCCTTATACATTTTGATAAGTTTATATGGTTGGAAAAATTAACATAACACATTTTATGTTTTTTTGCGATTGCCAAAAAAAACTTGTGCCTTTTTCATTCTTTTGTGTTTTTTTATGTTAGGTATATGTTATGTTCCATGTTTATGGTTCCGTAATGAATATTTTATTATTCATTGTAGACATGTCATATGAAGGCACAAGAAAGCATATAAGAAAATGAAAATTGTCACTAGCATCACATGAAAAGTGTAATGAAAGTAATATTTTACAATGCCAACAAAATAAGGATGCCGTAAATGAGCATAGGAGAGCTACATGTCATAAAAGAACGAGTGAAGCCACTCTTAAAAATGATTTTATAATTCCTCGTAAGTATTGTACTATGGATGATGTAATGGAAAGAACATTTCTTGTTGATAGTTCATTATCATAATATGCTCCTCATCAGTATAATGTTGGTGTTCAATGCTCTCCTGAAAATGTTCATAATATTGGGGAAACATCTTGCAATAGGAAAGAACATCATATCAATAATGTGGATGCAAATGTACACCCTAACCATTTCGTGTCTATAATTGCATGTTTCAACCAAAGCCAAAGGTTTCAAAACATCCATGGTGGAGGTAATGATAACATTGTGTGTGATGATTTGGATGATAGCTTAATTGGCCATGTGTTTGATAATTTGGAGCCAGTTTCTTGAGACATTGGATCTTCAAATCCCCCTTCTCAAAGTAATGTGGTCCCACCAAGGCAATCATTCATCCTTGATATCATTTCACATGTAACAATGGAGGTTACACAATGATATTTTGATTTTTGGTGTGCTAGTGGTTGTTTTATTGCATTCCTCTATATACAAACTTTTATTTACTAAACTTATAAGCTCTTTTATTCTCTTGTAATAGGATACAACTTGTTTTAATGGAAGCCTAGAAATTAATTCCCAAAGTGTTCCATCTACTAATTTGAGAAGTGAAGATGAAGCATGTCATAACCTTCCTGTGCATTCTCCTAGACGATCAAATTGCCAAACTAGTGTAAATTTTCAATGCTTTTTATTTTCTTTTCATTTTCTGAATTTCTAGTTGGTTAGACATTGAATTTTGTGGCATATTTCATTTTCTTCAAATAGGACACAACTCATTTCAGTGGAGGCATACAAATTAACTTCCTAGATGTTCCATCTACTGATGTTAGAAGTGAAAAGGAACCATCTCATATAGTTCATCCACATCGCCAAGTAGATGTAAATGTTGAGTGCATTTGATATTTTTCTCATTTTCTCATTTATAGTTGGTTGGATATTGTATTTTATAACATTTTATGGAAAAAAAACATGATTTCATCTGATCAGGTTGGAGAACTGGAATCCAAAGAATCAAATTGTAAAACTAATGTATATGTTCAATGTATTTGATTTGTTTTCCATTTTTTAATCTTTATTTGATGGAAATTTAGTTTTATATTTTGTTGAAACAAGAAACCACTCATTTGAATAGAGGCATAGAAACTAACTCCCCAGATGTTCCATCCGCTAATGTTAGAAGCAAAAATTAGCCATCTCATAACCCTCATCCACATCAAGGAACAAATATATATTTTGAATGCATTTGAATTTTTTTCAATTTTTTTCATTTATAATTAGTTGGAAATTAAATTTTAAAATCTTTTATGACGAAGAGACCTTTATATCCTCTCAGGTCCACGAAATGCAGGCCATAAATTTTGAAAGGCCCTATCATAGATCCATTCCACATGCTTCAAATTTGGGAATGGAATCTCATCTTCCTCAAGATGAAGTACATTTTAGAAGAAATTTTACTTTTCCAAATGGTTCTCAACATGGTCCGACCTATAGTGATCATATTCATTTTGATGAAAATATGATTGTAGTGAATAAAATATTTTGAGCAAAGATAGATATTTTTTCTGTTGTCCAAATATGGCACATTTTCCAAGAATCATATCCCATAGTCTATGTTTTGAGACATTCTGAATGACCTGTTTGCAGATGATGAAAGATTGAAAGAGATGCCCATCGTTTTTCTCAATATCATAACATGGATCCTGGTAAGCAACCTCATATTTTAAGGGTTCTTACTCAAGTTGAAGAAATGATAATAACATGTGTGAATCCTATTTTTCAAGTGACACATGCTTGGGGTGGGAAATATAAGTATAGCGGTCATACAATTAGCTTTCCTCAACATATTTCTATAATTGTACAATGTATTCCCCAAAATGTTGAAGATATTGACTTTCTAGTTGTGAGGAGACATGCCACTCAGTCTAAACATTATGAATTTTATCTCAAAATATCTCGAGTGATGGCTACATTTATTTTCAAAATACAACATGATTAATATTATCTAGATGTTGTAATTGACTATGACTCAGTGAATGCTTTACCCAAGAGATCAATAAATGTCTCCTCCACATTTAAATTTGTTGATTATGATATTGAAAAATATGAGATCAATGAAAATAATAATGAAGGGTTGCTTGTTGAGCATTTTCCCTCTCATCCTTCTTCTTTTGTTTCTCACCTACTAAATGAATGAAGAGAAGTGGATTATTCACATGTTCAAGACATGGATTGCCCAGTATTGGAACCTCTCCAATGAATGAATATAATATAGAGGGGTTATTAGATATGGAATTCCCAACATTGTTCCCCACTAGTGATGTTGATTGGTTTTAACCACGTATCTATAGTGTTGAATGTCATGAGTATGAATTGCATCTTCTTAGGTACTATGATCAAAGATTTGGAAGTCATCCTTGCTTTCGATATTACCTTTTGAACATGATAATGCGGCATCAGATCCAAACACCTTCTCCCATTTTTGTAAAGAAACATTTACATGATAACTCACCTACAACAATTGAATATTTGCGTCACTAACTTTCTGATTTACCAGATAATAAGTTGGTTGAGCATCTTATGTGGTTTGGTTCTTCTTTGAGAGGTACAAGGGCATAATGTACTAAGTATCAAGCTGAATTGACTGACATGATTACTCAATTGGGATGTCCATATTTATCTTTTACTTTGAGTGCAGTTGACCCAAAGTGGCAAGAGTTTCATAACATCATGCCCGTACATTCAGATTATCGTTCTTTAAAGGAGAATTGTATGAAAATTTAGAATGTTATCCACTACCCTCATATCATTGCCACATTTATGTGCCATATATTCAATATTTTTCAAGAGGAAGTTATCCAAAAATATCTTAAAGCTAAAGACTTCTAGTACTGGTTTGTGTTGTTGAACTTATTTTCTATACTTTGTTAATTTCTTATTATGATTACATTTATATTGTTTCTAGTAACTATATCTTCATTTTCTTCAAATATGAGTGGCAACATAGGGGTTCAACACATATCCATGGTTTCCTATGGTTGGAAGGCACTCTTGACATGGAAAAACCTGATTGGTCAAATGGTTCTAATGTAGAACTTGCAAAGATATTCTAATTTGACAGGTATGTAACTAGATGGAACCCATGTCACATACATCGTCGCAACATAATGGTTCCACGAAGCCTCAATGACGAACCTTTCCTATTGAATATTGATCAGATTTTCCCTTGCAATCCTGAACCATGTCCAAATGAACACAAAGTGTAGTGTAGATTCTTGTTTGTGCAAAAAAGGCACTATTCTGACATGTCGGTACAATGCTCCATGCGATCTTTGTGATCAATCAAGATTGTTCATATATGATTAAGGAAGAAAAAAATGTGAGCCATAAAGAAATGTTGACAGACTCAATGTACATAACATTAACCTTCTAACAATGTGGCATGCAAATGTTTATTTCCAACCAGTGCTTTCTCGCTATGTTTTCTTGAAATATATTGCTAAGTATGCATCAAAAGAAGAAAAAAGGTCTGAAAGTTATCATTATATGTTAGCTAGAATTACAAATACTATTTCCTTTGAGGATCATGATTTAGGTGCATACAGAAATTTTCTTGCAGAAACAATTATTGATCATGACATTGGAGCACAAGAAATGTGCCATATGTTCCTTAAGCTACCTCTTGTTGTCTGTAGTTAGAAATTTGTTTCCTTAAATATTCGAAGAAAGGTTTTCATGAAAATATCAAGGGATTGCTTCCAATGTTCATCTGAGAATACTTTTGTTCAACATTATCAGAAGAGTCCCTTTTTCCTTAAACATCTATCTTTGATAGAAACAAAAAGATCTTCGAAATTTTATAGTAAGCATAAACAAGATCCATAGAAGCCTAGAGATGTTCATGTTTTGTTCGGGTTTGACCACAGTTTTATTCTATTCTTGGTGCGGCTATAGATGAATTTGAAACCTTTTTCTAGACATAATTGCTCTTCTGCAAGCCATTTCATGACAGTCCTACAGAAATTGGCCTTTTAGCTGAAATTATTATTGAAAATTGGAGGAATTTCCAATATGAAGCATGGCATGTTGATTGAAATCAATCAATTGTCGACCATGTTAAAGATGGAGAAGATGGTGATTTTTCTAACCATGAAATGAATCTTGAAGATGATTGTCAAGAATTGCATATTTTCTCTCTCTTGGTTCCACCAAATGATGTGCATGTTTCTAATATTCACACCCTTGGTCAAAGGGACTTTGAAAATCCTTTAATTGGGAAAGTACAACTCTTTCTAATGATATTTTAGAAGAATCTATTATTTTTATAAGGAATGAAAAATCAATGGTTGATATTGTTGACCTTTCAAATAGAACATTTTCATTTCCAGATTCATTGTCAGCAAAACAACGAATTGATAATGAAATTGTTTTAAGGCACTTTGCTGAATATCAGATTCGTGAAGATTTTGTTATGATTGTTCAGGTCATTGCACGCACTGCAAATTCTTTCCTTATCCATTGTCAAGTAATAAAAGAAGCCCTTTTCTTCTTCTTGGCCCAATAGGAATAGATGCTATTAATACACATGCAAAATCAATACACTCATCTCTAAAAATTCTAGTTAAAGATATGTAGCCACTATAGGTGCAGTCACTAGCACTATTCCAAGAAGAAATTAGACATATTAGATATATATTGATTGATTAAATGAGATTTCTAGGATCATGGTTGTTTATGCAAATATATTCTCAATTACGAGAAGAATTTCCAGAGAAAAATAATTGTCCTTTTCGTGGTAGATCCAGCATCCTCATGGGTGACGTTGGCCAGTGACCTCCTGTGAGAGATAAGCCTCTGTATGAAGGTAATACAAGAGGGAAAGTCTAGTGAAACAAATTCAACATTGTTGTCACTCTTGACACAATATTTCGCTAACAAGTGAATAATGAGAAACACTATTATTTTGGTAGAGTCCTCAATAACATAAGAAATGTAGAACATGTTCTTGAAGATTGGGAGTTTCTTCTATCACAAGATGATATGAGGTTGCATCCTAGAGAAAGGTATTTATTTACTGATAAGAGGAAATCAAAAACATATTCCTTTGAAGATGGCATGGGATCTTAAAATCCACAACTCACTGGGATTGGCTTTAGAATGGTCATTAGTTGATATTGGGAATAAAGAGCAACGAAGCCTTACCTCCACATCCATATAAAGAGTGAAATCAATAGATGGTTTATGCATTTCCCTGCCTTTTTCTTTTCAGCATTATGCCAAGATGAAAGATAGTGCATATGTTACAATTATTGATAAAGAAGAGGAGGGATTGAAGTCCATATCGCTATGACATACAACTAATAATATTGTGACCTTTTTTATAATAAGTTTTTTGAATTTCTTCTATTGTCCTCTTGATTTACTTTTTAAATAGTAATCGTTTTCATATATTTATGAGATTAATACATTCATCATATTCATAGTATTTGAGAAAGTTGTTTACATCATTTTTCATGTTGTTCAATTTACTTATTTTTTTAAAGTGACTATTGTTCTTTTCTTTAAAACAAAGCATTTAGATAGAAACAATGAGTTATATGAATGAATCATTCAAAATAAATTTTATAAATGGTTCATAATGATATTGATATTATGGATTTCTATTACATCATGAGATGCAAAAATGGAGGTTTTGAATATTGGCCATCACCATGGCCAATATTCATTTTTTCAATATTGGCCACGGTTTTATTCTATTTCCATGGTTTTTTCCATTGCATTGTGAAATGAGGTTTATATTTGTGAATTTTTTTTATATCATTTGGTTCATGTAACATTAGATTATTTTACAACATGGGGTTTATAAGATTAATTTTTTTAACGTAAATAAAAATGGTGTGTTATGTTATATATATATATATATATATATATATATATATATATATATATATATATATATATATATATATATGCTTATTTGTTTGTGTGTGTCTGTATTAATTTCTCTTTTCCTTTTTTGTATTTCAAATGCAAATATAGACAATAATGATGTCATCTATTATTCCAAATCAATGTGCAATATTCTTGGAGCGATAATTTTTTTTTGTATCTCCGGAACAAGTTTGATAGAAAACATGGGTTCCATCCTACTTTTATTGATGAGCATCTTCATGTGCTAGATGAAACGAAAACACGTGTAAAATACTTGTTACATGTGCACCAGAGGGAGTCCAAGAGGAGAATAAGAAGGAATCAGTTGGAAAGCGTTAAGTATCGTGACCATTATCTTGTTGATTTGAATTGCTGTTGCTTTTGTCATCAGTCTAGTTGTGTTTTGGAAGAGGTTATTCCAAAGATGACTTTTGATGGAGTGTTTCAAGTTCAATTTTGTAGCGGAATTATTTGATGTAAAGAAAACAAAATATAACAATGTTAAGACTCAATGTCCTTTCTATGGTTGCAATGTTGGTGAAATTGAAATTTTTTTCTCGTTGTTGTTGTTATGTAGAAAATTGGATATCTCTGGTCTTAAAATGTCCTATCATGTTGTTATTCTTTAAATCCAATGTGTGCAATTTAAATTTGTTTTTTGCATTTATGTTCCTTTGCTCCATTGACATTGTTACTATTTTATTTCTTTGTCTTTCATTTGTAATTTTTTTGGTCTTTCGTATGGGTCTCTTCACTTTGTTCATGTCTTTCATAAATAAAAATATTATTGGCATTTATAATATTATTGTTGGGTCTTCATGTTCTTGTTGTTTATATCAATATTCCTGAGATTTATACTATTAATATGCTCATGTATTGATATTAATGTATTTATGCTTTAAAATTGATTTACTGTTTATAATGTAGTGATATAAATATGTTATTATTAATGCATTGACGGTTTATCATGTCTTAATGCTTTATAGTGTATTATTATTAATGCATTCATATTAATTTTTTGTATTGATGTCTTAACGGTTTACACTATGGTTCTTATATCGATTGTGGTTTATGTTTATTATTATTGTTTTGTACTATGACATTATTTATGTTTATAATAATGATGCCATGATTGTATGGATTAGGGGTCTTAAAATATCTAATATGACATATATTCTCTCATTTTCAGAACCAATCATCGTGAGCATTGTCAAAAATTGTTTTATAACGAATATTGTCTTCAGATGAAAACCATAATCAACTATTGTGAATCATGGTCAACCATGGTCCAACGTCTCATTGTAACAAAGGTTGTATCAATATGAAAATCAAGGATGGTTAAGGATGGTAATTGATATTTTTTTTTCAATTTATAATATTTCTCGTGGGGTTTAAACAACTTGGGTTTATAATATTAATAATTCATTTGGTTTATCATTTTATCCCTTGGGTTTATTAATCCCTTGACTTTAAAATATTAATTGTTCGGGTTTTTAATATTAGTTTGTTTGGTTTATTTATTCCTTGGGTTTATTGATTTCTTGTGTTTATTAATCATTTGTTTTTATAATATTAATGTCTTGATTTTATAATATTAAAAATGCATTTCCTTTATTCATCTCTTGTATTTATAATATTAATAATCCCTTTGAATTATAATAAGAATAATCCCTTCAGTTTATTAAACCCCAATATTAAGGGTTTAATCTGTTAGGTTTATAATGTTTATCATTTTATTTTATTTATTCTTTGGGTTTATAATACGGACAATCTCTAAGGCTTATTGATCCCATGGGTTTATAATATTAATAATCATGCGAGTTTATCAATCCTTTGTTTTTAGAATATTAATTCGTAGGCTTTATTAATCTCTTGTGTTTGTAATATTGATCCCTTGTGCTTCTTGATCCCTTAGGTTTTTAATATTTATCCCTTGGGTTCACTACTTCCTTGGGTTTATAGTATTAAACTATTGGGTTTATTATTTCCTTGGGTTTATAATATTAATAATCCCTTGAGTTTAAAATATTAATTCTTAGGGTTTATTAATCTCTTCGATTTTTATATTAGTTTCTTGGGTTTATGGATTCCTCGGGTTTATTAATCGTTTGGATTTATTAATCCTATTTGTTTATAATATTATTTTGTTGTGTTTACTATTTCCCTTAGGTTTATTATTTCCTTGGGTTTATAATATTAAATGCTTAGGTGTACTTGTTATTTAAGTTTATAATAGTAATAATTCCATGGGTTTATAATTTAATCCGTTCGGTTTATTAATCCCCAATATTAAGGTTTCAATAATAGTCCTAAGGTTTACAATGTTTATCCCTTGAGTTTATTAACATGTTGATTTTATAATATTAATAATCCATAACGTTTATTGATCCCTTGCTTTTATAATATTCATAGTCATGCGGATTTATGAATCCTTTGGGTTTAAAATATTAATTCATAGGCTTTATCAATCCCTTCTGTTTTTAATATTGATTCCTTAAAAAATTTTATCCCTTGGGTTTCTAATATTTTTCCCTTGGGTTTATAATATCAAATACTTGGGTTTTTTCGTTCTTCAAGTTTATAATATTAATAATTCCTTTCATTTATCATTTAATCCCTTGTTTTTATTAATGCCCCAAGCTTAAAATATTAATCCGTAAGGTTTATTAATTGTTTGGGTTTTTAATATTAGTTTATTGGTTTCATTGGGTTTATTGATTTCTTGGGTATATTCATCCCTTGCATTTATTAATCATTTGTTTTTATAATATTAGTGCCTTGGTATTGTAATATTAATAATGCCCCGGGTTTGTTGACCTCTTGTATTTATAATATTAATAATCCCTTGGTTTTATAAAACGCCAATAATAAGGATTAAATATTTGTCCAACTATTTATGATTATGTCAATATCACAATAGATTAATCTAAGCTGGAAATCAAACATGGTCAACCATGGTTATTTTAGGGTTTATAATAGTCATGTTAGGGTTTATATGAGTTGGGTTTATAATTTTTATCCCTTAGGTTTATTATTCCCTTGGGTTTATAATATCAATCCCTTGGGTTTATTGATCTTAGGATTCATATTCCTAGGGTTTAATATTATTAAATAATGGTCAAGAATAAACAACCATGTTTGACCATGGTCAACCATTCTCCAACGTTGCATTGTGACAAGGATTGTGCCAATATGAAAATCAATCGCTCTCGACCATGCTTATTTTTATATTTTTAATATTTATATAAGGGTTTTTATGCCTTGGGTTTATAATATTAGTCCCTTGGGTTTAATATTATTCTCTTGGGTTCAAAATCCCCTAGGGTTTTAGTATTAATCTTGTGGGTTTATTATTCCTTTGGTTTTATAATATCAATCCCTTGGGTTTATTATTCCCTTAGGTTTATAATATCAATTGTGGTAAACCATTTTCAATCATAGCCAACCATGATCAACTATGGTTGAATGTCACATTGTGATAAGGATTGTCTCACCATCAAAATAAAATAAGTTTATTTTAGTGTTTGTAATATTTATATTAGGGTTTACCAATGTTGGGTTTATAATATTAGTCCCTCGGGTTTAATATTATTCCCTTCGGTTCATAATCCCTTGGGGTTTTAGTATTAAGCCCTTGGGTTTATGTTTCGCTTGGGTTCATAATATCAATCCCTTGGGTTTATAATACCAATCATGGTTAACCATGGTAAAGCATAACCAACCATGGTCAACCATGGTCAATCATGGTCGGATCTCGCGTCATGACAAAAATTGTCTCCATATAAATATCATGGAAAATCATGGTCAACCATGGTGAGCCATGGTTAATGATGTTCAAACATGTTTTATAGAATCAAACATGGTAAACCATGTTACAACATGGAATTGTGATAAGGATTATCTCAATATGAAAATAAACCATGATCAACCATGGTCCAATGTCAAATTGTGACCAATATTCCCTGGATATGAAAATTACCATGGTCAACCATGGTCCAACATGGAATTGTGATAGGGATTGTCTCAATATGAAAATCAACCATGGTCGATCATGTTTATTTTAGTGTTTATAATATTTATCTTATGGTTTATATACGTTGGGTTTATAATATTAGTCCCTTGGGCTTAATCTTATTACCTAAGGCTCATAATCGCTTAGGTTTATAATATCAATCCATTAGGTTTAGAAATATTAATCATGGTAAACCATGGTCAATAATAGCCAACCATGCTCAACCATGGTAAAACCATATGGATATGGAAATCAACCATGGTCGAATGTTGTGTTATGACAAGAATGTCTTGATATGAAAATAAATCATTGTCAACCATGGTTAACCATGGTCCAATGTTGCATTGTGACAATGATTATCTCTATATGGAAACCAACCCTTGCGGTTTTAGTATTAATCCCTTGGGTTTATTGTTCCTTTGGGTTTATAATATCAATCGATTAGGTTTATTACTCCCCGCTCAACTATGGCCCAACATCGAATTATGATAAAGATTTTCTGTATATGAAAATCAAAGATGGTCAATAATGTTTACTTTAGTGTTTATAACATTTATCTTAACGTTTATATATGTTGGGTGTATAATATTAGTCCCTTGGGTTTAATATTATTCCCTTGGGTTCATAATCCCTTGGGGTTTTAGTATTAATCCCTTAGGTTTATAATATCAATCCATTGGTTTTTTAATATTAATCATTGTCAACCATGGTAATCATAGCCAATCATGTTCAACCATGCTCAAACAAGGCTAGATATGGAAATCAAACATGATCAACCATGGTCTAATGTTGCACTTTGACAAAGATTATCTTAATATGAAAATCAACTCCATTTAACCATGTTTACTTTAGTATTTTTAATAGTTATCTTAGGGTTTGTATACCTTGGGATTATAATATTAGTCCCTTCGGTGTAATATTATTCCCCAGGGTTCATAATCTCTTGGGGTTCTAGTATTAATCCCTTGGTTTTATTATTCCTTTGGGTTTATAATATCAATCCGTTGGGTTTATTCCTTACACTTATAATATAAATCATGGTCGACCATTGTAAACCATGGTCAATCATGAGATATTTACTATTAATCCCTTGGGTTCATGATATCAATCCCTTGGGTTTATTATCAACTTTGTTTTTTAATATCAATCATGGCCAATCATGGTCAACCATAACTTACAATGGTCAACCATGGTGGGATGTCCCGTTGTGACAAAAATTGTCTCCATATAAAAATCATGGACAATCATGGTCAGCCATGGTCATGAATGGTTGATCATGGTAACCCATGTTTTATAGAATCAAACATCATAAACCATGGTCAATCGAGGACCACTGTGGTCAATCTTGAGTTTTTAGTATTAATCCAAATGGTTTATTATTCCTTTGGGTCAAACATGGTGAATCATAGTCAACCATGGTCAACAATGCTCAAATGTTGCTTTGTGCCAAAGATTGTCTCAATATGAAATTCAACCATGGTCAACCATGATCCAATGTTACATTGTGACAAATAATTAATTATTATTTTGTAAAAATGAACTAATTTTTTATTTTATTTAATTAATTAATATTCATATTATTATTATTGACCAATATTTAATTAAAAAAATTATTATTGTTTAACCATAATTAACTACTACTACTACTACTACTTTTATTATTTTATTAAATAAAATACAAATATTTATATTTATATTTTTTCAAAAACAATGGTAAAATTTATTTATTTTTAATAAAATAAGTAATTATTTATTTACATTTTCTATAAAATCAACAATAAATTATTATTATTATTATTATTATAATAATAATAATAATAATAATAATTTTATTATTATAATATAATAATAATATAATATGATTAATATAATTATTATTATCAGTTAGTATTATTGTTATAATATTAATATAATAATCATAAATATATAAATATATAAGAATATGGTTGTTATTATTTATATAGTTATTAATAATTATAAATAGTTGGTCTTTAAAAAGAATACACATAATAATTACTAACGTGGTAGATATAGGCCTATCAGCATATATCAACCACATTGGAAACCATGATTGTATATATGGTTCATATAGGCTTATCAATGTATATCAACCACATTGGTAATTGTGATTGTGTTAGTTATATGTTTGAAAATTTTTATTCGCTTATTGTGTTAAATTCCAAAAGGTTTAACCTGGTTCATTACTTCATACTCTACCGAGTAAAATTTGGCTAGGTTACATACTACATTTATTTTTTCTGTATAGTTGTTTATACTAGAATATATAGTACACAAGGTTTGAAGGGAGAAAATTTGTCTATGTTACATACTACATTTATTTCTTCCTTAAGCTTGTCCTTGACATTGTGAGTGTGAAATTATTTTCTCCTATCATCTATTCTTACCACTTGTAGTTTACTTAGCTAGCTAGGTGCATATTTTATTACTAAAAAGGAAAAAAAGTATTTACATTCGCTCTAATCTTGATCTTAAACATGGTCAATTGTCAGTGGAAAAATAAGTTCACATAATTAATAAAAAGATTTACAATTTATCCAACCGCTATTACAATACATTTTTTTTAAATGTTGGTTATTTAACCATTTTTCAAGTTGTTTTCTTCTTTTTTTTGAATGAGATGTTTGTTTTTAATGGATTTTCAGGTTTTTGTTTTTTCTTTTCCTTAAATGGGTATTTTTTAATGAAATTTTCATATTTTTTCACAAAGTTTAAAAAAATGCTAAAAATAATATTTGGAAATTTGGATTACATAGATATTTACCTATGATTAGTTAATACTTCAATACAAATACTATAATTGTGACTAAATAATAATAATTTTAAACATTTGACAAAAATACACTTGTCAAATACACATTTTGTATATTTCAAAACCTTTTCACTGAAAATAACATTTCAACTTTATGAAAAAATTAAAAAAATGAAGAAATAGTAAATTATGTGAATTTTTTACGAATTTTATGTTCACATATGATAACAATTGAATTTTTTCCCAAAACTTATTATTCATATTTAAAATAACTCAATATTAAATGTTTAAAAAAGGTTAAAAACAACTCTAATCCAATTAAATCAAATTAACAAAATTAAATTAAAAATTGAAAACAAAAAAAATATTTAAATAAATTTATTGGAAAAAATAATTTAGAAAAATCCAAAAAAAATAAAATACAAAATTAAAACATTTTTAAAATGGAATTAAAAAAAAAAAAAATAACATCATTTAAGAGAGTAGAAAATAAAATAAAAAAATAAGTAATTCAATATCAAAAAAATATTTTAATTAAAAAAATTAAAAAATTACTAAAAATTTAATAATAAAATTAAAAATGATAAGAAACTGGAAAAAATATAAATGAAACCAATAAGAAAAGAAAATAAAATACAATTAAAACAAAAGGAGGGCTCGAAAGGACAACGAAATTTTAAAAAATATAAAAAATAAGAAGAAATAGATAAAATAGCACACACTTAATATATTCTATATATATTAATGAGGAAATTTACACACATATTTATACAAGCAATAGTCTCAAGATAGGAATTCTCTCTTAGACGTACAGTAGTGTGGTTGAGAGATTCTCTCAACCACACACTAAACTAGGAGAAACTAAATTCCTATTATGTAGGAACAAACTCCTCAAATGGAGAATTACAACCATAGACAAGTAGGAATTAATTATTTCTAACTCCCCCCCTTAATGACTACTTGTCATGATAGTCAAATCCACCACCATCAGGCGAATTGCATGTACAAAACCTCCAAAACACAATCTGCCTCCCTTGGACAGATCCACAACTTCTCCGATCTGCCTCCTCTCGCAAATCATCAAACGAAGATGAGGATTCCCGCGGATCCCCTTGAAGGTGAATTGGTGTGATATTTCCATAAAATTCCGCACCAGTCTGGTATTTTGGCGCGGTGGCGCTATTAATGGCCTAACAGACGCGCCAGTTGCGCATCCTGGCGCGACTGTCAGCGCGAAAAGCGTGCCAATCCCCTTCTACTCAGAAAATTAAAAATCATCTGAGTCCAAGCCAGGTGTTTTGCAGTCCACCTGCTCAATTGAGCACAAAGCTCTCGTGCACACCTGACCACAAAGGCACCTCAAGCAACAGAGGTGATTCTACCACAAAGGCAAGCTGGTCACAAAAGCACTTCAGCCACAAAGACTCTATAGATGATTTCTGGCTCACAACCAACCCTCACTTTACAATAACAAAAGATGGTTTCAAGCTGACCATAAACCATTACAAAGTGGTTTTGAGGCCACCACGAACTTTCAAATGCCTTTAAAACTTACATTTCATTCCACATTTTGGAGTTTCTGGGTACATACAATGGCCATTACAACAACTGATCTTGCTTATAACATGCTAGGGAGTCTATTCCACAAACCACACTAACTCAAACAAACATCTATTTTGTTGTCCACCATAAACTTTGTTGCTGCTGCTTTACCTCATCTGTTCATTGTTCACATCTTGGGCATCCTTGTCTGTTCAAATAACTTCTTGGAACTCCATGCTTAACCTGTCATTCATTAGAGTTGCAAATTCTAACAAAATAACTTTGCCTAAATTGAGTTATCTAGGCTCAATAAGGCACAATAATTTTATCCATAATTCCAAGAAATAAAAAAATAAGTTTTATGTTAACCAAAAGAAGTTCTTGTTCTTCAAAATACTAGCCCTTTGAGCGACACCATATTCTTGTGCCGTAGCTGCCCAACGGCCCCGAGCTTGGCCTCAAAGGTCTTCTCCAGGCTGTTGTGCTCGCCGTTCTCGGAAAGACATTTCACAGTCACAATAGAGCCATCTCTGGGAAAAACTTCCTTGTAAAGCCGACCGAATCCCATGCTTCCGAGCAGCTCATCCTTGCAGAAACCCTTGGTGGCGATGTAGAGCTTTGCATAGCTGAAAACCCTGGTATTATTAGGGCAAAATTTTCCAGGATTCAGCTTAGTTAGGATAGGCCCAGGAGTATCATGAAACTCCGGGCCCTTATCGCTCGTCCATAATTGCCTCGGCCAAGCCTTCCACTGCCATCTCGAAGCCTGCACCCGAACAGCCAAATCCATATCTTCCACAATTGTGGGATCTTTCCAGCCACCAGCTTCATTTAGAGCATTGATTCGCCAAATTCCAGCAGTTCCGTTGAACCCAAAGAAGGCGTGAGTATAAGAGCCCACTTCTTGTTCGACAGTGAAATGATAATCCAAGGACATCTCCTGATTCTCCAAAACAAGAAGGTAATGCTTCAAGCATTTTTCAGATCCAGTTGCTTGTATGGTGCTACAAAAAAAATATTTCAAAATACCAATGTATTTCTATTACATTTCAGTAGCACATACAGATACCATCTAGATATTGGCACCGACATCAAAACCCTGTTGGATCTTGGCACCTACCAGAGAATTCTGATCTCTACAACGACAAAATCAATGCCCAAACCTTATCAAGAAGGCACCCACAGTAAAATACTCATCCAATAGCCTAAAATCAAAGGACACAAGCGTTGAAACAAGCTGTCCAAAATAAGGAAGTCACCCACATTCTCCAATTGGGCTTCTCCAGGAACCAGAAACAAAGCAGAAAATACAAAAAACTCAAAATATCCTGATCTTCCTAGATTATACCGATTGGATACAGAGGTATCGATTTATGAAATATAAGGAAAATAGTCGAATCCATGAACCTGGAGGTATGCCCATTGCAGCAACCCTGAATAGGCTCTACAACAATCCAATGGCTTTCTTTCCCTCGGCCGATCCTAGGATTGAAAGCTTGCCACACAGATGCGATCTTCACCGAAGCACACTTCAATCTGCAGGTCTACAGCAATGAAAGTTTCCACAACAGCCACAAACCAATCCAACAAGCATGCAGATCTCCACCAAGCACTCAGATCTCCACAGATCTGCATAATTTGGATGCACAAAATAAGCTTCAACCTTGCTCTCAACCCACCTAGGAAAAGTAGCTATATTACTGGCCAAGGCTCTCGTGCATGTACATATTACAGGCGCGATCCAAAATTTTTAGTAGCAATGAGTGCACTCAGGGGAATTCCTCTTGCAGCTCATTCTTCCAAATAAGCAGATGGTTTGAAAAGTCCACCATACGATTCAGACCACTTCTTAAGACTAGAGTATATATTCCCAAAATGATGAACCTCATCACAACACTGGCAACAAATAGAATAACTCAGCCTGAAGGAAGAAATGATCTCGGTCCAACCAATGAATATGATCTTCAGCAAATTTGTCCTCCAAAGTTCTCAGCGTAGCCCAATAATTGAGCTTCCAAATATTACAAACTCTGTTCACATAAAGTCTCGTTCTGGCAAATGAGAGATACAGCCCCCTCAGCAAATTGAACTTGGACTCCACAATTCAGCCTCAATAAAAAACAAAGATATGCCATCCAATTAAACACAAAACCAAGGAAGATCTCGTCCTGTACATGGAAATTCGATCTTCGTGTAATATATATGAGGAATTTCTACCCAAACAATGAAGAAATTCGACCACCTTTAGACAAATACTTCAGTACGATTCGACCCAACCACAGAAGAGATTCAATCCTTCAAAATAATTTGAATATCAAAAGGAAATTTGGTTTGCTGGGGGTAACAGAACTTGGCCCTTCAAGGATCTAAACTCGGCCCCCTTTAACAACACAATTAGGCTTCTTTTAGGATTAGCAAAACTCGGTCTCCCTATGATTTCACCCTACTTCAAGGAGTAGATATGGCATAATAATCCGGAGATTCTTCCTTCAATAACTCGGCCTTCTTAGTGAAATAATCCGGACTTTCATGGATCAGACATCTTCTATGAGCACAAATCGACCTTACAAGAAATAACTATAGTATAAAAAATAAACTCGACGTCCTCAGCACTTGATCTCCGGAAAAATAATATTAGCCTGGAGGACAATAAACAAATAGTGACAACTTGAAGGGATAACTGACGGTTTTGGGAACAACGTAAATAACATGTAAGCCAGTAAAGATTCGTGTCTTAAGATCCACTAAATGCGCAACACATCCACACAGGTATGCCATAGCCTTACAAAGTCCGCTGCCACGTCTGCCACATGAAACCATAGGCAAATGATGGCCAAACTACCACCAATCAACTTGCTTGACTTCCACTGCAACGATCAAGCCATCACCAACAAGAAGATCCACCAGTCCAGCTCTTCACCAGACACATGGTAGATCGACCTCCACTACTTTCTCTTCACACTGATTAGCGAGTTGCAACAACGAAGAAAAGTTGCACAAATATGATCTCAACAACCGACATTGCGAGCAGATGAGATCTCTGAACCCTGTTCACCGGAACCCTGTTCGATGCTCGATGGAAAAACTAAAAATTAAAAAAAAAATACCCTCTTATTTCCTCAGCCTAGGATGGGCCAAGCCCATGAGGGGCTAGCCCTCAGGGCTCTGATACCAAGATAAAATAGAACACACTCAATATATTCTATATATATTAATGAGGAAATTTACACACATATTTATACAAGCAATAGTCTCAAGATAGGAATTCTATCTTAGACGTACAATAGTGTGGTTGAGAGATTCTCTCAACCATACACTAAACTAGGAGAAACTAAATTCCTATTATGTAGGAACAAACTCCTCAAATGGAGAATTACAACCATAGACAGGTAGGATTTAATTATTTCTAATTGAAATTATTAAAAGTAAAAAATAAATTAAAATATTAAAAGAAAGTAATTGAGAAAACGTAATAAAAGAAATGATATTAAAATAAATTATGAAAAAATTATGATAGAGTAATGCACTGCTTTGAACTGGTGTCAAAGGTTGTGGGCATGGTGGCTAGAGCAATGATGACCGACTTTAGCCATCTTTCTCACGACCTTTAGCTCGCAGGCTGGTTGGCGAGTCGATACCCAAAATCGACAACCACACAAATGTAGTGGTTCAACGACCATAATTTCTAGGAATTGACTAATTGACGCCACCTTGGAGCCAAAGGATGTGGGCAGGGATGACCCATGGATCCCCACCATTGTTTTCCAATTTTTTGAAAGTTTTTTTTTGACTTTTTAATGCTTTTAAAAAAAAATTAATTGTTTTATGATGATGATGATGATGATGGTTAACATCCAATGAGACCAAACAATGATCTATCGGACCTAAATAAACAAATTATTTATTTTGATTTAAGATTTTATTCCTATGCTCAAAAAGCTTGGAGAGAAGCCTCCCGAGCTCACTATAATTGTGACATTGTAAAAGGCTAGGAAGGTCAGTATTGTAACAAAGATTGTGAAGTTGAGATCTAATGTGGTTGTATGCAGGGCACTCTAAGAGGAAGTGGTTTTCATCCTCGATGCTCCTATTCTCACAAATATGGCAGATCCTTTCCAGCCATGGCGTTTTAGGAACTGCCCAACGACCTATTTCACTATGGAGCTCATGACAATTCGTTCTAGTCTTTGCTATATTAATTTTCTTCTTTGAGCTGGTTAAAATAGAGAGATAGTTTTGATCTTCAAGGGTGGGGTTGATGACCTTCTTATAATAACTTAATTTTCTTTTAGACGCTAAATCTTTCTCACACCACAATTTTTCTTTGAACTTAGAAGTAACAATATCTTTAATGTTATTTATGTTTTGCAAAGCATCATTCTCGTTGATCTCCCAATAGTTTAACCAGGCCCTTGTGTCTTTATGCCATCCTCGGTTGAGCCTTAGGTGGTTTTGGCTGGAATTTAAAGCTAGCTTAGGAAGCCTATGATCATCTATGTTATTGAGCTTGTGCTTGTAGAATAGAAACCTAAGCATAGCTAGGCTCTCAATAGGGGAAAGACCTGCTTCTATAAGGAGAATAGGATAGGGTGTATTAATTTTAATTTTCAGGTTATAAGTTATAAAACGCTTCTGGATTTGCTCAATCTTTCTCCATGATTCTCTGGAGATGCTGCAACCCCAAACCTCACAGCCATATAAGATAATAGGAGTGACTAAAGTTTCCAAGAGGAACTTCTTTTTATCCCACATTACGAGGTTTGCTGTTTTACAATTATTTTCAAGACCAAAATAAGCTTTCCACCCCCCATTAATCCTTTTCTCAATGCTATGGTTCCAGTTGAGCTTGTGATGGATATCAATTCCTAGGTACTTGTAAGAATACACTTCCTCCAAGTTATTATTGTCATACATAAAATTAGCGTAAGTGTCCTTCTTGGATATGATAATCATAACTTTTGTTTTGTCAGTGTTAACAGTCATACCCATGGTAGAGTATAAATCCATAAGAAGCTTGAGTTTCTTATCAAGATCAGAAGGGCACCTTGCGAAAAGAACAATATCGTCAGCATAGAGAAGAAGGATAACGACTATCCCAGCTAAGATCGTTCCATCACATCCTGCTTCCTCTAAATAGCCTTCAAGCTTATCAATGTAAATGCCAAATAGGGTAGGGGAGAGGGGACAACCTTGTTTAACTCCGATGTTACACTTAATATCTTTCGACCACCCCTCATTGCTCTTTAGCTTGGCAATTACATTCTCGTATAATCTTATAGCAGCAGCTCTCAACTCAAGAGGAAGATTTAGCTCTTCTAACCTATTCCAAAGGTTGTATCTAGGAACCGTATCGAAAACCTTTCTAAAGTCCACAAAGCAACAAAATAAATTGGATTTATCATTACGACATTCCTCCGCAATGATCCTAAGCGTAACAAGGTGGTCGATTGTTGAGTGATGCCTTCTGAAACCTGCTTGGCCTTTAGCCCGCTTACCTTCACTTTCAAGCCATATGCTTAACTTCTTTTCCAGAATACTACCATACAACTTGGCTAAGAGAGGGCTGATCATAATTGTCGGATAATTAGAGGGGTTATTTGTATCCCCACTTTTAAAAATAGGGATAATGAGGCTCTCAGTCCAAGGTTTAGGGAACCCTTGCTTGACTGCTTGATTGAAAATCTTGTGGATGTGGGGGATGAGGACAGGACCTCCAATTTTTAAGATTTCTGCCAGGTAACCTTCAATGTCCTTAGCTTTCCCATTAGTGAGGCGATTAACCCCAACTTAATGTCTTCTAAAGAGAAAACTTCTTTCGTTGCTAGCAGGGTTTCCAAATTATCCATGACATTTGGAGATTCATAAAGCTTTTTAAGATAAGAATTCCAATCGTGAAGAGCAATTTTATTATTATCCTTAGTCTTCCTAGTCAGAATCTGCCTCCAAAATTTCTTAGGAGCTACCTTAGAGAGGTGTAAGAGATTCTCCTGTCTTTGACGAATGTACTGCCTCTTTTTCCTTTTAATTAGGGCTTTGTATATTTTTATCTTGTCCATTTTAAGAGAATCATCAACAGCTTCCTTAATTGCTCTCCTCGCACTTTTACAATCTTTGTCATACCATGGATTGGTTTTGCTATTTCTTTTATTATTTGAGACTTCAATTGAGAACTTGTTAATAGAATATGAGAGGGTTGTAGTAAAATTATGATATAGGTCTTCTATGTTGTCTATACTAGATAAAGGAAGCAAATTAGTTTTTAATTCATTTAGAAAGAGATCCTTTTTATTTCTATCAAATATTAAGTTCTTTTGGCTGTAAGTATTATTTTCTATGGGAACTCTATGCATGACAAAATTGAGAGTTATAATTAAAGGCCTATGATCAGAGTCAGGTTCGTGGTCGTTTAAGATGTCAAAATTTACCATTTTGTTGTATAATGGGAGATCGGAAATAACATAGTCTACCACGCTGCTACCAAGTCCATGGATGCAGGTCATCTTGCTGGAATTGGGCCACTTCTTTAGACCGTTGCAAATTATGAGATCCTGAGCACTACAGATCTTGACTAGCTCTGACCCAAACAAATTTTCCCTTAGGTCTTCAGAGCTCCTTTTGTACCTACTAGCCAGGGTAGGGTCTTCGTCTAACCAAAGAGGATTAGGGTTGGAATGATTGCTTAGAATAATAGCTTGGTTGTTTGAAGTTCGAGAATTAAAGTCACCTATTAAAAGGATATTATCGTCATTCCTTAGGCTAGAAATATCATTCTCTAAACTATTATAAGGATTAGTTTTATCTAGATTCTTCTTCTCATAGAAGTTAGAATTGATGGGGGGAAAATAACATATTGCTATGTAGGACTTTTTATTATTAATGTCTCTGATCTCTATCCAACTAAATTGGTTTTAAGGGTCGTTTTTATAAATCCTAACATCGGGGGAGATGTTCTTCTTAATGTAACAAGCTATTCCCCCAATGCCTCTACGGGAGGATCGCTTGTTCCACGTAGACCATAGTGTAAAGCCATCTATGTTAGGGACCTTAGATTCTTCGTGCTCCCAAGTTTGAACAAGCAAAATAATATCAACATCATTTGAAATCCAACTTAGCTTGGGGCTTTGTTCCATGGGAAGCCCCGACAGTGCCAAGAAAAGATCCAAAGCATGTTTAATTGCTATTTATTACTATCTTTTTGGTTTCTATCTCGAATAAAGGCTTTTCTATTTCTGATTATTGCCCATTTTCCTTCCTTTCTAGCTTCTTTTACCTTTTGAACCTCCTTTATATATATGTTGTAATATTTTTTATTATTTTGGGAGTTTTGTAATTAATATTTTTATGTTTTTAATTTATTTTTAATTTCATTTTTATTTAATTTGTTTAATATATATATATATATATATATATATATAATGTTTTGTGGAGTTTTTTCTATTTTACATTTTTATTTATTTTTGGTTTCTCAAGTTGTGTGAGTTTTTAAGAGATTACATGTGGTTTGACTCATGGCTTCAGAAACAATGATTGAGTAGCATTTAAGAAACCATGATGCAGTTGCATCCAAGTCGTTAAAATCAACCAATGATCGTTAAAATCAACCAAGGATCATACCCTACTTAGGTCACAACAACTCTTAACATGGATGGATATGTTAAAATCAACCAAAGACCACACCCAACCTAGGTCACAACAACTCTTAACATGGCTGGATTTTTTCCCAAGCCATTTCCAACATGTGAGATCCACATTAGTGAATGTCTTAACAATACACCCTATCATCATCTACTCTATGCCTCATGAGTCTTTCTTATTTTTTATTTGTTTTATGATTTTCAAATTCTTTTATCTTTGATTTTTTTTAATGAGTTATTTTTAGTAATTTTTTATTTTATTTTTTTATCTTTTTTTGATGCTTTCCTTGTCATTTTTCACTTTTTACTTTTTTACCTTTTTTACTTTCTAAAATTTCTCTTAATTTTTTTCCATGTTATTTTTTTTTCTTGCTTTTCGTTATGAACTTGACCTTGGTACATGTTAATTTGATAGTCATTACAATAGACCAAGTCCATCTTCATAGTGTCTCAATTTTATGGTTAATTTTTTATTTTTCATTTAGATGGGTCAAGTTGAGTTTTAAGTTTTCATTGTTGATTTTCAAAATTTCATTGTTTCAAGTTGTTTTAGGCTAAGTGTAACACTCTCAATTAGTATAAAATGTCTATTTATTACTGCTATTTAATTTCACTGCTCAAGACCTAATAACTTATGGGCTTAATGTAAATTCCAAGTGAACTTCGAAAAGTCTCAAAGTTATTTGAGTTATTTTGTTGCCAAAGAAACTTGATGAGTCCAAAAATTCACGTGAAATAAACCAAAAAAAAAATATTTAATTGCCAGATAGTTAGACAGTTACTCTCTCTTCCTCTCACCCTAGAGATAAAACATCTATGTGGGAAAAGCCCAAAAAGGAGAAAACAGAAAACATGAACACACCGGAGGAATTTGACGAGGAGAGAAAGAAGCGTGGAAGCCTTATACAAGACGTCCTAAAGGCCGGTAAAGTGATGCCAAACAAGGAGATTCTTGAGTTGGGCAAGGAACGAGTGGAATTCCTTCTGTATATGCCTGTGAGTTTAAGAGCTTTCGACTGGATTGGAGAGATCTCGATGTCCATGAACTGATTATTTCAGGCCATTGTCGAAGAAAATTGTTCTGGGAAGTGGAAGCTCGCGGGAGAGAATTGAACGTAATTTCCATTATCACGGTTGGTTCGGTCTATTTTCCCAGTGAATGTCCGCAACCAATTTTCGTGAAAGATAAGTAAACTATTTGTGTCCTGACTTTCCAAAGTAGGGTAATGTATCTTCTTGTTACAAAAAGAAAATATTTTGTAGAAATTTGTGATGTATTATGTTATTACAAGAAATGAACAATGATTCTACACATATTTTAAGTACATTTGGTTGGGGTAGAAGAGAAAAATGAATTTGCAGAAAAGTACAGTATGTTTTTCATAATCAATACAGAACTATACGGTATGTTTTTCATAAGCAAAACATAGATAGTGTTATGAAAATTTAGAATTAAATACAAAAAACCTGAAGCGTAAATATTGTGAATGAAAAAAAATACAGAATGTATAGAGCAATCAATATTTCTTTCTACCTAGCGGATAACAGAATTAGAATTGTGTATTACAGACATAATCTGGTTACAATAGAAGATATTTTTCTTTACTCACATATACATTCAAGATACTGTAAACAATAAACGAAAGGTGAGGCCATGCATGGATTCTGGTTAGTCCTCGGTTAAAAGGTTAGAAAACCACTTCTGAATAGTCCAGGATCTTGTTCATACCTATTATGCGTCTCGGTTGAGCTAGGAGTTAACAACGGAATCAACTACCTTGCAACCAGGTGTGTGCCCCTTTCATAACATGCTTAAAACACATACATGAAAATAAATAAGGAAGGTAACCACATGTAAAGTGAAAGTCAGGAAAATAATCGCGTAGTCTAACTATAAGGAGGAGTTGCTTGGAAAGTTATGGAAATTCTAGTTATATTTAGAGAAAATGGGACAATGATTTTTATAAGTTATAATTGTTAAATTTTAAAATTATAGGTGTCTTTCACATTTTGGACAGTGCTGAATCCAATTCCACCATAAAAACACGATTCAAACATTACCTCTACAAAAATTTTTGAAATCTTTTTGCCCAGATTCTGACCACTTTTAACCATCCACCCAATTCCTCGCCTAGTTTCCTCCGCCTCCTTCGATGACTCCGAAATAATTCATCAACTTTAGAATTTACCCTTATCCATGTATTTCCAGTACTTCATGAACTATGCGCAATCGTGTAAACAATTAGCATATTATAATATTTAAAGTAACCATAGTCTATTGCAAAAAAACATAAAAAACACGAACGAAGCACATAAGAGTTAATAATGTTTCACAGCATTAAACCAGATCAAAATAGTCGCAGGAAATATGCTTAGTACTATAGTCGGTATATATATAATCCACATTACCAGATCAAAATAGTCACAGGGAATATGCATAGTACTATAGTCGGTATATAAATAATCCACATTTGTAACTATGTATCAAAATAGGAAATGCGGGTTGTGACATAGGTATCTACAAACCCTCTCACAACATTGTAGTTGAGAGGCACAATACTCGGGAGAATATTACTTAATTTTCAGTTTAACAACCAGACCCTAGGGTATACGAAAAAAATTAGATCTAGGTATTGCAGCCTCATTTACAACACCCCTCATTTCCATAGAACAAGCTCGAGAAAGGAACCTAGAAAAAACAATGGAGGCATATGAGCATCAAACCGTCACGACGTAAGAAATCAATACGAGGAAACGACATTGGGTATACCTGTGAATTGTAAATGTGTTAGAAAATCTGCACAGATGAATCTAGCTAGTAAAGGTTGAACACACAGCTTTGCAGAGCAAAAACACTAAAAGAAAATCGAAAGAAGAAAAGAATGATTCTATAGAAAATTATGTTACAATGCTCATGATATAGCATTACTGGGTGAAGATCCCAAGGTAATGACTATAGTGGTGATCAATGAGAAGACTCAACACCTACAACAAGTTCCGGAGATAACTAGTCAGTTGCGGAGTTAAAGAAGGAGCAAATCAAGGAGTAAATCATGCAAAAGGAATTTTGCATGCAATCCCATGCTCTAACTAAAAGTCCGCATGTAGATGTGTAGTAGTTCCAACATGCAAAAGGAATCTTGCATGCAGTCACATGCTCTAACTAAGAGTCTGCATGTAGGTGTGTAGTAGTTCCAACACCCAACACCACTATGGGGAAAACTAGAAAATGGGCCCTGGCAACTAAGGCCAAAGGTCACCCAAAATACAGTGCAACTTGTACTAAAATTGAGGAAAGAGGGAAAACCTCGTGGGAAACCCCCCCCCTTCAAAATACAATGTAATCAAAAGAGAAGAGGAAGAAAAATACAGTTGCTAAGCAATCGTGTCCTTCACTCCAAGACGATCACGCAAAGAGCGAAACTTTTGCTCAGTGAATGTCTTGGTGAAGATGTTTGCAGTCTGTTCTGCTGAAGGACAGAACTGCAAATCAATGACCCGATCATGTACTAAGTCTCTAATGTAGTGCATATGGATCTCTATGTGCTTCGTCCGCTGCCGCTGTAGTGGATCCCTGCAAAATTTGAGAGTGCTCTGGTTGTCACACCAGATGACAATGGGCTGGTGGAACTGGACGCCCAACTCAGTGAGGAAGTGTTGTAGCCACAGAGCCTGAATGGTGATGTTGACTACTCTTCGGTACTTAGCCTCAACTGAAGAGAGAGCAATAGCAGCCTGCTTCTTGCTCGACCAACAGATAGGGCCAGATCCTAGACTGAGTGAATATCCGGAGGTGGACTTGCGATCAATGCTGTCTCGCGCACAATCAGAATCTGTGAAGCCAAGGAGATTCAATGAAGTACTTGCTGCATAGTGAATCCTGAAGGTGATGGTGCCCTGCACATATCGGAGGATGCGCTTGGCAGCATTCCAGTGTAGCTCATGTGGCTCTTGCATGTATCTGGAAACTGCCCCTACTGCGTATGAGAGATCTGGTCTGGAGTGGGTGAGGTACAATAAGCTCCCCACTAGCTGTCGGTAGAGAGTGCTGTCAACTAATGGAGTGTCACCTCCATCCTCAAGGCGGACCCCAGACAGAAAAGGAGTCGGTGCTGGCTTGTAGTCAGTCATGCGAAATCTCTCGAGGAGATCCCGTGCATACTTAGCCTGAGAGAGTTTGATGCCTGTGGCATTCTGGCTGATCTCAAGACCAAGAAAGAAGTGTAATGGACCCATGTCTGTCATCAAGAACCTATCATGCAAGGCCCTCTTGACTGTAGCAATGGCTGAAGCCAAGCTGCCAGTGATTAGGAGATCATCTACATACAAAACTAAGATAAGAAGAGAATCATGTGTCCTAAGCATGTAAACATTCGGATCAGACTTACATCTTTCAAAGTTTTGTGATAAGAGAAAAGAATCCATCTTCGCGTACCAAGATCTCGGGGCTTGCTTAAGGCCGTAGAGAGATTTCTTCAGTCTGCAGACCAAAGATGAATACTGAATGAAACCATGTGGCTGCTCCATGTAGATCTCCTCAGATAGGTCTCCGTGAATAAAGGCATTCTTCACATCCATCTGATGTACTTCCCACCACTGGGCAGCCGCAATGGCAAGTGTAAGGTGTATGGAATCCATCTTTGCTACTGGAGCAAAGGTCTCGTCATAATCAATGCCATGCACTTGTTGGAAGCCTTTGGCTACTAGCCTTGCTTTCCGTCTGGTGATTTGCCCATCTGCAACACTCTTGGTCCTGTAGACCCATTTGCATCGGAGAAGTTTCCTTCCTAAAGGAAGGGGGACCAGATCCCAAGTCTGGTTCTCGAGGAGGGAGTTATACTCCTCCTCCATGGCGGACTCCCAAGATGGATGCCCAACAGCCTCAGCATAAGACTGTGGATCAGAAGACTGAACCAAATGACAATGCCAGGAGGGCGATGGTTCAGTGGCAGTGAGGACAAGAGGAGGCTCAATAAACTCTGAGCTAGTCCTCTGTAGACCATTTCTAGCAGCTGGTTGGTCTTGTGCATATATCTCACGTAAGCTCCTTGTTCTCTAATTTATGACAAGGGAATATGATTCACTGCTGGAAGCCCGATTTGGGCTTGGATGTGGATCATCATTTGCATGCACTAGATTTGTATCTGAAGACTCTGTCTTTGCATCTGCATGCTCTTCCTCGGCATCTGCATGATCTGTATCGGCATCTGAATGCACTGAGTCATCATCTCGGACATGAGGTAGATAAAAAGTGTCTGCATACGGCGCTTGAGGTGCATACGAGAGACTTTCCTCAAATTTGACACTTTTCTCAATGATGAGCTTGTCCGTAGAGGGAATCTGGAGTCGATATCCCTTCACACCATCAGGGTATCCAACAAATATGCACTCAATGCTCTGTGGATCAAGAGCTTTCCTCTTTTCAGAGGGAATCCGGGCCCATGCTCGAGAGCCGAAAACACAGAGGTGAGTGACCTCTGGTTTAGTGCCGCTCCAAGCCTCAAAGGGGGTCTGGTCCTTGACAGACCTATGAGGAGATCTGTTCTGGATGTAGTTAGCACAATTAAGTGCTTCGACCCAAAGCTTATGAGGCAGTGACTTGGCATGTAACATGCAGGAAGCCATCTCTTTGAGAGATCGATTCTTTCTCTCAGCAACTCCGTTCTGCTGCGGAGTGTATGGAACTGTATACTGCAACTGTATGCCGAACTGAAGGCAAAGGTTTTGAAGTGCTGTGTTAACATATTCCCCCCCATTGTCTGTATGGAGGGCTTTGATCTTTCTCTCTGACTGTGTCTCAACTAGTGCTTTGAAATCTTCAAAGTGCTCAAAAACTTCAGATTTGTTCCTGAGAAGATACACCCAAGTATACTGTGAGAAATCATCAATAAATGTAAGCACATACCTTGCTTTGTTGATGGAAGGATGAGGAAAAGGCCCCATGAGATCACTATGGATCAGATCTAGAGGAGAGGATGCTCTGTGAGTCTTGCCGGTGTCAAACTTTTCTCTGGGATGTTTGCCAAGAACACACCCTTCACAAACTCCTTTGGAGAAATTGATATTTGGCAAGCCTTCCACCATCTCATTCTTGCTTAGCTGTTGCATATACCTGTAATTTAAGTGACTAAACCTCTCGTGCCAAAGCCTACTACTATCATTAGCATGTGTAAGCAATAAGGAGGATTCAGATTCAATAAATTCAGAAAATGTATACAGTCTGGCTCCATTGTTTACCTCACCAGTTGCAATTTTGGCATTGCTATGTAGATCATATATGTTCACTGCATCTGGAGTGAATTCCACTCTCTTTCCGGTGCCGGAATGAGTGATCTGATAAACTGAAAGCAGGTTTACCGAAAGTTTTGGAACATGAAGCACATCTTCGAAGCTTCCGTGTAAAAGTTCCACTACCTTTTCCGGTGACCTCAATAGGTGAGTCATCTCCCATGAGGATGGGAGGTCCTTTGCATGCATCCAAAGAGGAATAGACTTCCTTTGCAGTAGCCATATGATGTGATGCACCAGAATCTATAATCCATGCATCAGGAGAAGAATTAATTGCAACTAAAGCATGAAAATTGTTACCTTTCTCGTGTGGCGGATCCTCAGTTTTCTTCTTGGCTCCCTGAGGGATGTGGTCCCCAAGGTTGTGCTTCTGAATGATTTCTGCCATTTGGTCAATTTGTTTCTTCATGCAAGAGGATTCTGGATGGAATCCTCTTTGACAGTAGGTGCATCTGTTTCCTTTCTTCCCTTTCTCATTTCTCGAGCCGGAGGAGTCATTGAAGGGCTTGGTGTACCCTTCCTTCTTTGGATGGGAATGTGCTTTTCCTTTGTCTTTTTGCTGCTGATTTTTCTGATTTGAATCAGATCTGTGATTTTTATTGTGGCTGCCATCATGCACAGCAAGTGCATGTGCTTTTGGAGGTTTGATTTTCCCCATGCCAATGAGTTTATCTTGCTAAAAAATAAGGGACTCCATAAATTCTTTGAGAGAAGGCATAGTGTAGGATTTACCTGTTGCGAGCCTTACTGAATGAAATGTAGACACAAAGACGAAGTATTTCGGTCCGAGCTTTGACATAATAGAGAGAACTTGGTGACTCTCCTCCTTGGATTTGTCAATTCCACAACCCTTGAGTTGCAACAATAGATCATTATATTTGGTGAAGAAATCTTGAATTCTGTCATAGTTCCGTGGATCCAATGATAGCAGCTCCACTTCGAGCAGATGTCCTTTCATCTCATCCTATTTCCCGTAGAGCTCTTCAACCTTTTTCCAAATCTCATTGGGAGTATTGCAGGCAGATAGATGAAACTGCAACTCTGGAGAGATGCACATGCATATGGATCCGTGGGCCTCATCCATAAGGTTGAGGTACTTGGATTTCTCTATGGCTGAAGTGGGTTCCACTTCTGTAGCCATGGTAATCCTGTACAACCCTTTATGACGAAGGTATCGAGCCATTTGGTCCTTCCATTCATGATAGTTGTACGGTGTTAGGATCGATGCTTTGGGAAACTCCATTTTTCTGTCAATCTTCGATCTCCACGCTGTAACACTTGCAAAATAAAGTACCGGTGCGCCTTTTATCTAGCAACCTGTGGGCTCTGATACCATGTAAATGTGTTAGAAAACCTGCACAGATGAATCTAGCTAGTAAAGGTTGAACACACAGCTTTGCAGAGCAAAAACACTAAAAGAAAATCGAAAGAAGAAAAGAATGATTCTATAGAAAATTATGTTACAATGCTCATGATATAGCATTACTGGGTGAAGATCCCAAGGTAATGATTATAGTGGTGATCAATGAGAAGACTCAACACCTACAACAAGTTCCGGAGATAACTAGTCAGTTGCGGAGTTAAAGAAGGAGCAAATCAAGGAGTAAACCATGCAAAAGGAATTTTGCATGCAATCCCATGCTCTAACTAAAAGTCCGCATGTAGATGTGTAGTAGTTCCAACATGCAAAAGGAATCTTGCATGCAGTCACATGCTCTAACTAAGAGTCTGCGTGTAGGTGTGTAGTAGTTCCAACATGAACAAAAAACAAAGTCAAGTTAAAACTCGAATCAAAGGGCTTGTGAATACTATAAAATGTACATGGTTTGGAAGTGATGAACTCACTTGAGAACTGGCATGCAGACTCTCTGACGCTATCAAACAAAGAAGTGGAAAAGAAATTAAGTTTTCCCTAAATTTAAAAACAGTAAGACGTAAATTTGAAAACCTTAAGAGTTCCGTTCAGTAAATGGTAAGCGAGAGAAGGAAAAATAACCTGGGCCTAGAGAGCAGGCCATGGTTGTTCGTCTCGCTAGAAGCTCTGGCAACATACTCTCAACTATGAGCCATATCCTGAAGAATGGGAAAGGAACTCGGTGAAACCTTTCCAGACCCCATCTTCCCAAAAAACTAACTGAACCAGTAAGAGAAGAAGTCTTACAAGTTAACATTGTAGTGTACCAGAAGGAAAACCTGTGCCTGTAAATTAAAATTACCTACTGTAGACCAGAAAATCCTAACCCGGAGTAAGAGAATCAGGATAAGCCTCACGAATGTAGGCCAAGGTAGATAGCACAATGAAAAAACCCTCTTTCATTTTGGGCATCGGATCAAGAAAGCACATGGATGGTGGGCATGTGAGGAGGTCGAATAAATTGAATTACGAGTTTAACTTGACATTGTAACATTTGCAAGTATCTGAGGATAGAACTAAGTTATAAGTCTAATAACATATGAAACTCATAGTTGCACAATAAATGTATCAGTTGTACTTAGAATTTATATGTGTGATAGTTTAAGTATCTTTAAAGTAAAGGTTTGAGTAATTCTTAAAGATTTACTTAGCCACGGAGTAAATTACTTTTTCCAAATTTTTCTTAGTGTAGGTATAAGTGTTAAAGGGGTATCAAAGCTAAAGGGTTCAACACTATGTCCTAATTAAGGGAAGATGTTAACAAACTTGGTTTTGCGCACATAGATAAGGAATTGAAGATGACCAACTTTTGCACCCTTACGGGTTAAAAATAGAGAATCGAAAGCATAAATTAATGATTAAGAGTTAAAAATAAAGTATAATAAGAAACCAAATAAATTTTGTGTGCAATTAGAAGTGAAGAACCATTTCTTGAACATATTGGAAAAAAAATCATTACAAAACTTAAGTTATGGTTCGTCACCATAAGGAAGTATACAAGTGAAACAAATTAGGAGACATATATGGTCATAAATAACGTAAAGTGTCAAGTCATATATTGTTAAACAATATAAAAAAAATATCAAATGGTTATGCTAACTCGGAAGATACGGTGTTGCACCCTAAATGTTTTAGGGATATTTAATAATGATTACCATTTTTTTTGCAAGACCTTTTTGTTTATTACCAATTATAAGATCAATACTATTTTTCTTTTAAATTTAAAATCTGATATAATATTGTTGACGAAGGAGACAGGTACAAAAGAGGGGAAGGGTTCGATTGGTTCCAAAACTAGCAATTGCACCACATGTTGCAATCACAACGCCGTAAGGCAATGTTGGAAATTTCAGGTGATTTCAAACACAAAAGACCAGAGAACAACGCTCAGATATAATGTTGGGAATTTTTCTGCAAAAAATCCAAAAACAAAACAAACACAACACAGACAATGATACTCTGCTAGGAATTTCTGATAATTCCATAACAATAACAAAAAATCACATGAACAAAGGATAATACTCTGTTTTACAACACATGATCTTTAACACAAGATCTTGCTGCAGATGGAATTTCAGCGTGCTAAAGATAGAGTTTCAGAAACAAACATAAAAAACTTCTATTCATTTACAATAAACCAACTGTTACAAAACGTCTTCCTCACATAGAGGGATTTTCACAACTGCTGTTACAAAAGCATCTTCCTCACACAGAGGGATTCACCAGAGATTATGTTGAAGAGCATCTTCCTCTTAACCAGAGGGATTCACCAGTCTATGCTGAAAAGCATCTTCCTCTTGACAGAGGAATTCACCAAAGACAACAGATCTTCCTCTTAACAAAGGGATTCACCAAAGACTGTGCTGAAAAGCATCTTCCTCTTTAACAGAGGGATTCACCAGAGATTATGCTGAAGAGAATCTTCCTCTTATTTCCACAATGGACAATAACCAAAACTTCACGCTGCTGCGTGCTCCCCTTCATTGATTACAATCGCACTGCTGCTATGCCTCACTTGCATTTCAGATGCAAACAACAAAACTGTGCTGCTGTGTTTCTACCCTTTCTCACAGCAGACAACCACAAAACAAATTACATTCAAATCTGCACTGCTGTGCGTTTTTCCTTTTCTGCGCTGCTACGTCTATTCTGCTGCACTGCTGTGCCTTCTTTGCTGCGTCTACTCTGCACTGCTGTGCATTCCCATTAAATTTGTTCTTCTCCAAGCTGTTGGGTCTTCTCCTCAATCTCTGTTTTCTACACTGCTGCGTCTTCTGCTCTGCACTGTTGTGCCATTTCTTTACAATGGAAAAAATTTTCTTCACACTGCTGTGTGGGTTACAATTTTTTTTTTTAACGAACACAAGAACATTACATATATATTTACAAAAAACAATTGCATACATTTTCTTGTCCCATACTCCCGTGGATAAAAAAAACAATAAAATTAAAGACCTTTTACCAACATTCTACAAATGCAGTAAATTCCATTAAATTACTTCACTGGCAAACTGGCGGTCTTCTGATTCAATCTGAATGATTTAATGAACAAGAATGGAGTCCCATGCTGTGAACTGCTCGAGGCTTTCCTTCTCGTCCTTGGCTGAGCTACTCTTTAACTGCGGTAGCTGAGAATTCGATGTACAAGAGCTAGATTGCAACCTGCTTCTTCGCGTGCCAAAAAATCGGGCAAACTTGAACATGAGCCGTTGGATTAAACAAATGGACGGCTGAGATTTGTTTGACAGAAGGTGCGATCTGCGATGGCTCAGGTCGCATCGCATCGCGAACTCAGGGCGGAGGCTTAGCGCACAATGGCTAAGATTCGCGATCTGCGATCGCGTCGCATGATCACATCGCATCGCAACAGCAGGGAATAAGCAGAAAACAAGGAACGCAGCTGGGGATTAATTCGATTTGCAATGAGACGTGATTTGTGATTTGCGATGGATCGCATAGCAGGGAACTCCAATGGGGTTAAAGTTTGCGATTTTTTTTCAACTGTTTCTGCAGTTGAAATTACATTCCAACACTCCTCTTTAATTTCAACTGCTGGGTTATCAGTCATACCCAGACACTTCATCAAAAACTCGAAACTTTTCTGCCTATTCGTATCAGCTTCCTTTCATTGCTTTCACTACTATGCTCAGGCGCTCCAATCATGTAATATCCTCTTTCTCTCCGCCTCAGGCAAGATTTCCAATCTTTGCATCTCCAAGCTATCCTGCAACCTTTTCTTCTCTACTTTTATGGCAGATTTAATTTCATATCTTTCCCCTATAAGCAGATCTTCATCAAAGAATATCTGTTAATATAATTCAGCAATAATGATAAAAAATTACAGGCTCCCCCTAACTGTATGCATCATCTCCTTTTGGCAGAGTCTTCTCAAAAGAAACTTAGATTGGTTGGGGAGCTCGAAGGACTTTTGGACTGTATTTCCTTCCTTCTCCATACTTGTGTTACTTTCTTCTTTTGCGTGGGTCTAGCTTGCGTAGGAGCCCATGTTAAGTTACAATCACATGCCATATGCCCAATGTTATGACACTTGAAACATTCTACATTGTTCATGAATAATATTTCATGATTTCTTCCTGTAAAATTGTTTCTTAGAGGTTGTCGGAGACCATAACATCTATCTCTATGAAATGCTCTACAGTCTTTTGCCATATGACCAAAGTTTGAACAAGAATAACAATAACCAAAAAATGAACTTTGGTACCTGGTAGATGGTGGTTTCCTTGATGTACTTCTGAAGCTTTTCTGCCTTGAGATCCTTTGATGATTACTATTGCCTCTTGCCTCTTTGACATCATCTACATTTCTTTTTGGAGTTGGTTTTCTACTTGGAGTAGGATTTCTTCTATTGTAGCCTTGATTTTTCTCCTTGCCTTTGCTGGAACTAGGAGCATCACAATTTCTTTCTGCCTTCTTCACATCTCCTTTGCTTAAAGTATTTTCATTCTTGTTTGAGGGTTCACCTACATACACGAGTCCTAATTTATCAAATGGAGATCTGTGATAGCTGAGCATGTCATCCAAGGCTTGAGAGCTCTTCATGATTTTGTTCATCCCTTCAACCTTTTTTCTGAGGAGGACAATCTCTTCTTCCAATCTTTCACACTCATTATTCTTTTTTGTAAGTTGTTCCTCAGTTTCTTCCTTGCTACGAGTAGCTTCAGCTGCTACTATTTTAAGGGAGATGATATCTGACTTCATTTTGGAGATTTCTTCATTCTTTGCTTGACTGCTCTCCATTTTCTTTTCAGCTCCTTGTGCCTGCTTCCTGGCTTCTTGTAATTCAGACTTAAGGGAGGAGACCTCTACCTTGTACTGTCCAATCTCTTCTACAAGTTTGTTCACTCTCTTGTGCCTTTGTTCAAGTTGACTTGACAAGGTATCTTCCTGCTTCTTTGCTTTATTCAATTGATTTGTCATGGATATGACTTCTTCATGATGCTTCCTTTTGCTTTGATCAAGTTCCTTCTTAAGCTTGGCGAGCTCTTCATCCCTTTCTTGTACTTGAAGCTTGATGAGGTCAACCTTCTCATTTTCAGCTTCTATGATGGGTTCAGAATTCCCTTCTTGATTGATGGTCATGGTCAGTGCTCCCTTTGCGTGAAGGTCATGAAGTCTATCCCATATATCCTTTGCTGATGAATATTTTCCTAGATTCTTCTTTACAGAATCAGGCAGCCCATCCAAGATTATCTTTGCTGCTTTTGCATTGTACTCCTTGGATTCTCTATCCTTCCTGCTATCATCAATCACTGATCCCCAGATTTCAATCCCTTGAGACTATAAGAAAGTCCTCATTTTTACTTCCCATATATAATAATTCCCATTGAACCTTGGGGCCTCAAATAGAAAGCTTTCAAGTTGATTATCTTCTCTTTTATTAGTAGAGGGAGACACATTTTTAGCAGGATTGGTGACTTTCTTCTTTGACCTCGCCATTTGACTGAGTATCTAAAATAACTGACTGTCTTCAATAGTAACACAGAAAAACAACTTTGAGAAATACCTGAATCCTTTCTTGACTGAGTCTTCACTCTGCTGGAGAAGCTGCTGCAGCAAAAGAACCTTCCTTCAGCTTCTTTGACACCTTCAAAGAGCCTGGACAAGCTCTGATACCACTTGTTGGAAATTTCAGGTGATTTCAAACACAAAAGACCAGAGAACAACGCTCTGATATAATGTTGGGAATTTTTCTGCTAAAATTCCAAAAACAAAACAAACACAACACAGAGAATGATACTCTGCTAGGAATTTCTGATAATTCCAGAACAACAAAAAAAATCACATGAACAGAGGATAATACTCTGTTTTACAACACAGGATCTTTAACACAGGATCTTGCTGCAGACAGAATTTCAGCTTGCTGAAGATAGAGTTTCAGCAACAAACATAAAAAACTTCTATTCATTTACAATAAACCAACTGTTACAAAACGTCTTCCTCACATAGAGGGATTCACCAGAGATTATGCTGAAGAGCATCTTCCTCTTAACCAGAGGGATTCACCAGTCTATGCTGAAAAGCATCTTCCTCTTGACAGAGGGATTCACCAAAGACAACAGATCTTCCTCTTAACAGAGGGATTCACCGGAGACTGTGCTGAAAAGCATCTTCCTCTTTAACAGAGGGATTCACCAGAGATTATGCTGAAGAGCATCTTCCTCTTGTTTTCACAATGGACAATAACCAAAACTTCACGCTGCTGCGTGCTCCCCTTCATTGATTACAATCGCACTACTGTTATGCCTCACTTGCATTTCATATGCAAACAACAAAACTGTGTTGCTGCGTTTCTACCCTTTCTCACAACAGACAACCACAAAACAAATTACATTCAAATCTGCACTGTTGTGCATTTTTCCTTTTTTGCGCTGCTGCGTCTATTCTGCTGCACTGCTATGCCTTCTTTGCTGCGTCTACTCTGCACTGCTGTGCATTCCCATTACATTGTTCTTCTCCAAGCTGTTGCGTCTTCTCCTCAATCTCTGTTTTCTACACTGCTGTGTCTTCTGCTCTACACTGTTATGCCATTTCTTTACAATGGAAAAACTTTTCTTCACGCTACTGTGTGGGTTACAATTCTTTTTTTAACGAACACAAGAACATTACATATATATTTACAAAAAAAACTTGCATACGTTTTCTTGTCCCATACTCCCGTGGATAAAAAAACAATAAAATTAAAGACCTTTTACCAACATTCTACAAATGCAGTAAATTCCATTAAATTATGCAAACTGGCGGTCTTCTGATTCAATCTGAATGATTTAATGAACAAGAATGGAGTCCCATGCTATGAACTACTCGAGGCTGTCCTTCTCATCCTTGGCTGAGCTGCTCTTTAACTGCGGTAGCTGAGAATTCAATGTGCAAGAGCTGGATTGCAACCTGCTTCTTCGCGTGCCCAAAAATCGGGCAAACTTGAACATGAGCCATTGGATTAAACAAATGGACGGTTGAGATTTGTTTGACAGAAGGTGCGATCAGCGATGGCTAAGGTCGCATCGCATCGTGAACTCAGGGCGGAGGCTTAACGCGCAATGGCTAAGATTCGCGATCTGTGATCGCGTCGCATGATCGCATCGCATCGAAACAGCAGGGAACAGGCAAAAAACAAGGGACGCAACTAGGGATTAATTCGATTTGCGATGAGACGTGATTTGTGATCTGCAATGGATTGCATAGCAGGGAACTCCAATGGGGTTAAAGTTTGCGATTTCTGTTCAACTGTTGCTGCAGTTGAAATTACATTCCAACAGGCAAGAGCCTAGGAAAGAATAGCTTAGATGATGGAAGTAAAATTTTCATGCTAGGAAATAGTAGCTTAGATGATGGAAGTAAAAATTTTATGCAATTTTATTTAATTATCGACATTTGAGATGGGCATCTTAACCCTAAGAGTACAACATTTTCAAATCCTAGGGGCTTGTACCCCACATCCAAAACTATGGTAAAAGATGCTTCTAGGATTCGTGCTCAAACTCGAACTCAAATTGATCAAGGAAATGGAAAGATGATGAAGTTGCCATCCAACCTAAATGAACAGGCTAAAGCAACCATTATTTTATTATGACTAATTATAAAATATAACTAACTATTTTTTATAATTTAATAATAACCTAAAACCTTATTCCAAAATAAACCACTATTAACCTAAATATATTTAAATTTTATTTTAAAATACACATACAAACCTACTTTTTTTTAAAAACAAACATTTCTAATGATACTCTTATCCATTAATCTATTGTTAATGATTGTAAAAAATGGATTATGCCATAGTTCTTAATTTAAGACGCAACAAAAATCACACTTCCAAAAGTAATCCATTTCCAAAAATAGTCCCTTTCAGGGGTATAATATGAACAAACAGACATTTCGAGTTATTCATCATAAATGTGTACACTAAGTTGGACCCTCGAGCTGATTGCGGACCAGTAATTCAGATTCGTTTAAATCTTGTTCATGTTTCTTTCCATCTCATAAAAACGAGTATTAACATCACGGCGTTGTTAATATTTTACAAAACATATTTAGCACTTTAGCAATTGCTCCCTCACATTTATAATATGTCTGCATAATGATACCCTAATCCCATCAAGAATATTAACGGTTTTACCGCTATTTACGGCTCAAACATTCCAATACATTTCTCATTATCAAAAAATTTAACTGTATTTTTTTATTATAATAATAAATATAGAAACCGATTATAATAATAAATATAGAAACCTACGAAAATTTCAGGGAAAAAGCATGCTATTGTGCTAATTTAATTAATCACAAATGCAGGTTAAGTTAATGGAACTATAGTCACTGCGCAGTATAAAAAGACATTTACAACAAAGAATCTGTTAAATAAAAAAAATCAAGAAGTCCACCGTTACACGTTTCTATATAAAGAAATTAGAAGGAAAGAATCTGCTAGCAGAAATATATACAAGTGTGATAAAAACAAATAGTAATAATAATATTAACTTAATATAATTTAAAGATATACAACACAGAATCCGTTACAAATCTAAAAAAAAATTAATAAATTTATGAAAAAAAATGTAATTAATCTAATAATGATAATAAGTAAATTAATGAAATTTATGTACTGTACCAAGACATTTGGAATAAGAACAGGTAAAAAAGTTATTTTGAAATAAATATCTCACCATAATACACAATAAAATTGTAATTCTTAAACGAAGATGTTTGAAGGAAGAATCTTCCCGGAAAAAAAAATAAAAATTATAAGATCATGTAAAAACCAAGAATTTATATATAATAAGAAAATATTTTAAATTTAATATTAAAAAATATTGTTTATTTTTAATTTACTTTTAGATTAAGTTAATTTATAATAATGTGTGTAAGTATTTTTTTTTATTAAGTTAATTTATAATAATGTGTGTAAGTATTTTTTTTATTTAAATAAAAAATATATAAATTCGAGACTTTTAAAACAAAATATTGGAAATTAAATAATTTTAAATATGACTGAGTAAGCAACCATGAAATGTCAATATAATACAAAAGTTGCAACAGTGAAATTGTTCAAATATTTTTGTCGTTTACCAGAAAGATCGCTGAAATTAATGACGAAGACACGGTACATGTATGGAGTGAGTCCTGACTTGCGTCGTTCAATCAGACAATGAACGCGGAAACATTAACCGGTCACAACGTGGAGTGTGTCAATCCTCTCATGGCCCTTCTGTTTGCGAGCCAGACTTGCCAAAGTCCCGATAACCAGGATTCCTTGATTTATTTCCTCTTACTGAAGAATGTTTCTGAGATTGCTTATGGCGAAGACTACCAGCGGGATTTTTTTCCTCGGGTCCTATCTTGTCAAGCCTGTGTTGCTAGCCAGCGTTTTTACCATCTGCAGAGCGACCTCTCACACCTCAATTGCGAATAATTCATGGTGCCCCGTGGATTCAGGAAGTGGTTGGTCGTGAACACTAAATTCTGTGGTGCATCCTAAAAATCGTTGTAACGCTCCCATAGTGTTAGAGCCACTCAGCCACTTTGTCCGAAAGACTGTAACTGAAAACAACAGAAGAAATCGGTGCACAGTTGTTACGAGGAGAAGAGAAGGGTAAACACAAAGACCTCTGCACTATGGACATATATCAGCCTTATAGAAACCCCGATGTGAAGGGAGCACAACCGCGATAGTGTAACCTCGCTTTCGCAACTTCTGCAAAGCGGGAGCAAAGTCCAAATCGCCAAAATTTAAAAGAATCAGAGCAGGAGGGCATACAGTTGATTTCCTTTGACATACGACTGTAGTCTTCATAGGTGGAGAAGGTAATGATCACTCTCTTCACTCTACTATGAACAATTAGTTGCAAATGTTTCTTAAGAAATCTATTGGAGCTCTCCCACCGGTATAGAGCAGTTTTCTATGTTCCACATAATGGCCACCGACCCTTTCATGTCAAGGTCATCCATTTCTTCTGCTGCTTCTACCATATTGAAACCAGGAATTATTGTACCGAACTCAGGAACTACCGAACTCGGAGATAAAAAGAATAGGATAAATCTAACTGTTCCATGAAGCACGGAAACCCACCCCATCCTGTGCCACGTCGTGATGGAGCGGTTGCGGAAAACCAGGCCAAGGAAGAAGTTGTGGAGAACCAGGCCAATGAATTCAATCTCGCCGCAGACAAATAGAATATAATAAACCCACACATTCCATGAATCACGGAGACACACTCCAATTCCATGCCATGTGATGGAACGGTCGCGGAGAACCAGGTCAGGGAATTCAATCTGACGACGGACGTTCACTCAATCGTCTAACATTTGATCCGACGCTGCAAATATGTGCAGAGTGGCATCCAGAGGAGTTGTTTTCGAAGGGGAACGCCTTACGGCGTAATTACTAATACCTAATTGTCACGTTAGATACAATTAGAAATGTAATAATTTGATTGGTATAACTACTTATTGGCACTCATTTTGGATGTTCATTAAGGACTTTTATCACTACTACACAAAGGGTACTTTTACGACATTTGTTTAAGATAAAAGAAATTTTTTGTCTTAAAAAGTCACTTTTTATTTTAGTTATTTTACATTAAAATTTAATATCAATTGAATTGTCTTAAATATAAAATTTAAGACAAAAATAGTTTAAGACAAAAATATTTTAAGACAAAACTTTATATTTAAGGCAAAAACAATTTTGAGACAAAAATATTTTAAGACAAAAATAGTTTAAGATAAAATTATTTTAAAGCAACTTTATATTTAAGACGATGGCCACTTAAAATGAAACTCATTTAAGATGACTAAAAATTAATACAAACATATCAACTTAAGAAAATATTATCTAACAACTGCAAAATTGACTCTGACAGTACACCCAAAGTCCATGAGCTTGCAGGCTCCTACTGTCTTGCGCCTATACTGAGGTTGTATTTTCACTTACCAGTCACATTATCTTATAAAAAGACAACGATTTGTTGGGCTCTTTGTCTTGTGGGTGTAGCCGACACTGAAGAACGCAACAACTTCTTCTTTGCAAGATTTCCTGGACATCAATTCCACTTTTATCCCTTCAATCTTTGTTGATATGATTAGAGACAATTTGTTTGTCATTGCATTCAGTCAATGAGTCACTTTGGTGCTTACTATTGTTGAGCAGTTGATAAACTAACTAAGTTGTGGACTCCTTCTCTTGGTTATGTCATTAAGCCTCGAGTTTAAATTTCCCTTAGTATGCATCCCCTTAGAATTTGGATCTATCTCAAGGTAATCAGCTACAAGAAAGATTGCAATGTGGCTGGCTAACAATTGGGTGGAGAGTTGAAGTCCTTCCTTCATTTTTCAGTCATCATTAAACACACATATCGATAAGTGTACATTGTTTATGTGTATTTCGTTATGGAGTGCGATGAATCTCATTACATTTTGAATGGTGCAATATCTTGCGTGTTTGTAAATGTAAATGATTTTCTGAGTTTTGATGCTCACTGTGTCTTTGTGATTAGAACAATATCATATAGGCACATGAATTTTAAAGTGTGCTTAGGATATGCTATTCATTATTATGTGCATGGTGAATGCGCAATTATGTGTTCATTTTTATTCACTTGATTTCCAAATTTATGGGTATACTTAGTTTAACCAATCCCTACGATAGTTCTTTTGTCAAAACTACGAATTTAGGTATCAGGAATTGGGCCATGAGTCTCCCTAAAACTAAAGCAGGGTGAGAGACCAACAATTGTAGTTCTGTTTTATGAACCTATCCTAGGTTTCTTTTTAGTCCATATATGCTATGTTTTAAGGTGAAGAGGAAGTGGGAGAACATGACTTTGTTGACATGTTAGTAGGTCCAACACCTAGTGGACATTGGTGAAACACCCTCCTAGTGGAACTATATCGTGTGTATAGACACCAGCCATAATCCATCAACCCCAGTGATCAAATCTGAGGTAAGGGAACGGTCTGTACACTTGGCCAAATGTTTTTTAATTTTTGGTGAGAATCATAATGGCTAAGAGAGTGGTCCAAGAAGAACTAGGAGTGTTGGGAACATTATTAGCTTCCCATCACTGAGATATTTGTATCCTACAACACAAGTCCTTATTAAGTACCTTTTGAATATGAAATCGATTGTAGGCAACTATCAAATTTGTTAGCTAGTAATTGAGGAGAATGTTAAGAGTATCTAGCCTATCCATTGGTTCTCATAGTTTATTCTTTACCTCTTTAAACGTGACAATTTCCTACTCAAGTATAAAGGATAGCTCATATGTATTTTGTTTCTTATTATGTTGTTATGACTGCTCTACCTATTCTCTCATTTGGACATTTTCAGTAACAATTTGATGAACTAGTTGTTGCATTGAGTCTAATTGGTCCTCTCTTTTGCTTAGGCAAGCTAGTTGTGGGTGATATGTTGCAGGAACAATGCACAAGGGAGGGTTATTTTGTATCATGTCTTTTAAGGGTTACCTCGTGTCATGTCTTGCATTAATCCTTAGTTATATATCAAATAATTATATATTCTAACAAGGGGCATTCTTTGTAAACATGGTTGGCTTTGTGGTAGCATTGACATCAAAATGATTTCCCTTCATAATACAATATTTGGTTGCGCACATATCCTAGGTAGTGGAGTATCATATTTGCCACCAATCCATCCTTGGTGTCGAGATAGACAGCGACCCTGGCATAAGACATTTCTTCCGTCTCCAAGTATGATCTATTGAAGTCAAGATAATCATTAAGGTCATCCCTTATACACTGAAAGACGTCTTCCATCTAATGTTGAAGGGGGAGGCTGGGGAGCCTTAATCATATTGGCCCTGCACCTAGTTGTTCTCGCTCAACATCAAAGAGGGGATTCCACCTTTTCAAATACACAGGGGGCATTTTTATGTTCCAGTAATGCGAGAGAACCCAACTCACATGTCCCTCTTCATTAAATTTGAAAGAAAACCATCCTTTGGGCATGGTTCATACAGATGGAAGCGAATCTAGAATGTGTTCCAAGTTCTCCTGCACCCACCTCCTCAGACGCGTTACATGCAGTACCTGCCTCTAATTTTTCTGACCAAAATCCTTTCAACTATAGACATAACTTCATCTAATATGATATCCTCCCCTAGTACTAATGCTTGGTTCCTATCTCTTACCTTGGGGCATTTTATCTTCCTTTCCTTCTTCTATTAGCCTGTCACCGAAGCATCTTCAAAGGGTCTGGTTGTGTCTTGAGGGTTTACCCTTGGCAATTCCTAAGTGCAAGGAAGACCTGGGTTTGGTGATCTGCCTTCATGCCCTATGCCATGATGGAAACAAGAGGGAAAACCTAATGAGCCAACAATGGAATTGGGAGAGTTTTGAGCCTTTCCTTGCTGAACTATCGATAGGTCTTCCGTATGACCATCCACATTCCCCAAAAATGCCCCTGAAATTTGTAGTTCTTGGCAGAAGACCATTATGTTTTCCTGAAGGCTCTGAATATTAGATTCGATGCTGACGGGTTTGAAAGTTTGTAATGGGTTGGTAGGGTTTAAGTAGGCCTTGATGAAATTTAGGGCCTCAATCAAGAAACCTAGTGAAAGAGATAGTTGTTCGGTCAAATCCGTTGATATTGCTGTTTGGATCCAGATGGCACCTCCTACTTAACCTAATCACACCTAACCTAGTCACAGTAAAACAAATTAAACTTTGAAGTTTCACTTTAATTATTCCTGCTAAGTTTTTACCACAATCTTAAGGGACCTTGGTAAAATAAGTCCGTTGGTGATTAGTCATGACATTCTGGTGTAATAATACTTGTACATACCATAGAGTACATAACTCCATGAGTTTGGTTTTTGTATTAGTCAGTATCAAATATTATTAATATTTCTTTAATCTTTAGATTGTGATTGTTCATATGTGGCAACTAGATATATATAATTAAATATGTTACTGGGTATCAGTTCTTTGTTTCTTGAAACCCTTTGCTTCCTTGCCATCGTCATCTGTTTAGCTACTACTGCAAAAATATCTTCCTTTGAACATTAGATTTGATGCTAACAAGTCTGAAAGTTTGTAATGGACTACTAGGGTTTAACCAGGCCTCGACGAAATTTAGGGCCTCAATTGGGAAACCTAGTGAGAGAGAGTTGTTCAGTCAAATCTATTGATATTTTTGTCAGGATCTTAGATGGCGCCTCCTACCCAACCTAGTCACACCTAACCTAGGCACAATAAAACAAATTAAACTTTGAAGTTCCACTTTAATTCTTCCCACTAAGTTCTTACCACAATCTTAAGGGGCCTTGGTAAAATAAGTTTGTTGGTGATTAGTCATGACATTATGGTGTAACAATACTTGTAAATACCATAAAGTACATAACTCCATGAGTTTGGCTTTTGTATTAGTTGGCATCGAATATTATTAATATTTCTTTAATCTTTACAAAAACTATACAAAAACAACAAAATAACCATACTCATATAAGGCCCAAGCTAATCATCAAAAGATTTAAATAGTGTGAGGTCTTTGGCGTTGGATTTGGACAACTCAGTTTGAGGAAAGCAAGGGATATGTTTCTCTATGCATGCAAAGAAAGAATTTTTTTTTTGGATTTGGTGTTGAATTAACTAAAATTCCTTATGAACTTCTTGAATAGCATCTATAGGACCTGAAATGCTTGTAATACTAATTATCAAATCCTTTGCTAGAAGGAACTTCACCAACCAAAATATAAATAAATATTGTTTGTACTAAGAGCAGCGACCACGGGTATGACCCGGGTATGGAATCGTGTCCCCCAACTCCTCCAAGACTAGTCGTTGACCTGGTTAACAACCTTTACTTCCCATTCATCAATCGTCTAATGGGCACGCAGGTGGGTATTAGTTTTGTATGCTCTAGAAGTTGCTAATATGAATCAAGTTTTGGTACCATGTCCTCAATGTCTGTTAGCACAAGATTTACCACTCCCACGGATTTGAACTCGCCCCAGACTTGCATTATTTGTGCAACCTTAGTGTGTGGTTAGGTTAGCCATGAACTTAGATTGATTATTGTTGTATGGAGAATTAAAATGTACCAATAAGGTAGGGCTACGACTTACAAGTCTTGCAATGTGAACAACAAAAATTTGATTGGGAGGATGCCGAGGATCGATGAGCCCACAAATTAGTCTAATTAAGGAGCCTGCAAGGTCTACAGGAACATAAACATGACAAAGAATACCATTAAACCTCACTCTAAGGAACATATCCTCATTTTCTTCATGGATTTGAATTACGAACCCATCCCAATTCTCTTGAAGGTTCTTTTATGTCTGGTGCATGAATTCCTCATGAGAATAAGAAATATCACCCATAAACCAGTCACAAATTTCCTTTCTCATAAATTGCATGGAAGTAGAGTTAGAAACATAAGGCTCTATCTTGTCTTCTATAAAAAACCAGGAAGTATCCATATCCCAAGGTTTCCAAGCTCTTGGGTAGTCGAGATTACTAAAATTAGTCAGGGGCTTCCCGTCGAGAGGCCTCCCAACCCTTGATATGTAGGAAAGAGGGTGAACCCCATCCCATCCATTCATAGGAGAGCTAAACTCTGCATTAGTCCATAATGTTGTGTATGGACTAACCATCCCCAACCATATACAAAACATATATATCACAAAAAGTATTGAATTTAGAGGGAAGCCAATATGAACATACAAGGAAGGACTGAGAAGGAGAGGAGGCATCACACTTTTAACTTACTCAGCTTGGGTGCAACATCCATTTCTAAGAACTTCACTAGAGAGGTGGCTATGCCATCGAAAGCCTATGGAGGAAATAAGTTTTCCAGTTGCTACAAGTCTAAACATATTCAAATCCAAATACACAAAATACCCTCTCCCTATGTGACTTAATTGCCTTAAAATCTTATGTGTGCTAAGGTTTGTGTGCGGGTGGCCATGCCACCAACCTCACTGTACGTTCAATAATTGTGTGGTGGCAGTGCAAATCCCACCGTTCTCCTCCTCTCAACTCTCACCTTGATCGAGGGTAATTTGTAATGATGAGGCTTGTTTTTTTTTTTTTCTACCATGGTGGATCGATAACTCGTTGGTATGATCTAGGCTAGGCCTAGGATTAAACCTTCCAACTGCCACTATACCACTAAGAGTATATCCAATCTGCCTATAAGACAAATATATTAGGAATATATGACTTAGAAAGAGTTGAGACGTCTTGTATTGACCACAAACAGAGTAACTCCCTGGGGCCGCATATTCCTCTAACCTCATCACAACATGCTTAACATGTCATTTCAAGGAATTGAACTTAGGTGGAGAGGGAGTTAATGTCCCATCTTAACCACTCAGTTAACCTTGAGGGTTAACTCAATTGGTCGAGTCCTTATTCTATTGTCTTACAATTGGCACTAGCTCACTTAGTTAAACATTACTTTATTTAGGAAGGGGTCTTGATTTCAAATCTCTTTGTCTCCTAGTAGAACGACCTAGTAATTGGCACACTGGGATGTTATCCTCTCCACCCATTTTGCTAATGAATTTATAATGACATTTTATATGCCATTCTAATGTGTTGGTTAGGGTTGTGACTTAAAAATAAAGAACTATTATAATTGTTTTAATAATGGAGTTTTATAATTTTTTATATTAATTAAGATTTTTGATATAAATTTACAAAGATGTTTTATATTCAATGCCAATGTGTTGGCTAGGGTTGTAACCTAAAACAAGATTATGGTAAGTGTTTTTAGCATGGCTTTTTTACTTTCTAATAGGGTTTTATGTAAATTTGACATATTAATGATCATTATGGTCTAAAATGAAGAAGATACTATGTATATCCTTAAAATGTTTAGTACACAAGTAGAGTGTGCTAACTAAAATTACAACCTAAAATTAATGGGATAAGGTGTTCACAACCTTACAAGAAGGTTGTACATGCAAATATAAAACATTAGTTAGGGCTATGAGCTAAACTCAAAAATGTGTTTGCCAATAAATCTCAAATACAAATATGGGATGTTTGGTAAAAACATAATTGAAAATATGAAAGGTTTGGTAAAAACATGATTGAAAATACAAATTAAAGTATGGTTTATTTTTAAGAAAGATTAAATGTATAATTATCACATACTAATCAAAATTCAATTACAAATACGAAACTTTTGGGAAAAACATGATTGAAAATATGACATATTTAGCGAAAGCATGATTGAAAAAAAGAAAAAGCATGACTTATTTTTTATTTTATTTTATGTCTAATTATCCCATATTAATCAAAATTACGATTTAATTCATAAAATTCAAATGAGTTAACTTTTCATATATTAACTATAATCATAATTTAGAATAAAAAATAAAACATATATTTTATATTTTTATATTTTTTTAATATGCTAATTTACCAAATTTATTAGTCTATATTTTTTCTTAAAACACGTAAATTAAATTTATAATTAATCTCTATAATCATATATAAAATCATTAATGAGTTGGTTTTGCAGACCCGCAAGCGAAAAGCCTAAATTTTATGGGTTTTCCAATTGTTTTTCTAATTCACGAGAAGCGCCAGACATATTTTTGGTTCATTTTATGAAGTGGTATTGGGAATAGAAGGGGTCTTAGGGTTATGCATAGTTTGGTGTAGAGTGGGGGTGTTGAGCGCAATGTGGATATGGGTTCTGCCCACCACTGCAAATTTTTTTGAAACATTTCCTGAGATTGCATAAAACAAAAGCATTCAGATCAGGAGATTAACCTGAGAGTCACACAATGGAGGCCAGTGCTGCTATCATTGCATGTTCTCACAAGAGGAATGAGCTAGTTTTGATTTGCCATGACGCAGAGATTGGTGTAAGTTTATTCAGTTGCAGTTTGCTTAATTTGCTAGAATTTATCTTTTTGCTCTTTTGGATTCAGAATTTGGGCTTGTACCCTTTTGGATTTGCATAAGGAATTAAGCTTCGATTATTAATATATGTGGGATTCCTATGATTTCTTTTACTTGTAAGGATCTAAGCAATGGGAAGCTTAGCAGAACAACATTAAGCCCTTTGTTGGTTCTGTAGAGTTTGAGGTTGCTCTTTCACTGTTTTGGAACATATCTAGCCCCGATTTCTGGATTTTAGTTTGGGTATTAACCAAAGGTAATGCTGGATGGAAAATTTTGGATTGGATCTGAAAGTATAACTTGGGACATTTCATTTTAGTTTTATCAAAGTACCCACTTCGTATTTTTGGTTGAAAACAATCCTACATTATAACTTGTTCTAGAGAACCCCTAATGGGGATTGGGCTTGGGAGTGCAATTGAGAAATGAAATTGCATTGATTTTTGGTCTGATAATACCTTAAAAAAATTATGGCAGTTGGGTTCCCAAAAGTCCAAGCTGAACTGAGCTGAGACTTAAAACAAAATAAAAATAAACACAATAAGCTGACAGTGCAATTTAATCAGAATGGAACAATTATCATGAGCACACAAGACAACTCAATCGGCCTTCTCTTTTGGTATTCAATAATAATGCTAATACGATGCAAGCTTACAAGATTTATAGACTCAGATCCCATGACTTAAAGACTGATGAATGGTTGACTAGGTCAAAATCATAACATGATCTTATATTAGGCTATCAATGGTCTCTCTGATTCAATAGAGTGGCATAGAGAAGAGTGGCCCAAGTTGTAGATTTGATTTTTCAACTTTTGTTTGTTTGGTTTGTGTAATTGAGACTAGGTGTTTATTGGTGTGTAGGTGAAGCCTCTGAAGCACTCAAGTAGCCAAGTATGCCAGATCTGTGGAGATAATGTTGGTGTGACAGCAAATGGGGAGCTCTTTGTGGCATGCAATGAGTGTGGATTCCCAGTTTGTAGGCCTTGCTATGAATATGAGCATAAGGATGGAAACCAGTCTTGTCCTCAATGCAAGACCAGATACAAGAGACACAAAGGTCAGCATATATATTTTTGTTGTTTTGGTGTTTAGCAAGTCATGGAAGCCCCACATTGCACAAAGGATATACTACACAAATGATGGTGGCATTTTTGCAGATCTGGATTATGGGCATTTTAGTCCAGTTGGTTGTCTGCTTAGTAGCGTCTAGGTAGTAACTAATAGCTGTATTTAATATTGGGTGTTTTTCCACAGGGAGTCCAAGAGTGGAAGGTGACGAGGAAGAAGACGATGTTGATGATTTGGAGAATGAGTTCAATTACACTCGTGGTGGAAGAGATGATAGGAAACAAAGGGCAGAAGCGATGATGCAGTGGCAGATGCATGGGCGAGGGGAGGAGATCGATTCGGTTACCTCTTCGAGACAAGATCCTCAGACTCCAATTCCTCTTCTCACAAATGGTCAACTGGTATAGTGTCTAATAACTTCTGAGAAAATTGCATTGTCATTCTCCTTTAGCTGCATCTGTGGTTGGAATTGGGACCTAAAATGTGACTGTATGGGCTACTATTTACAATCAATTTAGCTTGTATGGATTTAATTGTAATTTTAATTGTAATGCCTTTTGGTAGGTTTCTGGGGAGTTTCAAGATGTCTCCCCCGAGCATGTGCAAGTCATTTGTGACAAAGATCTATTGCAATGTTCTGGCTTTGGCTTCCATGGTTGACTCATTAAGGAAAATGCTTGTATATTAATAGTCATTTAAATTGTTGTGTTAAATCATTGCTCAGTGAAATCTACACATGCTCTTGCTTCCTTGGCCTTTATCGCAATTTAGCTACATCTTGTGATTAATATTTTGGATAGCAAGCAATTATGTTCAAACTTCAAATGCCCTTATGGTGATTGCTGGAAGTTTGTGGTTAGACTAGTAACCATTTGGTATTAGGCTTTCTATATTTTATTTAAAGTTTACTTTTGTATGAAGTTGATTATGTAATATCTGTGACAGAGATATATGGCAATATTTTCACTTTGGTTTTTATGGTTCACTCAATAAGGAAAATGGTTATAAAGTAATCGTCCTTTTTAATGTTTGTTTTAAATAGTTTTGCTTCATTCTTTGCATAGATCTTTGCAGCAGCAACACAACTTTGAAAAAGTTTTCAAGCATGGATTGCTTGAATTTGTTTATAGCTCAATTTTATTTTCTATGTTATTTGACCTTTCAACTCAACTCACTTGACTTAATCTCATCCCATTCAATCATTTTCAATGCATCTTAGTTTTCTTTTTGCTTTGCCAAAAGCCTTAGCCTAATAAATTTAGGCATGGGACTCTATGTTGAACTAAAATAGTCGTTGACCACTTGAAATTACTATTAGATGAGGTGGAGTCACTTCTGAGTCTTTTTCATAGATTTTCCATTTGACAATTATTTCAAATCTGCGAGTGGCAGCCTTTTCAAAATTGTTTCCATAAGCCTAGTTTTCTTTGCATTATTTTAGACTCAATTATCTAGCAGGCATAAATGAATGTTTATCTCAGAGCCTCGAATTATTTCAATATTTTCAATCAAGATGATTATTGTATATGTGTAAAAGAATGAAGTTGAAGATGAAGCATATTAAGAAAGCATTAGTATTGTCCATGCCATAATTGATGCAAGTCCAATTAAAGAAAAATTGTTTGATATGGACAACCATGGAAAACATGAGGGGTTCATTGCTGCTAACAAAATTTAGGGAAAAGAGGATGACTAGGAAGAACAATCTATATAGAACAGAGCTAAAGAGACACAAGAATTCAAAGTTCGAGAAAATTTACAACCTATGAAAGTAGACACAGTGGCCAGCAACCAGGAACCTTCTAACATGGATACTCCATTGAAGATGCCTATGCTTACAAAAGGACTTGATATATCTCCTTGCTTGAATTATTTGTTTTGACTGGACTTTAGTGATCCATTAGATAAGCCCAAGCTTATGGAGAGTAATGATGCATTATTTTTTTTCAGGTATTGATGATTCTTTTCAATAAAATATCTCAGCAATTGTTACAGAAGCTGCATGCAGGAAAGAACTTTACCAATTGCATAATCCTTTGAAGACCCTTGAGGTTACAGAGGGACATAATATAGTTGTGGAAAAGAATGAATTTGAAGATGGAGCATGCAAGGAAAGCATTTTTATTACTAATGGCATAGCTGATGCAAGTACTAATAGAGAACAAATGTTTGATATGGACAACAATGGAAAACATGAGGGATTCATTGACGCTACCAAAATTGAGGGAAACGATGGCCAGGAAGCTTAAGAAACCCGAAATTTCAAAGTTGGAGGAAATATATAGATTGTGGTGAGCAATCAGGAACCTTCCTAATTGGATACTCCGTTGAGGATCCCTAAGGTTACAGAGGGATATAATATATCTCCTTGTTTAAGCACCTTATTTGGCCTGGACTCCAGTATTCCATCCAAAAGTTTAGAACTTAGAAAATGTAACACTATATCCCCTTGTTTAAGTATGAATGAATCTCCTCTAGAAGACAAGGATGTGTGCAATCAACAATTTTCCCTAGACAAGCCATTTAAGGGGCTTGAACATGCTGAGGGACCAGAATTTGATACCCCAGTGAAAAGGTTTGAGCTTATAGAAAATGATTTGACACTAGAGACTGAATATTTGTCACTGCATGTCCCACTTGGAGACCATGTGTCTGTCAAGGAGAGGGATGCTATGATTTTGGAAGGGACAGAGCATTCTGAAAGTATTCTCCTAACAGAAAATCTTGTAGAATCTGAAGAAGTAGCTGAGGGTTCTACTATTTTGGCTTATATGAATGTTCCTAGTAAAGGGGATTTGAAAAGCAAAAAACTTGTAGATAGAATACTGACTTTGAGCAATAGATTGCAAACTTTGCAATTAGACTTACAAGGACAAATACCAAAGTCATTCTATGTTATGCCTTCCAGAAGGTTGATGAATTCAAAATGTAATGGAAGCACAGAGAAAATAGAGATACCGTTTCTGTTTACAGGCCAAGGAAATAGATAGAAAGTGATGACGATATGCACAGTTCATTGAAGGAGAGTCATGGTGAGCTGGTGGGACAACTTAGTTTATGGAAGCTACAAAATCGACACAAAGAAAATCAAATAGTAGCAAAGGATTCTGAAAAGGTAAGCTAAATTATGTATGAACTTCATATTTTTCCATCTTCTTTATCATATTCATCTTAAGGAACATACTACACAGTTGGTGCACTCTATGTATGACATTTTTTCATTTTTTCTTTTAAGGAGATAAGTAAAAGTAAACAATTTGTTTCATAGAATTTGTCATCACCTCCACTAGAATAGAGGATAGAATCATTGGACACACCACTGAAGATTCTTGGACATACTGGGGGCCATGATATATCTCCTTGCTTGTACACATTATTTGGACCAAAATGTAGTACGCCATTAACAAATCGTGAGCTTACATAAGATAATGATAAGGTTGTTACTGGCACACCATTTGAAAATTCTTTGCAGATGGCATTAGTCACTGAATCAAGGGGAGTTCACAATTTTGGCAATGAATTGCCATGGTTAGTTTATCTATCCCATGAAAAGAGGCTTTGTTTCCAACACCACAAGAAAGTCAGTACAATGAATGAATCGGTATATTCCTAGTTATGTACACAGATCTCTTTTTGTGTTGATTTCCTCATATGAAATTCATTAATTATTATGCTGACACTAATGATTGTTATCCATTCCTCCACTTAGGTCCCAATGTTTGCTATCCTCACAAATGCCCTCTTTTGGTTGAACCTTGATTGTGATCATTATATAAAAAACAACAAAGCTATTCGTGAGGTAGTGTGGCTTCTAATGGATCCAGTGCCTGGGAAGAAAACTTGTGATCCAGGTGGATGTTGGTGGCCACCCACCTATCCCACCTGGACCCCCACAACTGTCTTTTTCATTTTTTTTAGTTTCCCTAATTGTAGCACAATTTACTATTTTTAGCAAGTTTTCGGGTCCTGAACTTCTAAAGCCATTTTTGAGGCCCTGAATGACGTTTTTTGGGAAAACTGAGAGCAACATGGGTCCATATTTGTTGGATAGATCCTTCTAACAAGGTATTGTGTGCATCAAATGGAGATCGTATGCCAAAATTATGACCCCAGGAAGTTGATTTATGAATTTAGCGAAACGGGCCCCAATGTTTGGCGTTTCATCTCCTAGGGTTAGGTTTTTGGATGTTTAGGGTTTTCCATTATTTCTAAACAATAAATAGGCCTTTGAGCCTCATTGTAAGATAGTTCAGAGGCATGTAGCTACCACATCGCCTCTACGAGATAAGCTACCATCGCCTTAGCTAGTTTATTTCCATTCCTCTTTGTAAGCATATTTCAGTATTTTACAGTAATGAAATGAAGTATTATTTCTGTTGCATCTCTGCATGTATGGTTATATCTGTAAATTGTTGCATTCTTATTTAAATCTGCATCAGTGGTACTAGAGCAGTCTTCCCTTTCTATGTTTTTCTCTACATGTCCCCAACGAGGTTAGGATATAAGGAGTTAGGGCTTGAACTGGTTGAACCTTTGCAAGACCAACCTCACAAATCTCGATGACCTTCCATGGTGGATGAAAAGAAAGATGAGGGGGCAGGAGATCTTATCAAAATCTTGCTCGAAGAATCCCTAAAGCGACAAAGGAACGCGATGACGGAAAGCTTTGGCCAGATCCTTCAGCGGCTACCCAGGGGTGACGCATCAGCTTCCAACAGCTACTTTGGAAACACTACACCCTTTAAGGTGCAAGTTAACATTGAAATCCCCATATTTTAGGGTTAGATAAATGTATATGTCATAGATAAATGGTTAAATCTGCTAGAAGGGTATTTTTCTGTTCATGATTTTTCTAGTCAGGAAAAGGTTATTTTCGCTCTTCTCAAACCAGTCCCCCACGTCAAGGACTAGTGGGAAACCTACTGTGAGCAGAAGGATGAAAGTACAACCTTACTATTTTCAGTCGCACCCACTTGGAATTCATTCTGGGATGCCATCAAGGAGAAGTACTACCCTGTCAAAACCTATTAGGACAAATACATAAAGTGGAGCACACTGTGGCAAGGAAGGGACCAAGGCGTACCGAAGTTCAAAAACATTTTTCATACCCTTTGCACACAGTTGGGTATCAAGGATTATGAGCGCATTTAGTACTCAAATATCATGGTTGCCTACACAGATGCATCTAGGATAAGATGGAGTTCCTGAACATCTCCTCACTTGACATGGCGTACTGATACGGTATAAAAATCGAGCAGAAGTTTAAACAAAAGAAGCGAGACTTTGGATATGCAAATTCGAAGAACAAAGGAAAAATCCAAGGCAAGGTGACCCAAGACAACCCATCGAAGCCACAAGAAAATAACAACACCACGAAGGTAAAGAAGGACACAACAAAGTGGTGTGAGTTCCATAAGAGCCCCACTCATAACAAAAGTGAGTGACGAACCAAGCAATCGCTAGTGGCCGAGTTGAAGGCTTCAAAATTAGATGCATGTTCCAACCCTGAGTTAGAACCTGATAAGGGGAATGGCAAAGGAAAGTAGATCATTGATGCGCAGATGAACACCACTGTTGCCACTGCCAAGATCCAAAGGAATGAGCACAATGATCCAGAGGAGGGGGAGAGGATTTTCCACTCAGAGATGTGGGTGAAGGGTTTGCCACCATAATTCATTGTTGACATTGGCAGCCAAAAGAACCTCATTTCAGCAGAGGTTGTGAAGTGGCTAGGACTACCAACCATACCACACATGCAACAATGTAACATCGGGTGGCTTCACCAAGGATGAGATCTCTGAATTTGCCAGCAATGTCGCCTTCTCTACAACATCAAGTCCTTCAGAAATGAGGTATTGTGTAATGTTGCACCTCTTGATGTTTGTGATGTACTATTAGGCCAAACATACTTATGGACGTGACATGCTGTGTATGAGTCAAAGCCTTGTGCTTTTATTATTTCTTTGGGTAATTCATTATACGGGATACCGAAGGTAGCCCCACCTACCGCCACCTCTTTGATCACTGCTAAGAAACGCAACAAGCTCATCTCCCAGATTAGGAAATTCATTTTCTATCTAATCTGCTCCCAAAGTAAGGGGAATATCAGTGCCACATCCATGACCCTCTAAAAGGGTTCGTCCACACAGAAATAACAGCAAAGGGATACAATCATGAAAGAATACAAGAACATCTTCTCTCGTCCACATGGGCACCATCTTACTATGAGGTCGAGCATTCATTCAATTTGACTTCTGGAGCACCTCTACCCAATGGGCCGATCTATCGCCACTCGATTCTAGGAAATTCCAAGTACAAGTTTCAAGTGGGCGATAAAGTCTGGCTGCATTTGCAGAAAGAACGCCTTACAAGAGCCAATAAGAAGCTCAAACCACTTCGATATGGTCCTTACACCAGTACCAAGGATGTGGGAAAAAATGATTTGGAACACAACATTGGCCCATTCTTTCGCTTACACTGATTGTTCAATGTGGACCTCCCTTGACCAAGCTTCCCACCATTACTAGACACATTAGAGGTTGCAGAACAACTCACCAGGGACACAACTTAGAAAAAGTTTCCTCATCTCAGGGAGGAACTGAACGCAATAGGGACCATTACTTTCTAAGGGGGGGAATGATCCAAGTGGATGTTGGTGGCCACCCACCTATCCCACTTGGACCCCCACAACTGTCTCTTTCATTTTTTCAGTTTCCTTAATTATATCACAATTTACTATTTTTAGCAGTTTTTTGGGTCCTGAACTTTTGGAGCCATTTTTGAGGCATTAAACAATGTTTTCTAGGAAAAATGTGATTGTGTGCATCAAACGAATATCGTATGGTAAAGCTACAACCCTGGGAAGTTGATGTACCAATTCACCCAAACAGAGCCCATAGTTTGGCGTTTCATTATCCTAGGGTTCGGTTTTTGGATGTTTACGATTTTCCATTGTTTCTCAACAATAAATAGGCATTCGAGCCTCATTGTAAGACAGTTCAGAGGCATGTAGCCACCACATCTCTTCTCAGAGATAAGCTACCATCACCCTAGCTAGTTTATTTCCAGTTCTATTTGTAAGAATATTTCAGTATTTTACAGTAATGAAATGAGGTATTATTTCTATTGCATCTCTGTATGTATGGTTATATTTGTAATTTTTTGTGTTCCTGTTTAAATTCGGATCAAATTTCTATGTACAGTTTTCTCAAAGATCGACATGATCGATATCCTAATCGTAACACTGTGTTCTTTGATGTAATTATTGATCAACACCCAAAATGTTTTGTTATATGCAATTATGAAATTTTCATATAATTTCAACCTAGCATATTAATTTTGAAATCTTTGTAGATCACCTTGAGAGGTTTCAATGGTAACCAAGGGCCTGTTTATGTTGGTACATGATGTTTTTTTAATATACAAACACTCTATGGTTATGATCTTGTTCTCACTGAGAAGAATCTTGAACCAACATGTTTTCGGAGATGTTGTTGGGGATCTAGAAAGAAGAGTAGAAAATCAAACAATAGGTATGATGATGATAAGAAGAGAACCAAGCAAACTGAATCTACTATACCCATCCTTAGTTTGGAAGACATAGAAGAGGGTGTTGAGGTGATTCCATGTCTAAACTAGTGATTTGTATTTTTTGACAACTCATTTACCCTTAAAGCTTGTTCGCCGTCATCCTTATTTGAAATTGCACATTGTAGTATTTGATGATGAGAAATCATTGCTCATGTCCCAAAGGAGCTTATAGAAAATATTTGGTCAATCACCAGTGTATATTCAATCTACCATCATGGAAAATTATGGTCTTCGACAGTCTGTGAATCCTGCTTCTTTATTGAAAGAAGCCATTCATATTACCAGTTGTGGATATGGAAAAAGTCAGAACAGGGAAAGAGGCATGAGTAGAGGTGGATATGCATCTATTTGATGATGTTGTGGATTCTTTTTAGTTCATTGAATTAGTTTTTTCTATAGTGAAGTTGTATAAACATTTTTCCTAAATGTGCATAAGTTCTCTTCAGAATAAGGCAACATTTTGTTTAGGCAACCAAGCAACAGGCAACTATTCTTGAAGCAAAGATCTAGTATGAATGGGTTCTCGTATTTTGTGCAGATTGGGTGGATTTATGGTTCTGTCACAAAAAATATTTTGACTGGGTTTAAAATGCATGCGCAAGGTTGGGTTTCAATATGCTGCATGTCTACACATCCTGCATTCCATGGATATACACCAATCAATATTTTAGATTGTTTGAATCAAGTGCTCTGATGGGTCCTTGGTTCTATTGAAATTTTACTGAGTAGGCATTGTCCAATTTGGCATAGCTACACCAATTGCAGAGGGTGGCATACATCAATACTATAGTTTATCCTCTCACATCCCTCCCACTAGTTGCATATTGTACCTTGCCAGTTGTTTATCTTCTTACATGGAATTTTATCATTCCTGAGGTAAGATTGTCAACCCTTACTAACCTTAACCTTGTCAAGATTTACTCATCTCTAATGCAACATGTCTTTTATAATTTTTTTGGATTTTGTTCTCATAGAATGCTTCACATTTTCCCCCTAATTTTTATATTTATTTTGATCTGTATATTAGCAACTTTGCAAGTGTGTTCTTCATATTATATTTCATTTCCATTTTCACAACTGCTATTCTAGAGCTATGGAGTACAGTTAGCATCAATGAATGGTGGAGGAATGAGAAATTTTGCGTTATTGGAGGTGTATGAGCACCAATGAAGGGTTACTGAATGTTCTATTGGGGATTGACACAAACTTTACTGTCACATCAAAGTCTTCAAATGAATATGGTGAATTTACTGAGATTTATGTTTTTAAGTGGACCAGTCTTCTCATCCCTCCAACTAATTTGCTTGTGGTAAATCTTGTTGGTGTAGTAGCAGGTGTTTCCCGAGCTATTAATAATGCTTATCAATCTTGGGGTCCATTGTTTGGAAAACTGTTTTTCTCTCTATTTGTGATTGTTCATCTTTATCCATTCCTCAAGGGATTAATGGGTCACCAGAACTAGACACCAACAATAGTTATTGTTTGGTCAATTATTCTTGCATCCATATTCTCCCTGCTTTGGGTGAGGATAGATCCTTTCACAGCAAACACAAGATCATCATCAAACACACAACAATGTGGTGTAAATTGCTAAAACCCTTATTGGTGTTCACTAGCAGCTAGTAAGGAGGACATAAAAACACATCTGAGGGCCAAGAATATCTCAAATTTGTTTGTATCATCTGTACATAATAATATTTGAGAGGGAAGGGCTTTAAGCATATTTCTTTCTAGCTAGTTCCAACATAGGGACTAAACCTTGTACTTTGTCTTTGATTGATAGTTAAGATTGTATGGTGCGGTTGGTTCTCTATTTCAACCAAGACAACTGATGTTTACTTGAGGTCGTGCCTATCCCAAAACTGATCTAATGCCAAAAAATAGTGGGCAATGTATTATATGGTTTGATATTGAGGAATGCATTTTACAAAATATTTATTCATTTTTAAGTGGCATTCTTGTCGTGGACAACATTATGGCATGTCTTAATCGAATATCATATTTTTTTAAACGTGAAGCGGTCATTGACAAATAATTGTGTCATGTAGGAGCATTAGTAGTTATTAAGCTTTTAGGAATACACAAGTGCCTATGAAAATGGTAAATGTATGATGTTTGTTCGTTTCATAAAATACAATTATATGTTCCTAGGAAAATAGTAAATATACGCTGCTTGTTTATTTCATAGATTAATAACTATGTTAAAAAATCATTGAACCCATCTTTGATGACTCCATTGCATCCAAAATGTTAGTTCTACAGTGCGTTAAATAAGACGTGTTTTTTAAGCTAACCCTAGATGATCTAAATTTGAGATTTTTTTTTAGAAGTCTTGGTTCTAGGTTTCTATTTAAATTTCAATGAATGGTATTTTTAACTCTGTTAAACTTTTTTATCCGAGAACTTTCTTAGCACACGATTCTTTATCTTGCTTTTGATACATCGAGTTGTCCAGGTGTCATCTATCTCACCAAGAGAATAATATCTTTTGTGCAATATTTGTAGATTTCCATAATCTACTCGATCAAACACGATTTGTGTTTACAATTACTACTGGGTAATCTAGCTATTCCTTCCTCTATTTTATTTTTATCTCCCTATTTACTACAGTATTGTTACAATGGATTATAGTAGGTATCTTAAGATTTTCATGTCAACATTATATTGCATGTAGCATTTCACCAAGATTACTATGGTATTTTAAGGAATTCTTTTGGAGGATGGTATTGTCTACCATATGAAGCTTTAAACTGGCAATACCAACTCCAAGGCACGAGGTGTCCAAATGTACCTAGCCATGGTATGGCTGGTTGTGGTATGAACTATGCTCTATGTGGTGGTTTGAGTGGTGGTTTTAAGAGGACTACTGATGGCCAGTGGGTTCATGTATTTTGCGTTGAGATAAAAATCTCTGATTGAATGGTGTTCACTTCAGAAGAATAAAAGAAGTTAATTATGAAAAATCGTATTGTTGATTTGAGCTTGTGTGTTAATGATTTGGTAAGGAGCAATACATTTTCTCCCTTATGGTATCTTCATTTCCTTTGTGAACCTGCAGTAGCTATTGGAGAATACATTTAGGAGGGGTCAAATGCAGATTTTTAAAGGGATGGTATGTTTAAATTGAGATGTTGCTTCACTACCAGTAATGCATATAAGTTTGAGCATGTTGAACTGTTTTGTTTTACTTGTTATGTGCATGATTGTTGCATTTGGATTTTGTCTAGTGAGATGTTGTTAGAGACCTCTATTAGCATCCCCAAACCCAACAAGTCTTTTAGAGAAGACACAGGTAATGTAAAATTGTATTTTCTTGGTAGTGCCGTCCTTGGTGTTGGCAAGCACTATTGTGATATATTCTCATTCCCTGCTCTTCTCTTTTATTTGTAGTATCTTGTTACCTGGAGATGGAGGAAACAATTACCATTATAGAATGTATTTTTTTCTAAATTTTATTTCTTTGCTTCTCTTTGTCGAACACAAAAGTGAACAGCAACAAGATTTGTTGTATCTAGATACAATCTTAGGGAGGTATTTAGCTTTTGCAATATTAGATACTTGCTTGAAGAAATATCACAAAATGGCGCTAGATGTTGATGGGATGCAGGGAATGGATTGAGTGTTAGGTCAAACTTTTGACACCCTTGTAAGATCACTCGACTAGTTCAAGAATTTGTCCACCAAAAAGAGCTCATAAAATATTGCCACCTTTACTATGTACAAAACATGCATTGATATATAGACCATTTTAGTTGTTGTAATGAGTTATGAACACAAGTTTAAAGGTAACTTGCAACCTCCACCTCATTATTTGAATTTTAGATATTCTTTGGAGAAAATATCGAAGTATTATTACCTCTAATAAAGCTATTGGAAAATTGACATTCAACCTTAGAAATTTCACTTGTAAAAGATTTTCATTAGTTCCCTTATGTAAGTTATCCATATGATATCAAATTTCAGGATATGTATTGTAATATACCAAAATTTCCACTTTGCATATGGCTCAAATTTAGCACAATCGTTGATTCAATAGTTCATGGAAAGTATTAATTTTTACTGGGACATTTTTGTGGAAGGAGTAAGAGTAGTTGTTAGAAAGGAAAAATCATGGTTTTGTTTTGGCCAAGATGAATCCCCTACTTGGATGAATCATAAATGAAAGCTTATCAATCTTGGGGAAACTATTTCTTATTTGGGAAGGTCCTTCAGTAAATAGTGTTTCAATTGTAGTTTTTCAGTGTTTGGTTGTTGGAGATGGATAATAGCCAAGTTTTAAAAAATAAAAGTTCAAGATTGGAGTAATATTGACCTACTGCCTTCAAAGAAGATTGCAATTGTTGATAAATTTGTAGCTGTGGGTCACATTGGTTTCTATGCCTTTTTCTTTTTTTCTTTTCAAGTAGCCTATAAAATTCTAGAATACGTACTCCAAAAATTTTATTGGACAAGCAATGTGGGATAAAATGGATTTATATGGAGTCTTTGATTTTTATGTAATTGCACTTTCCATATATTTCATTTGCTTATTAGTTTCCACATTCCCACTTCTATCGGCGTTCCTTTGCACCTCTCAATGCAATTGCTAGTTTTAAAATCAATGCCTATATATGCAATTTCACATTCCCACTTTTATCAGCATTGATTTGCACTTCTCGGTGCAATTGCTAGTTTTAAAATCAATGTCTATATATGCAATTTCAAGGACTACCATAATTCTCACATAATTCTTTAAAGGGTTCTAGCTCAATGGTAGAGCACTTTATTTATAAGCAGGAGGTTGGTGGTTTCATTCCATTGTATCCTAATATGAATTAATCAATGATATTGTAGTTTATTTTTAATTAAATACTTTTAATATTGGTTTATTTCAATGGTGAGATATTTTTCTAGATTCATTATTTTATATTGTCTCTAAAGAGACAAAAGTGATCATGTATTATCTTTGAATGTAATTTTTTATTGTCTCTCGAGAGACAATAGTTAAGATCAAAGAAATTGTCTTTGGAGAGACAAAAATTCTTGTGTTATATATTGTCTTTATAGAGACAATATTTTAGGACAATTTAATTTGAGACACTCGCTTAAAGACAATATTTAAGACAATAGACAAGTTTTCTTTTGTCTCAAGTTAAGACAATTTACCCAAATATTGTCTTAAATATTTTCTTAAAACCCCCCTTTGTGTTGTAGTGTGTGATTGAAATCCATATATAAAATATAAATATAATTATGAGCTGTTGAGGCATCTTGGGTGATTTATAGGAAGGGGAGGATTTCTTTTTACCAAGTTAAACTTTATAAAGTAAAATGGTAATCAACAATAATAATGATAACAAAAATACAAATCTATATGCCAACAATATAATTAAAGTATAAATAAATCCTATTCAATAATAATTGTCTCATATAGGATTCATGAGGGATGAAAATAAAGTATTTTAAAGGGAGCCACTGAAGGACTAGCTACAACAGTAGAATATTTGGCACACACTATCAACATGGTGGATTCTACATATATGATTTATAATGTCTCAATGTTTCTTGGGTAAGTAAGGTATTATGGTTATTATATTTGCAAAGAGAAATCTTCCTGACTTATTGAAGTAAAAAGGAAAATCATAAGAATTGAATTGGAAAGTGCTGAGAAATGTGGCCTGGAATAAGGTCAATAAGTTCACTTCAAAACAATCAGAAAACAATATAAATAAATAAAATATTCAAGCAATAAAGAATTGTAGTAGGATTGCTTGATAAACTTTTTGTCTAAAAAAATACCGGCGAAGTGGAGGTATGTTGTGATAAGGAATCTGTGATAATTTGTGATGAAAAGAAGATTTGTCTTAGACATGAAGAACGAACATAATTGAGGATTTTGAGTTGAGAGTAACATGATATACTCCAAGATAAAAAAAAAAAGATAAGGCACATCAAAAGAGTGTTGTTGGAACCAAAAGGATATATGCTTTACATCAAAAATAGTAAGTATAAAGAGAGTAAGATTAGAGTCATTTTTTGGAATATGGAATCTGCTAGAGGATTACCATGACCTTGAAATATAGATGCAAGTATTTTTTGGAATTCCTGGAACCTGCAGATGTAGAGGGCTCAATAATCTGTGAGTTACAGACTCGCAATGATGAATCATAAAATGATTCACTAAATGGTTTCTTATATAATCACCTCGCAAATGGAAAAAACAATAGGATAAAAACAAGACGACAAGTGAATTGTAGTTGATTGAAATGATTATTAATTGTAAATCCAATATATAAAGATTTAATATAAGTGGTTACCATAGGATGGACAAGAATAGATGTGTGGCAAATTCTATGGATAATTTATTAGAATTGCGAAATAAAATAAAATAAAAGAAAGGAAAAAAATATATATGATGAGACCAAGTGATAAAACTACAAATTGTAATAAGAAAGTTCTTAATCAGATCCTTATTGGTCTGATGCTTTAAAATGAAATGATACCCATGACAACTAACAATGATAATAAATACTTCTAAGAATATGTTGTCTTAAAGTAGGTACACATAAGGTGTGGCTAGTAATTGGAACGTAGCAAAATAAGGTAACAAAAATGAAGGCGTTACACCTAATCATGAGAAAGTTAAGTTAGGATGTTGGTAGCACATTGGGCAAGCATAGCCTATGCTTGTTGTGATGTGATGTGCTGACATAAAAGATGCAGCGTGCCACCCAGCGATGCTACCTAGATAAGTATATTTAGGAACATTAGTATGAACTTTATTGACATAAGTGGAGTTAGTCAAGTGATTGATCAGAATTAACCTGTGTTTACAAAAAAAACAAATATGTCAAGACAGCCACACTAACGTTATGTATTGAGGTAGTTGGCATGCATGTACGATGCAAGGGGAAATCCCCCATAGTTGATGGGCCTCTAAATTAGACATAAATTAAGGCCCATGCCTCTAATTTAAAACATAAATTAAGGCCTATGACCATCATTCAGCACATTAAACCTCTCTTTTTGCATTGGATAATTTAATTTTAACTTTAATATATTCGTTAGGAAGGTTTATGAATAATTGAATATTTGTGCCTAATATTATTTATTTTTGTGGAATATTATGAGAATATTGGGCAGATTATGAAGACTTGGAGGAGAAGATAATTTATGGACTTGTTCCCTACTACTGGACGATCAATAATAAATAATAAAGTCAACAAAATATTATGGAATTATGGCACAAATTGTGGAACTCCAATCATTGAGAAAATATAGGAATGTGTTCCACTAATAAAGGGAGCATATCCACTAATCAAGGGAGCAAATCTCCTAATCAAGGGATTTCGGTGGGAAAAGATTCCACCATTCATGGGGAATTATTCTTAATCATTTTTTATAAGCACCAAGTCAAATTTCCCTCTAGGGAATGATTGAGAAAATCTAGGAATGCGTTTCGTGTCATTTAATGCAAATTCCTAGCATTGGAGAGTAGATCCATTGATCAAGGGATTTTGGTGGGGAAAGCTTCCTCCATTCATGGGGAATGATTCTTAATCATTTGGTATAAGTACCAAGTTGAATTTTCCTCTAGGGGGATATTTTCATTAGTTTTATTGAGGAGAGAGCTTGTATTTTTGCAGCTCCATTGTATTTTCTTGCCGGGATGTAATTCTATTGATGAAAATAATGAAGAATGGTGTCATGTTCAGCTTCTAAATCTTGTTCTCCTCCATAGCTGTCTAAGTTTCCTTGGGCTTGGCCATCCTAGGAACTTCAGAGCCCTTTTGTATCATTTTCTTTCCTTCTTTTCATTGCTTATTCATATGCATCTCTAGTTTTTATTTCTTTGTATTTCTACATTTAGTATTAATGATTTCTTGTTGTAGGAATGACTTAAATGGTTGATGTAAGTTCTTTTGTATTATCACAAGAATTATTTCATCCTTGGAAAATCTTTGGAAGTTCATAATAATCATTGAGTTTCTTGGATTAGTCTTCTCATTCCCAAATCTAAATTGTCAAACATCCTTTTTAGCAAAGAACAATAAATTTCTGCTATTTTTATAGAGCATTCTAACGAGCTTCAATCAAATTGATTCAACATGCATTAGATCAAAAAAAAAATTGTAATTCATAACAAAAATCACCCCATTGCATTTACACTTGATTAGGTTAGTCATTTTTTAGATTTACTATCTCACTAGTTCTCGAATTTTTACATTTTCGACTAGTAATGTTTTTTAATTTTTTGCATGGGTTAATAGAGGTTTTTTTGAGCAATTCCACTTGTAGTGGGTACCTAAGAGATCCTAGTTAATACCAAAATTTGTCCCGTCCAATTTGGATATGATTTTCTTGGTAATTCGATGAATTATTGTAAATATGTACATCTTGTAGGAAATCAGGGGATCCTATTGGAAATCACTATAGCATCCTGTAGGAAAGCATGTTTTGAGGTTGATTTGAGGAAACATCCTCTAGGAAGCTAGAAAAGGGTCTCTACTTGTCTCCCAAGCGTTCTGACCATTCACCATCATCTCCAAGCCACCTGACACATCACCAAAAGTGATTAACTTTCACACTCTCACATGAAAAAGACAAAAAGAAAAACAAATTTATTTTATCCATTTACATGCACAACAATGGAAGGTGCGATGGTTTTAATCTACATGCTTAGGATAGTAGTATTGCATACATGTTAACTTAGCATTATTTTGAAGCAAAGCCTCTTAGGAGTTAGTTAGAAAATGGTGTGTTTTAGCATTTGATTTCATTCTCTTTCCTTGTAATTTCTTTTTTGCGATAGGTTAAGGTTCCATTTCGAACATTTCATTTTCTTCAATTAGTTTAAGATTTGAATTCAATACATACACTCCATTACATTATGACAGCAAAGGAAGGACACATTGTATGCTACACATACAGTGCCGATACCTCTTAAGTTTCTACGAACCCGGGTTGATAATTAAAGTCGATAGCGTTGAGAGTTGCATCATTCTTGTTGCAACATTGAGGCTTATCACTTTATGGCATCGTTGCCAGGGAGGTGTCAAAGTATGCATTGTTTTCCTCCCTATTTGATTCATTTCTTTTTACTTTTTGCAAAAACAAAACATAATTGCATTAGGCATATTCATTTCAAAAATAGAAAAATGCATTGCATTATAGTTTTCATTCAATCATAAAAACAAAAACAAAATTTTTCCAACACCAAACCACGCCCCCCCCCCTCCCCCTCATTTGATCACATGGTGCAGTAAGAGCCATATCGCCATTCACTTTTGCAGGTAGAAGAAGATGCCAAAGAATGTAGAAGAAATGGATAGAGATGATGACAATGAGGAAGATCCTCTTGGATTTCCCATTCAAGATACTAATGGTAGTGTGCACATGAAGAATATCCCTCCATATTTTCTTCCGAAATTTCATGGTCTAAGGTCAGAGGATCCAGAAACCTTTCTCTTTGAATTTGAAATGTTGTTGATCTTATGGTAACTTATTAAAAACTCAAAAATTGAGATTGTTTCTGGAAACATTGAAGGATAGAGCTCTTAGATGGTTCATGAGTTTATGGACTAATTCAATAAGATCATGGAATGATATACAAAAGATATTTATAGAAAAATATAAATATCATGATCTTAAAGAGGAAATATTTAGAATGAATCAAAGAGAAAATGAGAGTCTAGAGGATCTAATAGATAGGTTCATGTATAATGTTAAGAGGGCAAATCTACATCATTTAGGATCCGACACACGAAAAACCCTCTTACTTAGAACAATTATGGATGAGTGGATTGATCTCATTAATCTCATGAGTAGAGGTGATGTATATCAATTATCATTTGAGGAAATTTGTGAAACATGCAAACGCATATCAAGAGGAAAAGCAAGAGTAGGTAAATCATCATCAAGATCGGTGAGTCAAGATAAACTTGGAAATTTGTTTGATGACTTTAAAACAGAAATTCTTAGCAATCTAACCAAACTAGTAGGAATGTTAAGAATACAAAATGAGCAAAAAGAAGATGTTTGTGCTTTCCATGGAGAATCACATGATGTTAAATGTTGCTCCTCATTACCAAGGTTGAAGGAAGTTCACTAGGAGGACAATGGAGCAAGTCAATTGCCAATGTAGCATTTTTATGTAGCTCCAAGAGAACCATGGCAGCCCATTCAGCCTGATATGTTGCAAGAGCCTAATTCACAATTTCAAGCTTATGCACATCCACCTCAAAGTAATTGGAACACACCCATTCCTTGGCAACATTGGCCATCTCAACCCCAAAACCAATCTTGGCAACAAGGTTGGCACGGAACTTATGGGAGCAATCCACAATATCCTTAGTATTTTCCTCAATATCCTCCACACCAAACTCCATGTTATCCGTACCATTCACCTCCACCACAACGACAACCCCATCCACATCCATCTCAAATATACACTCCCACTCAACTACCTATACCAACATTTCCAAACCCACGCATTAAAGTAGCTCAGCCCACTTAAAAAATGTTGAGGTACAACACTCCCAAGCAACTCCTCTTGAGCTCAATGATATTCACCATAACTCAGGAAGAGTATTGCAAAAAAGAGATTATATTGATATCATTGAAGGACCACATCCAGAAGAACAAGATTCAAAATAGAAGAGCAAAGAACCATGGGTTGCATTTGATGAAGAGCAGACAACAAAATCAGAGAGTGAGAAATCTCCATCATGGTAACCATCAAATACTCCATGTATTCAAGAGATCAATCAACAAAAGAGTAAGAATTGAAGGTCATGGTAGAAGAAGACATACAAGATTATCCAAATCAGCAAGTGGATCAGAGGCATCACAACTATATTGAAATATGGCTCCAGACAGTCACTAAGTTGCAGCATCATTCTCTTCCTCAACGATGCTTGATCCTTTCAAAGTCAAATCATTAGGTCTCTGAAATCCAGGTACATGTCAAAGAATACATTTCAAGCCTCCACATCATTTTGTCTATCATTTTGATATGAACATGGCTCCATTGGAAGTATTCTTATACTTGAAAGTGACATTGTTTTTGAAGTAGGGTAGGGTAAAAAAAAAATGAAAATAAGAAAAATTAAAAATCTCAGTTGAAAACCTCCTTGGAGGCACCTCAGATTGGATCATTGATTGAAAACCTCCATGCGGCGGTCAATGGGTTGGGAAAAAATAAATAAAAGAGAAAAAAGAAAAGGTCCTAGGTGAAAACCTCATTTGAGGTGCCTAGGAAGACCTACTAGTTGAAAACCTCATTGAGGTGGCTAGTAGGCCTAGAGGCAAAAAGAGAAAAAATAAATAAAAAAATACTTGCTCCATGCATCTCTTTGATAAATGCATGTACTCTCCAACATCTGCAAGCAATAAGAACAAGTTGGTCAAGCCTAGTCAAAAGAAGTCAAATTTTGACTTTCTCCTCCTTCGCTAAAATGCTCCATGAAGACCAACGCCATGCCAATCCATCACCCTCATCTATTCTCACCATCCATCCATCATTCTCAAGCTTTTACCATTCAGTTTTCTTGATGTCCTAAAAAACTATGGTATGCTCTGTTTTACTGCATGATACAAAAGTACATAGAGCAGAACTTTGTTTTTACAATAACTTGAAAACCATGGATCCATTTGCCAAGATGTTTTAGGGGGAGATGCATATGGATGATGGTAACATGCTCAAGCAATTTTAGCAAATTCCACTACACAGTTTTCAAGAAATTCGCCTCCATCACATTTAGCCATTTTTGCATTTTATCAATATCCATGCATCCATTTAAAATATTTTTTTATGTGGAAATGCAATTGGATGATGGTAACATGCCAAGTAATTTCAATAAATTCCCATGCACTGTTGCCACCAAATCGGCGTCCATCACCTTTAGCCATTTCTAGTTTTTCTTGAGGTTCGTGCATCCATTGATGAAAATGTTTCTATGGGGAGGTGCATAGTGATGATGGAAACATGCTCAAAAAGTTTCAGCTCAATCCAGTCTACCGTTTGAGAGATATGGACAAAACAATTTGTTATGCTGTAAACCTACAGGATACAGAACATCACCTATATGATTGGCAGTGATCAGTTTGAAAGGAGATCCAGAGGTCAAAGGAGATCCTCCAGAGCTTAGTAACAAAATCAGGATCATCATTATCACCATCCAACACTTACACATCAACATCAACTCAACAGCAGCATGCATGTCTCTCCAACAACCATAAGGTAGGTACAGGTATGCAATATCCTTGACCTCTTCTCCTGAGCATATTATAGTTAGAAATTTGTTGTCGATGCATGAAAGATGAGGTTTTATAAGCTAAGGATTGGTCAGCAGTTTCAGCCACCTTGAGCTAGTTAATTGCAACTCGCTCCTTCACTCATGAAATGTTGAAAAGTCGAATTATGAAGGGTGATGATTCCAAGGAATGAGGACAACAGTTAAAAGAAGAAATTTTTGCAAAGGCCAAGGTCACCACAGCACTCCAAGCCCTCCATCCACTTCATATTCACTATCTATTCATCATTCATCCATCCCATTTCATTCTTGAAAAAAATAAACAAGAGCATCCTCTCCATTTTCACAAACGTACACTACTCCCTTTGAGCCCTAGCATCATCATCCAATCTCTCTTCATCATTTCTCATCACTCCCATACAGTTAGAAGACTTTGAGGGAAGAAAGAATGACTACTACAGGAAGGTAGAATACAAGAAGGAAGAAAGGAAAAATGTGTGCTAAAACCCACAATGACATTACCTAAGAGAGACCTAATCAAAACATAGAACTCCAAGGCCATTAGGCAATCATCCAGGCCATAAGAGAGAAGAAGGAAACAAAAGGAAATGGGGCATTCACCATGAAAACAGAACTCAAACTGCAGTGATAAAAGGAGGGTTTCCAAGAGGTCTCTAATATCTTTCTAGCTTTTGTCCAGGGCCTAAAAATGGGACAAATGCATGGGAGTCAAGTTGAGGGCCTACCCTAACCCCAGTTTATCATTTATACTCAAAATTGGTTCCCTGTAGTTTTAACAGGGTTTCCTGTAGGTTTCCTATAGTTTTGATAGGAATTCCTACAAGATGTCCTATTTATCATCTAAATGCATTTTGAAGCTGTTAGAGGTTTTCAAATTGTGGAACAAGGTAGCACAAGGTTGATAAGGTTGTGGAAGACCTTGCAAAATTGAAAAATATTCAAAAACCAATCTTGGATAAGGGGAAGAAGGCAAGCTAATGGTCTCAAGGAACAATGATCTTTCTTTGCACAAATATGTTTTTGTGCTTTTTCTTGCAAAACTTGCAGCCAATATTCTTAATGCACGAGAGAGAGGCCATCAGGGCCATGGATGAGGCACAATGAGGTCACTAAGTTTCTCAAAGGATGAACAACACTTTCAGCAGGGGGATATGATGGGCCTCTAAATTAGACATAAATTAAGGCCCATGCCTCTAATATAAAACATAAATTAAGGCATATGACTATCCTTTACGTCATTAAACCTCTCTTTTTGCATTAAATAATTTATTTTTAATTTTAATATATTCATTAGGAAGGTTTATGAATAATTGAATATTTTTGCCTAATATTATTTAATTTTTGTGGAATATTATGAGAATATTGGGAAGATTATGAAGAGTTGGAGGAGGAGATAATTTAGGGAATTGTTCAGTACTACTAGAGGATCAATAATAAATAATGAAGTCAACAATATATTATGGAATTACGGCACAAATTGTGGAACTCCAATGATTGAGAAAATGAATGTGTTCCACTAATCAAGGGAGTAGATCCACTAATCAAGGGATTTCAGTGGGGAAATCTTCCTCCATTCATGGGGAATGATTCTTAATCATTTTGTATAAGTACCAACTCGAATTTTCCTCTAGGGAATGACTGAGGAAATCTAGGAATGTGTTCCCTGCTATTTAATGCAAATTCATAGTATTAGGGACTAGATCCACTAATCAAGGAATTTTTGTGGGGAAATATTCCTCCATTCATGGGGAATGATTCCTCATCATTTTTTATAAGTACCAAGTCAAATTTGCCTCTAGGGGGAGATTTTCATTAGTTTTATTGTGGAGAGAGCTTGTATTTTTGCAGCTCCATTGTATTTTCTTGCAGGGATGTAATTCTATTGGTGAAAATAATGAAGATTGGTGTCATGTTTAGCTTCTAAATATTTTTCTCCTCCACAAGTCTCTGAGTTTCCTTGGGCTTGGCCAACCCAGGAACCTCAGAGCCCTTTTGTATCATTTTCTTTCCTTCTTTCTATTACTTATTCACATGCATCTCTAGTTTTTATTTCTTTCTATTTCTGCATTTTGTATTAATGATTTCTCATTGTAGAATTGAGTTAAATGGGTTATTTAAGTTCTTTTGCAGGATCACAAGAATTATCTCATCCTTGGAAAAGTTTTGTAAGTTCATAATAATCTTTGAGTTACTTAAATTAGTCTTCTCATTCCAAAATCTAGATTGTTAGACCTCTTTTTTAGCAAAGAACAGTAAATTTATGCTATTTTTTAGAGCATGATAACGAGATGCAATCGAATTGATTCCACTTGCATTAGATCACAAAATAATTCTAGTTCATAACAAGAATCACCCCATTTCATTTACGCTTGATTTGGTTAGGAATTTTTCAGATTTACTAGCTCACTAGTTCTCAAATTTCTAGATTTTCGACTAGTAATGTTTTTTAATTTTTTTTGCATGGGTTGACAGAGGTATTTTTGAGTGATTCCACTTAGAAGGGGTGCCTACGACATCCTAGTTAATACCAAAATTTGTCCCATCCAATTTGGATTTGATTTTCTTTTTCATTCGATGAATTATTGTAAATCTGTACATCCTGTATGAAATGAGGGAATCCTGTAGGAAATCATTGTAGCATTCTGTAGGAAAGCATGTTTTGAGGCTGAATTGAGGAAAAATCATCTAGGAAGCTAGAAAAGGGCCCCTACTTGTCTCCCAAGTATTCTGACCATTCACCATGATCTCCAAGCCACCTGCCACATCACCAAAAGAGATTAGCTTTCACATTCTCACATGAAAAAAGACAAAAGGAAAAACAAATTTATTTTATTCATTTACATGCACAACAGCAGAAAGTGTGATGGTTTGAATCTACATGCTTATGATAGTAGGATTGCATACATGTTAACTTATCATTCTTTTGAAGAAAAGCATATGAGGAGTTAGTTAGAAAATGTTGTGTTTTAGCATTTGATTTCATTCTTTTTCTTTGTACTTTCTTTCTTGCAATAGGTTAAGGTTCCATTTCGAGCATTTCATTTTCTTCAATTAGTTTAGGATTTGAATTCAGTACATACACTCCATTACATTATGACAACAAAGGACAGACACATTGTATGTTGCACATATAGTGCCGATACCTCTTAAATTTGTACAAACCCTGGTTTGATAATTAAAGTAGGTAGCCTTGAGAGTTGCAGCATTCTTGTTGCAATATCGATGCTCATCAATAGTCGTGGCATATGTGACCCTAGATATCTTAATTAGTGAATTGTATTACTTGAAGGGGTGTAAACCCAAGTTGGGAGTTATGAAAACCCATAAGTAATGTGTGTCGAAGTAGTGCAAAGATAAATTCGATAATGACGAACCCCAGGTTGAGAGTTAAAGTCAGTAGCCTTGAGAGTTGCAACATTCTTGTTGCAATACTGACGCTCATCAACAGTCATGGCATATGTGACCCCAGATATCTTAATTAGTGAATTGTAGTACTCAAAGGGGTGTAAACCGAAGTTGGGGGTTGTGAAAACCCATAAGTAATGTGTGTCGAAGTAGTGCAAAGATAAATTCGATAATGTAATTTGTTATCTATCAAGATTGTAAGAATGAAATTAATACTCCAAGTTGTACCCTTTGATTGTCATAGAGTCTTATTTGAGTATTACCTTGAACTTTAATTTTTTATGGTCTATTGAAGACTTACAGAATGAAAAGGAGGAAAGGAATTAAGTAAAAATAAATTATTCCTTGAATTTAAATAAAAATAATGATGATAATAGATATGATTACTATGGGGGTAGTTTCATAAAATAATTAGATAATTCCCATGTTTGGGTAAAAACTGTGATTTTTTTATGAAACAACCCACAAAAATAGCATGGACATAATTAGTTTTTACTTGCATAGGGACGAGATAATATTTACCATGAATGTAGTGACTTGAAGTGATTTCTCTGGAACTTGGTAATATTTTGTTGTGACATGTGTGATATCATATAAGTATGGTGGCACCTAAGGAATAAACCATTAATTGCAAGCTATCATTGGAGCAAGGTAAGGAACCCTTCCTTGAGATGATAGCACATATGAATTCCTCTCTGAGAGTATAATAAGAAAATGAATTATTACCAAATTGGGATAGAGTTATTATCTATTAATATACCATCGGAGATTATATATCAAATATTAAATAAATTATTGTTGAACAAAGTGGATAGCAAGGCATGTTTTTCTTTATAAAACAAGGGTAACTAGGTGAGTATGAAGAGTCCATATGCATATGAGCACCATAAGGAGAAACCCCATGACTGTAAATGGAATCCAAATTGTGTATGATTTTACATCTATTACTTGTAATATATGATGAAAAGAGGACCAAAATTTAATATAATACAAAATGGACCCTTAGATGGCATTAAATAAAATTGCAAAATAGCCCATGATAGTCATCAACAAAACAATAATATGGCCATCTAGAATATGACAGGAAAAAGAGGATTTATCTCAAAAACTCTACTTATGCATGGCTAATATGGATATAACACTTGAACTAAGTTAAAGGTGTAATAGTGCTATTCAGTACAAAATACAGTAGTTGCAATCTCTTATAAAGGACAAGAAGTGTAAATGGTTTCTTAACATATTACATTCGTAATCTGAAAGCTTATATTGGAACGACATGGTGGGGTCTTCACCCATTGGTATAACGGTTTTCTTGATGGGATCGAATAGGGAAAGCTCAATTACGAAACGGCGGAACTGATTCTGGAGGAGATTTGTTTTAACCACATTGGGTGTGTGCGTATCGAGGAGTTATTTCTTGCTTGCAGCTAGCAAATCGTGGAAGGTCATGAGCCTATTATGCTTTTGGGATGAAAACCTTTACAGTTTCATTGTTCACACTTGTTTTGACTGGATGTCTGTTCTATCGTTTCCCAGTCGGTGATCGTGCTATTTTCATATCTCAAATATAATTTCTGGCTTGGAAAGCGAGAGGGAGTGTAAAAACGAGGTAACCAGAAGAGCGAGCGGAGAGTTCCATGTGAAAAGGAGTGAAAACAGGACCAATAGGGAAGTTGCGTTTTGTAAGCGTTGGGCGTGGTTTTCAACAAAGCTGATAAGCTTTCTGCAGTCTCCATCTGAGCTTGCTTTGTGATGCCGACATGGATGGGAAGCTCTGTCAACCCACCAAACACCTGTGGCGCCTCTCCCCACAAAGGGTTGAATTGAAACCTTAGTTGAAGTTTGGAATTGTGTTGAGTATGTACCCAGCCAACGGGATTCGACAGTCACTACAGTGTGAAGGCAGGTGTTCAATATAATCCAGGTCCTGGGTTCGAGCTCCAGGAGCAATGCCTAGCTGTAGCGGCGGCGACGGCTAGTCTTCTCTGGAACCTTCAACGTCAAGGCTGGATGAACCTGCCATGAATAAGATAAGTAATCATACTAACTTTCTTAAAGAAAAGTTGTGAATATGTGTTATTGTGTTTAATAGCTATTGCATTCTTGGAGAAGAGAATGAGTATTAAAGAAAGGTTATGAATATGTGTTATTCTGTTTAATAGCTATTGCATTCTTGGAAAAGAGAATGAGTATTAAAGAAAGGTTATGAATATGTGTTATTCTGTTTAATAGCTATTGCATTCTTGGAGAAGAGAATGAGTATTAAAGAAAGGCTATGAATATGTGTTATGTTGTTTAATAGCTATTGTATTCTTGGAGAAGAGAATGAACATTAAAAAAAAAATAGATCTATATAATGCATTCTTGGCATACTAAAGAAATAGATCTAAATAATGCATTCTTGGCAAATTAAAGAAAGGGAAGCTAATATTGCATTTATGGAAAGAAAGAGTGCATGTAATAGAAAGTTGCTAATGAGCTTAAATTCTTGTGTTGTTAGCTGACTTCGAAAGTTCTTGAGATAGATATGCATTGCATGCATGGTAGAAAGTTTCTAATGCTGTGCTTCCAGATGCATAAGTGTGTTTTATATACATAATAAATATGGTTTCTTCCTAGAAAAGAACGCATACTTCAAGTATGATGATGAAGGATTCTAATAGGGGTTTTCTTGGAAACAAATTAGAGATTCTTTCTTTAAGAGAATAAATAAATAGTGTTTTTACTATATTGAGAAACCATACTTGTTTCATTATAATATTTTGTGAACTGTATATACTAAAGAAGAGCTATTAGGATAAGCTAATGGATGCTCAAAGAACAGTCGTTGTGTCATAGAGATATGTTCTTTATATGTTAACAAAACTATGTCGCATGTGCAAGGGCGCAAAACAACTATTACATTGTGTTACATGTTTAAAAAGAAAACATGGACTTGTAAACTAATGGTTAGATCTCTTAGAGAGAGATATGTGTGAAAAATGGAATCAGAATGTACTGGATAGATGTACTAGTAGTAGTATGTGATGCTTGCTCATGCAGATGAGAAGATGATAAAGACCATTTTTAGAGGTTGTTTAATGGATTATTGATAATGTAACTAATCTTGTTGCCAAGATTGTGTCAGCAGCATTGACAGGAAAAGATGGCGGTTGGTGCCAAAGGAAAGTAATATTTAACAATGGCAGGAAAAAGGATTATTCGTCCATGCAGATGAGATCAAGCTGCAGTAATGCCCGTTGCTAGAACATTTATGCCACAAGGAATGTTGCATGTGGCGGTATGTAAATGATAGAATACATGTAAATTGTATTAGCTTTCAGCTAGTTATGTGACAGCTTAATGATAGTTCATTGTAAATATTTTAAGACAATGGTTAAGGGATGGAATCCCTTATAAGCCATTGAGTGAGGGGTGAAAACCCTCACGAGCGTTTAATAATAAGATTAAACGTTTGCTGGTTTTCACCCTACGGGGTTTCCAGGGTACATCCGTGTTCAATGGTGTGATTGATGTGATTGCCTTTTTGTGTCAGACGGATGATGTTGAATCCTTGATGTTGATGGATCTTTATTAGATTACATGATTATCTAATATGGTTAAGGATATCAAGAAATGGATGCATGGATTCATGAGACAGTTTTATGTTATTACAGTGATGGTTAAAGATTACGCAATGCTTATGAAACTTACTGTCTTTGATGGCAACTTACTTGATGCACCAATGAATATTATATTTAATGGTTGATAATGATTGAGGAGTTGTGAATTGGTTAATTACTTGTGGTTCTAACTCCCTACTTTTACCTGCGAGGTTACCGGGGTATGTTACAAGTGGTATCAGAGCTAAAGGTTGCAGTACTGGCGCCTTTGGGAATTGGTAAGCGGAAAGGATATTGAGGTACGCCATCAGTAGGCATTAACTCAGGTACGAGTTTAATCAGTCGCATATTCATTTATGTCGTACACTACTTTTGGCATGATAGGTGTGATTCATGTTTATAACTGCTTTAAGTAGTAAGTAATAAGTTGTTGCATAACTACGTTCATAACGTTAAATTCCTGATGAGGATAAAAGACAATGAAAACTTTTGTCACACCTAAGAACAATACTGAATACTCATTACATTCATGAACAATATTGAACACTCATTGAGGAAAGTGACAATCAACTACCAAGTTTGATTTGCAAATATGGCAATAACAATGATGCATTTAATGAACAAAATTGAAGTTACAATGAACAAAATTTAATGAGCCAATGCATGAATATAAATTAGGGGAACATCCTTGAATAGGATGAAAAATAATTGTTTTAAAAAAAGACATTAGAAGAACCCCTTAGATATTGAAAACATGCAATAAGTCAACTAGCGAGACTTGATTGTCATAACTAACTTTTGATTCAGTCTTGTCATGAATGCATGAAGACGATTGGTAGTTGAGATTGGTTAGTGTTGTATGACTAACCCATAGAACTTATATGCATTAATTGAATTGGACTAAGATTGCTACAATTCGTAAACAAGTGAAGTTGATTGATGTCACATGCATGGAATATGTGTGTGAAGATTCTTACTCTCTCCGTGCTATAGTTCTAGTTGTTTATGAGAAGAGCTCTTAATTTTATTCACCATGAGAATGCATGATGAATAGTATATGCTTATGTCTTAATAAATTTAATGATGATTACCCTCTAATTAAGTGAAATCCATTAGCATGGTATGTGCTTATGTTAATCATCACTTGTTGGAAGATAAAAACCATTGGAGCCTCGATTTAAGGATGGTTGAATTTATCTCTACTATGGGAATGATGGATTTCTTATGCATGTTGCATTCCAGTGTGAAGTTAAGGGTAGAGGCATGTGCAGTGGGTAACATTTCTAGGACCTATTCATGGTATAATTACAGGTGATAATTATTCATTAATAGACTACCTGTGTTAGTACAGTTGTCAGTAAACTCTAATTGCCTTCCCCAACCTTAGATGCTTCCAAAGGAAAAGGAAGCAAGGAGAAGGAAGAAGACCGTGCTGTAGGGACAGACGGAGATGGGAAAAAGAAGATCGCTAAGTCTGGTGATGACCAGATAAAGCCAGCTTTGGGTATCAGAATCTTGCAAAAGACTCTAATTCTGGGAATGATTAGATAGCGCTTGATGTGCATGTGAGTATTCCTTGACCATGCTTAAGGAATTGGAAAATGATAACTATAGTGTGTTTCTGTTAATGATTTTCGTAATGTCTCCTTGAAGTCATTATTCTGAAATGGATACATAGTAGTGTTATGATATTTGTTTCATCTAGCATCAAGTGGTAACTCTGGTGCATGTGTGACACTTAGGAGATTATGTTTCTAATTGCATAAATAGAGAAATTACTTCCGGTAAGGGTGGTTTAATTTGTTAGTTATGCATGTTGATCAAAGGATAAGATAAGTATCTTGCTCACTTTCTTGAAGAATACATATGAATGTTTATATGATTTCTTAGTAGAGGAAGTATTTGAATGCATGCAATGAAAGAATGGTTCTTTTCTAGATTTTCTTGGTAAAGAAAATGTGTTAAAGCATGCAATTAAAGATTGATTATTTTGTATGCTTTCTTAATAAAGCAAATAAGTAGTTCTTATTGGGAGGACTCCACGTGAGTCTTGCATGTGAGATGCTTGTCTCTTGTCTATAAAATCCTTGCTAAATGTGGCCAAAGTAACTTCTTGAGGAAAGAGTATAATACATATATACATAAACATAGTCTCATCCTAAGAGTATGCATGCTCCATGTATGAAGATGCAGGATTTTATGAGAACTTTCTTGAAAATAAAAGTAGAGGTTCTTTCCTTAAAGACACATTAGAATAGTGATCATACAAGAACCAAAATCCTTATTTGTTCATGAAAAGAACTGTGTATGGAAGTAAAGTAATTGTGTTAGGAGAACACATGTTGCATATTGGTAGCTATTGTGACTTTGGAATTATAAGTCTGTGTGTACTTAAAGAAAGTGGTCATGTTAGCTCCCTTGAAAAATAATAGTCTCTTGGAGAGATTGTCTTGTGGGATGAGCTGTGTTGATTGCTTGATTTTGATGCATAAACGATAAGTAAACCTTGTTTTTGCATCTTGATTTTTATGCCTAAAGATAGATATCTTTAATCATTTCTTGAAAGGGAATCTTGAGAAACCCTCACATCGGAAGATAGAGAAATGAGGATTAAAATGACTTCCTTTAAGAAAGAGGTATGTGATTTGTTGTATAGTATTCTAGTGAAAGGAATATGGGTTGTATACATTAAAGAAAGGCTTATATGATAAGCAATGGTATGCACAAAGATTAGTCATTATGATATAGAGTTATGATCTTTTGTATGTTAGAGAGAATATGTTTAATTACATTAACAATGCATGACCCAAGTTAGCCATAGTAAACGTGAGATAATACTCCATTAATGATGGTTGAAATTGGAACGACAGACTATGGCAAAATTGGAAATGCTTAGATTGTTAACTCAACGGTTGTTGACATTTATACATTAATGAGTATTTGCATATGCTTTTATACATGACAATATTGTATGCATGAACATTCTTGGGAATGGAATACGTGGTAACTGATGCATATTTATAACTAACGTTGCTGATGGAATTAAGTAGTGGTAGCTTAATGGCAACAAGAAAACTCATCACATAAATTGCTGCAATATGAAATGCAATTATAAATGAGAAAGAATGATGTTATATGATATGCAGGAATTATGTTATTTGGAAAACTTGCATGCATACAACGTGTATGATGATATGTTTCTCATCAATCTTGATGTTGTGGACCCATGTTGGGGTTAAGTGTAAATGCATGGTATACATGCATGTCTGTTGTGCTAATGATAATGTTCATATGGTTCATTGTGTAAATTACTTTGAGAAAGAGTATTAAAAGAGAAAATATTCATGCTATGTCTGGTTGGGATCAGATGGCATAAGAGGAAAGAATTTCCTGTGTACGCTACGTCTGGTTAGGATCAGATAGCGTTTACTGGCGAGACCAGTGTGATTGCGGTCGAGTAGGACCTGCGTTTACTGGCGAGACCAGTGTGATTGCGGTCGAGTAGAACCTGCGTTTACTGGCGAGACCAGTGTAATTGCGGTCGAGTAGGACCTGCAAGTGCTTGGGTTGATGGCAATACCTGCCCGGAGTTGGGTTGATGGTACCTGTCTGCCCGGAGTTGGGTTGATGGCAGCTACCTGCCCGGAAGGGTTGATGGTACTTGTCTGCCCAGATCTCCTCTCCTTAGAATTCTTGAGCTGGTTGGCCAGTGGGATTCTATGTTAGACCTGGTAAGGTCTCTATCGAAGAAACTGTCTGGATGTGAAAATGACTCAGTTTGGTTGTGGAAACCAGTTCCCATGGGTTGGGAATTCTTTAGTCCATTGTGGTCTCATGGCTAAAGGAATTAACTAATCAGCTATATGTTATGTTAGAAATAAATTTTACATATAGTGTGTGAAATGTGTTATGCACTTCTAACAGGAAATGAGTTTAATGTTCAATAAGGAGTAATTGGAAATTTTAATTCCTTTATTGTATTATTAATTTTATGAACATCTTAGTGGGAGCTAAGACAGTTTTTGCTGGATGCAGTGATTGACAGTTTTGATGGTTAGAGAGCTAGGTGCTCTTTTGGTACTTTTAGAAGTACATTATGGATGTCTTTAAATTCATGCAGTGTGCACGTGAGCAGTGATTTATCATTGGTTGATTAGTGTTAGTGCTCTTTAAGTACTTGTAAAAGTACTGTGATTTAGGAAGCATCTAACATTGCACAATTGATTGCTAGTCAAAAGTATTTCATTTGACTCAAAATATAGTGACTAATGTGATTGAATTGTTAGTCATATATTACAGGAGTTACTTACCATGGAAGGTTGAAGAATTGTCCAACCTCTATTAAAAGGCTTACATGAAAGCATTCATGATTTTCAAGCATAAGATGGTAAGTTATGGTAAGTTGACTCATTTATTATGAATGAATAAGGGCCAGGTGGTGGCGATTAGAAGTTGCATATTTTTGCAACTATTGATGCTTGAACTAATGATATTTCTTATGACTATATCATTACTATTTTGTTTGTGGTCTTTTCTTGGAACGAAATCGTTGATTTCAAAGAGAAAGGATCACATTTGGTGTGGTTTAGATGGTAATACCATGAGTAAGGTCTAAAGTTCCAATGAAAGATGAACACCGAGGACGGTGTTCTTGTTAAGGGGGGGAGTATGTCATATCCCTCGTGTAACTCATCGTAATTAACAGTTGTAAATAGTTAGTCAGTTTCGGAACTGATCCAAAAACTCTGGAACTGTTTCTTGATGCAAAACGGTTTTCTTGATGGGATCGAATAGGGAAAGCTCGATTACGAAACGGCGGAACTGATTCTGGAGGAGATTTGTTTTAACCGCATTGGGTGTGTGCGTATCGAGGAGTTATTTCTTGCTTGCAGCTAGCAAATCGTGGAAGGTCGTGAGCCTGTTATGCTTTTGGGATGAAAACCTTTACAGTTTCATTGTTCACACTTGTTTTGACTGGATGTCTGTTCTATCGTTTCCCAGTCGGTGATCGTGCTATTTTCATATCTCAAATATAATTTCTGGCTTGGAAAGCGAGAGGGAGTGTAAAAACGAGGTAACCAGAAGAGCGAGCGGAGAGTTCCATGTGAAAAGGAGTGAAAACAGGACCAATAGGGAAGTTGCGTTTTGTAAGCGTTGGGCGTGGTTTTCAAAAAAGCTGATAAGCTTTCTGCAGTCTCCATCTGAGCTTGCTTTGTGATGCCGACATGGATGGGAAGCTCTGTCAACCCACCAAACACCTGTGGCGCCTCTCCCCACAAAGGGTTGAATTGAAACCTTAGTTGAAGTTTGGAATTGTGTTGAGTATGTACCCAGCCAACGGGATTCGACAGTCACTACAGTGTGAAGGCAGGTGTTCAATATAATCCAGGTCCTGGGTTCGAGCTCCAGGAGCAATGCCTAGCTGTAGCGGCGGCGACGGCTAGTCTTCTCTGGAACCTCCAACGTCAAGGCTGGATGAACCTGCCATGAATAAGATAAGTAATCATACTAACTTTCTTAAAGAAAAGTTTTGAATATGTGTTATTCTGTTTAATAGCTATTGCATTCTTGGAAAAGAGGATGAGTATTAAAGAAAGGTTATGAATATGTGTTATTCTGTTTAATAGCTATTGCATTCTTGGAGAAGAGAATGAGTATTAAAGAAAGGCTATGAATATGTGTTATGTTGTTTAATAGCTATTGTATTCTTGGAGAAGAGAATGAACATTAACCATACAGTCGAATAAAAGCCATTTAACCTGCTATTTGGAATTACGGCAAAGATTGTGCGCGGAAGGGGTAAACCCTACATTCATAACACGAATGCAGAATTAACCCTTGTCGCTATAAATATGCATATAAAGAATGTGAACCGAACTGTAGACAATAAATATCAGTGAACCCTTCCGGAACTAAAACAGAGTAACCCTATTGCAGTGGAAATATCATAACTGTAAACACTATCGAGTATTAGAAAGGAGCAATAGTGAGACACATCGAATATCAAACATTTATATGCACCAATAACGAAGAATCGATTGACTGTTACAGATATTGATAGCTATATATTCATGAAACAGCGTTCGTTAAGGAAACTGTGGAAAAAGTATTACAATAGCCATGAAGAAACCCGAACCGGGACAACAGCGGTAAGCCGCAGATGTTAAATATTACAAATGTATATAAATTTAAACATATCCTCACAAATCTGTCAATAGCTCGAAAGAGCTTCCACACAAACAGGCAATGACAAACGAGTTTGAGACCTTAGCTATTACATATATAAAAGTATAAGTAAGGCGTGAAGCCATGACCCTAGGGTCTCAAACTGGACAGACCGCCATAATGAGGCCGCCAAATTAATCGCATAAGGGTTTGGAACCCTGTTTCGGACCTGAGACATTAGGCAGAACACGAGCCCTGTCTCAGCTGTAATCAACCCTCAACATTGCAATAATTCACTACCAAAGATTCCGTAAGCGAAATAGGCATACCTTAAAGTGCCATTGCAGCCAAACCCTCCGGCACACTGAGGAAGCAAGCTGGGGTCAACGTCGGACCGGTACCCAATCTGTAAAGCAAACCATGAACACAGTCAGGTATAAGAAGATCACATGAATATCAACAACCTGAAAAGCTAACCGTAAATGTAACCTGTAAGGGAACGCGGATCGAACCTGAGCCTGGTAGGAGGAGATGAGCCAGGGAGATTGCAGAGTGTTCTGTCGAAGAGCTCAGCTGTTGCTGAGAGAGAAAATGAAAATGTTTTAGAATGATGAGCTTACCATAATGTTGCTAAATATTACTGAGCGCAAGTTACTGACCCTTGTCGAGTTGTGATGAATGTTGATGACCCTTGTTGGGTATATAAATAATAACCAATGTATTTCTTCAGAAAGATTGAATATATATTTTCCTAATTGATGGAGAGATAATGACCATATTTTCTTAATTAATGGAAATAATCTTTGTCGAATCTTTGTACATTCTCAATCAGAGAAAATTGACGCCACAAAAGAAAGCAGTTACCCAAGTTAAGTGTGGTAGAAGCACTTTATTCACGAGATGTTACCCGAGGTGATGAGAATAAAGATTATATGCATGAGGGCATATATCAGCCTATCTTAAGGGCTAAAAAGCACCGAGGGTGTTTCACTCGAGGGGGGGGAAATGAGGTGTTGAGAATAAATATTATATGCATGAGGGCATATATCAACCTATTTTAAGGGCTAAGAAACACCGAGGGTGTTTCACTCAAGGGGGCGAAGATGTAACACCCTCAGTTAGTATAAAATATCTATTTATTACTGCTATTTACTTTTACTTCGCATGAGCTAATAACTTATGGGCTTAATGTTAAGCCTAAGTGAACTTTGAAAAGTCTCAAAGTTATTTTAGCTATTTTGTTTCAAAGGAAACTTGGTGATTCCCAAAATTCAAGGGAAAAAGACCAACAATAAATTTTTTTAACTACTAGATAGTTACTCTCTCTCCCTCTAATCCTAGAGATAAAACATTTCCATGGGCAAAGCCAAAGCAGGAAAAAAGGAGAACATGAACAAGCTAGAGGAATTTGACAAGAGGAGAGAAAGAAGTGTTTTTTAACTTCTAGATAGTGACTATCTCTCCATCTAACCCTAGAGATAAAACACCTCCATGGGCAAAGCCAAACGAGGAGAAAAAGGAGAACATGAACAAGCTAGAGGAATTTGACAAGAAGAGAGAAAGAAGTGTGGAAGCTCTATACAAGAAACTATGAAGGTTGGTAAAGTGATACCAACCAAGGAGATTCTTGAGCTTGACAGGGAACTAGTGGAATTCCTTACGTATATTCTTGTGAGTTTAAGAGTTCATGGTTGGAGTGGAGAGTTCAATGTCCATGAACTCATTATTGTAGGCCATTGGCAAAGAAAGAAAGTGGAAGCTCGGGGGAGAGAATCGCATAGTTGGGAGGTTCAGTGTATTTTTCCCAGTGAATGTCCACCCAGTGAATGTCCACCCCCAATTTTAGTTAAAAAAATGTAGACTATTTATGTTTTAACTTATCTTGTTGTTACAGAAAGAAAAAGATTCTGTAGAAATGTTTGATGTACTATGTTATTACAAGAAATGAACAAATACAATATGTAGAGAAGTACAATATGTTTTTCATAATGAAATCAGAACTAGACAGTATGTCTTTCATAATCAAAACATAGCTAGACATTGTTATGAAGATTCAAAAAATACAAAAGAACCGGAAGTGTAAATAATGTGAATGAATAAACATACAGACTCTAGAGAGTAATCAATCTTTCTTTCTACGTAGAAGATAACAAAACTGGAACTGTGCATTACAATAGAAGATGTTTTTCTTTCCCACATATACATCCAAGATACCGTAAACAATAAAAGAAAGGTCAGGTCGTGTAGGGATTATGCTTAGTCCTCGGTCTAGAGGTCTGGAAACCCCTTCCGAACAGTCCAAAATCGTGCCCATACATGTCACGCCTATGGGTAGTGATAGAAGTCGACAACAGAGTCAACTAACTTACAGCGAGGCGTGTGCCCCTTTTATAACATCCTTAAAACAAATACTGAAGAATAAATGTTGAGGGTAGCCGCATGCAATGTGAAACTCATGAAAACAATTCATCAACTTAACAGTTTTAGAAACACATAGAAGCACAATCTATTACTTAACTATGGAACGCATGTGTGATTCCCTGAGTAACAACACATAAAATCTGTGTAATTACCAAGAAAAGAAGACTAAACACTTGACCCTTACTTTATTTGAGTTGGGCAAAGAAATACTGTACTTTTAAATTATATTTCAACAACTATGCGCAATCATGTAAACAATTAGCATATTAACATATTTAAAGTAACCATTATCTGTTGCAAAAAAAAAAAACACATAACAGTTAAGACCGTTTCACAACATTAAACCAAATCAAAATAATCACAGGAAATATGCTTCGTACTATAGCCGGTATATATATAATCCACATTTTTAACTATGTATCAAAACAGAAAACGAGGGTTGTGCCGTAGGTATCTAGAAACCCTCTCATAACATTGTAGCCGAGAGGCACAGTACTCGGGAGAAGATTATTGAAAAAACCCTCTTAATTTTCAGTCTAACAACCAGACCCTAGGGTATACGAAAACAGTTAGAGCTATGTATTTGAGCCTCAGCTACAACACCCCTCATTTCCATAGAACAAGCTGGAGGAAAGAACCTAGAAAAAAGAAAGGAGGCATATGAGCATCAAACCCGCACGGCATGAGAAATCAACATGAAGAAACTGCATAGGGTGTACCCGTGAACAGAAAATAGAGTCAAGTTAAAACTCAAATCAAAGGGCTTGTGAATAGTAGAATGTACAGGGTTTGGAAGTGATGAACTTACCTGAGAACAGCCATGCAGACTCTCTGACGTTGTCAAACAAAGAAGTGGAAAAGAAATTAGTTTTTCCCTAAATTTAAAAACAGTAAAATGTAAATTTGAAAACCTGAAGAGCTTCGTTCAAGAAAATGTTATGCCAGAGAAGGAACAATAACCTGCGGCTGAGAGAGAGCCATGGTCGTTTGTCTAGCTCGCAGCTTTGGCAACAACCTACGGACTGTGAGCCATACCCTGAAGAATGGGAAAGGAACTCGGTGAAACTTTTCCAGAACTCATCTTCCTCCAAAACTGACTGAACGGGTAAGAGGAGTCCTATAGGTTAAAATTGCAGTGTACCAGAAAGAAAATTCGCGCCTGTAAATTACCTGTTGTACAGCAAAAAACTTAGCACAGAGCGAGAGAAGGTAGTTAGCACAATGAAAAAACCCGCTATCATCTTAGCTGTTGGATCAAGAAGACACATGGATGGTGGGGATGTGAGGCGGTCGAATCAAATGAGTTAGGAGTTTAAGTTTACATTGTAACATGCTCAAGTATCCAAGGATAGAACGGAGTTATATGCCTAGTAATGTATACAACTCATATTTCCACAATAAATGTATCTAGTTTTACTTCGAATTTATATGCGTGACAATTTAAGTAGCTTTAAAGTAAAAGGTTGAGTAATTCTTAAAGATTTATTTAGCCATGGAGTAAATTACTTTTTCCAAATTTTTATGAGTATTGTAACTGTGAGTGTTACACTAAGAGTTTAAAGAAGGAGGTATGTTTTTAATAATAATATGTTTTTAATAATAATTGAAAATTTATTTTTGGTAAGATAACTCTTTGATTTAGATATTTATTTTTTAGGATATTTAGTTAAAGATTTTGTTTCAATTCCATGGCCAAAAATCTCTAATTTTAAGGTTTTTTTTTAGGGTTTTTCATATTTCAAATTTAATTTCATAGTTGAAAATTGATGGAATTTTTGGGTTTCTTAGAATTGTGATATTTTATATTTAATGTTATCATTGAAAATTATTTGAATTTTAAGAATTCTTTGAGTTATTATAGATAATTTTATTTCCATTGCTATGCAACATAAACATTTTTTTATTTGAAGATGTTTTTTTATGCACAATTTTTTTAGTTTTTAATGCCATTGTAAAAAATAATAATAAAAACAAAAATATATTGACAATATTGATGATGCAGCATCAAGTTGCATCAACACTTTTCAGTTTGAGGTGTTCTTTCATTTTTATTGCACAAAAAAATTGGTTTTTAATATAGTTTGTATTTTTCTAAAATTTTAACTTGAAAAGAAAAGAAAAGAAAATATTTTTGCAACATTGACACTTTTTGCTTTGGAAGGGTCTTTTGTTTTTGAGATTTCACTTCTTATTAAATTGGTAGCTTTGTTCAAAAAATTTAAGTTGTTTTCACCTCAAAACATTATTAGTAAAATGATTGACTCATTACACCGAAAACAACAAAAAAGAGTACATACAATTCCATACTCAGACACAAAAATATATATAAATTAGACTAGAAAATTGGTTAGCATAAATAGACAAAAATATATATAAATTAGACTAGAAAATTGGTTAGGATAAATTAGAATGAAGACAAAAAAAACATATAAAGACACAAGACATCAAAATCAATCCTAGAAAAAGACACATGTTCCTCTTCTCACTACATTAGCATACAAACCAATAACTCATTCAAACAAATATCAATATTTATAAAGAAAAGTAAAATAAATTATATAAATAGAAATAAAAACTAACACTAAATTAAAACTTAACACATTGCAAACTATTATTTAAAAATATTGAAGCCACAGAAAATGTATATTATAATGTATGAATATTAATATCTCAATGCACATGACGCTTAAAAACATCTCAATTGTGAATTAGGATCTCTTAATATGGATTCATGAAGTCATAAAGGTTACAATGTATGAATATTAATATCTCAATGCACATGACGCTTAAAAACATCTCAATTGTGAATTAGGATCCCTTAATATGGATTCATGAAGTCATAAAGGTGGGTTAAAAACACACTCACTTCCGACTAATTTTTTTTAATTTCAAAATTATTTAAAATATTTATTTGTGAAAGATTAATATATATAATTATTGTATTTAAATTTTTAGTAAATAGTTTGAAAATTAAAGTTAATGGTTATTTTTGAAAATATATATTTTATTTATATATTACATATGTGATTTATATTTTTATTTTTTTTGGAGGAATTGTTTTTTTCTCGAAGTGAAAGTAAGAGTGAGATTAATATTATGCCAATTTACAATTATAAACATTAAAAAGTTTTTTTTTCTCCAAAAAAAAATCATTACAACAATATTCATCAAAACTCAAAACTCAATATATAACTAGTAAAAAAAATTAAATCCATAATAATAATACTCATTTAACTCAACCAAAAAAAACTTAAAATTAACATTTAATAATTATTACAATATAATAATAATAAATTACATAAATTAATAAATCTCAATAATGTAAAATGAATCTAACTTTCATTAAATAATATATATATATATATATATATATATATATATTCCTCCAAGCATTGCATATCGACATTGGTTGGTTGACTGTAGATGTACATTTCTCCATTTTTTGTTCCTCGTGCCTGCTTCCATCATGTATCTGCCTGCATCCATCAGATATCATTCAACAACCAAATCCATGCATTTGCAGCATTGTACAAGCTCATGCATTTGCATTAATATACTGAAGTGATATGAAGGAACATTTTGAGATTTTCCTGAAGGTAACATCTGTCATTAAAAAAATATCTTAATACTTGAAGTAATCTCATGAATCCTTCAGATTTATATTGCAATATCTATGTCTCAGGAATATTCAATATTCATATAAAAATGAATCCAGTTTCTCCACAATATTAAGGAAGTTCAAACCACAAAACAGAATCGAAAACCAGTAATTCGGATGCGAATAAAAAATAGTAATTTATCCAATACTTCAGCAAAAATTATTCAACATTGACATAACTTGAGTACATACGCGAAACTACAACAAAATATCTTTGTTCAAATCGAACTAAGGAAACAACATTAGAGAACCTTTGAGAAAACCATTGAAAAGTCCATGCATCTCCAGTCAGAATTTGCAGTGCTCCTCGGGTTTTCACATTTGCAAATAGCAAGGCTGGATAACTAAATTATCCGAACAGAAATATGAATTTAGGAAGATTCACATATTGCTGCACACTCTATTAAAGGCAGACTTCAAAATGAGATGTGTACATAGCTCAGGAGGGATAAACTCGTTAGGGAATGTTTGATTGATAGCTAAGCGGCATCATCCCCACTCCTAGTGCTGGCATTGCTAGAATAGAACACGGTGAGTAGTAGAAACGTGCCGCTGCTCTTGCGATTCGAGGGTGGGTCTTACAAGGTCAAGAAAAGGTCTTACAAGGTCAAGAAGCCCACACTTTCATGTTACCCGGAAAGGAAAACGAAGCTCTTGAAAAGACATGAGGGACTTCGATGAGAGTAAGGGTTTAATATGCTATTAGACTCATGTAGAAAGAAATTTCAGATGCAAAGTTCGCATGAGTTAATGACATGGGTTTCGTAAAGGGTAGACAAGTTTTAGGTTATAAAAGCTCAGAGGGGATAGCGTCAAACTTCATATTATTATTGCCATCGATGATAATCTGATCTTGTGAGCAGATGGCAACTTCCATATTCTCAGATTCAACTGTGCAATACCACATCATCCTGATCTTCAAATTGATTGGATACGCAATACAATTATGGGAAACTACAAACACAACGAAAATTTCATTATTTTGTCGCTGATACCGATCTTCAACCCTGATAGTAGTGAAGGGCGAAATCAGAGCTTGAATAACCGTGGAGATTTCCCATGAATCTGCAACCAAAAGAAGTTCGGTGATTTTCCGGATTTATGAATATTCCTAGATTTTACCATAATTGTTTCATCTGTCAGAAACATAGACAAGTGAAGCGAGCTAGCAAATTCATGAACCCAATTCGGATTTCTACAAATAACATGCCCAAAATACTAAATCAAGTTTGATCTATGTCGGTATTATTTGTCGGTCGGCCACACATACCGTTCTTTCATTGCTAATTCTATGTCATCTCTATCTCAATCGAGAAACAAACAAAGCTGTGGCAGAGTTTCACTGCGCAGCTTGTTTTGGAATTGATAAGGCAAGAGAGAGGAACCCCAGAGAAAATATTTCTAGATCTGCCAGTTATATCACAAAGCATCCAGGCATTGATAGTTTATGCTGTTGCTACATACTGTAGATCATAGATTGAACATGATAAGTTCGATGTGAAATGACAGCTCCAAGCAGTACAGAAGGTAATCTTGATGGGAAAGGGAGGGAAGACGACGAGTTGCTTCTGTGTGACAAAAGGAGAGAGACAGAGCCAGTGGAAGGAATGTAAGGAATAGGAGCTTTCAAAGATGATGTCAGACAAGGTAAGTGAACAGCACCATCCAGCTAACATTAATAGATATGAATGAACAAATAAAAACCCAAAAATCAATCACGAATTTGCATTAGTAAATTCAATGTTTATAGATATGAATGAAGGAATAAGAACCCACAAATCAATCACGAATTTCCATTAGTAAATTCAAAGTTTATGTCTCCCTCACGATGTTAGTGAACAGCAAGATCTATCTAACATTAATAGATATGAATGAACAAATAAAAGCCCACGAATTAATCACCAATTTTCACTAGTAAATTCAAAGTTTATGTGTCCTTGATAATGTTCTGAATTCAAAGTTTATGTCCTTTCTAATGATCGGAGTGTCCGGTGTTCGTTTCTATCAAGTTACGCAATTTCTCCTGGAAAAATAAAACAAATTGACAATATAAATTCAATACTTACCTATCCAGATTGCTGTGGCGTCTCTGGGCTCGGGCCTGTACGCGCGCCTCTCACCATTACCACCATCCCATTCTGAGTATGCGATCCCTTTCCGGGTATCGACCCTCTTGCACCTAAAATACGGAAAACCGCATGGACTCGAGGCGGCGGCTCTGCTTTATTGACTTTAACCTTCATCACACATCAGAGTTACTGGTGCATATGAATTTTCTACACTACTCAATGCTTGGTTCATTTTCACACCAGTCAAATTAAAATTACATAAAGTAGACTAGATGCTTTGTTTCTTATATTAAAATAAGATGAAGGATCTTCAAACGAGGAAGGAGTCAAAATAAGAGAATGGTTATTAAAAAATATATATATATCTCATAATATAATACCCATCGGATCAGATTTAGAGGTGTTGGTCGGCAAAAACTTTATAATTCACCAAGTGCGTTTGGGTCCCAGGAAAGGAACTTCTTTCGGGACTTGTGAAGGAGGAACAAGAAGGACATTGCTGTCAGATTTCTAGTCCAGAGCAGTGACCGCACAACGCCACGTGGACTGTTCAGGTGATGAAATCAACCATTGCAGTGTTTGTAACATTTTTTACTTGGGCGCAGAGGGCAACGCCTAACCAGCCATCTATAGGGTATTTAATGTTCGGGGATATGCACGAAGCTTAGCCCGATAACACGCTAAAGTCCAAATATTATTTAATGCCGAAACTCCCCGCTCCCGTGTTATCGCGTTAACCAGCGTGCATATCCCCGGGCATTAAATACCCTATAGATGGCTGGTTAGGCGTTGCCGGCGCAGAGAGCAGTTATATATTTTGGAATTTGATCGATAGGACCTCATTTAAAGCATTGATCTCATTCTGTACATTATATTTCTAAATATTTTCCCAGTAACACAACTTTTAAGTTTTTTTTGTTTTGAATTTTATAATATGATATTTTGTTATTTAAAACATTTTTAAATATCTAAATAAATTTATGATACCATTCAAGTCTTAGTTACCCGGTTAAAATTTAAATTTGCAATATAATTCAATACTATACTTCAAACATTTTAATTAAAAATTTTAAATTCATTAAAAAAATCAATAATATATTCTCTGTTTTTTTATAGTCACAATCATACTTTTTCTTCATTTTCTTCCTGGTTTATTTTGAATTTCTTATAATATTTCAGTAATTTTGGATAATAAACATTTTTCCATAAAAACTTGAGCAGAAGAAGGAAAAAACACTCACATTTTCGTTCAATTTTTTTTTTCTCAATTATTAAATGTAAAATCATTTCTTAATTTCAAAATTTATTTTTATATTTTTTTTTCTAATAAATAAATGTATATTTAAAAAATTTAACCATTTACTATAAAATTAATCCATTATCACAAATTCTCTCTTTCCCTATTCTCTCATTGTCCTCTAAATTAAAAAAAAAAAAATCCAATTCCATAATTATGTTTAATTTCTTTTCATGCATTCAGAATGTCATCCACCATTATTTATTTGTGCTCAGACAATACTTCTCTATCCTATACCAAATAATTAAAATTTTATACCAACATAATGAATTTTCAGTAATCTAATCTAATAGATTAATCACTTATCAATTATATTCTCGACCAAATTAGTAAAATTTGATAATTTTTTTTGCTAAAATAAATCTGATAAACAAAATCATATTTTTTAATTTTTATTAGAACAAATTTAATAACCATAATTCAAAACTTATGCTTTTATCAACTCCCTACCAATTCGAAAACTATGACACAAACTTTTTAACGAATCCTTACCAAATTCGTAACCTATATCAGAATAAAACACAATATTAGCGGCTAATAAAGAAAGGCCACATCCCACACATTTCCTTTTTTTTGAAGTGAAAGTGCACAAAACAATGAAAATGGACAATTCCCTGTACATTACAGTAAACCTTTCATCATATCGATCTAAATAAAAGCTGTGTTAAATCATCACATGCCACGGAGTCGTACTGGTCAGCAGAATAGTGACTACCACGAGCTTCGTCTCGTGTTTTTTGTCGGTGATAGCATCGTTTTAATGTTGGGATTTGCAGACCGCTGAGCCAATGGCAATCCAGGTGACCGAAATTGCGCCGTTCATCCAATCCAAATGGCATTCCACGTGAACCAATTTAAATAAGTTCTCCATTTTCTATATGTTGATCGAGACTTCACCTTAAAAGAATAAGCTGGCTATTTTATTGGCTTTTTTGCTATTTTATTGGCTTTTTTTAGCAGATTGCGCGGAAGGTGTTAATTAGGCTAGTAATCCAAAAAGAAAATAATTTTAAATGGTTGATTTTACGTTATGGGAAAGTTTTTAGATTTTTTTTCAACTGAATTCATTTTTTAATTTAAAAATGTGATTAAATTTAAAACACGTGATTAACTTTAAAACACGGAATATTGAAATCTCACCAAAATCATGTTGTTGAGTTATTTAGATATGCTAAATAAATATTCTATTAATATTTATTTTGTAATAAGGTTTTTATAATTTTAATTTAATTATCAATATTATTAAGTGGATGATACAAGTTTAATTTTTATTGAATATTTTATAATATTTATAATAGTATATAGGAATCAAAAGTTGAGATTTTATTTTCAAAAATAGTTATGCTAATTTTTCTTTTTTAATTAAACTGATTAATTAAAAAATATGTCATATGAGTGAGTATCATATGAAGTGACTTATGATTTTTTTTGGGCAAATGGTATTGATAAGTCATGAACATAGTTAATAATCTCATTCCATGTTTTTCTAAAAGTATATATGTTTAAATTATATATTAATTTTTCTTACAATTAATAATACTAATAATAATTGAAAACAAAGTTATAATTTAATTAGTTTTATGAATTTCTTTACTTTTAACAATGTGATATGTATGATAAAGTGTTTTCATGCTTATTACCAATTCATACATATTTACTAGCCATTATATGATTGTGCGAGTATGCTAGATGTTTTCCTATGTATTTATTAATTTCTTTAATAAATGTATTTATTTTAAAATGGGATGTTCAAAATTTTAACAAATTATGAATACTTATTACATAGATAGTAGGGATTTAATAACTATGGAGACTCATAAAGATATCGTGACATAAAAAATATTTTTTTGAGTGTCGATAGAGAAAATTATTATGTTAACTTTCTTGAAAAGAATAATTCCTTGAAAAGATTGTTTGGTTAGATGAATTGTGTTAATTTCTTGATTTCTTTGCATAAAAGGTTAAGTTAACATTGTTATTGTTGTCTTCTTTTTATACATTAAGATGGTTATCTATGGTAATTTTTTGAAAAGGAAGCATGAGAAACTTACATATGGGAAGATAGAAAAATGAGGTTATATTAACTTCCTTTTGAGAAAGAAGTATGTAATTTTTTACATGAAAATAATACCTAATGATGGTAGAATTCTAGAGAAGGGAATATGTGTTGCATAGATTAAAGAAAGGGTATTACGATAAGCTCATGTATGCAGGAAGAATAGTGATTTTGTTATAGATACATGTTTTTCATATGGACAGAAGAACTATTGAGCTATATTTTTTTAGAAAAAATATATGTGATTACTTTTATGCTATCATAACTATTATCTTAGTTTCTTGTGGAATAAGATGTATATGCATGCAAGATTTGTGTTATCTTTCGTTGCAAAGAATATACAATCCATGGGGTCTTCACTCAATGAACCTCTAACATAGCATGTGATTCCATGGCATACTAAACAATAATCTTAGTTTTACTACATATTGGGAAATCCCTCTAAAAATCACCTTATTTAACCCCCTACCAATATGAACCCAATACACCTTCCCAATTTAAAAGTCCTCTATTTTCATGAGATATTGTATTTATCTATTTTTTCATTAGTTTTTTTTATACTCATTTATATTTATATCCATTTATTTTCATTAAAAATTGTAAGTAGATTATGTAACTAGAAAGAATAACCTAAATACTAGGTACTTAAAAACTTGAAATTTTCATTAAAAAAAGGCAGATATGAGTTGGTTGATTTACAAATACATATTGTGAAAAATTTGAATGTAAAATACATAGATTTGAACTCTCAATTCCATCTATCTTCTATTGAATAATTACAAATATACATTACAACAATTCAAAACAAAACCTCGATAATCAGCACAATGACACACCTTTCATCTCACTTATAAAACATGAAGAGGAGAGAAAGTACAATTAATATGGAAACATGCAAAATCCTATATAGTTGGACTTTGTCAAATCATAGCCCTAACTCGATCATCTAGTGCACCATAGTCGCATGGTAAGAGTGCCAAGTAATTATGTCTCCATCAAAAGATGAATTGGAGCATGCAAGCATGCATCCCTTCGTAGAGATTTGTGTCCTCTACCCAAGGTGGGAATTTCTCATGCATAAATATTCTAACTGACTAAGGATCTGGACCATCTTAGTATGAATAGATCATGCAAGATAAAAATAAAAAAATAAAATGTATATAATAGAAAAACTCTATCCAAAACTAAAATTGCTAATTTTGAAACAACATCTAAACTCGAATTAATTGAAGGTGTGACATGTGTGACCTTAGCATGTATGAACCTTATTCCAAAAAATAGTATATTTCACTATCTCCTATAGCATGTATGTGCCCTCTACCAAGCAATAGTCAGTATCACTATTGTAACGTACCTCCATGGCTTACCCAGAAATACAGCCCCTAACCCGATAAATTTAAAATTTGTGTGATGTATGTGATTGACCATTAAAAATTGTGATGGTATCCACCCTATCGAAATCTTTGGGTTAATCTTTACCATCACTAACGGACATTAATTTCGTGATCATATTCATGTACACATACTCACTATGTTATTGACAAACCTTTCATTCCCCTACATACTAGCTAGATTAGAGATATAAACACAAATACTTAACCCATTAGTCATACAATGGAAAACATTATTTCCTCAATTGATCAGCATGCATAAGAATTTATCACTTTAGAGCATTATGGCATACCATATCTCTTTAGTAAATGTAATATGATCAGTTAGAGAATCCAAATTCATCTCACATATTCATACATAATCTCTGCATAAATAATGTTAGTATATATATAACTTCATGCCATGCTTCCGCTACTAACTCTATTTTTGGATGTAAAAGGAGTCACATGTATAATATTACCATCACTCTCATAGAAATACATTAACACAGGTAATCTAATTATGTGCAATATGCTACCATGCATGGGTATTAAAACTGTCAATCCACTCAATATACTTCTACAGATAAATTCACACTAGAAAGCCACATGTAAGTTGATAATGAGAAATCTAACACTTTGACACAAGTATCAATAACTAATTACCATGATTGCACCATTTCTAGGGCAGCGAGTTTGTGACGCAGATCTGGATGCCTTGGTGCATAATTTACAAACTTTAAATGCAGATCTGGATTCTTTGTGAAAAAATACCCAATTTAAAAAAAAAAATCAATCGAATCGGAGTCCGGATGAGGGAGATATCGCTGATTTAAAATCAGCTCTTTTTTGCAGAAATTTTGGTGACGGTGAGAGAGTTGCAATGCAGATCTGAAATTAGAGTGCCTGGATCAAGATTTCTATCACATGGGCAGATGCAAAATGGTTGTTTCATTTCCAAAAATAGGTCATAATAGGGATTCTGAGCAATATTGACAGAATTGTGGCCATTTAAAATTTTCGCCAATTTTTTTTGTGATGGCGGGCCAAGATTGGAGTTTGAGGGACTTGTATAAATTTGATGGCTCTCATCTAGCCAAATGGTTAGCACAAATGGAGAAATGTTTTAGTTTGAATTAGATCATGGATGATGAGACTTGGTTGAGTGTGGGAATAATGTACTTGGACAATGAAAGACGGCAATGGTGGCAATGGCATCAACGTTGCTATCGAAGGCCCTTGACTTGGGACACATTCACAAAAGATCTTAAGGACCACTTTGACCGTAAAGCTAATCTTGTGGATAAGCTCACACAGACAGACACACAGCCTAGCAAAGATTTTATAGAAAAGAAGGAAACCAAGGAACCTAAAGCGTTATTTTCTTCTGATATCTCCTTATTGCAGGTTCATGGATTGATTCAAAAAGAGAAGATCATTGTTTCTATAAATCCTAGTTGCAAGCATAATTTCATCAATGTTAATTTGCAAAAAAAATTGCAAGTTCCAGCAAAACAAATTGAAAATACACAGGTTGATGATGAGGATTTTCAAATTTATAAGGATTTGAAGCTTTCTATGGATAAGTATGTGTTGCATGGTGATTTTTATGCTTCAAATATGGATAACATGGATGTTTTTTTGGGATACCCTTGGATGGAATTAGTGGGTACTATCAATATTAATGTACAGAAGAAATTCCTGAAGCTTTGGTATAAAAAGAAGAAAATTACATTACAGGATATTTTCATTAATAAACAAGTAGAGTCCAAGGAGACTGAAGTAGAAGATGTTCCAGGGTCTAACATATTAGATGATGAGCCAGTGATGATCGACAATCAAACACAAACAGAGGCTAAAGAAGAAAAGGTTACAGGTGCCGATACATCAGAGGAGGGATCAAAGGTTGAAGTAATATTAAAAGATAAGACACCACAGCAGGCACCACAACATGCACCAGATAACAGTCAGGCTCCAGTAAAGGGTGAATTAAAGAAAAAGACACCGTGGGTTAAAACTTCAACATATCATCACCCACATCACCCCGCAAGACAACCATCAAGCTGGAAACCAATTAGCCACAAGGACAACAACCCCCGCAGGACAGATCGAGAGGAGCGAAGATCCACCTACTACACATCAACACAGAAGAGCTACCACGGTCAACTTCCATCTCAAGCGAGCGAGGCACCAGCGAGACAGAGGGTTCACCTTTCTCTTGGATGGCTAGATGCACGTGCATGGTACCAGTGGACTACTCTTTTGAGTAGATCTTATTATTTGTGTTCTTCCCATGTTTCGAGGATGAAACATGCTAAGGGGGTGGAATGTTATATACCTAGGGGGGATAATATGGGGTACAAAGGGAGGTACCCAAGGTAATAATATAATAATTGGATGGACCATAGTAATAAATAAGGTGGTTAACCCATATCATGTAAGGGACCACAAGTAGTTAGTAATAATGTAATGGGCCCATGGTATTAGTTTGATGGTATGAGGGAACCATGGTAATGATCCATGGTATTGTATGTATGAGGCCTATATAGAGGCTAGAGACTCCACATGGAGGAAATGTCAAGGAATATTGTCAAGGATTATTGTATGAACAAGCATATGGCTTATGGAGTTTCTCCTTCCTTAAGGAGTGAATGTATGGTGTTGCCCTACCTTAAGGGTTTGATCAATAAAGAATCATTTCATATTATTTCTGGGTTTATTTGCATTGACTTATATTTTCATATCAGAGCTATAATATTTCCGGGTTAGATCTATAACAAGTGGTATCAGAGCTATAACAAGTGGTATCGGAACTATAACAAGACAACAATTACTTCCATACATATATCACGTCATCTATACAACTGAGCTACATGATTGAACCATTTCAACAAAAAGAGATAAAATATAGAGGTAAGAACTCATATAGTAAATTCAACTCATTTGAAGCCAACTAAAACACCACTTGGAGAGCGGAGCACCACCACCCAACCATGAATCACCTTTGCTTCCTCTCAAGCCGAGGTTCTTGCCAAGGATCAAATTTCCTCAATTGATCAATGCACTGGATATTTAATAACCTCTTTCATGATTTAGTTTCCATTAGCGGCGTCTTGCTTTTATGGATTTTTCCATTTGCCTAGGTATTTTTCGGAAAAAGCTCGTCTTTATCTCCCACGAGGCTTTTCCTCATAAAATATTTCCTTTATTTCCCGCAAAGCTTTAATGTCTAATGGATCCTTATCTCCATCCATGCAATGGATTTCCAATCCATCCAAGCTTATCTATAACCACATCTAGAAGCTTTATCATGAAAGATTCATCTCTATCTGATTCCTCAAATGGATTTGGCAAGAATATCCTCTCTTTTGGTGCTCCATCCTCCAAGTGATTTATTTTATTAATTTATTTAATAACACATTTTCCTTTCATATTACATATCACACCTAGCTTTCATCATATTAGATTTAGAATAGTTTAAACCACAAAGGAGGGTGTCACACCTAACTCTCCTCAACTTAGGTGTACAATAATTTAGCACACAAGGGAGGGGTATTACAACTATCTCCGTCAGTTTCATTCAACATATTCATCACTAATGTAAGTATAGGGTGAATGTGCCATATCTGTTGTCATCTCTACTACCCCATCATTGGTAGCATCACTAGCTTAGCAACAGGTAAAAATTATTAACACACACATTAGACACAGATAATAATGTTACTAGTAATGTGTTTCATGTTTGTTGTGGAGAAAGGTTTCTTGCAAGCAGGAGTTGAAGCGGGAAGCAAGAGTAGAATCGAGAAGTGGGAGTGGAAGCAAGAGCGAGGAGTGACATTTCAAAAGCTCCCAGATTGGCAGTGAATTTTATATAATAAATATTTTTATATATTTTGATGCATATATGTAAAAAAAAAAACCATGTAGAATGATGAATTTGTGATAAAAGAAAATACATAAGAACATGAATTAAACCATATAACATCTTTCATCTAGTATTTATAATATTCATCAACCATAGGTCCATAAATTACAAGGTCTCATTTATATAGAATGTAAGGGTGCACATAACCAAAATTACATTGAGCACAATCCATATCTTAACCAAAAATACATCAACAAATAGGCTTTGGATGACCTCTAACATATAAAAAAATCATGTTACAGAAAATACCTACATATCATCGAAATCATTTCCTATATTAGGATCTTTGTTCTTAATATCACCCTCTAAGCATTAACATAAGATAGAAAAATGTAGCACGTCAAGTCAATATTTTTTCTGAGAGATAGGTACATTTTTAATAGGGTCGGGATAGAGGACTTTGACAACCGATGTCACTAACATGAAGGTACATAGAGGAATTGGTTCTCTTGATTAAATATGAGTTCCATACCATAGTACGTGACAAAATCCAATGGAAACATTACAATCCCCCTGATCTTAAAATCTTGAAAAACTAATAAGCCTGTTGGATTTCGAGTGAGATCTAAAATTATACTTTCTCCATATGAAATATAATGAGGTTGGAACCACTCTCAAACATCTTGAATCATTTCATGGTAATGTTAGAAATTTAAGTAAAAGGATGAAAATGAAAGATAAATTAGATTGTCAATACTAAGGCCATAGGTTTGAATATTAGACTACTATGGACCTAATTTATTATTGTTTTTTATTTCTCCCTCCCATACCAATACTCCCACAATACTCCTGAACCTTTATTTATCCATAACACTTATTTTTTGCCTTTGCGTGGCCAATGTGTTGTATAAACAACACCTTATCATACACATATTTCTATACAACTTATAAAAACCCTTTGCCCCCCTATTATGTGCTCAATATATCATTTCATTTTTTCCTTATATTTTATGCCCCAATATGAAAGCATGTGATATGGTATTGCTTTGTTAGCGAAGGCCATGTGATACATTCACATGTGGGAATTGACAACATGTTGTGTTAGATCTGTTTATGTATTTGCATGCATCGAAAGTAATAGCTAAAGGTCTAGTTACTTTGATAAAGTTTATGTAATTCACATGTAAAAATATTATAATTGACGTGTTAGTTCCTTTAAAGGAATATCTAGAAAGTTTTAGTGATTTGTCTTGTAATAATGTGTGCTTATGTGAGGGTAAATAATAGTTAATATGGTATTGCTTATAAATTTTCATTGATGGTTATGCACTTATAACTAATGCATATGCAGTATTGTTAAAGAAAGCATGTTGCAATAATTTATTGACATTTCATGTATGCCATGAATAGATGTTGAATATTCGGTATTAAAGATTGATTATTGGTTTATAAATACTCTATCTAATCATGATACCAATATTTGCTCACGAAAAAATTAGCATGAAAAGATGGTGACTTGTGCAAAGGATCGATTATGTTTAAAATTGTGGCAAGTAAAGAATTAATTGTCCATGAAAATGAGTGTGAGTTATAGGATGGCCCACTAATGAGACAACCAAGCCACAAAGTCATAAAGATTGAATATTTGTGGGTAAATGATATCATAATGATTGTAATAACTTTTATCTAAATTTATTATATTTTAAGTTATTTCTCCTTTTAAGATTTTATGACAATGGTTAAGGGATGGACTCGCTTATAACCAATGAGTGAAGGGTGAACACCCTCAGGAGTGTTTAATAATAAAATTAAATGTTTGATGGTTTTCACCCTATGGGGTTTCTAGGGTATATCAATGTGTAATGATGTGGTTTCCTATTGTGCCACTTTTTTGATGTGGATTCCTTGAATGAGTTGATGTTTATAATGTCAAGTATGTGGTTAACTAATCTAGTTAATGGAATCATAAAAATTATGCAAGCTTACATCAACAAGTGTATGTCAATATGCTACAAAATTGGTTGTTAATGGTTATGTAAATTACTACTCCCTTACTAAAGTACTTTATGTAATGACGAAAATTATATCTAATGGCTAATGAGGAATTTGGAATAACAAACCAGATAGTCAATCATGGGTAAATTATGTAAAAAAATTCTAACTCCACACATTTTCATGCAAGGTTACCAGGGTATGTTACAAGTGGTCTCAGAGCTAAAGGTTTGTAGTAGTGGCGCCTTTTCGAAATTGGTAAGTGGAAAACATGTCAAGGTATGATAGTAGTGGGCATGAGCTTAGGTATGATTCTAACAAAATACATATCGATATATGCAGTATACTTCTTTTTTCATGAAACACATGATGCATGTTTATAATTGCATTCAGGAGTAGTAAGTAATAAAGTTTGTTGTAAAACTTTTTTCATGACATTTGAATCTTGATGAGGATAAAAAACAATAAACCTTTGTTGCACCTGTAAAGAACCTTAGTACTCACTAGTCACCTGTAAAGAACCTTAGTACTCACTAGTGAATGTGAGAGTGGACTACCAACCTTTGCAAATATGAAAATATTGATGATATATTTAATGAACATGACTAAAGTTACAATGAACTACTTATAATGAATGAATGGAAGAATGTGAAAGATAGGGAATTTCCTTGAAGATGGTGGTAAAATGTTTTAAAAATGAAATTGAGAGAACCCCTTTAGATGTTAAAAATAAATAATGAGTCAAGTAGTGAGACTTGACTGTAATAGCTAGTTACTAGTTGAGTCTTTTCATGGCTACATTGAGGTGGTTGGTAGCATTTATTAGTTAGTGTCACATGAGTAACTAATAAAACTTATATGCATGAATTAGTTTTTATTTAAGGTTATTACAAGTTGTGAATAAGAGATTATTGTATTTACTTCATGTGCTAGTATGTTGGTAACAGTACACTATGGGAAATTGCAAATGTTTAGATTGTTACCTTAATTGTTATTGACATTTACACATTAATGAATATTTGCATATACTTTATGCATAAAAATGTTGTATGCATGAAACTAAAATGGTTGTTAAATTGAATAATTGATTAAACAATGCATTTTATGACTAGTATTATTGATGGGATTAAACATGAGTAGCTTAGTGGCAACATGAAAACCTGTGAAGGTAAAACATTGCAATGCAAATTGCAACCATAAATGAGAATGTATAACGGTATTAATGCATGGTGTACATACATGTTTATTTGTTTTAATGATAATATGCATATGATTCATTATGTAAATTACTGCGGGAAGGAGTGTTAAACGATATTTTTATATGTTATACAATTGTGGATAGTTGTGAAAGGCTATGAGGCCTTGGGTTGATGGACATTTCCTACCCAAAGTGGTTGATGGCACTTTCCTATCATGATTTCCTCTCCCTAGAGATAAGATGGTCTCAGTAATGGAAAAGAGTTGGCCAAGATGGTGAACAGGGGAAAATCATGAGGCAACTTTGTTGATTTTGGAGGTTGTTGGAGGCCAAAAAATTCCTCATACACAAGATGCTGTTAGAGGAATAGGGAGAACACTGCCAAGAGGTATCTTGTATTGGAACCTTTATGGTCATTGAGATTCTTGAGCTGGTTGGCCAGTGGAATTCCATATTAGAGCTAGTACGGTCTCTATCAGAGAATTGTCTAAATGTGAAAATGGCTCGATCTGGTTGTGAAAATCAGTTACCATAGGTGGAGAGGAGCATTCTTTTGCCATTGTGGTTCTCATAGCGAAACAAATCAACTAATCAATTATGTGTTACATTAAAACTATATTTTGTATATAATTTTGTAAATATTTTATGTACATCTTGACAAGAAAGGATCCTAATGCTCAAAAAGGAATTACTAGAAATATAAGTTCCTTTATTGTACTACTAATCTTTTAATTGTATTAGCAGGGGCTAGGAAAGTATTCACTTGGTGCATTTATTGATCATTTCGATGATTGTATAACTAGGTGATATATGACTAATTTTAGAAGTACTTTTTGGATGTCTTTAGCGAGAGGTAAGACAGAAGATAGTTTTTGCACGATGCAATGATTTATCATTTTACTGATTAGAGTGTTGGTGCTCTCTAAGTACTTGTAGAAGTATTGTGATCAAAATCTTGCCTAATATTGCATGAATGATTGATAGTTAAGATTATTTCATTTGATTGAAAATGTTGTGACTAATATGATTATGTTGGATTTGTTAGTCATTTATTATAGGGTGTTTACCATGGAGTGCAGATGGGTTGTCAAGCCATTCTTAGAGAACTTTCATAAAAGTGACCATGGCCTTCAAGAGTAATGGGTAAGTAATGGTAAGATGGTATAGAGATTTTCTTTTTCTATGAATTTGAATAACTATGTGATGGAAAGTAGAACTTTCATATTTTGTAGTTATTAATACTTATGAATATTGATAAAACATTATATTTTTTTCTTATGAGTAATTCCTAGAAATAAAATTCTTCATTTAGAAGGGAAGGAGTTCCCTTTTGGTTGTTTTGAGATGCGTGTCATGAGTAACAATTAATGATGGAAAATGGGTCTAGTGCTTATTTAAGGGGAAATGTATGTAATATCCCTAATATAGTGTTTACCATTTTTCCAAATATAACTATTCTAACTTGATTGACGTTACATATAGTTAACTCAAGAAGTGGTTAGGGTTATAGTTGTTGGTAATTTCCACTCCATTCATGATTCATAGAGGAAAAATGCATAATGAAAGGGGGAGCTCAGGGAAGAAAAGGAGGAGGATATCATCATCTCCTCTGAAGGGAGGATTGAAGCATACACCTCATCGAAATATTTGTAGTCGTCCTTTGTTCTAAGCCTTGTTTTTCTTCACATTTTTCTTCATCATTGTTTTGTCCATGAATCGTGCCTTACTTCCCCTCTTAGTTCCGTGGATTTTAATGGTTGTGGGATAGTTAAGCTAAACCTTAAATGCATGTCCTAGATCGAGGGGATCACTCTGGTAGTGCCTCCTTTAAAACCTATCAAGATCGAATTTTTTGAACCTCGTTCACTAAATACTTACCTCTAAATGGAAAGAGTAATGATTCCTAAGATCCATTTGATGAAATACTTTTGAGTTAAAAGATATTGAATCCAAAGAAGTCTCCAACAAAAGAATAGATGACAATTTGTTCAAACTAGATGTAACATATAAATGTTACAAATATTTTAATGATTTTGAGTGTGGAGTTCCTACTATCCTTGTAACGACAAGTCCAATGAAGATGTCGATACCATGAAGGAGAGTGGGACACATTTTATCCATGCTTGACGATTTAGTTTCAAGAGATAAACACTCTTATCATTTTTCTTGAAAGAAGAGTTTGCATACAAATCTTATTATATTCAAAAGATGAGAAAGTAGCCATGGTCTTGGAAAAGGTGCATATTAAAAACATTTGTATAACGTAAGGAAATTAAAATAAAGGTTGTTATGTTTGTGTTAAAAGCTAAGTAGATTTGTCATTTTCTTGAGAGAAATTACACCAGTACTTGCACATAAAAGCTAATTAAATATGTAGTTTATCTTCAAAATATTACATGTGAATCTTATTGGTTACAAGGTAAGTAGCTTTATCATTTACTTGGAATAAGTTACATGATATTCTTTCCAATTAGTGAAGATATCCTCTTTTGAAAAGATGCATGAGACATGTAAAGTTCTTGAGGAGATAGTATGAAAAGTTGCTAGGTTTTCTTTGAATAGAAGATGTGATTTTTTTTCAATAATAGGTTCTTGAAAAATAATATATGCTTAAGGATAATACTTATTTTTTGAAGTCTCTTGTGAAATAAATATGCATTTCATGCATGATACAAATAGATAATGAGTTAGATTCTCTTGTAAGAATATAAGATTATTTTTTATTTCTTAAACGGAACATGTGATTCTATGCACATAGATAATCATTACTAACTTTCTTGAAGAAAATGTATGTTCTATATACACAAAAACAATAGTCATTAAGATAGTTTCTTTTTAGAAAAACACTTCATACTTGCATGTATGAAAATAATTTCTTTTATGATAGATCTCTTGAAACATAAATAGATTACTTTCTTAGAAGATGCATATAATTTGTTTTCATACAAGAGCAACAATGCATGCTTGTTTCTTCAAAAGATTATGTGCATTTAGGTAAAGGTCATTGTGTTAGGAAAAACACATGTTGCATGCACAAAAGGGTATCCATTGTGACATGCAAAATATAATTTTGCATGTATATAGAGAAACTTATGATGTCAACTTTCTTCAAAAGAATAATCTCTTGAAAATATTGTCTAGCTAGATGAATTGTCTCAATTTCCTGAGTTCAGTAAATAAAAGGTTAAGTTAACCTTTTTATTGTTGCCTGGTTTATATACATAAAGATTATTATCTATGGTGGTTTCTTAAAATGGAAGCATGAGAAACTTACATATAGGAAGATAAAGGAATGAGGTTATAATAACTTCCTTTTGAGAAAGAAGTATGTAAATTTTGACATGAAAATAATACCTAATGATGGTGCAATTCTATAGAAGCGAATATGTGTTGCGTACATTAAAGAAGGGATATTATGATAAGCTCTTGCATGCACAAAGAATAGTGATTTTGTTATAGAATATGTTCTTTGTATGGATAGAAGAACTATTGAGCTATATTTCTTTAGAAATTTTATATGTGATCACTTTTATGCTATCATAACTATTATCTTAGTTTCTTGAGGAATAAGACATTTATGCATACAAGATATGTGTTAGTTTTTGTTGGAAAGAATACACATTCACGTGTGGGAAGTAAGAACATGATGTGCTATATTTATTTATGTATTTGCATGCATCGAAAGTATCTAAATGGATAGTCTTTTTGACAAAAATTTATGTAGTTCACATGTAAGAAGATTGTAAGTGATGTGCTAGCTCCTTTAAAGGAATATCTGAAACGTTGTAGTGATTTGTCTTGTAAGAATGTGTGCTTATGTGAGGTCAGATATTAGTTAATATGGTATTGTATATAAATGTTCATTGATGGTTATACACTTATAAATAATGCATATGTAGTGTTTTTAAAGGAAGCATGTTGCAATAGTTTATTGAGATTCCATGTATGCCATGAATAGATGTTGAAGAATTGCTATTAAAGATTGATTATTGGTTGATAAATACTTTAGGTAATCATGATATCAATGTTTGTTGATGATAACATTATTAGGAAAAGATAATGACTGGTGAAAAGGATAGATTATGTTTAACATTGTGGAAAGTAAAGAATTAATGGTCCATGTAGATGATTGTGAGCTACAGGATGGTCCACTAATGAAACAACCAGACCACAGAAATATAATATTGAGGATTTGAGGGTAGATGATATCATGATTATTGTAATAGTATTTAGCAAGATATGTTGTATTTGAAGTGATTTTTCCTTGAAATATTTTATGACAATGGTTAAGGGATGGACTTCCTTATAATCCATTGATTGCGGGGTAAACACCCTTGCACGTGTTTAATAATAAAATTGAGCGTTTGATGGTTTTCACCCTGCAGGGTTTCCAGGGTATATTTATGTCTAATGATGTGCTTATCTATTGTGCTACTTTTATGATGTGGATTCCTTTCATGAGCTGATGTTTATAATCAAGTATGTGTTTGACTAATCTAGTGAATGGAATCATGAAAATGATGCAAGGTTACATCAGCAAGTATATGTCAATATGCTACAATAGTGGTTGCTAATGGTTATGTACCTTACTATTCCCTTGCTAAAGTATGCTATGTAGTGAGGAAGATTTTATCTAATGGCTAATAAGGAATCTAGAATAGTAAACTAGATAACTACCCATGGGTAAATTATGTAAAAAATTTCTAACTCCCTGCATTTATGTAAAAAAATTCTAACTCCCTGGTATTGAGAGTCCATGACATTGTAACAAAGATTATAAATTACAAATCCACATAGTAAATTGGAGGGAAAATCTCCAAGTTTAAAAGTATTGTTATTTGTTTTTTAAAATGTATATAAGTTTATTTCATATATTAATTTTTTTAATGCTTATCATTAACAATATTAAATAAATTTATAATTGACTGAATTTCTATAATTTTTTTTGTCTTGGCAATATGAGATGTGTTATGAAATAAGTGTTTTGATGTTAATCATGGATTGAAGTCTCTGGATGTTTATCAATAATTTAATTTATATAGTTACATTAATATTCAAATATTATAACTTTTTATTTTTATCTAGAAATATAGTGAACAATTTGTTGAATTTATTAAAAAGAAATTTAAAGTTACAATCTAAAATTTTTATATATTGTTTTGTATGTTTTTATTAATTTTATTAGAAATTTGGTAGAAAATAATTAAAATAACAAATTTGAATTTTAGAGTTCGCAAAAGCGTAATGTATTTATATATTTAAAAGCATGTTTTAATAATGAAAATGAACAATCCTAATAAAACTAAAATATAAAAATATTCATTTATATTAAAATTATGACAAGTATGATGTTCAGGCTAGCTGCAATTATGTTCTCAAGGAAAAAAGGGACAAGGGCAAGCCTTTCTCTACTTGGGGTGAAATAAACCTTGAAATTTGGCTAGAATCATTTGGTGGGAATCTTTTTCTGTGTTGATAGGAAACATAAGTTTGAGATCTCTTTCATTCACGTCTCAGTTTCTGCATGGCCTGGCTTATGCCATGATGGTTTAGTTTTAAATTTGAAGGAATCTATTTGGTTCTCATTGAAGGTCTTGCTTTATATCAATGATTTATTCATTATATATTCATTTCCTTCTTGGCATTGAAGAAAAAATGGAGGCCTTGGGCGATTAGTGAATATCTCTTCTCTTTGTCTTTCATTGAGCTCTTTAAGTTTTTCGATCTATGTTCTTTGTCATATTGCATATCAAACCTCTGTCTCTTTCATTATCTAAGAGATTGTCTCATTTTGATTGGTTCGCTTCAAGGATTGAATAGAAATTAGGTTCCCATACTTCTTTCCACAGCTACACCCTTACAACCATTATGCTTTCTTCGAGTTTCTTCATACCTTGTGTTCTCTCCACACTCAACCATTTCTCTATATCTAGAGTACTATCTATCCTTTGTTTGATAAAATTATTATTTTGCATGGCTAGAGATGGGCATAGCAGATGCCATGATGTAGTTAGTAATTTAGGAGGGGAATAAATATGTCAACACAAAACTAAGTCCCATTTCTCACTTGAGCTTGGAGGAAAGAAAGGGAGGAAACAAGTAGATATCATGCATGCATTCTGTCCAGCATTCAAAGTTAAATTGAAGCAACTAAAGATGAGACTAGTGACTTACCACGCTACATTACTAATGTTGATATAATGAACCAAGGGATTGGATCCCTCACACTAGTGGTGTTTGATCATGTCAAAACCCATATGTATGAGTGATTGATGCATAATGAAAAATTAAAACTATTATTGGCAGGGCCATTAAAGATAAAGAGGATGTGCAATCGAAGAATCAGGCCCAATTTGATGAGGTACAGATGTAGCTCGACAAGATGGACCAAAAAATTAATATTCTAGATGACCATCTTACCAATATCACATTCGTTAATCCTCAAGACGGTCATGGCCAAACTCAAAGGATCTAGTGGACTCTCCCACCAACTAGCTATGCTATGTTAGAGCCAGTATTTGCATATTGCCATCATTGATCAAAACCTGCTCTTTGCATTTTCATTTTAGGTGTCTCATACTGAATTTTGGATCATTCCATTAGGTCATGTTAAAATGGTCCATTGATGGTTGTCCTTTTCTTACAAAATCAAATATTCCCTCATTAGGTACATTTGTTGACCCATTTCCATGCTGTATTCAGTTGAGGTTTTAAATATGTTACTTTAGGTTTCAGGGCAGTTCTCTTTCCATTAGGTTTTAGGGTTCATTTCCAAGGTTTTTCCATTAGTTCTTAGGGTTCATTTCCAAGGTCAAAAAAGCATGATTTCAAGTGTGAAATAAAGGAAAACAAAGGTATGAGGATGACCAATAAACATAGAGTAATTTCCAATAAGTCATGATGACTGTATATAAATATTTTGTCACTAATGTAATTTTCATCTGAAAAACATGTTTTTGAGATGAAAACAAAGTATTTTTAGTTGATTTATATTCTTTGGATGTAATTCAATCCATTTTGTGTAATAAGTTTTCCTAGCTGCAAGAAAATGAAACCACTAAAAAAATCAGTTCAATCCGAGCATCATCCACTTGAAAAGAGACAATGAGAGAAAGGTATTAAACAGAGATTGGGAGGAAAGAAGAAAAGGTTCCAAAACATTATAAAGTGGGTTTTTCTAATGAAAAATAAAAATCAATCTCTATATAGGATGTCACACTCCTTCGCCAAACTCATCACTCTGATTTGACAAAGAGAAAGAAAAGCATTGAAGGAGAGAGGGGGATTGAGGCCAATTGGTGGCCAAGGAGAAGAGGTGATGCACATAGGAGACAGGGTGTTGTGCACAGAGTATTTGGAGGAGGCGATGCGTACATAGGCCGGAGTGATACGCATAGGAGTGGAGCGTTGCGCATAGGGCAGTTTCTCCAGTGCAAATTTGAACGACATTGCGTGTAGAGCTGGTGCGCTACGCACCTATAGGTTGAACTGTGCATAGGGCCAGCAAGTGGAAAAACACTCTGTCAGCCACTCAAAACTTGTTGTTTGCCTTCTATAACCTATAAACAAGTAAGTGTAATCTCTAAGCTATCCTATTGGAATTCAATTCATCAGTTTGAAGTTTGTTTTCTATTTCTGAAATCAAACCCTAGATGCCTACAAATCCCTGCTATACATCCCTCCACTCATTCCTTCAAAACACAATCCCTCCTATACATCCCTCCACTCATTCCTTGAACCCCTAATCTCTCCTATACATCCCTCCACCTATTCCTTGAACCCTATTCCCTTAAGCAAATCCCTCCATATCCCTTATTCCCTAATCCCCAAAGAAAAATCCTAAACCCTATTTACTAGACAATCCCTATCAAGGAAAAATACCATCCCTCTCATTTTCATATTATATATATTCCATCCTACACCACATAAGTTCATCTCCCCTTCCCTTATCCATAATCACCAATACTTACTCCTTCATTACCTTCTCTAGGGTTACACAACTTCAAAATTTGACAAACATGGACAAAGAGAATATAGATTATGAGGAGGAGGAAAACAGTGGCAGTGAGAGCTTGGGAGATGAACCTCAACATCAGAGAAAAGCACACAATGGAGGCAGAATTATCATGGAGGAACCATAAAACATCATAGAATTACATGCTTCTCATATGACTGTCACTTCTCTTAGGCATCTAGGGTGTTATGAGTTTTGTGAGCAAGTGGAAAGAGTTCAACATCATCCTAAGCTAACCAGGATTTTTGTAGCCAATCTTTGTGATAACAAGGTAACTCTTGTCGGGGTGACATTTACAGTTTCATCCTCCATAATTGATGACGCTACAAGGATTCCAAATGTGGGGGGGAAATGGTATAAGGCTCAAGATTTGGATGAGCACTAATATGAGCCATACATCAATTATAGGTACAGAAATGAAAAGAAGAGGACCTTTCCTTTCAAGTTCCTTGAAGAAAAATATGCCCTATGATGAGGATCATTATGAAATATTTCACATGTGAGGGCAGATTTTCTAGATTGTACACCTATCACATTAGGCTTCTTATGCATTTTACAAGAGTTAAAATATTGAGCATCCCTTATTTCTTATTCATGAACATTGAGGAGATGGCTTACATTGTACAAAAAAATCCATACCCCCAGTAGATGAGTAGTCTCTATCACTATTCCCTGATCAAGATGATTGTGCTACATCATCTCAACCTCCTTAACATCTCGTGGGAGACATTCATTTCCAATGACATCTTCAGGGGTCCTTAGGTTCCTCCACCAGTGCCTCAAGAAGTAGAAAGACCTTCCAGCAGTGCCAAAGTTAAGAAATATGAGAAGGTTAAAGATAATAAAGCTGTTGAGGAGCCAGAAGCCTACAAGACATATCAGAGAGTGGCTAGAAAGTTATTTGCAGTAGATAGGCAAGTGTTTACTCCAATTGATGTGGAAGGGGCCTTGCCTTCTTCATCAGCTCATAGAAAAATGCTTGCTCCACAAAATGTGTAAGGGGCTTTTCCTTCTTCATTAACACAACAAGTTCAACAAGTGCAACAGCTACATAAAGGGAAATAAAAGGTGTTGGAGGAAAGCCTTGATGATGGGGAGGAAAGGGATTTTGATTTGATGGAAGATGATGAAACAGAACATCCACACATCCATCATGGCATTGGGATAGTTGACTTGGAGGCTCAAGATGAGGCAACAAACGAAAACATCACCATAAAGGAAAAAGATGCACATATCCAAGCACTGATGGACAACTTGGCGAGAGCTAAGTATGTCATTTCATACCTTGAGCAGGAGAACAAGAAACTAAGTGACAAAAAATTCCTCATGGATATGGAGCTTCTCAAAGCAAAGAGGAAAAGTGGAAAGGGGAAGTCAATAATGTAAGAGAAATAAACATCAGTTACCTTGACTACAAAATAAAGAATTGAGAAGGAAATTGAGGAGGATAGAGAAACTTGGCTTGACAGGGTCAATTTGCATTTGGAGAAGCTTCTACAAAAGGCCAATAGGAACAATCGAATCATCAATCACATGGCTTTCCATTACAGGACCCAGAACAAGATTTGCAACATAAGGGTCGAGCACATGAAAAGAAGGCTAAAACAAGCACTCAAAGGAAAAAGGGAGGATGATAAGCTTAGGTTGCTTGCTGAAGCTTCCTTAGCTAACCAAGACACTTGATGGTGGTGTTATCCACAAATTTGAGCAAGTTTTGAAGAATTTTTTCCTTTTGAAGAATTTGGAAATTTTTGACACGGAAATTTTAGCTCTATGCGCAGCGCCATTGGCGCTGCCTCTTCCTAGGGACATCCAATGAGGGAATGGTTAGAAGTTTCAGATTCCCAATTATGATTACATGAAACCTGAGTATTTTCTAAGCTTTTATACCTAAACTGGTCAACCAAAAGGTCAAAAAAAAACCCAAACAATGACATTTCTGCCATTTTTTGGACACACAAAAGCAGCCTTGGGAGAATCAATTTTGAGGTTTCAAATGAGCTTCAAATAAAAGACTTCAAGATGTTCTAGAAATCAGACTTGAAGAGCTTTCCAATGAGCTATCATGGGGTCAGTTGGACATTAGGAAGGCCTCGAAAATGGCCATGCAAAAAGCATTGCGCATAGAGCTTGGGCGCTGCACATAGGACAAAAATTCTGCTGAGTTTCCATTTCACTGTGCCTTGACTGTAATTTGGGGTTTCCTCTCATGGATGGTGTTTTACTAATGTAAATGATGACTAGGCATGTAAATATGATGGATAATAAGTAGTAGAAGGTAGATTCATTATATTAAAAGTTATCTTCAGGACAAATGAATCAGTTTCCTCACTTTTAGAGGCATGTTGTTAGAATGCCTAGATTCTAGTTGCTTGTTCAGTTTTGGTTAGATTAGTTCCTCATCTTAGGGATTCAAAACCTGAGGATGGGAGGAGGTTGAATCAATGTCTATAGATTCTTCTTCTTTCTCATTGTAAAGGGTTGGCCTCAGTGGAATGCTTATGCTTTGAAGAGACATCATTTTCTATTAGTTTTAGCAAGAGATTAATGAAAAGTTGCAACTGTTTCTTTGGGATCCATGTGGTATGATGTTCAATTTAGTTTTTATTATGTTTTCATGTTTTAGAATGTATTTTTGATTCCATTTCATCATTTCATTCTCTTTATGTGAATGTATACAAGTCTGGAAGGGAGAATCCATAACTTCTATGCTTTTTTTTGGGTATACATTTCATAGTTTATGTTTTCTTCAGTTTAGGAAGAATCCATGTTGCTTACATGCTCTTTCTAGCTCCTCATCTGTCTTTGAATCACTTCACCCATCGAACCCTAGAGTGATGAGCATTGTGCCTACCTTGCCCCATCAAAACACTACAATTTTGACCTAAGTTCCTTGCCCTAACTGTTTGGCTCCTCCTGATCCAGCAGGACCCTTCAAAATCAAATCAAACCTTGTGCTACTATACCTAGCCTAATATCATTTTCTTGATGCAGACATATTGGCTGAGATCCTTATGGAGAGAGCCCTCTCCTGGCCTAGTAGGGCTAGCTCCTTGGCTAAGCGTGATTTGTGGTTACCCTGGCATTGCCTTCCTTTAGCTTGAGGTTCAATCTAGGCGATGACATGCTACACATTGTTTTGATGTCTTACATACTTTTCTATCTTAATATGTTTAAAATGAATTTCCAATCAGTTGTAGTAAGCTTCTAGACATGTATTATCAAGCATATTGAGAAGGATAACCCATTTTTTAATGCAATTACAATAGAGCAAACAAATATAGACATACTATGTCAATGAAGCTTATGTTTTACTATTATTCTAGTTTCCTAATTATTTATGTTATGCCAGTGATATAATTTCCTTAGTAGCAACAACGAAATAGGATTGGATTGTAACTTTTTAAGTCAAAATTAATACAAATCTTATCAACATACAAACAACAACAACAACAACAACAACAATAATAATATTGATGATAAGATTTATTTATTGTATTTTACACAAAAATATATAATTTATTTTAACATTTTTCTTAGGATAACAAATTTTTTGAAAGTCTTATAATCTTGGGAATTAACATATTTATAAACACTAAAAATATTATAAATATTTTTAAACTAGAGTAAATATTTAATGTAAGTATTAATAACAAATATTTTTTTTAATTGACTTTATATTAATTTACTCCATATTTAAAAAGTAGATCTTCTAATTTTATAATATTTTTTATTATTTTTAGAAAACATCCATATATTTAAATAAAAATAATTTGTTGTATATTTTATCTAGTAATGGAAAAAAAACATTTAAATGTTATTAGATGTAAAATATAATATTATAATTTTTTCATAAATTTATGTAAAATACTAAACTATATAACTTTATAATATTTTAATAAGGTTTTAGTGTTTAAATTAAACTGCAACTGAAACATTAGAAAATATATAATAAAAAAATTGTCACTATCACATTAAAAGTTAAAGAATAGTAATTTTATTGTGTATCTTAAATAAGAGACATTTTACCAAATTAAAAGAGAATAAGTGATTTAATTATTCATAATGTAACAACCTTCGTGAAAATTTCATGTAATAAAACTTAATAAAAGCAAAATAATAACCACGGTTGTGGGACACTTATTCCAAGCTGAATTTTGGGCAAGACATCCTATTGTGGGTGTTCATTTGGGTTATTATGGCTAAGGAAATTGGGAAAGGCAATGGAAAAGGCTTTGGAAAGGCAAAATGTCATTTTTGACATTTTATATATAAAAATAATGCAAAATAGGAGAAAAAGAAGGTGAAAGGTCATATGTTGCATGTGAGGAGGAAAGTGAAGAAAAATAAGGGAAAATGAAGAAAATAAAAGCCTCGTTAATAAAAATGCTTATGATGGTCAATTCATGGTTTTTCGTTAGTTCAGTTTTGGAGTTCTCTCTCTATTCTGTCTCCCACTCTTGGATACTTAGGGTTTTCTTGGAACACTTTAGCATTGCATCAAGAAAGGAAAAGAAGGCAAGAGGAAGAAAATTCTAAGCAAGTAAGGGGAGGGTCAAGCAACTACAATAGGATTATTTGTAGGTATCAATTTCCATGTGTCATTTCCTTGCTATATTTGACATGCATGGTTATGCATGTATGTTCTTGGCTCTCTTGTTGTCATGAGCATGGGTTTTTCCAAGTGTGATAGTGCTTTTCACCCTAGCCTTGCCATTTTTGGATAGTGATGGTGTAGTAGATACTTTTGTATGTGGTTGATATGGATTGTTTGATAGACTCAAAGCTAAGTGGGGTGGTCCCAATATTATTTACAAGACCTAGGAATCCTAGGATAGGATACATTGTAAATATTGAATGTGAACACCTCGATTGAGCCTAGAAATCCCTTAGCCAATAATGGTGGGAGACATGGTAAAGCTCAGTGGTGAGTACCCATGATTGGGCCTAGGAATCATGGGATGGGATACACGATAAAACCCAAAGGGTGAAGACCCCATAGGCTTAGGAATCCCTTGACCAATAATGGAGGGATACACAGTAAAGTCAAGAGGTTGAGACATAAAAATTCCTCATAGTGTATGTGGAGAGATCCGTTCGAATCCATGCTTTTCTTGGCTTAGTGATCTGGAGAGGATTGTAGTAAAGCCTGATATTGTATGTTCATTATTTATGGCCTAGTGATATAGTGGGGATTGTGATAAAGACTAGTTGTATTGTTGAGGGTGAGGTGGTGTAGCCTCACGAAACCCTGGTTGATTTTGTTGATAAGTCCCACATTCATGCTTGGAATATGGCATGGGAGGTGATTGTCTAAAGAGAGACTTCACTCAGCCAATCTACAGTGTGGTAGTCCCATACAGGGTTGGATTTGCATTCATTAATGAGAACTATTTCTCACTAGTATTTTATGAGAAAATGTACTAGTTCATATGAGACAATTATGGCTGATGTATCCTTGATATTGTTGTTGGTTATATGATGTCTATGAGCATGTTATATGATAGTGATGATAAATGGCCCTCATCATTTTTTATTTGTAAATGAATGTACAATGAATATATGACCTAATAGTTGATAATGCAGCTAATGTGATAAAGAATCAATGATTCTTAGTGATTCTTAGATAACTATGATACTCCTATGCCCAGATCTGTTGTTATGACCTATAGAATGCATATTTGTGACATGTTTGATGAAATGCATTTCATGGCTAGTAGTGGTCTAGTCAAGTATTTTCATTCGTATCATTTTTTCCATGTTACCTTTCATTCCTGAGAGTTTCATGTAGTTCTGGGTAGTGGTTTGAGTCCTGGCCCTAAGAAAGTGGCACAGAATCTAGGGTCACAGGCTCAAAACTAGATGAAAAATACCCCAATCGCTTGCATGCCCATGCTGTGAGAGCGACTGGAGGGTGCTAGTCACATGCATGCCCATGTCATGGGAGTGAATGAGGCTCTAGGGAAGTGAACTATTAATTTGTTGTAGGGGTTGATCACCTAGAAGGGTTGGTTGGATCTTGTATGTTTCGTGGTAAGTGCAGAAGGTCATATTCGTTGTGTTGTGTCAATTCCACTTATTTAAGGTGACCAAGCAAGTTGAATAAGATTGTAGTAGCCTCTCATCACATGCTTACCCTAGCGGACCGGTTAACTTATGTAAATGTGGGAGCATGGTGTTACAGAGTGGTATTAGGGCATGGATCACCCCTTGGACTGGATGGGTCGGGTGTTTTGGTCATGCATTCATGTCAATTGCATATATATTACCTATACTTGTGTTCTATGTTCTTGTTGCATATGGATGGTGTTGGTAATGGTTGTAGTGATGTCGCCATGTGAAAGTGGATGTTGTGTTGTTGGGTGTGTTTATCATGAGTATAGGTCGATTATCAAGTGGTAATGCATGTCAGTGTTTTTATGTATCTTGTCTGCATGCATGTTTTCCATATGTTGGTTATGCATACATGGAGTTATCTTGCATGATTTCATGATGTGTGGTGAATCATATGGTCATGCATTGATGACTGAAATATGGTTAGGATGATATCTATATTATATTATGATTATTTTTATACATGTATTTTTCTAATATGGTGGACCTTGCAGATAAGATATCCTCCCCGAGCTACACTGAGGTATGCTGATTATGTTTATATTTTGGTTTATCTGACATGGTATGTTTGGCAGGAAATAGATCAAGATGACTAGCGAGATGGTAGGCTACAGTTCCCGAAACTCTCCCTATGGATCAGATGAGTAGTGCGATATTGGACATTCTTCTAAATTAGTAGACACATTGAGAAGCTTGAAGGAAGAATTAAGGAGTTGCAAGGAAGATAGCAATAGAATCATGCAGGCACGAGAGAAACAAGAAAAATTCAATGGAGTAATACTTCAGAGTTTGTTAGAGTTGCAGAGAAAGGGACCACTTTGAATGAGCCTTGGATAGGAGAATAGCACTAATGGGGCATATGGTAGTAAATATCATGGTTGGCATAGGCCAGATAGAGATGACACAGTTAGATATGGTAGTTCCTTTGATACTTTGGATCGGAGAGGTGATGGACACAGGTACTAACAATGTAAACTTTGAAACAGGAACTGATGCTGTTACCCGTTTTGTAGAGATAGCAAAAAAGTGACCCGATTTTGAAAAGGGATGATGCAAAACACACATGTTTTTTTTAGAGCATAGTTTTTGGCACTTTAATTTTTTTTATGTACATTTCGTTTTAGAATGATAGTGAATGGTAGTGATTTTCATGGTAATTTTAAAAAGTGGTTATTCTGCATCACACCCTTTTTTTAAAAGACCTATTTTTTGACTTTGTATTTTCTAATGTATGAAATGTAAATAATGATCTTGTAAATTTAATAATTTTGGAAGTGATCTTCTTCTTCATATTTTCTTGTTTTTATTTTTATTTTTTATTTTTTTTGTAGTGAGGTTTTTATTGATTTGCATATTTAAAGAAGAAGGTCGATATTTTTCATTTTCGATATTCTACATATTTATACATCGTTAATTAAATTTTCAATCCACATGAAATAATTGTCTCTAAAAAACAAAAATAAAAATATATATAAAAAAGACAAAAATAAAAGATAAAAAATGTTAAAAAAAAAATTATCTCATAAACCATAAAAGAATTTGGAAAAAAAAAAAACAAAATTAAAAAAATAGATATATAAAATTAAGTAAAGATTGAGAAATTAAAAAAAAAAAAAAAAAAAATTAGCAAAAACTAGGAAAAAAAAAGGAAAAAAATTAAAAACAAACTAGTTAAAAAAAAAATAAATAAATAAATAAAATAAAATTTATCTCACAAACCATAAAAGAAATTGGAAAAAAAAAAAAAAAAAAAAAAAAAACAAAATTAAAAAATATATATTTATATATAAAATTAAGTAAAAATAGAGAAACTAAAAAAAAACATTAGAAAAAACTGGGAAAAAAAATTAAAAACTAGTTTCAAAAAAATAATAGAAAATTAACGAAAAAAAATTAAAAAATAGGTAAAATTAATATTAAAAAAAAAAACAAAAATAAATTTAAATTATAAAAAAAAAACCAAAAAAATTGCGTATTTTATATTTTAAAAAAAAATGTAATTACTTTTTATTAAACATACATATTTTATTTACAAATAAAAAATTAAAAATTAAAATCTATTTTTTTTTTTCAACAATCTTTTTTTCTATTAAAAAAAATTATGATTTTTTTAAACAATTTTTATTTTTATTATTATTTTTATTTAAAAATACAAATTATTAAACTTATATTTTATACTTTAAAAAAAAAAAAAATTAAACGTACATTTTATACTTTAAAAAAAAAAAAAAAAAAAATTTACATTTTTTTAACAATATTTTTTATTAAAAAAAAAATTATTATAAAATCACAAACCGATTTAAAACAAACTTGTTTTTTTTTAATTTAAAATTAAAAAAATTTATTTAAAAAAAAATTTAAAAGTTAATATTTTTTTGTTTGTTTGTTTGTTTGTTTGTTTGTTTTTTTTTTTTTTTTTTTTTTTTTTTTTTTTAATTTAAAAAAAAAAATTCGATGGCCATCCGCCCCCCGATCGCCCGTGGTGGCGCGGCAGTGGGCGGAGTGGCCTGCATGCAGGTGCTGCGCCCACCACCGCGCCACCATGGGAGGCCAGGGGCGGATGGTCGATTCCGGGCGCTCCGCCCACCGCCGCGCAACCACGGGCGGCCGGGGGGCGGATGGTCGATTCCAGGCCACTCTGCCCACCACCGCGCCACCACGGGCAGTCGGGGGGTGGAAGGCCACAGATTTGTTTTTGTTTAAATTAAAAAAAAAAAAGAAAAAAAAAAAAAAAAAAACAAACAAACAAAAATACATTAACTTTTAATTTTTATTTTTTTTTATAATAATTTTTTTAATTTTGAATTAAAAAAAATAAGTTTGTTTTAAATTGGTTTGTGATTTTACAATAATGTTTTTCTTTATAATAATTTTTTTTAATAAAAAAAGTTTGTTAAAAAAAATGTAAATTTTTTTTTTTTTTAAGTATAAAATGTAGGTTTAAATTTTTTTTATTTTTTTTAAAAGTATAAAATGTAAGTTTAATAATTTGTATTTTTAATTAAAAAAGTAATAATAATAAAAATTGTTTAAAAAAAAATCATAATTTTTTTTAATAAAAAAAAAAAAGCTTCTTGAAAAAAAAATAGGTTTTAATTTTTTATTTTTATTTGTAAATAAAATATGTATGTTTAATAAAAAATAATTACACCTTTTTTTTTTTAATATAAAATACACATTTTTTTGGTTTTTTTTTTTTTTATAATTTAAATTTATTTTTGTTTTTTTTTTTTTAATATTAATTTTACTTGTTTTTTAATTTTTTTCGTTAATTTTCTATTTTTTTTAAAACTAGTTTGTTTTTATTTATTTTATTTTTTTTTCCTAGTTTTTCTAATGTTTTATTTTTTAATTTCTCTATTTTTACTTAATTTTATATATAAATATATATTTTTTAATTTTGTTTTTTTTTCCAATTTCTTTTATGGTTTGTGAGATAATTTTTTTTAACATTTTTTGTTTTTTTATTTTTGTCTTTTGTATATATTTTTATATTTGTTTTTTAAATAATCAACATTTTAATCTTAATTTTAGTAGTTTTTAATTTTTTTTTTGTTATTTTTTTTTTTTTTTATCTAGTTTGTTTTTAATTCTTATTTTTACTATTTTTTTTTTTAAATTTTCTATTTTTACTTACTTTATTTTTAATTTATTTTAAATGTTTGTTTTTTTATTTTCCTTTTTTTTTTTTTTTCTTTTGCCAATTTTTTTTTATGGTTTACAGGATAACCTTTTTTTCCCCATTTTTTTTAAATATTTTTTTTTTACTATTTATTTGTTTAATTTTTTTTTTTTAGTTTTTTAATTCTTATCATTAATTTTGTTTTCTTTTTTTACATTTTTATGATTGATTTTCTTTTTTTTTATATATATTTGAATTTTTTTTTTCATTTTAATTTTTATTTTATATTTTGTTTTTAGTATATATTTTAATTTATGTTTTGTATTTTTCTTTTTATTGTTTTTTCATTGTTTTTTTTATTTTATTTTATTTTATTTTATTTTATGTTTTCATTATTTTTTAAAATTTAATGTTTTTCAGGGTCATGATAAAAAAGTGTTCTCCCAGCATTAACATTTTTCATTTCGAGGGTGTTTTTTGGATAATTTTTGCGCAAAAAATTGGTTTTGACCGCCATTTTTAAAACATGTTGAAAATTTACCCCAAAAAAAAAAGTTGTTATTCCAGCATCAACACTTTTCATTTTTAGCACTGTTTTTGATGTTTTTTCGGGGTTTTTTGGCTAGAGTTCCCGTTTTGAGTTTATAGTTCCCGTTCCAAAGTTTACATTGTTTACTATTCTAGTTCTGGTTCTGACAAACACTATGATTGTTATCGTTATCATCCTTAAAGGAGGAGTGACTGGGGATATTTTCTAGATGAGTTTAAGAAAGATAAGCCACCTACCTTTGATGGAGAGGTGAAGAAGATGGAGGAAGAATAGGTTTGGTTACTTGGGATCAGGAAGTTCTTTAAGTTGCATAATTACACATATAATATGAAGCTCGGAGTAGGTATCTTCAGCCTGAAAGGAAAAAGAGAAATTTGGATAATTTTTGCGCAAAAAATTGGTTTTAACCACCATTTTTAAAACATGTTGAAAATTACCCCCAAAAAAAGGTGTTATTCCAGCATCAACACTTTTCATTTTTAGCACTGTTTTTGATGTTTTTTCGGGGTTTTTTGGCTAGAGTTCCCATTTTGAGTTTATAGTTCCCGTTTCAAAGTTTACATTGTTTACTATTCCAGTTTTGGTTCTGACAAACTCTATGATTGTTATCATTATCATCCTTAAAGGAGGAGTGACTGGGGATATTTTCTAGATGAGTTTAAGAAAGATAAGCCACCTGCCTTTGATGGAGATGTGAAGAAGATGGAGGATGAATAGGTTTGGTTACTTGGGATCAAGAAGTTCTTTAAGTTGAATAATTACACATATAATATGAAGGTCGGAGTAGGTATCTTCAGCTTGAAAGGAAAAAGAAAAATATGGTGGGAAGATGTGAAGCGGTTCAAAGACATCAAGACAAAAGAGTTGAGTTACCATGAATTCAAGATACTTTTAAAGAAGAAGTACTTGTTACAGAGTTACTACAACAACAAAGCCAAGGAATTCTATGAGCTTAAAATGGGATCGATGACAGATGAGGAGTATACAACTAAGTTCTTGGAGCTATTCAGGTATGTACCGTATCTTAAAGATGAAGAGGCTAAAGTTCAAAAATTTGTTAGTGTATTTCCATTAGAATTTAGAGATCGTATTAAGTATGATCAACCTCGGTCACTTGAGGAAGTTAATGGGAAATTAAATAATTATCTTGTGTAGAGTTTCCTTTCGGAATTATTGGATCCATAATTGTTAGAATCAATGTTTTAAGCCATCCAAAGTGGATCATCATTAGGATAGATCAATAATAATGATCTCAATTATTATGAGCAGTCAAACCATAAGAATGAATCGTAGCAAGGATGGAAAGGAAAAGATAAAGGTAGAAGTAAATGGTAGCTGAAAAGAACAAGGCCTTAGAATACAAAAGATAAAGAGAATGTTGTACCATACAAGAAGCTCAACGTAGCTAGATAGGAATGTGGGTCATAGCAGCAGAATAGAGGTGATGGTACCAGATGGCTGGAATGTTAGATATGTGTTAAAGATCATCTCAAGAGAGATTTTCCACAGTATCGGTGTTGTAGGCCTTAGATTTACAATGCACATGAGGCAAATATTGTTGGTGATGTCGGGTAGAGCATTCCTCGTATGTATGCAACATTGGATAGTAGGAAACCAGATCACTAGGTATCTATCAGTGAGATGCACAATAAGCTTTGTGATCAATTTGTTTCTATTTCGATTGACCCTGGATCTGATTATAGTTATATTAGTCCTGACTTGGTGGATAAGTGTGGTTTGAATAAAGAAGTTCATGCATAATCTTGGTTAGTGAAGTTGGCTACAAATACCAAGAAGAGAGTTGATCATTGGGTTAGAGCTTGTGCATTTGAGCTAAACAGTATGCCTACATCAGCACATCCGAATGTATTACCATTGGGGTCATATAGTATTATTTTGGGTATGGACTAGTTGTATCTTCGTAGAACCAAAGTGGATTGTTATGAAAAAGCTATTGAATGTTTGGATGACAATGGGGAGTAGAGAATCTCACAGGGTAAGAAGAAGGAAACATCAATTAGGATGGTGACAGCTATGCAGGAAAAACACAGTCATAGAAAAGGGTATGCATTAAACGAAATTTGAGCCTAAAAGTGCCCATGGAAATTTCATGAAATTTCCATGTCATAATATGTAAATCAATAAAAATACTCTAAATTTAAAAAGAGGTACATGTACATATTTTGGAGGGAAAAGAACAAAAACTACTTCTTTTAATTATATTTTTAACATACCTCATTATAGGTTTACTCAAATTCCAAATGTAGATACTCGTTGGATGCAGAATTAAATTCTACATCCAATGAGCACCCATTATGCATACTTTTAAGAAGACCAATATCGATAAAAAAAAATGGAAATTCATTAAAAAATTGTGTTTAACACATTTTTTTAACGTATCTGCAATGTTTATCAATGTGGGTCTTCTCAACAGTGTGCATAGTGGGTACTCGTTGGATGTGGGATTTAATTCTACATCCGACAAATGTCTACGTTTTAAATTTGAGTATCCCTATAAGGAGATAAACCCAAAATACAATTAAAAAGTACTTTTCTACTTTTCCGTCCAAAATTCATAACTCTTATTTTATTATTTTAACTAATAGTTTATTATTTTGATTTAGGAGGACAATTTTAGGTTGAAATTTCCTCTAATGTGTTATTTACAATACACATTTCTAGTGGCAAAGGTATGAAGGATGAGGATGTAGAGATATTGAGCAGGTACCCAGTTTTATAAGAGTTTCAAAATGTGTTTCCAGCAAAGATTTCAGAGTTACCACCTCATAGAGAAGTGGAATTTTTATTTGAGTTGGTATCAGGGGAAACACCAACATTGAAGGAACCTTACAGGATGAGCACTCCACAGTTAGTAGAGTTGAAGTTGCAGTTGAAGGAAATGCTTGACAAGGGATACATTAGGTTAATTTTATTTCCTTAGGGTGCACTAACATTGTTTACGAAGAAGAATGATGGTACTCTGAGGTTATGAATTCAATACACGCAGTTGAATAAGGTGATTGTTAGAAACATGGATCCATTGTTGAGGATTGAGGACTTATTTGATCGGTTGAAGGGAGTAACATTGTTCTCAAAGATTGATCTATGATCCAGATATCATTACATACAAATCAAGGAAGAGGACATTTACAAGACAGCTTTTTGGACCAAGTACGAACATTATGAGTTTGTTGTAGTTACATTTGGTTTGACTAATGCTCCAACTATGTTTATGTTCTTGATGAATAGCATGTTGCATCCTTATTTGGAAAAGTTTTTTATTGTATTCATTGATGACATCATAATATACTCTAAGAATGAGGAAGAGCATGTCGAGCATTTAGTAGTAGTATTGAGATTGTTGAGAGATAATATGTTGTATGCTAATATCAATAAATGCCATTTCTTTCAGGCAAAGATGCATTAATTGGGACATGTTGTTTCTAAGGCATAACAGCATATCCAGAGAAGATAAGATCTATCATGGAGTGGGAAACTCCTAGAAATGTTGAAGAGGTAAGATCATTTATGAGATCAGCAGGTTATTATAGGAGGTTCATTAGGTACTTCTCTTAGATTGCATATCCTATCACTTCACTATAGAGGAAAGGTAAGAAATTTTAATGCACAGAGGAATGTGCAGCAAGTTTTTATCACTAAAAGCAGTTATTGACAAATGCTCTAGTGTTAAAGATTGTTGACCCAGACAGAGAGTTTATAGTGTGTACATATGCTTGTGAGAGAGGATTTGGTGGAGTCCTTATGCAGGAAGGAGAGGCTATTTTCTATGAGTCAAGGAAACTAAATGAGCACAAGAAGAATTATCTAACACGTGATCTTAAGTTGGTCGTGATCATTCATGCATTGAAGATGTGGAGGCAATATCTTTTGGCAGGAGGTTTGTATTGATGAGTGATCATAGTGGGTTAAGATCCTTGTTTGACCAACCAAATCTAAATGCCAGGAATTCTAGATGGTTGGCCATGATTAATGAGTTTTACATTGAGATTAAGTACATAAGGGCTAAATATAATAGGATACAGATGCTCTTAGCATGCATGTACATGTAAATCACATTACAATTATGTATTCTTATGGGATAGACTTATAGGATCAAATTTTACAGGCAAATCAGAAGGTTATCAGGTACATGGATCTCAAACACGAGTTATAGCAGAGTACAGGTACAAGTGCACAGGATGTGGACATCATCTCCCAACATATGGCTTGATCAGATTCAGCGACATGATAGATGTGCCAGACAATAGTGAAATCAAGAAGATTATCTTGAGGGAGTTTCAGGCAAGACCATATTCATGACCTCCAAGATATCAAAATACATTCACCACGATGAAGAAGTTCTATTATTAGCCAAACTTGAAGAAGGATGTCGCAAATTTTGTGGCTAGGAGCTTGGATTGTCACTAGGTGAAGGCAGAGTGTAATCATCCAAGTGGACTACTACAACTAATTCCAATGCGAGAGTACAAATGGGAGGTAATTTCCATTGATTTCATTACAGGTTTGACAAGGACATATAGACAACATGATTCCATTATGGTTGTGGTGGACAGGGTGACAAAGGTAGCACACTTCATTCCAGTGAAGACTATGTATTCAACTAGTGATGTGGCATAGGTGTTCATCATAGATGCGGCCAAATTTCATGGTGTTCTAAAGAATATTGTGTTAGATAATGATACAATGTTCACTTCCATGTTTTGGAACGAGTTGTTTGCAGGTTTAGGTACAAAGTTGGCCTTTAGTATGACTTATCATCCGCAGACAAATGGATAGATATAGAGGGTCAAATGGGTATGAGAGGACATATTGAGGATGTACGTGATGCATGAGAAGAGGATACGGGAGGAGTATCTCCTATTGTTTGAGTTCTCTTATAGTAACGGTTACCAAGAGTCTTTGAGGATGAGCCCGCTTAAGGATCTCTATGGTCAGAGTTGTAATACTCTCATCAGTTTGATTGACCCGGTGAACATGGTGTTGATTAGATAAAATATGTTGGAAGATATGGAACAAGAAATGTAGGTAATTAAGAAGAATCTAAAGGTAGCAGAGGACATGCAGAAAATCTATGTAGATCAAAACAGGTTGTTTAAGGATTTTTAGGTTGGGGAACAAGCGTACCTGCACATCAAGCCAAAGAAGAGCTCCTTACGGATTGGATCGTGTTCCAAGCTAGAGCATCAGTTTTGTGGACCTTTCAAGATACTTGAACAGGTCGCACTAGTAGCCTATGGACTTGCACTACCTCTGACAGTGAAATTCCAAGATGTTTTCCATGTATCATTGCTTAAGAAGTATGTTAAATATGAATATCATGTGATTGACTAGTTTGTATTGCAGGTGGAGCCAAAAGGAGAATTCCAATCCGAGCCACAATGTATATTGCAAAGAAATATGCTCATGCTCCAGAACCGAGTAATCGATCAGGTTAAAGAGTAGTGTAAACACTTTGGGCCCAATGAAGCAACATGGGAGATGGCATATCAGATGTGGGATATGTATCCTTCTTTATTCGTTGGTTGAGCGAATGTCCTTGATATAATTTTTGGTATATGTTTGGTATGTGTATGTTTTTGATATATGTGTGTGGTTGTGAATTGGAAATATCTATTCTCATCTCTATGTTCTTGACATACATCCTACCTATGGAATGAGGAAAACCAAATACTGCCCAATGGAACTCTCATAGCAAAAAAAAGCATGAATTCTTGAGATATCCTAATTTAATTATTTCCATAGGTTGAGAATATTTTTTTTATGTTTGCATAATTTTATCCAATGGTATTTTTACTATTCTCATAAGATTTTATTCGACTCTTTGAGAGGTACTCAACACATTGATTCATCTCCCTACAAATGTTACTAAATGTGATATGAGGGAAGTGAATAAGAATTGTAATAATTCTTTGTTGTATAAGTAGTAATGTTTAGATACTTAATTCATATATTCCATTCATGAAGTTTAGAAAGACATTGGAGTCTACATAGATATGAACATTGGAGCGGTTTATATCATTTTCAAGTCTCATAAAGATGCTCAAAGAAAATAGTTTTGTATATTTTTGTGGTTGTTCCTATGTTTTTCCACAAAAAGATAAGAAGTGTGAATTGTTTGTGATGCTTTGGCCACCGATTCGTTATTTTGGTGGGGTATGTTGAGCGACTCCATCAAAGAATATCCATTGGTTTTTATTTATGATCAAAGATTAATGTTGGGAAGTAGCGAAATTTTCTTATGAATGGGATACAATGCTCCTTGAATACTTAGACTTTGAATAGAAACAAAAAGAAAAGAATATCCCTCATAGTCAAAGATAATATGATTCCATTCTAGACATATGATTCTATTATAGTATATTACATATAATATTGTAATATTATAATATGTAAAAATAAAATATTATATATTATTTAACATAATACCATATAATATTGAACATTATTAACCATATAAGATAAAATTAGTTGAATTCAGAAATTCACTGAAATCACAAAATCAGTTTAAAAATAATATCCTAAAACTTGTTGAAATTTCGCTAAATTAATGTGGTAAAGACACATGTAAGGTCCTAACTTGAGTTTAGATTATTTCGAAATGAATATATTGTTTTTTATAGAAATAGATGCATTGATTTTAGTGTAGATGTTGACTTCCGATATTATTTGATTGATTGCGCTTGATGTATTAAATTTAGCATAGATGATGATTTCTAATCCTATTTTATTCATTGTATTAGATTAATTGATTTTCGCATAAATGTTGATTTCTAATCTTATTTGATTTTTTGCACTAGATGTACTGATTTCAGTGTAGATGTTAATTTATGATCTAATGTAACTTGATGAATGATATGAATTACTTTAAAAAATAATAGGTTAATAATGTATATTGCTTTCATTGTATGCTCAAAGTATTTATTAATGAAGTGCATTGATTTCTTTGTTACATTAATCATAAGCCTAGATCCATATGGAATGGAAATAAATAACAAACAACCTAGGTCCATCTTAATCATCAGTCTATATCCATATTGAGTATAAATGTACCACAAAGAGAAATTCAACCGAGAAAGACACAATAAATAACAACTAATGATTCATGGATTTCAATGTAGGTGTTAATTTGTGTTATAATGTAAATAGATGGATGGCGTTATTTTCAATGTAATTAAATTAATAGTGCAGAATGATTTTAGTGTATGAATAAATTAGTCATTCATGCTAGGAACTTATTTCTATGTTATAGTATACATCAACATAGATCTATATTAAATCGAAATTAGAAACAAAGAGTCAAGATCCATCTCAATCATCAATGTAGATCCATCCTAAAAAAAAATCAACAACAAAGAAGAAGTCCACAGAGAAAGGCATAAGAAATGACAATTAGCAAAGATTGTCAACAAGAAAGGGAAAAGCAAAGATCATATCAACATAGAAAATCACAACAAATAAATATTGAACAATGACAAGAACATATCAAAGAGGGTATCAATGAGAATATCATTAAACATGGGCATAAACAACGAGAAATCAATGTCAAGAGTAAAGAATACAATAAAATGCACAATAACGAGGAAATCAACAAAAAATGGAGGAATGAAAATTGAAGACCATGAAGAATAGCAGAAACAAAAAGACGAGTAAAAAAGAGCATATCGACAAATAAAACAATATTCAACCAACTCAAGAATAGTACAAGATGCAAAATAAAATCCTATGAAAAAATGTTTAAAAGATATGTATGGCCAAGGTAAACATTTAACTCTTCTTGATATAGATATTTTACATCAAAAAATTCATCACAAGATTCATCAATTAGCTCAAGTTAAAATATGACATTTGTGTGAGGAGTCATGTGCTAAAATTTAGGTGTCTAATATAAATACAAACTTAATGTGCATGAGATGCAGAAGATAAGGAACTCATCATATTAATTTTAGACATATTTTTAAACATATCTAAAATGGTTAGATTATTCATATGTTAGATAATGTTTTTGTGGCTACGCACAATTGAATGTAAAGTATATCCATCTCAAATCCATATCTATCAACCAATGAGCCGTATCAATCTCATGATGTGAAAACCATTCAACACATTTTCCACTAAAAAGAAGGTTTTCACCTCGAGAAACTTGATCCCTCTCAACACTTGATAGATCTGAAGTTAAGATGAATCTAGGTTGGTATTATTAATTGATGTACTCTAAATCTTCTATGATTTTTTACTTTTTGATATATTTTTTGGTTATCTTTGTTCTAAGTTTGAGAAATATTTGTTGGAATAATAATTTTGAGTTATAAATTCCACATAATTCAAGTGATCTAAAATTTATTTTGAGTTGTGCATTTAAGAAACCATGTTTTACCAAAAATTATATCACCGTATTCAAATTCAAATTAAAAAAGAACAAAAAGGACAAAACAAAACATAAAATAATTAAATTAATATAATTGATGGGATTTATTAATTTAAACTATAAATATAATTAGAATTACATAAATTAATGTAATAAACAATTGAAACTTATATTATTATTTTTTCCCCTTTTGGTAAAAATATTAATGTAAATTAAACCAATTATAAAATATATTAACATTTATTATAGTTTTAAAATCAAGTTTGTTTAAACTTTCAGTTGTAGCGGCTGCAACACCCTCCATAACTTTGTCGTATAACAAATTTTGGAGCCATCCTCAGTCTTTCCCCTTGATGGTCGCAAACACTCACGCTCATCCCATGAGCTCTTGTCAAGTTTTCACACCCTCATTGTTTGATCGATCACCGATTGTCTTTTGGAATGTTGATCGCTATGTCATGATTGCAAGTTTTTATAGTAATTTGAAGGTCTGTCTTTGTGTGTATGAGTTGTTTTCTATCTTTCGACATCTGTTGTACTCACACACAAAGTTGTACATGTTGTCGTGCAAGTGTCGTCATGGTCATTCAAACACATTTTTCAACTGTCACACTAGTTGCTCTCAACCTTCGAGTTAGTCTCACTGAGAACATGTTGTCTTTTTGGTTTGAAGTGTCTTGTTGTCGAGTCATTCTAAGTGTGTGATCACATTTTCATGTATGCATGACTACACTTTCTTTCAAAACTTAGTCAATTTTCCTGAAAATTTGTTGACTGGACAACCCTCTATCAACCAAACCCAATCTTAGTGACCTTGCACTGTTGCCTAGAACTTGTCAGAGCTTGAGGTTTTCCTCTGAGCAATCTACTCTGAAAAATTCTGGAAATGACCAGTTGACTGACTCCAAGAAATGCACATAATTTGTCGCAAAAACCAATCCAAGTTGCACTTCCTACAAGACCTTCCATCTAGTCTCCCACTGGTCAACCAGAGAAATGAATTGAGCTGTGACCCAGGGATGTACTAATCTTTGAAAATGTGCAAAGTGTCCTCCAACAACCCTTCTTCCCATCTCTGCAACCAACCCATAAATTCTTTAGAGCTTTTGTGCCACTAACCCTACTTCCTCACTTTGTAACCATCCCAGGAATTAGACAGAGTTGTCCTATCCTGCCCTTCTTTCCTGCTCTACAACCAGCCCATGAATTTTCACAGAGTTTTCTTGCCCTACCCTTCTTCCCCTCTCTGCAACCAACTAAGAAATTGCACAGAACTTTCTAGGACTAGACTTTCTCCCAGGGTTGCATAATTTTGAGCAGAAGCTCCTAAAACCCGATCTTGTACTCCTCTGGAAAACTATGTAAATTTTCTACCAGTGCCTCTTACTTCTTGCACTATATTCCCTGGAGAAATTTCATAGATCCCAGCTAGATGACTTGCCCAGTGCTCCCCTGGAAAATTGCACAGATTAGCCCAGCAGCTACCTGATGCCCCACATGGCCTTCCTCTCGGAAAATGGGAAATTATCCCTCCCAACTAGGTTTTTCCCCTAGCTATCACTACTACCTCAAATTGAAAAAATATGCCTTCCAGTGACATCTACTTACTTTTACCCGATAGTGCTCCAGAGCCTCGCATCCCGGCCTATGTTGTGCTCTCTGCAGTTTCTGTTCCTTGTCCCTCTCCTGGTCACATGCATCGAAATGGAAAAGAATGCATCATGATAGACTAAGATATTTTTGGGTTTGATGTTGTCTCATCATGAATGATTGCAGGAATAGGTACATCGATTAAACATGGCGTGATGACAAACAAGATGTAAAAGAGATGCATTCTAGAAGACTTGCTTGCAACTGAATAAATAGATGAAGCACATCGTGTAGGCAAGTGAAAGGGACACATTCACATGCATCATCAAGCAAAGATCAAGACCATCGAAGACCCCACACACTTTTCGATGTAGACATGCAGACATGTTAAACCGAGACCATATCATCACTCATCAACACATCAGCTTGACACAGACACCAGAGTCAGCTAGTACATTTCAACAGTGTCATGTTGAATTGTGTCATGAGTTGTCTTGAAAACATCACTACTATGGGTCATAATTGTCATTTAATGAATATAATGTAAACTGAAAGTCCAAGAGACCCACATATGAAAATTGAAGCATCATGTAAAGTCGAAAAGTCATGGGAAGTCAAACAATCATGAGGGAAGTCAAAGAGACAGAAGGGTCAGTTATACCCCTTGTCTATATATACCCCCTCATTATATGAGCAAAGGAATTTTCACCTTCGCTCCTCCCACATAGCCTTGAGAGTCTATAGTATGTTCTTTGAGGAGCGAGGACTGGCTCTAATGTCACACTACTAGGACTAGTGATTTATGGTGTACAAATGTGTCTTGGATATTTTTCTTAATTTAGAAGCATGTCTCAGGCCATCATGTTTTCACACATGTTTTGTATTCATTTCTAATACTATTCTTTAAATGTTTGTAATGCATGTTTGGTTAACTTGTACTAAGATCGTTGAACTACTTTTGTTATTTTTGTACTCATATTGTTGAAGATGTGTTGTATTGTTTATCACTGTTGTCTCGTTTATGTGGACTACTTCGCCAAAAATTAGACAACCCAACTTTATATTTTCTTGCCTTTAACGACCACCACCCCCGTGTGGACTATTCTACTGGATGGTGTATGTGTTTTCCATTTAAATTTGGTTTTCATGACTACCGCATCCACTGTGGACTATTCCACTCGATACTACGCAAACCTTGTTGTTGTTCTTGTGTGTTTCTTCCTAGGCTGGGACCATTCCCTCTCATCAAGAGTCTCACTTTACTCCCCCCTTTTGACAGTAAGAGAACCCAGACACAAAGTTACATTAAGCACTCACCATGCACAGTCAGCTCGCTTTCTTGAAGTTGCAAGCATAACACTCTCATGTGCTGAAAAAAAGAGATAAGGAAAATCCCTAAGATAATGGAAACCATGCCATCATACTGGATGGGAATCCTACACCAAATAGTGTGTAGTCTAGTTGGGACTTCATATTGGGGAGATCCCCTAAACGTTGGCAAGTCCAACACCATCAACATTTATGGTGCTAGAAGGAGGGCCTCCAGTTTTTTATGGATGAATGTCCTCTCAACCCCATGTATCCATCATCTATTCAAGGTAGTAACATGAAATCCCTTTCTCCCACATGCAATTCTGAAGTTTTTTACTCCTCAACTCCCAGACGTGAACAATAAATTTGATATCATGACCTTCACTCTGTCTAGCCCATCACCCGTCATTTTTCCAAAGCTGTTGGATTGATCCTAGGACTCCACAACCTTCCCTCTTGGTAGAGGAAGCAAAATAATACACCCACTAGAGAAGTCGTCTTGTCTTTTGAAGAAGCAATCCTCACCACTCTTGAAGAGGTTTCAAGAGCTATTGAAAATGAAGAGGTAACTCTTATTTTCCTACAAGAAGAAGAAGTTAGCAACACTTTCTTGGGCTCAGGTTCTAGAAAAGGCAGCGAAGGGGAAGGAAACAGAGGATGTAGAGGTGGGAATGAATCAACAGATTCGTAGGTTGAATCGTCTGATTCATAAGAAGAGGAGGAGTATGAAGAAGAAGAAGACATGGATGATCAAAATTTGGAATGGATGACACAGGGCCCATTGGCACTCCATGGTTCCTTACACAAGATTCGAAGGTACATGGAGAATCTATTAATGAAGTATGACCCTGACTGAGCAATGAAGGTAGAAGATCATCTAGACACGTTCTATCTACATCTGCAGACCCTCGAGGTATGTTGTGACAATGTTGAATGTAGGTTGTTCCCATGTATCTTGGAAGGAAGAGAAGTTGTATGGTACCATAACCTTCCAGTCAACTCCATTCAGAACTAGGGGATGTTCAAGAGAATTTTCCTTGAAAAATTTGCTGATGACAAAACCCCTACCATGTTATTGAAAGAATTGGGTAGTCTTAAAACAAACCCAAAAGAGAAAGTGAAAGACTTTAACCATAGGTCTAACCGTACCCTAAACAAGTTCACCGTAGAAACTAAACCTCATGACTCCATCACGGTTGAGTACTACACATCTACATTGTTGACCAACATTGCGTAATTCGTTAAGCGAGATATGAAACCAACACTGTCTAAAATTTCCCAAGAAGGAATTGTTGTGGAGGACCTACGTGTGATTGGAGTCATTGTAGACGATGAGCTAGTGAAGGAATCCAAAGACACGGGCAGGAGATCCTAGGCTGCTGTGAGTAAGGTGAAGGAAAAGTAAACAAGTGAAATTGAGACCCTTAATTGTCTCCTTAAGTACTTGACAATTGAAGTAGCAGAACTCAATAAACAGACAAATGGGACAGCACTGACAAACAAACCTTCTAGTTTCGCACGCAAAAAGAACATGACATCAAGTAGCAGCAATAGTCACCTGACTAAATCTACGTAGAGTTCAAATGTTGTGTTCCAAACTGGCTTGCTTGGTAAGGATAACTTTTTTGATTTCCACCAATCGCGAAACTCAGAGAAGGCCTGTGTAGACTGGATCCAACTTATAGGCTCCGTGGCTTCAATAATGAATGATCATTTTAATGCTAGTGAGCAAGTTCAGTGGGAAGATGAAGATGATGAAGAGTATGTTGCATCTGATGAAGCTCCAAGTTCTTAGCACATGGTTAACATGTATCAGTGTCTAAACACTTCCCGAAAGAAAACAACCACCGAGAAGGAGCCCCCAAATCAAGATAGTCGATTCAACTTAAGAAATCAAGGGGCTCCTACTATAATTGAGATACCGAAAGAGAAATTCAAGAAACCATTCAGAAAATTTGATACACCAATACCCTCAACAAATAAAACAAAAATAAAATCCAAGAAAACATCTCCAACAAAAGATACATCCATGAGGAGCTCACTTCAAAACACTCCACCGGACGATACAAACACAAGTCTTCCCCTGGACAACTTGGTGAGTCTTCCCATTTTGGACTACAATATTGTTGAGGACATGAAGAATACTAGTGTGAACATCTCTCCCTATGAACCCACCAAAGTCACAGACTAGTGGGATATTTTGTTGCGTGCACTGGCACAAAACTCCACCGACAATGTTGCCTCTTCCAGCAAGGGAACCTGTGTGTATACGCAACTGTGTTTAATGCAACTAGCATATATCCAGTAAATTATGATTCAGTTAGTTGATCGTTAATGAGTGCATCAGAACATTATTAACCATATGAACAGTAAACAGGTGCAGTAAAATAGAATAGATCATCATACATAAGAAGCACACATGAACACCATGATGTAAGGTGGAAACCCAATGTGGGTGAAAACCACTTGGTGCAATTCATCTCTATCTTCTTTTAATAAGAAACTTTTTTTTACAATATTTCTCTACTGGTACAGTCTTATACCAATATGTAGGCTTCTACCTACAAAAGGCTACAACCTTCTCTCATTCTCCAGCTTCTCCTGGAAGGGAGCTACAACACCCTTAGCTCTTGTACTAGCTGATGTTCTAGTATGTAGGTGCTGACCTACAGAAGGATACAACCTTCTCTCATTCTCCAGCTTCTCCTCGAAGGGAGCTACAACCCCCTTAACTCTTGTACCAGATGATGTACTAGTACGTAGGTGTTGACCTACAGAAGGCTACAACCTTCTCTTTCTTCCTCCAGGTACCACGTTTCATAAATTTTTAGACTGGATACTCATGGAAAACAACATCATAATCTGAAGGCCACGTTTCATCCAATTTTCATACTGGAACCATCAATATCATTGAAGCACAAAATCAATGACCACTTGCATCATCAATCTTTAAATTACCCAACACTGAATCATTGAAACCCTGTCAACAAAAACACAGTCACTAGAACACAAAGCAGAACATAGAACTCTGCAACAATATTTAGATCTAACTGTATCATCAAAAATCATGCATCAGAGTCCATACACTACTTGGAAGAGCCAAACCAATGTGTATATGAAACTTCACCAAGGCAAACTAGCGTATATATCATCAAGTACTTACTTATAACTTCGTTGCACTTCCTAACTTCAGACATACCCAGATCATTACGTACAAAAGGATAATACGTGTGTCAACAATCAGATCTAGTCCATAAGATCACATAAAGATAAGATATTATGATCCTGATCCATTATTAGATCTCATCCATCAATTCTAAAGCTAATCACATTCAACCAATCTGAATGTGCAAAATACTGACATCGGTAAATAGTCACCAGAACTCAGAACTTTGCATCAACAACCAGAACCATGTGTAACTTAAAACATCATAGTTTATATGGTATACTCTACTTAGATGTATCTAACATGCGTATATACGCGCTTTTATCAAAGTCAACTAGTGTATACATTTGTAAATATTCATTCATGATTTGCAACTATTCCAAACTTGAGTTATACCCAGATCATAATATTTACAGAACATTGCATGCGTCAGTATACAGATCTAGAATAAGCATGATCAAACCATATAGAGATGATTCATTCCAAGCCATAAGATCCTGATCCATCACTAGATCTTTTCCTCCATCAACCATTGAAATTCCTCCTTGGCTCAGATCAAGTAAAGCATTATATACCCATAACCTGCATACTGAATCTCACACTTCATTAGATATTTGAGACTTGCTAAGTGTCATTTTCCTAATGATCTTCTCCTCCTTTTATAGTCTTAGGCCTTACTCAATACCATGGTCCAAAACCACTTAGAACCAATACCTTGGACCAAATACCATGGATCAAAATACCATGGTCCAAACACCACGGATCAAAACCAAATGTATGCACCTTTCCTTGCATGAAAGTCTGTGTATAGCATATGCACCTTCTGTGCTGCTAACCCGTGTGTATACACTGCTTGGTCAAGATGAACCTGCGTATCCTTTCCTTCATTCTGAGAGCCTGAACTGTGATTTGTCATCTTAGTGAGTTGCCATCAAGGACAACACCTGTATCATAATGCCAACGATCTCCCCCTTTGGACTTTATGGCAATGTTAACTTGCTACACTGTGAACTGTCATCTTAATGAGTTGTCATTGTACATTACATCTGAACTGTTTCCTTTAAACTGCCCTGCATCCCATCAACTACCATGTATTCTATCACATCTGATATCCCTTCTGTAGATTCATCTAGTTACCATGTATAAGTGAGTTGTTCTACTACAAGAGGGTTGTCATCAAGTACAACACATGCATCATAATGCCAACAATCTCCCCCTTTGGACTTGATGGCAACAACACCAACACCAAATCACTCTCCCCCTTTGACATCAAGGGCAAAGGCTCATGCTCCCCCTAAGTGCATGCTGAAATCTCTGATTGAGCTTCCCCTTTGTTCATGCTAAGATGTACTGTATCATCCATACTCCCCCTGAGCATATGTAGAGTCTTTAAATATTTTCAAAATAACATGACTCTATAACCTTACTATGTGAGTTTGTCCTTCCTATCACCAATGACTCATACACACAATCATTCTCCCAACCAAGTGGGGATAAACTTGACTCATCCACCCAACCAAGTGGGGATATACCAAATACAATTGTTTATACATAACTGAAATATTACACCATCATTCCCATGCATAGTGGGGTTATAAATTACATCATATGACCAAAAGGGATTCATCACATGACTACAATAGACAGAGACAAACTATTACATCATGGGTCTTGATATGACCTTTACATCTAATGATATACATGCCATTTATAACAGAGACCAAATATCTAAACAAGACCATGATAGTCATTAGCGACTATCATACATAGTGTATGATCTGCTCCATAGGCATCTATCAACAACATCCAGACCAGAAACCTGTATATGTCTGTAACAAGGTATGTCTACATATAGATATCAACTCATCCTTTTGAACATTATCATAGCCTTCCATGAATGAATTCTGCATAAAATCATTCACATTATATCATATGTGAAAAACACCATAGTCATCTCATCATCATCAAGATCTGCATGATCTTTTATACCATCTATGTATCATCACTGAGGAACATCCCTCATCTAATAAGCATCAATAAACATATGTGAGTATCAACCTATCATCATATAGGTAAGAATTCATCATCATCATGTCTCCAACAATGCAATTTTGAGTAGTCATATATAGCACTATGTATCTTGAGCTCAAGATATTTTGTCAAGACTTCTTGATATCATCAACAACAACAATCCTCATCCATGTGAGAGCCAAGAACTATAGGAATCCTACATCATAACTGTATTATATGACTTTTATGCATATTCCAGTAGTAGCATATGAGTGACTCATCATCAAGTAATGAAGTTGTGTATTCATGATTTGTACTTCTCCTTATCCTTATGAAGAACACCATGTAAGCAACATATATGCATCATTAGAGAGTCATCCACAAATCTGATCTGAACACCAACTATGTAACCCCAAGAATCATACAAGATTTTTTCATGGGAAACTCAACCATGTCATAACAAGATGTATCATTTAGCCATATAAGCATCATCACGAAGGACTTCTAACCATAATGCCAACAATACATTATTCAAAGCATATGCTCCCCTTGAACTTGTGCTATCTGTTCACTATCAAATCTGATCTGCATATATCAGCAAGAAGTATCAAGGCATCATCATCATCAACTTAGGATCAAAAACATCTTATGAGTACCAAGACATTCCCACACATTATCTGTAGATTGTAACCATCATCAAATAGAGAAATAATTGACTGAACCATATCAGATCCTATTTCTCGAGTCTGTCCCAATTCTTTTCTCAAACTAACATATACGCGTCTGTGTAGTGTCTAACTCGTGTATATACACGACTTCTCTTCATGAAACTTGCGTATGAGATTTAGAACACTGAAGTTTTACACTTTCAGCTTCCTATGAGTCTGTTATACGTTGTGTTGTGCCACATCTTTCTGACTGTACTTCCTTCTTCTTCCATATCTTCAAGTGTGATGATGTTTTCTCCTTTTGGTATGGTGCTCGTACTTTGTTCCTGCATTCCTTTGCTATATGTCCAAGCTTGCTACAGGAATAACATCTCATATGTTTCATATTCCTTCTATAGCAGTCAATGGCTTTGCGACCAAACATATTGCAAGAAAGACAATATCCCTTAAAGTACCTGGAACATGATGATCTTTTTGTGTGATGGTCTTGAACCATTCTTCTTTTGTATATGGCTGCAACATGTCCAAAATTATGGCATACATAACATTCAACATTACTCATTTGAGGAATTGACCGACTATCACTTCCACAGTTAGGAGTAAAATATTTTCTTTGAAGAATTTCTTTCCTTGGTTGTTGATGGGATTGACCTCTCATCTCCTTGTTGAGAATTTCAGATTTTACATTAGAGTTCTTTGTCTTACTTTGTGAACTAGATTCACCTTCAATAGATTCATGAAAACTAAGACCAATTTTGATAGCAGGATACCTTCGACTACTAAGAATATCATCCAAGACCTTATTACTATCTTGAAATTGTAAGAGCTTATCCTTTTCTTCTAATTTATCTTTTACAATATTTACCTCAACCTGATGTTGCTCTTCCTTTTCAAGATACTATTTCTTCATGATTCCTTCAGCTTTTCTTCCTTCTTCCAACTGATGACTTATTTCACGAACTTTGTTTTCTTGTTTTTCAAGAGCTTGGAGTATTTCTTTATTCTCCTTATTTAATTCTTCAAGATCTTCTTTTAGCGAGAGGCTCTTAGCTTCAAGACTTTCATAGTAACTAGATCTTTCTATGATTTTCTTGATTGTTGTGCTCCTTTCATTTACTTCATTTCTTAATGATGTCACTTCATCTTGTAGCTTTTGACATTGATCTTCCTTTTCCTTGAATAGCTTCCTTACCCTGTTTCCATCCTCTAATTGAGCTTTTAGTTTGTTAGCTTCTTCTTTGGGGGCACATTCCCTTTTGTCCAATAGATCTTGTTGATCTTTAATTTTGTCTGTGAGCCTTTTAAATTCTGTCTCTATTTGGTATCTTTCATCCTCACCCATAAGAGAAAGTTCAGTTTTTTTTCTATCACTTTAATCATCTTCAAATGGATGGATAAATGTATCACTAGAGGATAACAAAATCATACCTGATAGTTCTTTTCCTTGTTCATCTTCATTCTAAGGTGATTCTAAATTTGAAGTGTTTCTTCCACATATTCCCCAATTGGTTCTCCCACTATCATAGTTCCTTTGAGATGTCTTCTTCTTCTAAGGCGCTTTCTTCTTTAGCTTCTTTCCCATTGTTCTACGGATCTCCTTCAAGCGATCAATCTTCTACCAAAGAACCTACTCTGATTCCAATTGTTGGAAATAATACTAAGAGGAGCGGGGGTGAATCAATATTGTCAAATCACTAATATTTTTTTTTTCTATACTTAGATTCATATATGCTACCTCAGTTAAGGGAACCCGCGTGTATACCCAACTATGTTTAATGCAACTAGCGTATATCCAGTAAACTTATAATTCAGTTAGTTGATCTTTAATGAGTGCATCAAAACATTATTAACCATATGAACGGTAAACAAGTGCAGTAAAACAGAACAGATCATCACACATAAGAAACACACATGAACACCATGATGTAAGGTGGAAACCCAATGTGGGTGAAAACCACCTGCTGCAATTTGTCTCTATCTTCTTTTAATAAGAAACTTCATTTTACAATATTTTTGTACTGGTGCAGTCTTATACGCAGGCTTCTACCTGCAAAAGGCTACAACCTTCTCTCATTCTCCAGCTTCTCCTGGAAGGGAGCTACAACCCCCTTAGCTCTTGTACTAGCTGATGTACTAGTACGTAGGTGCTGACCTACCGAAGGCTACAACCTTCTCTCATTCTCCAGCTTCTCCTGGAAGGGAGCTACAACCCCCTTAGCTCCTATACTAGCTGATGTACTAGTATGTAGGTGTTGACCTACAGAAGGCTACAACCTTCTCTTTCTTCCTCTAGGTACCACGTTTCATAAATTTTCAAACTGGATACTCATGGAACACAACATCATAATCTGAAGGCCACCTTTTATCCAATTTTCATACTGGACCCAAAAATATCATTGAAGCACAAAATCAATCACCACTTGCATGATCAATCTCTGAATCACCCAGCATTGAATCACTGAAACCCTGTCAACAAAAACACAGTCACCAAAACACAGAGCAGAACACATAACTCTGCAACAATATTCAGATCCAACTGTATCATAAAAAATCATGCATCAAAGTGCATACGCTACTTGGAAGAGCCGAACCAGCATGTATACGCAACTTCACCAAAGCGAACCAGCATATGTATCATCAAATACTTACTTATAACCTCGCTGCACTTCCTAAATCCTAACATACCTAGATCTTTACATGCAAAATGATAATAGGTGTGTCAGCAATCAGATCTAGTCCATAAGATCACATAAAGATAAGACATTATGATCCTGATCCATTATTAGATCTCATTCATCAACTCTGAAGCTAATTGCAATCAACCAATCTGAATGTGTAGAATATTGACGCCAGTAAACAGTCACCAGAACTCAGAACTTTGCATCAACAACTAGAACCACCTGCAACTTCAAACATCATAGTTTATATGGTATACGCTATTTAGATGTATCTAACCTGTGCATATACGTGCTTTTATCAAAGTCAATGAGCTATACATCTGTAAATATTCATTCATGATTTGCGGCTATTCCAAACTTGAGTTATACCCAGATCATAATATTTACATAACATTACATGCATCAGTATACAGATCTAGAATAAGCATGATCAAACCATATATAGATGATTCATTCCAATCCATAAGATCCCAATACATCATTAGATCTTTTCCTCCATCAGCCGCTGAGATTCCTCCTTGGCTCAGATCAAGTAAAACATTATAAACCCATAACCTGCATACTAGATCTCACAATTCATTAGATATTTGAGACTTGTTAAGTGTCATTTGTCTAATGATCCTCTCCTCCTTTTATATTATTAGGCCTTACTCAATACCATGGTCCAAATACCACGGACCAAAACCAAATGTACACACCTTTCCTTGCATGAAAGTGTGTGTATACGCATACGTGCCTTCTGTACTGCTAACCCACATGTATATGCGGCTTGGTCAAGATGAACCTGCGTATCTTTTCCTTCATTCTGATAGCCTGAACTGTGATCTGTCATCTTAGTGAGTTGCCATCAAGGACAAAACTTGTATCATAATGCCAACAATCTCCCCCTTTAGACTTGATGGCAATGTTAACTTGCTACACTGTGAACAGTCATCTTAACGAGTTTTCATTGTACATTACATCTGAATTGATTCCCTTGAACTGCCCTGCATCCCATCAACTACCATGTATTCTGTCACATCTGATATCTCTTTTGTAGATTCATCTAGTTACCATGTATAAGCGAGTTGTTCTGCTGCAAGAGGGTTGTTATCAAGTACAACACATGTATCATAATACCAATAGATCACTGACATCTGTACTCAATGCGCTTCACAGACAATAAGTGAACTCGCTCTACCCACCATTTTTTCTATCATTCGAAATATTCAACTTCAATGTCCACAACTGTTTGGTTGAATCTAGCACATCAGTCAATTTCATGCCACTCTCCATTTCTAAACAGATCATTGCACAATGGAGCAGTATAGCTGCAGAGATCATCCAACTAGATTGAACATGTGTACCACCCATTGGTGAACTTCGATATGTGATCATCCAGTTATCGTCTGACGCACGAGTTCACCAGTGCATCAACATTGTGCTAGTGGACATCCTGAAATCATATGGCTTATTGCTCAATCGAGACTCATCCAACAAGTTGCAAGGATATTTTGCTACAGCCTGGTCACACTTATGGCTTTCGCATCATGGCAAAAATAACCAGATTCAAGTGTTTTCTGAGAGGTATATGAAGCACAACGTTACTCCCTTGGAGGATTAGAATGAACCATTGGATTTCCCAGAACTTTTGTTCGACATTTCTTTCTAGAAACGTAGCTGGGGTGCTATCTTGCACGACCGAGCCCCGCCCCACCAGATACATAGTTGGGTCTCCTTCCTTGCCCAACTTGTGAAAATGAAACTTGTACAATACTTTGTAACTGTAATAGCAGTAGTGTTAGCAATGCTAGCACGGCAAGCAGTCCTTTTACTGATGACCTGTGGACCTTGTATTTTGATGGATCCAAAACACAAGATGGATCTACAGTTAGGTGTGTTTTGATCAACCAAAGGAAAAGAAAAAATTTAGTCTCAAGCCTCTTTGAGTTCAAGTGCACAAACAACATTGTTGAATATGAAGCACTCATCTTGGGTTTTCAAAAAGCCTTCAGCCTCAACGTTGTTATGTTAAAAGTCGTAGGTGACTCGAAGATTGTGATACAGTAGGTACGTAACACCATACAGTGCGTCTCACATCTTCTTAAAGGTTATGAGCAAGATCTATGACGAATTATTTCTATTTTTGAAGATTTGAATATCATATCTATACTAAGAATGTGCAATGCAACTACAGATGCTCTAGCAAATGTAGCTACTAGGATGACACCACTTAGGGATAGATCTACTATTGAAATTTTGTATAAGTCATCTATTCCTGACAAAATAACTGATTTGTGTGTTTTTTATGATGATAAACAAATACTGCATTTTATGGCCAATTCTGACATTTTAAAAGATGAAGCCACAGATGAATACGTGCATGAGCAATCTCTGTAAGACACACCTGATGACAGTAAAGGAAACCCCTTCCCCAAGGGTGTGGTTTCACTTGATAAACTCTATTACTTGCATAAGCACTTCAAAGGGCCCAGGAACACCAAAACGCATAGTTCCACACTGATGCACGAACAGATAAACTTGGGAACAGAAAGAGATCTAATGTCTGTAAATCTCAGTAAATGTTGCACACTAGAGGTGCGGAAAGCCTTTGTGTACCTATGCAAACAATACCATGATGTATTCACGTGGACATACGATTACTATAAAACATATCAAACATGAATAATCCAACACATCATTCCAATAGAAGAAGGGGTCAAGCCATTTTAGCAAAAACTCAGGAAAGTCCATTCGTCACTTGGACCCCTCATACAAAAAGAATTGACTAAGTTGTTGGATGCTTGGATCATATACAAGGTTTGTGATTCTACTTGGGTTTCAAATTTAGTTTTTGTAAGGAAGAAATCCAGGGAGATCTACCTGTGTGCAGATTTCTGAAATCTTCACAGGGCCTCGGACAAAGACAACTAACCCGTGTCGTTTATGGAGCAAATCTTACATCAAATATCTAGAGCTAAAATGTTCTCTGTCCTTGACATATTTTTTGGATATAACTAGGTTCTGGTAGGAGAACCTGATAGACTTAAAACTACTTTCCATACCAAGTGGGGTACATTAATTTACAGAGAAATTCCATTCATGCTTGTAAATGTAGGCACAACCTTTTAGTGTACTATGGACATCAAATTCCGTGGGCTCATCAGATAGAGTGTGGTGGTCTACCTTGATGATATGAAATCTTTCCAAGAAAGTGGTCAGACCACCTATGCCATCTTAAGAATATCTTTGAGCAATGTCGAAAGTACAAGAAATACTTGAATCCCAAGAAGAGCGTATTTACAGTGTCTGACACAGACATACTTGGGCATGTCATCACTAAGAGTAGGATCAAGGTTGATCAGGACTGAATTCAGAATATCACATAGAATCCTCACTCAGTCAACAAGAAAGATATGGAAGAATTCTTGGGAAAGATTAACTTCCTCCGGAAGTTCATCTCAGATTATGTGCATATTGCCAAACCTACCGAAGATATGATCAAGTAGGATGCACCCTATAGTTGGGGAAAGAAGGAAAAGGATGTGTTCACTCGTATCAATCAGGAAATAGCAGATGCACCTACGATGTACAACCTATATTTCAGCAAAGATTTCTTTCTATATACATTCGCTTCTAACAACTCACTCACTGCAGTGCTCACACAGAAGGATGAACTGAACAACAAACGGCCCATCTCCTTCATGAGCATGAGCATATAGGGACTTGAGCTCAACTATCCCACCATGGATAAATAAGCATATGTTGTATACAAGGTAGTGAAACATTTTAGACCCTACTTGCTAAAAAATCACTGCATAGTCAGAGCACTGCTTGTTCAACAATAGCTAGGTGAAATATGTGTGAACTTGATGATGGGACTTCAAGAGTATGATGTCAATATCAAGCCATTTCACACTATCAAGGGTCACGGTCTCTGTAGACTTGTAGCAGAAGTAGAACACGCACAAGAGGAAGAAGAAGAGCTCGTCACTTGGGAGCAAGAAATTGCTATGTAAACTATAGACTGAGAACCGACCACTTTGCACGACAACTCTTGGTACGAAGAAGTGCGTTAGTACCTTGACCACGGCACCATGCCATCTCACTTTTCCATGCGACAAAAGAGGGAACTTCACCTCAAAGCCTTATGTTACCAGTTGGTGCACAGAGTGATTTACAGAAAGCACAACAATGGAATTCTGCTCAAGTGCCTGGAGTCACAAGATTCAGAGAGAGTGTTATGTGACATGCATGATGGACCAACCGGAGGTCACTTCATGGGTAACATAACTACGCACATAGTCATGAGAGCCATTTCTACTGGCCCAAATTGTTCAAGGATGTACACGCTTATGCTCACAAGTGCCCGGTCTGTCAACGATGCGCCGACAAAACACGAAAGTTAACAGCCTCGCTACAAGTTGTTGCAGTGGATTAGCCATTCCAATAGTGGGGCTTTGACATCGTTATGGAAACCTTCCCCCATTCATCAAAAAAACACCACTATATTTTGATTGTTACATATTACTTCACGTGGTGGATGGAAGCAATTCCACTCAAATAAGTCAACAACTAGGAAGTCATCAGCTTCCTTTAACAAAACATCATGTCAAGGTTTGGCATTCTTGTATCACTTGTTTTTTACCAAGAAACTTAGTTATCCTCCTTGAAACTATATGATTTTTCATTGCAAAATGTTGTTTTTCTTAAAGATCCATCGAACTACTATCCACAGGGAAATGGTCTTGCTGAAACAACAAACAAGAATCATATTTGCGTCATAAAAAGGACCATTTGCTCTGAGTAGTGAAACTGGAATTATTCCTTGTTGAATGCAATTTGGGTTGACTGAGTTACAACAAAGCCCTCTCTAAACACATCTCCACACTTCCTTGTATATAGTAAAGAAGCCATCCTGCCACCCAATATCGGCTTGCCTACTCTTCAGTTATCCCAAGAATCTCGAGGAAAGCCATGTATATTAATTCAACATAGGATGGACACATTACATAAGTTGTAGGAAGAACAGATGAAAGAAAAAGAGAAATTTACACTCCAACAAAACCATATCAAGAGATGCTTTGATCGTAAGTCAGCAGGGAACGCTATATTCATTGTGGGTAACTTAGACCTAAAATGGGATAGACCCCATGAATAAAAAGGGAAACACACAAAGTTCTAGTCTCTATGGATTGGTTCGTACATGGTTCACGAAAAACTTGGCCAACACACATATCACTTGCAACCACTTGATGGGAGGATTGCCAACCTTCCTGTCAATGGCAAAGATTTAAAAGTTTAATTTCAATGACCTAGGGTCGTACCCATGTATGTACATAGCATGATTATTGTTTCTCTCCTTCTTTGTTGTTTTGTTTTGTTGTTTTACTTTCCTTTTTTTGCTTTATTTTGGTTGTATTGTCATTTTGTTTTGTAAATAAGTGTTGTCCTATACTATGTTCTGTCTTTTGAATAAGTATGTGGCTGAGTTTGAAGAGTCTCATGAAACTACAATGCTTGGCTGATACTGTGTCTGTCTTCTCTGTGCTTGGTTTTAACTTTTGGCCGATGAATCCTAGACGAAAAATACAAACCATCTGTAAGGGAAGCTTTGGTAAAACCATGAACATGTGTCTAAATTGGGAAGCCACATTCATGTGCTTAGTCTTCTTCTCTGTGTGTTCAAACTTAATCCAGCTAGTAGAAACGAAGAAGTGGAGAAATCTAAATGAGCAAACCTAAATCGGAGGTCTTACACGCTTCTATAAAGGAACAACCTTTTCTTTTCTCAATAAGTCAGGATCCTTCTTCCACCTTAAAAATAAATATGTTCCTATGCACAATCCTCTTTTCAAAAAATATAAAGGAAAAAGAAGATAAAGAATTCATGCATAGAGAGGAGAAGAAGGAAAATCCACTAGGGTACTGACCAGGCTCACTAACAGTGGAGCAATGCTTTTGTTCCTATGTGACTCCACCGGGGTACTGTCCAAGCATGCTCAAAGCAGAGGAACACCAAAGATCAAAACTTATACTCTACCAATCTTAAGGTCGTGAACCAAACAACCCTTCCCAATTTTGAAACACTTTGATCTAGCTGAAAGTTTTGTTGAGTTTGACTATGTTGGTACAAGGTGAACCATATATGTCCATGGAGTAAGTGGGGAAGTGAAATTAACCTGCACAATGAATCAATAATTCCTGAAATCCCAAGGCATTGTGTTGTAATTGAACGGGAGCAGAGAAGCTAGTATTCAACAAGTGTGTTACCAAGTGTTATAGCGGCTGCAACACCCTCTAAAATTTTGGCTTACATCCAAATTTCAAAGCCTTCCTTGGTTTCCCCCCTTGATGGTCACAAACACTCAAGCTCATCCCATGAGCTCTTATTAAGTTTTCACACCCTCTTCTCTTAATCGATCACTGCTTGTCTTTTGGCATGTTGATTGCTAAGTCGTGATTGTGAGTTTGTTCTGCAATTTTTAAAGTTTTGTCTTTGTGTGTATGAGTTGTTTTCACTCTGTTGACATTGGTTGCACTCACACACAAAGTTGTGAATTTTGTCGCGCAAGTGTCATCACCATCGTTTGAATACATATTTCAATTGTCGCACTTGTCTCTCTCAACCTTTGAGAAAGTCTCACTGAGCAGATTTTGTCTTGTTGGTTTGAGGTGTCTTATCGTCGAGTCATGGTAAGTGTGTGATCACGTTTTCATGTATGCAGGAGTACATTTGTTTCACACTTAGTTAATTTTCCTGAAAATTTGTCGACCAAACAACCCTCTGTAAACTAGACCTAATATCAATAACCTTTCACTACTACCCAGAACAGAACAGATCTTGAGGCCATCCTCCGGGCAACCTGATCTTCACAATTCTAGAAATGAACAGGCTGAATGACTCCTAGAACTGTGCAAAAGTTGTCAAGTAAACCAATCCATTTTGTGCTTCTAGCAAGGCCTCCCAAAGTTCAACTAGAGAAATGACTTGAGTTTTGACCCAGGGTTGTACTAATCTCCAAACTTACATAGTGTTTTCCTCGAACAACCCTTCTTCCCCACTCTACAATCAGCTGAGGAATTGCGCAATGTTGTCCTGCCACCAGCCCTTATTCCCCACTATGCAACTAGCCCAGGAATTACGTAGAGATGTCCTGGCCCACCCTTCTTCCCCACTCTACAACCAGCTCAGAAATTGAACAGAATTTTCTGGGCTCAGACTATCTCCCAGGATTGTGCAATCTTGACCAGCAACTCCTCCAGTCTAATCTTGTTCTCCTATCGAAAACTGTGCAAATTTTCTATAAGTGCCTCTTTCTGCCCACACTATCTTCCTCGAAGAAATTGTGTGGATCCTAGCTGGATGACCTCCCTAGGGATCCCTGGAAAATTATGCATATTGGCCCATCAGCTCCTCAACACCCCACCTGGCATTCCTCCCATAAATTTCACAATTCTGTGTCCCAGCTAGGACTTTCCCCGCAGTTGTCATTGTTGTCTTAGATTGTGAAAATATGTCTCCCATTCAAATATGTTTATCAATAGTGCTTCAGAGCATCTCATCCTTGGTTTTGTTGTTCTCTCCGCAATTTCAGTCCCTTGTCCCTCTCCTAGTCACCTGCAATGAAGTGGAAAAAATACATCATGATAGACTAGGATTTTTTTGGGTTTGATGTCATCTCATCATGAGTGATTGCAAGAAAAAGTACATCGATGAGACATGGTGTGACAATGAATGGGATGTAAAATAGGTGCATGCTAGAAGACCTGCTCGCAGTCGAGCGAATCCATGAAGCACATTGAGCATGCAAAAAAAAGGGACACATTCACATGCACCATCAAGAAAATACCAAGACCATCAAAGACCCTACAAACTTTTCCATGTAGTCGTAAAGACATGTTACACCAAGAGCATATCATCACTCAACAACACATCAGCTTGACACGGACACCACAATCAGCTAGTAGATGTCAGTAGTGTCATATCAAGTTGTGTCATGAGTTGTCTCGACCACATCACTACTATGGCCTGTACTTGCTGTAATCAATGTAATGTAAAGTGGAAGTCCAACATACCTAAATATGAAAATAGAAGAGTCAAGTAAAATCGAAAACTCATAGGAAGTCAAACATTCATGAGGGAAGTCAAAGAGTAACAAGGGTTAGTTATACTCCTTCACTATATATACCTCCTCATTATATGAGCAAAGGAATTTTCACCTTTTCTCCTCCTACATAGCCTTGAGAGTCTATAGTTTTTTCTTTGAGGATTGAGGAGTGGCTCTAATGTCCCACTACTAGGACTAGTGATGTATGGTGTACATATGTGTCTTGGATCTTTTGTTTAATTCATAAGCCTATCTGAGGACAACACGTTTTCACGCATGTTTTGTATCTATTTGGAAGATTATTCTTTAAACGTTTGTACTGCATGTTTTCTCAACTTGTACTAAGATAGTTGAACTACTTCGGTTATTTTAGTACTCATATTGTTGAAGATCTGTTGTATTGTTTATCACTGTTGTCCCATCCGTGTGGACTAATCCACACATCAATAGAGATATGATCTTTGTGTTTTCTTGGTTTTAACAACCGTCACCCTCGTGTGGACTATTTTTCTAGATAGTGTATGTGTTTTCCTTTGAACTTTGGTTTTCATGACTCCTGCATCCACTATGGACTATTCTGCTGGATGTTGGACAGACCCTTATTGTTTTTCATGCGTGTTTCTTCCCAGGTTGGGACTATTCCCTCTCATCAAGAGGATCACTTTACTCCCCCCTTTTGACAGTAATAGAACCTGAACACAGAGTTACATTACGCACTTAGCAGGCACACTCACCTCACTTTCTTGAAGTTACAAGCATAAAACTCTCCTGTGATGAACAATAAGAGCTAAGGAAAATCCATAAGATAATTGCAACTGGGCCATCATACAAGATGCGACTCCTACACGAAACAGTGTGAGGTCTAGTTGGGACATCATACTGGGGATATCCCCTGAATGTTAGCGGGTGTAGCACCATCAACACTTTATTAAATAACAAATCATTTTAAAATTAAAAAATACACTATAAATATACCACATCAAACAATTTGTAGCTAAGTCTAATTAATTTATGATTTATAAGTTAAAAGTGTTTTAATAAAATAGCACATGACATGTACCATGCGGGAGATCAATTAGTGATTGAAGTAATGTGAATGTTGAGAAAAGTGAGAGATCTAAGGTTCAAAGGACATGTTGTAGATCCCTAGGGGCTTACTAGTAGTTGGGTCCCTCTGGGATACAAAAAAAATAAGACATGACATTAATAATTACAAGGGTTCATCATATGAATTTAAGAAACTAAAGAACCAATTTAATTAGGGTTAGAGTTTATTGTTGTGAGAGAGTGTGTGCTGATCCACAGGGACTTCACTCAATGAAACTCTAACTTATCACATCCATTTGTGGCATATTAAACAATACCCCTAATTTGAATACATATTGGAAAATACCCCTAACAATCACATTATTTAACCTCCTACCAATAAAAAGCCAATACGCCTTCCCAACTTAAAAAACCCCTACTTCCACTAGATATTGTAGGTATCCATTTTTCCATTAACATTTTTTATACCCCTTTATATTTTTTCATTGACTTTGAGCTCCATTTTTATACCTACCAATATAAAAACCTTTTATCCCCTATATATTATGCCATTTTTCCTCAATATATGTCCCCCAATATGAACCCACGTAGTATGGTATTGCTCCCCCAGTGAAGCCCCTGTGTGCTGATCTCTAATTTATAGTTAAAGTATTGCACTATTAAGGGCCACGTAGTAGGTGGATCATTCACGTTTGGGATAAAATATATATATATATATATATATAATAATTAGAAAGTTTCATCTAAATTTAGGAAATTAAAGTACCAATTTAATTAGGGTTAGAGTTTATTGCTGTGAGACAGAGCATTCATCTCTAATTTATAGCTAAATTATTGCAATATTAAGGGTAATGAAATAAGGCAATCATTCACTTAATCCCGTTCCATCGTGTTTATTGAATATTACTTTATTTTATACCATTGTTGAATGTGATAATACTATATAAGCATTGTTATGAGGATTGATGTGAGAAACTATACCATATATCTGCCATTTTTTTTCCTTTACCCTACGATATCATATAATTGGAATATTGTTAGTAATATTCATTAATATGGGATTATTTCAACATCTATTTAATTTACCTTATTACATAAAATACTTTATCGTTCTGTCGAACAACATTTACAATGGTTATTAATTATTATAACAAGAATACACATGTAGTATTAGCTGTGACTGGTTGGATGTAAGTCATTATATGTTAACTCGTATCACTTACAACACATAGTTAATGTTTTAAAATAATTTATGGTATTGACAAGAACTTTCTGGAGACTTCTTTAGATTCATGCTACTTGGTGTCTTGATTCCTTTCTAGAGACGTGGGCGAAATCTACAGTACAAGGTATCTAGGGTTTCTACTGGATGGTGAATGTGGATGCAATTGGTTTTTGAGTAATTAACCACCCTACCTGGGTGTCCCACCACTCATTCCATATTTTCCCTCCTCCGCGTCTGGTCTCTGCAACCAGAATGATGAAAACTACACCGAGGATAACCCTTTCATGGATTTACATCATCAAGGTATCGACTATCCTCATGCCATTCTACATGTTTTCTTTATACTCCTCTTTTTACCATGTTTTCCCCTTTTAACATTGCTCATAAATCAAATAATTTTTGTTTCAAGTTGGGTCAAATTCCCTTATTGCAGAGGGATAATTCTTGACACTTGCATATTCAAGTCCTTGCAAGGTGAGATAATCCACTTTTGAAATGGCTTTCCTTTAAATTTTAACATGTTCTGCACAATAATTCCTATGCCAAATTCCAGGGGATAGGATGGCAGGGAATGGCAATAGTTTTTCATATGTAAATATGTAATTTTCATTTCCATACACTTAATTTTCTAAAGGATTTCTCTCACCATAGAACTTACTTACTCACTTGAGAATTTCTTGTGTGGTTGCACGTACAACGTTCCCAATTATTTTTTGCAACCCTATGCTCAACCTTCATCCAATGTTTCAAGGTTCCTGCCTAACCATGAATTGCTTGTGTCTGGTTGTTTAACTTGCCTATAGGTTTCTCAACCTTCTCACGATGTGAGGGTTCCTAAGACATGGTCGGCGTGATGTCTTTTTTTAGTAAACTAGGGTTTTAGTTTTGCTTTTTTTTCTTTCCCTCGAAGGGATTTGAAGGGGTCAAGTCCTAATTTTATTAGTCATGACCTTGGCCCCTATCACAAATTTTCTCGTAATGACTTCCTATTTGGTTGTATATGTCTATGGCACACAACTATGGAATTAATGCCTATTAGGAGTATAAACTTGTTTTGAAAAGAATTTTATGGCTACCACAAATGACCCTAGTTATTTGAAAATAACCAATGTATTAGAAAAGATTTTTCGGCGAAGATCACGTGAAACACCATTTGTCGACGCGTTTCGAACCAACCAGTGTGGTTCATCGTCAAGACAAGTTGAAGAAACAGATCCAGCTTAGCAAGCTAAATAGACTGAGCAGAGCCTCCAACAGCTAACAAGACCAACAGCTACTTTTGACTATTGTACCAGGATCAAAACTTTTTTAATAATTTAAGGGAAAAAAGTTATCCTAGGGAGACCAATAAATAAAAATAATTTATGATAATGGTTAGTTAAAAATTATTAATAAATAATAAAAAAAAAATTAAGTTAAATTAGTATTTAAAAATAATTTATGCTAATAGTTAGTTAAAAATTATTAATAACTAATTAAAAATTATAAGTTAAATTAGTTAAAAACGGGGCCAATCTTATATGAATATAAAAGAAAGAGAAGGTTAAAAAATAAAAATAATAAAAATATGAATAAATAAATGAGAAAAATAATATAAGTCAACTTAAAAATAACAGGAAACGAGAAAAAATAATATAAGTCAAAATAAATAAATAAATAAATATAAATATAAATAAATAAAAATAAAAATAAATAAATAAAAAATAAAAATAAAAATAAATAAATAAAAATGAAACTTTAAAAAAAATTAAAAAAAAAAATAAATAAATCAATAAATAAAAATAAAAATAAATAAATTAGTTAAGAAAGTAGATGGTAAAAAAATAAAAAATAAATAAATAGATCAATAAATAAAAATAAAAACAAATAAATTAGTTAAGAAAGTAGATGGTAAAAAAAAAAAAAAGTGGGACAATGACTAGGAAGAGAGTGTTGGGACCCAACACCGACTGATTTTCCAACCATCTTCTCTATTGAGATTACTTGGCCTCTTTTCAATCTCAATGTACCTGACCGTGTAATTTCCTTTGGAATATGTTTATTTGAAGGGGTAAAACCTCTTATGAAGACTATTTGTTTACAGCTATTTCGAGTGACTACATTTTATACTACTCTCAAATTGGAATGGAATTATCATTTCTCTATGTTTATTACTTAATATTTCCCCTAAGATATTATGTTCATTTAGATATTAAATAATAGTGTAGGACCATTATGTGCATGCTAGTTCTGGTATGTTGGTTAAGCTATTATTTGAGGGTTTATACTTATGAGCCTTGGTAGTTTCTTGTAATGGTTTCTTTCATTGTTTCAAATCATTCTTAAATGTTCTAAATGTAACTTATTATGTATCTTAGCTAACGTGCACACTATTGATTATTATTATTTTGTTATTAGTCTTGCTTCCTTTCTTAAAAGAAATATTTTCTAACTGGTAAGGTTTATCTTGTTTATTTTTTTTAGAAACATCCAACTGCTAAGATTTAATTTCAGTTATGAGACTTCCTTGTCATCGAATTTGTATAATTTAACATACAATTTATAATGTTTTCATTCCCTTGTTGGGATTATGAGGGTTTTATACATGGCTCCAATTTATTTCCAGCTACAAACTCTAACGCTAAATTTCACTTAATTCAAAACAACTTATTATCTTCCTTGTAAGCATAATGTTAGACAATTTGTTTTTAAAAGAAAATCTATAAGTTTTCTTCTAGGGGTACAGGGACTGTATTGACGCTATCGACATAGGTCGAATTGACTTGGGAAATAACCCTAGACACGATAAAATCATAATAAAGGTAGATTCTATATTTTTAAATGATAAGGATGATCATTCAGACAATAGGAATATATTCAGCTTCTAATGTCTTAACATCAAACAATTTTTGTACTTACCACCTAATTTGAAATATTTTAAGCAACTATCACAACATAGAAATTAGAAATATTTATCTAGATATTTAGTTTGAAACTATCTATGCAACAATCACAAAATATTTGGGTACACAAATCTCCTCCCTACCAATGAGACTAGTTTTATATTGTTTCTCCCCTCGAGATTCTTTCACACTGAGTGCAGTTCTAGGACAAGAATCAATTCAGATTGTTTCCTCTAATGACCCTTTGGTCCCAACCAAACATGGTCGAGAAAGTCTAAACTAGGAGCTCAAGTCTTAGATGGACTCCATTGGCCAACTAACTTTGGAATCCTTTCAACACACACTTCTTCATTTCATATCTTTCCACTGTTTTTTTCCTTATTTCACCTCAGGTTCTGCAACCCTATTCAATTCATTTGGAAGGATTCTTATCTCCAAGGAGGAACTTGGGCAGGTAGCCTCTTGGCCTATAAATATCCAACTACCTGGATGTGAACCTCTTTTATCATTGCGTCCCATCATCATTTTAGGATCATCTCAAGATCATTATAACATTAATAATTAAACAAAATAAAAATAAAATATCCATCCATGTCAAATATTATTTTGGCCTTTGCAAAGACCCATAAAGTAAAATAGAGTCTTTAACTACAGTAAATGAGAATCAACCAACTTTACCAAGGGACATAACATCTCCCCCCCTTGAGTGAAACATCGTATTAATGGTTTTCAAGATCTCAGAATAGGCTAGGATAGGATTCTTTTATAAATTTATTATCCTCCCAGGTAGCTTACTCTTGGCTAAAGTGCCTCCACTGCACTTAAACTTGGGTGATAAATTGTTTCCACAACATTACTTCTTTCTGATTGAGTATAAGTTGGGGTTCAATTAGAAACTCACCATCCAATTCAACCTACAGTTGCAACCAACGAGTTTTCATTAGTTTATACATGTTGAACTAATGAGTATGCATATATATGCAATCTTATAAATTTACTTACCTGTATACCTTTCAAATTAATAATGTGTATGGGATCATAAATATATTTCTTTAATAATGATACATGAAATAGATTATGCACACGTATAGGGTTGGGTAAGGCTAGCTGATAAGCTACTGGCCTAATTTGAGCTAGACTTTGGAATGGGCCACAAAATAGGGGGGAAATTTGGCACAACCTCCAAAACGCAAAGTACTTCTTTTAGGTTTCACCCATACATACACATGATCACCAGCTTGAAATTATCAATATCTTCTCTTCTTATCAGCGTACACATTTTTCTGTCATGTTCATCCTTTAGATTCATCCTCACTTTTTTCACCATGGTCTCCATTTATTTTAACATATCTGGCAATAAAATCAATTTATATTTGCGGTTGTTGCAATTTATCACGATTAATGGGTGTTCTACACTTACGTCAATATAACACCTCAAATGGACTCATTTTTAAGGAGGTATGCTAGCTTTTGTTGTAGCAAAATTATACCAAGTGAAAGTAGTTTTTCCATTTACTTGGTTGTTGCATCACATACATTCTTAACATATCCTCTAGTACTTTCTTAATATACTATTTTCCCATTCATTTGAGGATGATAGGAAGTATTGAACTGTACTCATGTACCTAATCTAGTGAACAAGGACTTCTAAAAGGTATATGTGAATTTTTATATCCCTATCTAACATTACCACCTTGCGTATTCCATGTCAAAACTAAATATTTCCCTCATAAAAATATCAGCAATCTATATCATTTTGAAGGTAGATTGGACTCATATAAAATGTGAAACCTTAATTTATCCACCACTACCATTATAAAATCATTCTACCTCCTTCATTTATGTAGTCCTATAATAAAAACTAGTGTGATGACTTCCCATTCCCATTTAGGAATGGCTAGTGGATGGAGCAAGTCAGTCGGGTTCTGATGTTCAACTTTTACTAGTTGACATTCAAAAAACATAGTCAAGTACTTTGTGAATTATTTTTTCATGTCTGGCCAAAAATAGCCTTTGTTTAGAGAAGTAAGTAATTTTTGGTATCTTGAATGAGAAACATATGGTCTTTTATGACATTCATCCATAATTAATTGTTTTAATTCCTGTTGATTTCAAATATAAAATCTTCCTCTATATATCAATACCTTATCCTCATTTATTTCATAGCCCAATATTTTTTCATTGTTGTCTTGTAACCATGCTTGCTACCATAAAAATTGGTAACTATGGGTCTGTCAAGCCAGCATCTTGAATTTCTTTTATGAAATCAGCCTTAACTGAGCTGAATGAAATTTTGTACAACAAATTCAGTTTTCTGATCAAAGAATTTGCTACCTAGCTCTCTTTTCCTTTAATATATCTAATGTCAAAGTTGAATTCACACAAAAAGGTATCCCATTGAGCATGTCGTGCATTTAATTTAGGATGTTTAAAATAATTTGTTAAACTACTATGATCTTTCATTAATTTAATCTTTTTTCCAAGTAGATAATGTCGCCACATTTTCAAAGGATGGATGACTATTGTCAATTCTAATAAGTAAGAGGAATATTTTTGTTCATGTTCTTTTAATTTCTAAGTCTCATAGGTGAAAAATCTACCCTATTGCATTAGGATGCCTCCTACTCCTTCCTTGACAGTATTTGTGCAAACCATGAAATCATTCTCTGGATCAACAATTCTTAAAATAGGGATTATAGTCAGTAAATGTTTCATATTTTCAAAAATATTTTGACACTCTTTTGTCCACCAGAAATTACTTCCCCTTTTCTGTGGAAAAGTAATAGGTTAGGGTACCCTTGAAAACCCTTCAATAGAATATCGATAATATCTGGCTAACCCCATAAAATATGTAATATAAGCCATGGTTTTGGGGAAATACCATTGCATTATGGTCTTGATATTTTCTAGATCTACATCAATTCCATCCTAGGTTATGACATGAACCAAATATTGAATTTTATCCTTATATAACTCACAATTTCTATACTTCACATCGAATTGATGTTCCCCTAAAATTTACAAAACTATCTGCAAATGTTTCTTATTCTTACTAGAATTTTCAAGTAGATAAGAATGTAATCAATGAAAATCAATACAAATTTATCGATATACTAGTGGTATATATTATTCATAAGGCACATGAAGGTTGTTGGAGAATCGGTAGGTCCAAAGGGAAAAACTACGAAATCATAAGGCCCATAGTGAGTTTAGAAAGTTATATTTCATATATATTCCTCCTTTATTCTAATTTGGCGATACCTAGAACGCAAGTCAATCTTCGAGAATATTGTAGCACCTTTTCCCTGATCGAATAGATCATCAATTCTAGGTAGTGGGTATTTATTCTTAATAGTTAGTTTATTTAACTACCTATAATCAATGCACAGTTGTAAGTTACCATCCCTCTTCTTAACGAACAATACAGGAGCTCCCCAAGGCGACATTCTGGGGCGAATATATTTTTTATCTAACAACTCTTGTAGCTACATTTTAAACTCTGTTAATTATGGGATACTCATATGATATGGTTCTCTAGATACTAGAGCAGCTCCTGTAATTAATTCAATTGTAAAGTATATTTCTCGTTTAGGAGGAAACCTACGGATCTCTTCAGAGGAAATGTCAGAAACATCTTGCAAAAGAGGTAAAGCTTCCAGTGTTGTTGTTTTCTCTTTATTGTTATTATACCCCACCTAAACTGCATAGATTTGGCATCTTTTTCTTTAGATTCTTTCCAATTGTGTGGCTATAATGGGTCTTAACTTCAAAAGTCTCTTAATTCCTTGGAATTATTGCCTATCCCCTTCTTTATTTAGGAAACGTATGGTTTTTCCTCTACAATTTGTAAGATATCATTGTTTCCCAAGCCAGTACATCCCAATCAAAACATCATATGACCCTAAGTGTAATACATTTAAATTTTCTAATATTGTATGATTTACCAATATTATACAGTAGTTATGATCTCTGTTGTCACCCTTCTCTTGAATTCTATGGCAAATTGAACCAGGCACAAGTTTTTAAACTTTTTTACCTACAAATGATATTTTTTCTATAATTTTAGGACCTACATAACTCAGGTTGGCTCCGGGGTCAATTAAAAAAGACACAACTTGTTTAAAGACTTTATTTTCAAACTCCACCATGGTTGGTTGGTATTCTAGTTGGTGATATTCTAAGGTCATGTTGATCTTTGGTAAACTCCTCACCACCTCCCTTACTGTGGATCCTTCCTAAATATGTGCTACTGAATCAAAGCCCTTCCGATAAGGACAATTTTTGAGATAATGGGACCCTCCACATCCCCAACACTGTAGTGGGGGTTTCATTTCTAGGTCAAATTTATATTTATTTTATTGTTCAGTAGGCTTTGGCTCAGCTTGTAGTATAGAGTTTTGTTGCAACCTCGCAAAATGTTAATTTTGATGGTTTTTATATGGACCTTTGAAACTTGCAGATTATACCCCTTTTATATTCTACAAATGTTTATATCGTTTCTTATCAGTCCATCTTTCAGTATTATCCCCTTCTTATTTGATCTATTGGTAGCATATCTAGGCCTTCCAAATAGCCTCATCCATCATTTTATTGTTTTCAAATTCTATCTACTCCTTCATGTATGTCGGAAGCCTACTAATGAATTGTTGTACTTTTGCTCTCTCCTGCCATATGTAAGGAAAATACCTTAGTAATGATGTAAACTTTGTGATAAAATCATCCATAGTAAGTTGTCCCAACTTAAGGTCATGAAACTTTTTTTCTTTTTCATCATAAAATCATTCTGTTAAATATTTGTCTTTGAAATTCCCTTGGAAGGTTTCCTGCGTTACTTCTTTCTCATTAATACTTTGTATTGTTTTAATATCTTCCCACCATAAGGTGACTTTGCATTGCAACCGATAAATTTGGACCATTGTCACAATGTCACAATGTAAAGTTGGACCATTGTAGACTATTATTCACCATGGTTGACCATGGATGACCATATAGTTTTGCTAATATATTAAAAGTTATATTTAGAATTATAATACAATTGATCTATAACATAATAATAATATTTAATTATTATTAATAATACATATTTATCTATACCATTATATTATCATTAATAATTATTATATGTTTATTAATATAATGGTCAATACATTTTATATATTTACTTCGAGTATATTAATAATATAAACTATATACTAAAATAAAATATATTATATTATTACTTGGAAATAATATATATATATATAGATAGATAGATAGATAGATAGATATATGTATTATTTAATTATATAATAGGTAATAATAATATATTATAATATTTAAACCCTAGGATTTAATATTATAAACCAAATGAATTAGTAAACCCAAGGGATAAATATTATAATTCTAAGGGATTAGCGAACACAAAAAATCACTATTAAAAACATAAAATTAATAAATGCTAACATTTAACATTTTAAACTCAAGGAATAAATAAACCCTAGCAGTTAATATTTTACGACTCGAAGGATTAATAAAATGAAGAGATTAAATTGTAAAGCCAAAAAATGATTAATAAATTTATAGAAATATTAATGTTATTAAAATTATACTAATAAATTTATAGTAATATTAATACTATTAAGTTTATAATAATATTAATATTAATAGATATATATCAGTAACAATTATATAACATTAATATATATTATGAATAATATTTTATTACAAATAAATTTATTATTATTAAGAAGAAGTTTCATAAATATTTTATTAACCCCGGATGCGGGTGCTAAATGAGATGGGACAGGCGTGGATGGATGGCCACATGCCGGCCACTGGCCATCACGTGGCAGACGTTGAAAACGCAAGTAAGGGACGCAGCTGGTATAAGGTGAAGCTGCAGGGAATAGTTAATGCCCGGCACGGTAATTCGGCTCAGGCGAAGGCAGCAGTTATGGCGGGTGAGCTCCAAAGCAAAGCAGGTGAGGTTATAAGTGATGTTGCAGCGTATGATCAGAGAATGTTGGTGGCTCCTCCGTCAAGCAGGACTCTGCAACTCCGGTTGCCCTGCCTCTCCGTCTCCGTCGGGATATCCTCTCCGTCTGTCTGGCTCATCCCACAGTCGGTTCTGGTAGCTGGGTGTTTGGATTACCCCGTGGTCTGTTGGAATTTCCTCCCCTTGCCCCCTGTGAGAATGGTGAGACCTCGACAGCGTCTGCTTAGCCGTCGAGGCACTTCTAGAGGGGGAACCTCTCGCAGTCACGAGGCAGATAATGTTGTCCATTGCTGCCATTGCAATATTGCTCGCTCCACTGGAGCTAATCCCCTCCATTCCAGTCAATTCATGGATGCAAGGGCTTCGAGCTCGACTGCCTTGCCTGCCTTCGGCTCTGCTATCTTCAATTTTAGCAGTTCCATGAATAACCCGCGGATTAGTGCGCATGTCTCGGTCCTGTTCATTGAAAATGCCCGGGAAGACGATGATTCCCTGGATGAACATGGGCAGAGGAAAACTGATAACCAGATGCACGAAGCACAGGTTCCTGAAGCTGATACGGAGCAGGAGGTTAAAGGTCCTGCCTCAGACCCGGAAAACGCATCGCAAAGCAAGCACGATCAGAGGGCGGGGACCGGCGAAGAGGAAGATACTTTTCCCACTGCTGCTGAAAGGGAAGCCTACGGTTGGTGCCGGGTAGAGGAAGTGCAAATGGACGATTGATGACGCCCGAGCACAAGGTTCCTTTGGCTCTTCTGTCTGGTCTTCTGGTCTCTTTTGCTGTTTGTTTTGGCTCAGTTATAGCATCAATGCTTCTGGTCTCTTTCGCTGTCTGTTTTGCTGTCTTTGTTTCTGAAACTTTGTTAATGGGATGGGTAAGGTCAGTCTCCCCTGCGTGGGATAAAACGGTTGGTGCCCCTGCGTGGGCTTGCTCTTTTGGACAGTCTCGCTTATATGTCTGGCGCCCCTGCGTGGGCTAGTTTCCTGGTTGGCCTCAACTGCTCTCGGGTGACATACCCAGAGCCTGGTTCTCTCTTGATTTACCATGGTGTAATTTTTGACTCCTGTACATAATATAATAGTATAGTTTTTTACCGAGAAAAAAAAATATATTTTATTAATGTAATAATATAGTATATATAAATTTATTTTATATTAATATTAATATTATTAATAACATTATTAAATGTTTTTCGACTTACTATAATATGTAATATAATATAATAATATGATTGATACTTGATATAATATAATATAGTATGTAGTCAATGTGAAAATGCAAAGATTATTAAAAAGATTAATTTTAATAATTATAAATATAGATTTTGATAATTAAAATTATTTGAAATAAATTTATTTTAATTAAATATATTTATTATTAAATCATAATTTAAAATGTTTAGTTGTGATTCTTTATGTTTATTTATTGTAATAATTATTTTTTTCAAATTAAATATCTAAATATATAAGTTACTTATAATAATCACATATTATCATTTAACCCTAAAAAAATTGAAATATAAATATGTAGATACATATATTTTCAAAATATAATTAGTAATAGAAATATTGTAAATAATAAAAAAATAAAAACTTAAAAGGTATATTTTTAAGGAAACTTAGGATTTATAGATTAATGTTATGCTTAATCTTAAAATTCCATTTGGAAATTAAAAACCACAATGGGGTAGCAATACGAGCTTTGAGATGAAAATACCTTCGCATTATAAAGCATTTTCATATTATCCTAACAATTTATATATCTAAATAAATCTCCATTTGAAGATTAAAAACCACAACTAAGTGGCAATATAAGTTTGCAGACGAAAATACCTTCACATTATAAAGCATCTCCGTATTATCCTAACAATTTATAAATAAAACAAATCAATGCTATTACTCAATTTCGAAATTCCATTTGAGGATTAAAACCACAATATATTTTCACATTATAAAGCATCTCCGTATTATCCTAACAATTTATAAATAAAACAAATCAATGCTATTACTCAATTTCGAAATTCCATTTGAGGATTAAAACCACAATATGGTATAGATACAATGGTGTTGTCTAGTTGACTCTTATATTTGAAGGCTAATCAGCAATTTTAATTAAATAACCATGTCTAAAAATTGGTTCCAACCGCTAGAGGACAAAGCTATGAGCTATACTTTACAGATATTGCACACTATTTAAATATCTCTAAAAACTATGGCAAAAAAATATGATTTAATTGCCTTAATCTAATATAAAAATAATAAATAAATCACTTAAGGATAAATGGGGTATGCACTATAAGTTACCTATAATTCAATTGGGTCTACACATACACATCAATGCATCAGTATCTAAAAACTATGACAACAAAAGCTTCATTTAATTCCATTAATTTAATATAAAAATAATAAATAAATCACTTCGAGATTAATGGGGTATGCACTATAAGTTACCAATAGTTCAATTGGGTCTGTACATATTCATCATTGCATTAAGTATTGAGTGGAGACACTCATTCTATAGAATGTGTAATTTTGTCTGTGTGGCTCCCCTTTAAAATAAAAATAAACAATAAAAAATATGTTCTAAATAAAATAATAATGTCCACTATCATAAATAAAAATTGATTATGTTCTAAAGTAATTAGAAGTAAACAAAATGTGTGAATAAAATGCTTAAATCTTGCACTTTTCAAAAATATTTCAACAGAAAATTTAAATAAATTATTTGAAGATCTATATTACCTAATTTATGTCATATCAATTTCATATATATCTATCGATAAGAAAAATGTATTAAAATAAAATATTTTAATATTGTATATAAAATATATTCAATGTAAGTTATCAATAAAATATTTTAATGTCACCTACTTATCATTTAAAAAAAAAATATTTATATACCATGAAAAAATCAAGTTTTTATGGTTAAAACATTTATTTTTTCTTATATATACTCTATTTACCATTTACAAATACAATTTAAAAAAACAAAAATAAGACATTGTATTTTGCACTTTAAATAAATTTTGACATCAAGAAATCTAATCCCTCTAAGCCCATATTAAATCTATACTTAAGATAAATTTATTCTAGTCTATGCACTATTTACATAAATACAAATAACCTCTCAATCCAATGAAAATTAAAAAAGTGTATACAAATTGAAAAATTCATCTTCAAGAAATCGTATATAACTCAACACAACTAACTATTGGATAGTGGGTTCATACAATTTTTGTGGGGCTCTAATTCAATTTTAAGAAATCTATTTGACTCTCATGTTTTGTTAGCCCTAAAGTGGTAAAAAGTCCACAATTATAAAAATAAATATTTGAAATTATCGTATTTAATTTACTGTAAAAAAAATATACAAACACACCTTTAAAGCTAAAATTAGATTGATTATTACAATCACATTTCTTGCAACAGAATTTTTAACTATTTAATTAATTGTAAAAAATGTACAAACAAATCTTTATAGCTAAAGCTGGATTGATTATTACACTCACATTCAGTGCAACAAAATCTAAAGAAAACTTGTAGTTATAGTTTCGACATTAATATTAGCCTTAATAATATGGCTACAATCCTATTGATCTGAAAATGGGGCACTAAAGGCTTCTTGTCAATCTTACAAGAACATCTCCCACTCCCAAAGCTTATATATTCCCAGGACCCAAATGAATAACCAATTGCGGAATTAATAATGTGCTTGAAAATAAGGTGTATGCTAGCGTTTTTTTTTTTACTATTTATGTGCTTTAAAATTATGTTGTTTATGCTGATATAACATACATATAACAGTAAAATATTACAGCAAATAACAAACACATAAGACAACAAATTTAATATGGAGTTCACCCAAAATTCTTGGGCTACGTCTCCTTGAGCTCTAGTCAACTCAACTAGTCTTTCTGGGATTATGGCAGCAGTTCTTTTACAAGCTTCACACTCAACTCCACTAGATTACATAGAACACAATGCGCTTAGAACACCATCTTATCCTTGGCTCTGAAGCTCTCCACTTTCTGGCTCTGTCTCTGACTCTGGATCTGCCTCTCGGCTTTGGCTCTGTCTCCTAGCTCTTGGCTCTAACGCTGACTATTCAGCTCTGGCTTCTTTGAGCTCTCTCTCTTGGCCTCTGCGTGCATCAATGGTTCGTTTGACCTCCAAGCAACCTCTTGCAACCTTCCAGTGACCTTTTTGCAGCTTTGCTACCTGTCAATCATGTTGTCTGGGATTATCGCTCTCTCAACTAACAGCTCTCCTTCAGCGACCTCCAGCTCTCGCCAACCCCTTGTCAAATGGGCCTTTTGGCTCCTTTGAGGCATTTTCTTGGCTCTGTGGCTTCCCCAGCCATTTCTCTGTGTGTCATTACTCCCTTGCAGCTCTGTCGCTTCGCTGCAAATTGTCTGTTCGACTGGCCATCTGGATCTATGACTCTATGGCTTCAAACGCATCATTGTCTGCTAAAAACACCCGCTTGCAGTGTGGCATAGTGATCAGGGGCTGTTACAGAGGGATCGGGGCCTTCTTCCCGGAAAAAACCCGAAAATGGAGAAAAATCCAACACACAGAGATTTTTCTGAAATTACACTATCGGGCATGAATTTCGGACTTGAAATTTTATTAAATCACCTCTATAACCCTATTGGGTCTGCCATTAGTTGCAATATCATTACCACATCATCACATGGTCAAAATCCCAAATACATGAGACAACACAGAAATTCTGAATTCCCGGACATCAAAAATTATGTAATTGGGCTTATAATCCCCATCGGGTCCGACCCTTGTTGCTTATCATAATCGCAATCACATTAGCCTTGCTATTGGGGATCATCGATCGTCGATCGCTGCTTTAATCTAAACTGTTGATCTGATCCCCAATCAGATGATCCTGATTTCATCGCATATCACTATCGCATAGGCCCTTTGTGTTGGGGATCGTCGATCTCCCGACTACCGATTTAATCCTAGTCGTTGATCTCATTTTCGATCTGACGTCTGAGATCGCATGTCGTGGATCAGAAAACGCATGTCGCATATGGTATCGGCCCCTTTTATATCATTTTGATACGATGTTTCAATGCGATATATCGCAATTGCATGTCGCATAGTCCTGAGGTTCCTTCCCTTATCTCATAGCATCACCGACGTTGATCCGCCAATGCCGATATCAGTGATCGTAATGTCACATCGACTCAGGGTTCTTTCCTTATATTATTTGCATATGTATGCCTTTGACCCAATATGTCGGGGATCGATAATTGGGGTCTCTTCTATCTCCACTTTAAGTCTGCCTCTTGGACCACTCCGATGTAATTTTCCTTTATAAAGCATTTTAGGCCATTTTTTTAAAGCTTTTTCCTCATTTTCGAAGGACAAAGGCAAACTTCTTTTCGTGATAACTTCTGCATCCAAAGTCCATTTTAGCCCATTGACTTTGTAGTAGTTTTAGAATGAAAAGATCTATGCAATGGAACTATTTCCAGGAGTATCCTTGGACTCTCATTTTCCTCTGTGAGGAACACTTAGACTTAGAAGTTTGTCGAAAATCCATTTTGGATCACGCCTTCCCACTAAAGAACTTTTGGTCACCAAAAGACTGATATACTGATCTGAACATTAAATGAGAGTAACAACACCATCTTCTTTCAACCTCCATACACTTGCCTTGCATAGTGCCTCTCAACCAAAGCCTTTGACCACTTTCCTTCCTGGATGTGTTGGTCCTCCCCTGGGAAGAACTGTCTTCCTCTTTTCCTTCCTGTATAACTCTTGCTAAGAAGGTCTCAGGAGGTAGTTTGAACTTCTCTTCCTTGATAATTGATCCAAGGTGTCTCAAACAAATGTGAAGTACATCTTCTTCTCAAAATTATCATTTGTACCTGTTTGAAAATTTGTCAACAACAACTGTTAACAACAATAGAAATACAGACAACAACTAGATGGCCTAAACTCCTGCTTCAACAAAAGAAATAGATTTCACATCTTGTGAACACGTCCATGTCTTACATCTACATATAAATGATGGACTAGATAACAAGCCCACAAAACATGCCTTTAAAACAAATGACCCTTCAAGTCAAGCATGTAAGAAAAGACCTCTAGGAATCTTTTTCAAAGATAAGACACTTCATCATTATCTCCATCTTGGAGACCAAGTTAACTTTTCCCAAGGCAACATTACATGCATGTTACCACAAAGCAATCAACCCTTCAAGTTAATTACACATACATGTTCATATACAAGGAAAACATCAATATCCCTGTATTCATGCATCTCATGCTCATGCATGCATTTCATCATTCAACTTTCACTTAAGCACATTGTACTTTAGAAGCTGAAATGAAATACAATGTTGCAGCAAAAAGGTGAGCCTCCTACTCAAATTTTCCATTCACCTTCTTGGTAGAAACCTGCAACTTGCATCTCATCAACAAAGAGATGCAAATAGATGCATCAATAGACACACAATCCTTAATTGGATAAGAACTCTAACCATTTATTACCAATCCATTTCAAAGGTATTTCCTTTGTCTGCACATCAGCATCAACATGTGAATCATCCTGAGACACATCATTCATGGAAACTTCCTTTCCATTTCTGTCATCTTCTCTTTCCACTTTCTTCAGCTTTTGTGGAAGCATTGTTGGATTCAGATTCCAACATTTTGCAGCAACATGTCCTTGCTTATGGCAGTAAGTGCAACACATGTGCATCCTCTTGATAGCGTGATTTTCCTTGTCCAATGGACCTTTGACTTCTTGCTTCATTTCCTTCAAAAGTTTCCTTTATGTGGCCATTCTCTTCTAACATCTAGAAACATGATGGTTATCCAAACCACAAAAGGAATATGCAATTATTTTTCAATGCTTATATGGAAATTTACCATGCTGAACAAAATCAAAAGGAATATGATAAGAACCAGATTTATACCTTTCCCTTCCACCTCTTTTACCTTCATGAGGAGGTGAGTTGAATGAAGAAGTAGCTCCTTTTGGAACACCATCAATCTCTTCAAGGCTGTTAGAGTTTCCACAACTCTCTGGTTCAAGTGTATGTTGATATACAACTTCTTTCTGCATATGCTTCACACCATTGCATTCCCCAATAATACAATCTTCACAATCTTGGGGTAGAAAACCTAAAATGAAACTCCTTCTTAGAGATATTTCAATGGTCTTCATAGCAGCTTTGGAACTTTTCCATAAGATTGTCCATAGCCAAGACCCAAATACTTAGGCCTTTCCTCAACCATTATTTGCTCAACAATACCTTGTGCATGCTTACCCAAGCCATTTTCTTCATAGCCCATCTTGGACATTAGCTTGGAACCTATGCCTGTGGTATGTTTTTCAAAAGAACCAATATAAGCATCCCTAGAAGAATTTGAAGACAAACTGGAATGGTTTACCTCTTCTTCAAGCTTATACTTGACTAAGGCTTCTTTGGCAACGAAGAGTTGTGACTTCAACTCATGCATCCTTTTCAGGGTCATATTTGCAATATGAAGTTGCCTCTCCATTTCTCGAAATTTGTCAGAAAGAATCTGCTTCTCTTCCTCCACAGAATTCAGCTGCTTTCTAAGTATGCTGCTCTTCCTTCCATCCTCATACATTTGTCTCACTTTATCCATCATGATGAACAAGTCTTCCTTCATATCTCCATCAAAGAATCTTGTGATGAATGACAAATTTAAGGACTCACTTGCAAAAGTTGTCATTATGCAAAATGAACAAAAGAACTTCAAACAAGATTAACAAAGAGCTTATTCAAGCAACCTTCTACAACAAACCTCTTATGCTCCAAGGATTGCTTTGAGGTCCCTTGGGATAAGAAGAATGCCTTCAACCCTTCTTCTTTTTTTTCCTTCCTGGACAGAGCTATCAATAACTTTCCCTTCACCTCTGCAAACTCAAACAATAGTTAGTGTGCAAACAAGCACACAATCAACCTCTGACTGTTTAAACAACTTTCAGACAAGCAATATTTGCTTCGTCAATTAAGCATTCTGATATAAACTTCTTTGAACGTGGGGTTAATCAAACTTAGGCTTTGATACCACCTGATCTAAAAATGGGGCACTAAAGGCTTCTTTTCAAGCTTACAAGAACATCTCCCACTCCCAAAGCTTATATATTCCCAAGACCCAAATGATCAACTAATTGCGGAATTAATAATGTGCTTGAAAATAAGGTGTATGTTGGTGTTTAATTTTTGACTGTTTATGTGCTTTGAAATTCTGTTGTTTATGCTAATATAAGATACATATAACAGTTAAATATTATAGCAAATAACAAACACATAAGACAACGAGTTTAATATGGAGTTCACCCAAAACTCTTGGTCTATGTCTCCTTGAGCTCTAGTCAACTCATCTAGGCTTGATGGGATTATGGTAGCAGTTCTTTTACAAGCTCCACGCTCAACTCCACTGGTTTACACAGAACACAATGGGCTCAGAACATCATCTTATCCCTGGCTCTGAAGCTCTCGGCTTTCTGGCTCTGGCTCTGGCTCTGCCTCTTGGCTCTTGGCTCAAGCTCTAGCTCTTCGACTCTAGCTTCTTTGAGCTCTCTCTTTCCACCTCTGCGTGCATCAATGGTTTTCTTAACCTCCAAGGGACCTCTTGCAACCTTCCAGCGACATTTTTGCAGCTTTGATGCTTGTCAATCATGCTCTCTTGAATTATCACTCTCTCAGCTAAGATCTCTCCTTCAGTGACCTCTAGATCTCACCAAACCCCTATCAATTGGGCATTCTAGCTCCTTTGAGGCATTTTCCCGGCTCTGCGGCTTCCTCAGCAGTTTCTTTGTGTGTCATTACTCCCCTATGGCTTTGTGGCTTCTCTGCGCATTGTCTGTTCGATTGGCCATCTGGCTCTGCAGCTCTGTGGCTTCAAACACAATTGTCTGCCAAAAACGTTCACTTGTAGCATGGCACAGTAATCAAGGGCCGTTACAGAGTGATCGGGGCCTTCTTCCAGCCAAAAACCTAAAATGGAGAAAAATCCGATACACAGAGATTTTTCCAAAATTACACTATTAGGCGTGAATTCTAGACTTGAAATTTTATTAAATCACCCCGATAACCCTATCGGGTCTGCCATTAATCACAATATCACTATCGCATCATCACATGGCCAAAATCCCAAATACACGGGAGAACACAGAAAATCCGAATTCCTGGACTTCCAAAATTATGTAATCGGGCTTATAATCCCCATTGGGTTTGGCTCTTGTCACTTATCACAATCGCAATCACATTAGCCCTGCTATCGGGGATCGTCGATCGCCGATTTAATCTAGACTATTGATCTGATCCCCGATCAGACGATCCAGATCACGTCGCATATCGCTATCGCATCAACCTTTTCTGTTGGGGATCGCCGATTTCTCGAACACCGATTTAATCCTGAGTGTTGTTCTCATTTCCAATCCGATGGTTAAGATCACATGCCCCAGATCGGCAATCGCATGTCGCATATTGTATCAGCCCATTTTATATCATAGCGACATGATGTTGTGATGTGATATATCGCAATCGCATGTCGCATAGTCCGGAAGTTCCTTCCCTTATATCATAGCATCGCCAACGCCAATCCGCCGATGCCGATATCGGCGATCGCAATGTCACATCGGCCCGGGGTCCTTTCCTTATATTATTTGCATATGCTTGCCTCCGACTTGATATGTTGAGGATCAGTAATCGGGCTCTCTTCCACCTCTGCTTTAAGCCCACCTCTTGGACCACTCCAATGCGATTTTCCTTTATAAAGCTTTTTAGGCCATTTTTTTGAAGATTTTGCCTCCTTTTCAAAGGACAAAGGCAAACTTCTTTTTGTGATAACTTCTACATCCAAAGTCCATTTTAGCCCATTGAGTTTGCAGTAGGTTCAGAATAAAAAGATCTATGCAATGAAACTATTTCCAAGATCAACCGTAGACTTTTATTTTTCTTTGTTAAGAACACTTAGACTTAGAAGTCTATCCAAAATCCATTTTGGATCACCTATATACACTTAATTGAAGGAAGGTACACGCATGTTTTTCGCTAGAAATTGTCCCATTATCGATGCTTCTAGTCTCTGATAAAATTACTTCTTTGATAAGGAATGAAGAATTAAATATTGTGGATAAGTACCCATCAAAAAAGAGCCATCATGTATACCGTTATCTTTCCATCTGATCAAATCACCACTACAATTCCCCGCAACCTATGAAATCTGCAGAAGGCTTTGTGGATCCATGACATTATAAACAGATAAGTGACTAACTCTCTTCAAATACGGTAGCAAGGAGAACATGAACGGGTAGCCCTCACATAATCAAGTGAAGTTTGTGATGAAGCTAGTGTAAGAAAAAATATTTTTATTCCTCTACATTCCAACCTGGACAACTTTCACTTCGCATGGCGCAGCAAACAGAATATGAACCAGTGGAGGTTACCTAAGCCGGCCAAGTTTATGACAACACTAGTGCAAGATTATTGCTTCACGTTCCAAAACCCATGCGTTTCAGAATGTAAATAGACATTCGCTTGACCAGCCTAGAAAAATCTTAATTATTTTCAATTTAATTTTTTCTGATCCCTGTAGGTACAAACAACAGCTACCATAAAATTTGGTAAAAAATTATTTTAAATTGTTGAGATTTTCTATTTTGAATAAGATAGGAAAAAATCTCAGTTGATGACAACAATAGGAACCTGTTCCTATATTAGCTCCAGGTTGTTGGGAGATGATTAATGCCTCCTATATTTGATGTGAGTGAGTTAATGAGGTTGTTAGATTCTCTTTGCTATATAACAGGCAACCATTCGGATGTTTGCTATGAGGGTGAGAGTTTTGTGAGGATTTCATTTTGTAATCTCCTGTTTGATTAATAAGATTGCCGATGCCTATGTTGTGTGGACGTAGCCCAGATTGGTTGGGTGAACCACGTTAAATACTTGTGTCTTATGTGCTTGATTAGTCTGTTGTTTATTTTGTTTAAATTTCCGTTGTGCAACTGATCTCCAACAAGTGGTATCAGAGCATGTTGGAGGCAAGATTGGACTGGCATACTGGAGGTGGAGCTGAGGTCGTTTATTTGCTGCCTGGAGGTGGAGCTGAGGTCATTTATTTGCTGCCTGGAGGTGCTGCCTGGAGGCACTGCGTGCAAGTGATCTGATACGTGGAGCGCTGAGGGAGCTGTGTATGACGTGCTACCTGGTGCGTTGTGGAATGTGTCCAACAAGCATGGAGTAAACCTGGTGCATATTAATACCTGCATAAAGTTTTTGTTTGCGCACTGTTGTTCAAACAAGCGTGGAGCTGGTTTGAGTGCGTGGAGCATATGGAATGCGCTGGAGTTGTGTTTTGAATTGCCTGGTGTTTGAATTTCCTATTGTATTGCTGCCGGTGCACTGAATGAAGGAGACACTGTGGTGTCAAATACTTATTGCCGTGGACCTGCGTGAGCGCTAATATACCTGCGTTTACATGCATGAATGCGTGTTTTCCATAACAAGAGGTGCGTTGAGATCTGTTGCTCGATGATCGAGGTACTGCTCTACTTGTTATACCTGCGTTTACATGCTGAATGCGTGTTTTCAATTCCGTAACTGTTTTTTCCCTTTTGGCCTGCTCCGATGTGTATAAAGGAATGCGCGAAAAGCAGTATAATGTTTGTTGCATGCGGTACATATAAAACAAGAATTTTTTGTTGCATAGAACAGCAAATGTTTAGTTTATATGCGCATTGTTAAATTAAATAAAGGCGCAGATTGGAGTGCTTACGGGCCTTGCATACTGTTGTAGTAAAAACCATGAAAGATAAGTGCTGATAACGGGGCGTTATTTTGAATAAGCTTGGAAACTCGGTGAAACACATTGTTTACAGAGAAAATAATTGTCACGTGGGCAGATTTCTTTTGTTTAAAGAAAAAGCATATAAGTGCAGATGGCAGAAATTTGTATGTAAAGTACAAAGGGCAGATATTTGTTTGTTTTTTTTTTTAAGGGCAAAGGCATTTTTTTTTTAAAACACAAAATTCATTAAAAGTTGGTTTTTTGGAGATGATTGTTTTTTTGATTGATACAAATGGCGAAAACTCAAAGTGCCCGTTTTGAAATTGAAAAATTTAATGGCAAAATTAATTTTGAGATCTGGAAGGTGAAGATGCATGATTTGCTTGTCCAACATGGCGTGGCAAAGGCGTTGTTGGGCAAGTCCAAACAGCCTTACAACATCACAGATAATGAGTGGGCCGAGATGGATGAAAGAGCGATAAGTGCTATTCGACTGTGTCTAGCTGATGATGTCCTGTTTAATATCGTGTCGGAGACAATACCTGCTGGTTTGTGGACGAAACTGGAGAAACTGTACATGACCAAATCCTTAACCAATAGGATTCTCCTGAAGCGACAATTGTACAGTTTGTGAATGAAGGAAGGTACATCGATTGTTGATCATTTAAATGCTTTTAATACTCTTCTTGTGCAATTACAAAGTATAGAAGTAAAAATTCTGTCCGAGGATAAAGCTATTACTTTATTCTGCTCGTTGCCCGAGTCATGGGATCATTTTGTTACTTCTATAAGTCTTAGTTCATCAGAAACTATTGAGTTTGATGATGTAGTTGCATACTTATTATCGGAAGAGACAAGGAGAAGGTCGCATTCTGAAACCTCTACTTCAGAAGCTATGATGGTTAGAAGTCGTTCGAAAGAAAGACACTCCAGGAGGCCGAGCGACTCACGTTCAAAGTCAAAAGGGAAGAAGAGTAAGCTAAAGTGTTGGTTTTGTGGCAAATCAGGGCATTTAAAGAAGGATTGTTGGAAGCGACAGCAGCAAACTTCAAAAGCAGATTCTTCGACAGAGAAGAAGGAGGCAAATACGACAGATACAGGTTCGACATCTGGTTCAGGTATGAGTGATGAAGTATTATCAGTTAATGTGTCAAATCATGGTCAACATTGGTTGTTAGATTCCAGTGCATCAAACCACATGTGTATCCATAAAGAATGGTTTAAAACATATAAATCAATTGATGATGGTGTTGTGTACATGGGTAATGATGTAACATGTAATATTGTGGGAATTGGGAGCATACAACTGCAAATGTTTGATGGGAAAACAAAAATATTAACTGATGTGAGGCATGTACCAGATTTAAGGAAAAATTTGATTTCATTAGGAGCACTTGATTCAAATGAATATAAAACTGTAATTCAAGGTGGAGTAATGAAAATTTACAAAGGTATTTTACTAGTTATGAAAGCTAAGAAAGTAGGAAATCTATTTCAGTTAGAAGGAGGTATAAGGTCAGATTTTGTCTCTACTGTGTCTGAACATGACAGTAGTTCCATTCACTTATGGCATCAAATATTGGGGCATATGAGTGAAAGAGGATTAAAAATTTTGGCTAATCGCAAGTTACTTCCAAATCTAAAGTCTGGAAAGTTAGATTTCTGTAAGCATTGTCTGTTTGGAAAACAAAGTAAACAAAAGTTTAAAACATGCAAACATACTAGTAAAGGCATACTTGATTATATCCATTCAGATGTGTGAGGTCCAGCTCCTACAACTTCATATGGTGGTTCATCTTATTTTGTATCATTCATTGATGACTTTTCTAGGAAGGTCTGGGTCTACATGTTGAAAAGAAAGTCTGATGTTTTTTCAGTTTTCAAGCAGTTTAGAGCATTGGTAGAAAATAGCACTGGTAGAAAAATAATTTTTTTAAGAACTGACAATGGTGGTGAGTTTACTTCCAAGGAGTTTGACAACTATTGCAAGGATGCAGGGATCGAGAGGCATAAGACCACAGTTTATACTCCTCAGCAAAATGGAGTTGCTGAACGCATGAACAGAACTCTTCTAGAGAGATCAAGGAGTATGCTGAGTAGCGCCGGGTTACCGAAGGAGTTGTGGACGGAAGCGATGGCAACAGCTTGTTATGTGATAAACCGATCTCCATCAACGACCATAGACTGCAAGATTCCGGAAGAGGTATGGAAAGGACACCCTTGTGACTATTCTAAACTCAGAGTGTTTGGTTGTGATGCATATGCTCTAGTGCCTAAACATCAGCGAACTAAGTTAGATCCAAAGTCTAAAAGGTATATCTTTGTTGGATATGGTGTTGGAACAAAGGGATATAGATTGTGGGATCCTACTACCCGCAAAATCATCATCAACAGAGATGTCAAGTTTAATGAATCCTCTCTTGTACAGTTAGATGTAGATAGTAGATTGAAACAGGATGATGTATCTGATTTTCAGCACATTCAGTTTGATAGCATTTCTAATGATAGTCATGATGACCATAGTTCAGATACTAGTCATGAACAGGTTTCAGAATCAGAACATGAACAGGGTTCAAGTTTAGATCATGAACAGGTCTCAGATACGGATCGGCAAGAAGTTCCTACAGATGGTAGTCAGCCAATCGAGGAAGCGCCAGAAACATCCTTAAGGAGGTCGACAAGAATCAAATGACCACCGAGAAGGTATGATGATTATGTCACTTCTGTTGCATTTACTGCTAATGACGATGAACCTTTGTGCTATCAGGAAGCAATAGAAGGTTCGAAAAGTGATAAGTGGAAAGCAGCCATGAAGGACGAAATGATGGCCTTAAGTAAGAACGGCACATGGGATCTGGTTGAGCTTCCGAAAGGCAGGAAAACTGGGGGGTGTAAATGGGTTTTCAAGTTGAAACGGGGTGTGAATGATACGGAAGACAGGTACAAAGCACGGCTGGTTGCAAAAGGGTTTTCTCAGAAAGTCGGTATTGACTTTCATGAGATTTTTTCGCCAGTGGTTAAAATTGTTTCAATTAGGATTGTGTTAGCATTAGTGGCTTTGCTTGATTTAGAGTTGCAGCAGTTAGATGTTAAGACCACATTTCTACATGGTGACTTAGATGAGGAAATATATATGGAACAACCGGAAGGGTTTGTTCACCATCGCAATGAGAAATTTGTCTACAGGCTCAAGAAGTCATTATATGGCCTGAAGCAGTCGCCTCGGCAGTGGTATAAGAAGTTTGATTCTTTCATGTTGAGTCAGAAATATGTTAGAAGTGAATATGATCATTGTGTTTATTTTAAACAGTTGAATAATGGCATATTCATTATCTTGGTATTGTATGTTGACAATATGCGTTTAGCAAGCAAAAGCATAGAAGAAATCAACAGGTTGAAGGCTCAGATGGCAAGGACATTTGATATGAAAGATCTAGGAGCAGCAAGACAGATTTTGGGCATGGAGATTTTCAGAGACAGGAGCAATGGTAAGCTATGGTTATCACAACAAAAGTATATTGAGAAAATACTTTTGAGGTTTGGTATGAATAATGTGAAGCCTGTTTCAGTCCCTTTAGCTTCCCATTTTAAGCTTTCTTCGAGTTTATATCCTAATATAGATGAAGAAAAGGATTATATGTCTCGAATTCCATATGCCAATGTAGTAGGGTGTTTAATGTATGCGATGGTTTGTACTCGACCAGATATTTCACATGCAGTTGGGGTTGTTAGCAGGTATATGGCAAATCCGGGTAAAGAACACTGGTCAGCAGTGAAATGGGTGCTTCGGTACTTGAGAGGCACAAGTAGTTATTGTATTACTTACAATAAGAGTAGTGAATTTGTTTGCGGATATGTTGATTCCGATTTTGCAGGTGATTTGGATAAGAGAAGGTCAACTTCAGGGTACGTCTTTACTCTTGCAGGTGGAGCTATCAGCTGGATGTCAAAGCTACAAAACATTGTTGCTTTATCCACTACTGAAGCAGAATACATTGCTGCTTCGCATGCTTGCAAAGAGGCGGTTTGGTTGAAAGGTTTGCTTGGTGAGTTTAGTAGGTTACAGGACAACATCAGGTTACTTTGTGATAGTCAAAGTGCAATACATTTGGCTAAGAATCCGGCCTATCATAGTAAATCAAAGCATATTCCAATTAAGTACCATTTTGTAAGACAGGTTATCACTGAAAGGGGAGTCTCTCTGGAAAAGGTGCATACAAAGGAGAATTGTGCAGACATGTTCACGAAACCAGTTTTTTTAGAGAAGCTACACTGGTGTTTGGCTTCTCTTGGCTTGCAGAAAAGATAAAATAATAATAACAGGGCATCAGGGGAATTGTTGTCAAGGTGGAGATTGTTGAGATTTTCTGTTTTGAATAAGATAGGAAAAATCTCAGTTGATGACAACAATAGGAATCTGTTCCTATATTAGCTCCAGGTTGTTGGGAGATGATTAATGCCTCCTATATTTGATGTGAGTGAGTTAATGAGGTTGTTAGATTCTCTTTGCTATATAACAGGCAACCATTCGGATGTTTGCTATGAGGGTGAGAGTTTTGTGAGGATTTCATTTTGTAATCTCATGTTTGATTAATAAGATTGCCGATGCCTATGTTGTGTGGACGTAGCCCAGATTGGTTGGGTGAACCACGTTAAATTCTTGTGTCTTATGTGCTTGATTAGTCTGTTGTTTATTTTGTTTAAATTTCCGTTGTGCATCTGATCTCCAACATAAATAAAGTTTAAATATCTGTAGAAAGTTACCGCTTTAAATTTTATTTATTGATAAACTGGGAATTCCAAAAATAAATTGAAATTTTTCGATTTAAAAAATTTAATAAAAAAATTATTTAACAAAACTCTTATCTCATCTCAGTGATCAAAACATCAAAACTCAACATATCACTAACCAGAATTGAAATAAATAAATAAATAAATCAATTCAACTACCAAAAAATATAATTACTATACCATAATAATATTAATGTACATAAATGATTAAGTCTTAATAATTTAAAATTAATTTAAATCAAATGTCAATAACGTAAATATATTTAAAAATAGTGATACATATTTAATATAGTGATATATATATTTATCGAGATTGGTTGTTTGACGATATATGTACATTTCTCCATTATTTGTTCCTCATGCCTTCATCCATCATATATGAATTGTACCAGCGTATTCATTTGCATTAATGTACTGAAGTAATGGGATGGAAAACTGAGATTTTCCTGGAAAACAACATCTATCATTAAAAAAATATGATAAAACATCAAGTAAAAGCATGAATCCTTCATATTCAGATTGCAATATACATCTCAGATCGATAGATCAAGAATCTTCAATATTCTTATAAAAATAAATCCATTTTCTCCAAAATAAGAAACTCAAACCACAAAACAGAATTCATAACCAGTAAGTCGGATGCAAAAAAATACTATTTTTTCTAATACTTCAGCAAACATGACTCAACATTCACATCTTGAGTACACACGAGCAGCTACAACAAAATATCTTTATTCAAATCGAAATAAGGCAATAAGAATTAGAAAACCTTTGGGAAAAACATTGAAAAGCCCATCCATCTCCAATCAGAATTTGTAGTGCTCCTCAGGTTTTCACATTTGCAAATAGCAAAGATGGATACCTAAATTATGGGATCAGAAATATGCATTTAGGAAGATTCACAGACTCCTTGAAACTCTATTAAAGGCATGCTTCAAAATCAGCGGTATACATAATTCAGGAGCTATAGACTCGTTAGCGATAGTTTGATTGATAGCTAACCGGCCTCATCTCCACTCCTAGTTCTGGCATGCTAGAACGGAACAGGGTGAGTAGTAGAAATGACCCGCTGCTCTCGCGATTCGATGCTGGGTCTTACAAGGTCAAGAAGACCACACTTTCACGTTACGTGGAAAAGAAAACGAAGCACTTGAAAAGACATGATGAATTTCAATGACAGTAAGGGTTAATAGACCCATGTAGAAGGCAATTTCTGATGCAAAGTTCACATGAGTTAATGGCATGGGTTTCGTAGAGTGTAGAAAAGTTTTAGGTTATGAAAGCTCACAGGGGATAGCGCCGAACATCATATTATTATTGCCATCTATGATAGTCTGATCTTCTGAGCATATATTCCATATTCATATTCAACTGTGTAGTACCATATCATCAACGAGATTTGGATATAATCATGGGAAACAGTTGGAAATAATAATCCCAACCACCTACTTAAATAAAAGCACAAACACCAACCACTGCCGGGTTGCTATTTTGCTTGCAGGCAAAAAGATAGAAGTCAGAGAAGAAGTACAGTGGGTACCATTCCACAACCAGGCAAATTATGATTTATGGAATCCCGACTCCTATAAAATAATGGCCTTAACCATTGGAAGTTTTCCATTTGAGGTTGTTAACACCTAACTTTAATCCCAATAAAAGAATGGAATTTCTTTTCTAATGAATTGTGATAGTTTGTTTAGATGAGTTATGGAATTTATAATTATGGGCATATTCTCATATTCAGTGGCCTACTGAGCCTATGTTGACTCCATGTTGAGCTTATGTTGACTCCATGTTGACTCCATTTTTTTTGCTAGGAATTGCCTTTCTGATTGTACGTTGGCTACACAAGGGTCTCGCCTGGCCTGTTTCTGAATCCGCTAGAAAATGGCTAACCTAGTTGAGACCCCCACCTTAAGCCAAGAGTCTTCCCTAGGTTTTGACGCCCTTTCTGCAGTATCAGAGGTTAACAAAGTGGATAATAGAACTACAATGGGTTAGAGCTGAATTGCTCGATGTTCTACATAAATAACACAGATTATAGAGAGAGACACTAACCACATATTTCAACTATGCAAATATATGTGAGGTACAATGATGTGCTATATATTTGTAACTAATAAGGTCATCCTTTTCTAAATTGAAAAGACCTGCCAAAACTACTCAAAAGTACTTTATTCATTCAGAGTTTATGATAGCTAGATGAGTAGTTTTTACAAACTCTGAGAGTTTTCCAAAACTTGACCATGCTCTATTTCATCTTCAAGGTAAACATAATACATCAAACTATTCAAAATGTGACTACCAAAGTACTCTATATTAAAGACATTCACCACCAACTTAAGACTCAAAAGGCATTGCTGCAATTCATATGACAACTATGTTAAGAGAATCAATTTCAAAGCTTACTCTATAACATGAATAGTTGCGCTTGTTGGAATACATTGCAACATTAAGTGGAAGATTATATAACTACATGAAAATTATACGTGAGGGTTATTGATAAAGGGGAGAAGGATGAGAACATTACAAATGTAAAAATGGATAATAAAACAAATAAGAACATAAAATTTGCAATGATTTCTAGGATGAAAGCATTTTAACATGAGGTGGGTAGGTATTTTATAAAGCATTTCACATTAAAGAAACCTTCCAACTCATTCAAAAGAATGTATGCTAAATATTATTCATTTATATGATGAGAAAATGTTCTTTAAACACTAAGAAAATGTTCTACGAAATATATCATTTGCATATAGGAAAAAAATTCCATAATATAAAAAGCATATCACTCTTATGTTTCAAATGAAAACTTATGAAATTGTTACAGACAGACCTATCGACATCACCTTTCCACTAAACGTCCAAAATAAGATAGTGACTGTGTAAAAATGACCTGGGACAGATTTGGACAAAAATCTATCGAGTTCTCCCAAAGAATGGTCATTCACCGAAAAAACTCTGAAACTTTAATGGTTGATCATCTCCTAGTTCTCGTTTATATGTTTGTTGGTTCTCAATACCAAAATGATGAACTATTTCAAAATAATGTGTCAATTTCGAAATGAAACACACACCTGTTTGGTTTTGTTTGTTGTTTCTAGCTTGTTGCAAGTATAGGCACAAAATTTGAGGTGAAGAGAGAAGCTTATCAATAGGTACCTTGTAATACCTTTCCAATTCCAATTCCTACAAAACATATATAATTAGCCTGATCCTTGAAACAATATGCAATGGATATCAGTAATGACTCTTGTAAAATAAAATGGCCATTGTAAATAAAAGCTAAGGTCAAAACTACTACAAAAATATATGTTATCAAATTCATAATCAATGAACCACCTATATTTGGTTGTTCTTACACTGTTTGTAGTTTTCATCATTAATTGGTTAAAATACATGGAATCTATTGTTTGTTTTTCTTCTTGAATTATTACATCATAATCCCATTTTCCACATTAATGATGACGTGGACAGTTTATGATAAATATTTATGACAACTGGTTGGAGACAAAGGATGGAGTTGGCTTTGATCATCATCTGAGTCAATGGTGTAGATGTTAGCACTGAGTGCCTCATGAATAATTTCGTCTAGAGAGTGGCCTGGCCTGAAAGGTCCCTCAGGAGTAATCTTGGATGGCATTGAAGGCTCTTGATGGTGACAAAGAAGTCCCAATGGAAGGAAATGGAACAAGAATGCATCTTTCAACAACTTTCCTTTCCAACATTTTGCATTGTCAAATGTTCACCATTGGTAAGACTTTCTGATTTATCACATTTTCCTTTTCAAATCTAGCAACATGTTAAAAAGAAATCAAAGAGGCACTCACAATGAAAGAAGATGTTGTGTACCAAAATTTGATCTCTGATTAACAGAGTAGCATTTTTATTTTCTCATTGATCAAAATTTGTATTCTATTATCTAGTCCCATTGACCTAACCCTTGGTTGTTTGTGGACATTCATAAAATTATATTATTATCCGATTGGAAGTAGGCAAAGATAGATGCCACTAGAAGTCTGAGTTGCATATCCCGTGAAAGATAGACAAACATGTGACCATTGAAGAACTTAAGCTTTAATTAGGAGGGGAGATCACTCAAAAGACACAATCCTTCTTTTCATTCTCTTGTATTTCAATGAAAATACGCTGCAACAAAACTCCAGTCGTATAGGTTGGTATGAATGCAGTAGATTTGGCTTGGAAAAATGGTATGGAAGGTTTTGTTTCTTGCTGATTGAAAAAGCCAGGAGACATAGGCTCTACATTTTACAAAGAAATAGCACAAGCTATGTATTGGCCAATGTTCATTGTAACCACTTTAGAAGATAATATTTTGGGTGTTATATGGGTGCAACAAACATAAAAAATGATGGACACTAAAGTGGGCCTCTAGTGCCATGTGTCATGGTCACTTGTGACCATGTGTGTAGTGTAGTCAAGAACATATAAAGATATGTAGTAACTAGTTACTAATGCAATGAGGTGGTAACATTATCCAAAATTGACCAAAAACACCTTGTAACCATATGAACCTAGAATCCACTATAAATTGATGATGAATCATGAGTAAGATGGATCCCTTAGATAGCATGGGGCTTGGATAACTTGTAGGATACGATAGGTTTCTCCCTACATGATTTGAAACAACTGGAAGGCAACCTATGATTTATGGACTCCCGACTACTATGAAATATGGCCTTAACCATTAGAAGTTTTCCATTTGAGGTTGTTAGCACCATAAGTTTAATCCCAATAAGAGAATGGAATTTGTTTTGTAATCTATTGTGATAGAGAAAAAAATAATCGATTACAAGATACATGTAATTTCTAGTTATTGTAAGACATTTTTATGATCAAGTGAAGAATGAGTGCATGTAGGTCAATTTCTCATGGTGATAAAAAACATAAGCCCTTCACAAGCTCAATTAGATTCCCTAATTGAATTTTGGTAAGTAATTTGTTGTTGTAATTATGTCATAATAAGATGAAATAATGTGAGTTTTAATTGTTTACTACAATCATGGTATAAGTTTAAGGGAGGTTGTGAATTGCTTAGTCAAGGCTATAAGGATATAAATAATGAAAATGAAACTGACAAATAGAGTCCATCTCAACAATAAACATTTTTTAAGCCACTTCAGAAAAGAAAAATTTCTAATTGTGGAACATGAATTGAGGTCATGGATAGTTGTAAAGTAATCTATATTAAAGAGATTAACCACAAACTTAAAACTCAAAAGGTGAAATTCTTCTTTGAAGTCTCTTGTATTTGAATGACAAAATGCTGCAACAAAAATCCAATCATATAGGTTGGGTTGAATGCAGTAGCTTTGGCATGGAAGGTAAATATGGAGGAAAATTAATAGTTTCTATTCAAAACAGAGTATGCAAGGTTGTGTTTCTTGCTGATTGAAAAATCCAGGGGACATAGGCACTACATTTTACAAAGGAATAAAACAGTCTGTGTATTGGCCAATGTTCATTGTTTCCACTTTAGCAGATAATATTTTGGGTGTTTTATGGAACTAATAAACATAAAAAATGATGGACATTGAAGTGGGCCTCTAGTCCCATGTGTCATGGTCACTTGTGACCATGTGTGTAGTGTAGTCAAGAACATAGAAATATATGTAGTGCCTAGTCACTAATGCAATGAGGTGGTCAAGGTACAACTAATTTCTAGTTATAGTAAGACATTTTTATGATCAAGTGAAGAATGACTGCATGTAGGTCAGTTCCTCATGGTGATAGAAAACAAAAGCCCTTCATAAGCTCAGTCACATTCCCTAATTGAATTTTGGTAAGTATGTAGTGTAGTCAAGAACATATAATGATATGTAGTGCCTAGTTACTAATGAAATGAGGTGGTCAAGATACAAGTAATTTCTAGTTATTGTAAGACATTTTTATGATCATGTGAAGAATGAGGGCATGTAAGTCAGTTTCTGATGGTGATAGAAAACAAAATTCCTTCACAAGCTTAGTTACATTGCCTAAATAAATTTTGGTAAGTAATTTGTTGTTGTAATTTTGTCATAATAAGATGAAATAATGTGAGTTTTAAGTTTTTACTACAACCATAGTTTAAGTTTAAGGGAGGTTGTGAATTGATTAGTCAAGGGCATAATGATATCAATAATGAAAATGAAACTTACAATTAGAGTCCATGTCAACAATAGACCTTTTTTAAGCCACTTCAAAAAATGATTTTGCTGATTGTAGAACATGAATTGAGGGCATGGATAGTTTTAAAGTACTCTATATTAAAGAATTAACCACCAACTTAAAACTCAAAAGGCGCAATCCTTATTTGAAGTCGCTTGTATTTGAATGACAAGATGGTGCAACAAAACCCTAGTCATATACGTTGAAGTTGGACTCTAGTCCCATGTGTCATGGTCGCTTATGACCATGTGTGTAGTGTAGTCAAGAACATATAAAGATATGTAGTACCTAGTTACTAATGCAATGAGGTGGTCAAGATATAAGTCATTTCTAGTTATTGTAAGACATTTTTATGATCAAGTGAAGAATGAGAGCATGTAGGTCAGTTTCTCATGGTGATAGAAAACAAAAGCCCTTTACAAGCTCAGTTACATTCTTAATTGAATGACTCCTATAAAGTAATGGCCTTAACCATTAGAAGGTTTCCATTTCAGTTTGTTAACACCATAAATTAATAGTCTTTATTCGAAACAGGGTATGCAAGGCTTTTTTTCTTGTTGATTGGAAAAGCTAGGGGACATAGGCTCTACATTTTACAAAGCAATAACGCAGCTTGAGTATTGGCCAATGTTCATTGTTTCCACTTTAGCAGATAATATTTTGGGTGTTATATGGATGCAACAAACATAAAAAATGATGGACATTGAAGTGGACCTCAAGTTCCATGTGTAACTCCAGTCATATAGGTTAGGTTGAATGCAGTAGCTTTGGCTTGGTAGAGAAATCTTGAGGTAAATCAACAGTTTTTATTCAAAATAGAGTATGCAAGGTTTTGCTTCTTGTTGATTGAAAAAGCCAGGGGACATAGGCTCTATCACTTACAAACCAATAACACAACCTGTTTATTGGCCAATGTTCATTGTTTCTACTTTAGCAGATAATATTTTGGGTGTTATATGGATGCGACAAACATAAAATATGATGGACATTGAAGTGGGCCTCTAGTCCCATGTTTCATGGTCACTTGTGACCATGTGTATAGTGTAGTCAAGAACATACAAAGATATGTAGTGCCTAGTTACTAATGCAATGAGGTGGTACCATTATCCAGAATTGACCAAAAACACCTTGTAAGCATATGAACCTAGAATTCACTATAAATTGATGATGAATCATGAGTAAGATAGATCCCTTAGATAGCATGGGGCTTGGATAACTTGTGGGATAGGATAGGTTTCTCCCTACATTCCTCCCTTGCTCTGTTGTGGGTTTCCTTCTCTAACTGCTACTTTCCTTCTATGAGTTGTGCTCGTAGCTTCTTCATCCTAAGGTCCTACTTATACCTACCACTGATGAATGAATCTAGTTGAATATGACACTCATGATTGATTTGACTAACCCAAAAAGTGGATGAATTCATTTTGTTGATGGGAGACCTATGCAATGGTAGCTTCATGCATTACAAATTATCAGAATCCCTACAAAAAATAGATTGTAGACTATAAGGATTAGTGATGAGATTGATATAGCTAGCAATCATCAACTATAAGCCTGTTGTTTTCCTTTGCCTTTATGAGTGTCTTGTTATGTGTTTCCTCTAGACATAGGGATCATGGTTGATGTTACAGGGAAAAGTGTCTATTTAGAACTGCTCTATCCCACTAAGGTGTGACAGCTGCCTTAGAAACAAACAGAGAAAAACTACTTTTGTATTTCCTTTATGAACTATAGATAGAGAGGAATAGAAAGAACCAACCTTTGTCTTGTGCTAATCCTTTGATCCAATCCCTCTCTTCTTTGATAGTCTCCAGCTACCTGCTCCCTTGCTTGCCCAGCTTCACAAAGTACCTGTAAGATCACAGAAGAAGAACACTATACAAAGACATGGATCTATATTCATAAACAACTTAGGATCAGATTTAAGTTAACCATACAAATGTAACAAGCATCAATGATACAAAAGCATGGAGGAAAACTCAAATAGTTTTTATTGATAAACAAGAAAAGATCCAGGAGGAGTTACAACCAGTGGTTCCTGACCCAGCATCAACCTCCCAGCAAAGAAGCCCCTCTTCACCTCAAACAAAGCATAGATCACCCAACAATCTGATCTTTGTCTCAAAAAACCAACAACAATTCCTTACAATATGAAAAATTCCAGCCTTTGGATCTCTGGGATGAGGGATCCATATATAGATATCTGTAAGGAGGATGAGTCAGCTTGTGATTTGATTAGTGTCTTCTCTCTATCAGTTCTTGCTTCCACTTGGAGACTGAAGGCCTCTTACTCATCCTTGGTCGAATTCAGTGAGGCAAGTGTCACAGGAGAAGATTCTGGAAGCTTCCATTCTCTCTCCACCTCGCGGAATGACACTGCCATTTTTCATTTCTCACCCATCGCACCCCACAGAAGGGAATTTTGAAATGCAACGCACCCTCACAGTGTATTTAAGTGCAATGCAACACACCTAGCCAGTGGAGCAGCTGAAATGATCCTGTTTTGACCTATTCTGAGCAGTTTCTGGTGGAGAACTTCTGGGAGAAGCTGTAATCTGTTGACCTTGTTCCTTTAGGGGTTAGAACAACACTTTTAGGGACTTAGGAGCCCTTTTTTTATGGACATTTCATGCTTGGAGTTGTAGGGCACAAAAATGTCTATAACAGTTTCCCCCTAAAGTATGAGGCCGTTAACCTTTTGGTGTCGGGTGAAATGCTTTATTATGAGGATCCGAAGTTCTTTCAATGCTGGGAGGAGACCTGTAATAAGATACAATACAATACATTATCTTCATATTGTTTTCATGATCTAGCTGAGGCGGGCATTCCCATGCTCAGCTTTATAAATTCATTTTCATGTACATGGGACAGACAATCGTCTGAGAGTAGACTGATGATTCTGGTAGAGCCATCATCCTTTTGAGTGGATGATTATCTGTGCAGCAATGATGTACATTTAATGTCTTTATTTCCCTGAATATATATCGTAGCCCGGATGGATGAAACTAGATCCAGGGTCTTCAATCTCGTCTGACCGTCACTCGAAGTACAAGTCGATCCATGTGAGGAATGTTTTGAAGTCGAACATGGAAAGACATCGCTTGATTACCGGTCAATAATGTAAACTGTTAACAAGCACGAGAGGAATCACCGATAATGATAATGACCCTCAAGGTACTGCAGTACAATTCACATGGTGTGAATAAAGGACTTGGTGTTGAACACCACGCAAAATCTTTCGGTCGAAGGCCATTGATGTAAACCTGTCGCTGGAAGTGGGAAACTTGCCATTGAGGCATGCAAGCTTCAAAGTACTGAATGGGTTGTTCCTAGATCAACTTCTTGGATAATGAGCTGATGTCGACAAGAAGTGATCCGTCACAGGAGGGCCTTAATGAATCCCACATTAATGACACGGAACGAAGCAAATGATTTTAATAGAGGTGAAAACGATCTGGTGATATAAGGTTCAGGGTGGCGGTCATGAAAGAATGGAGTATAATGTATGGTAGTGGGTGAGACACGGGTGACTTCTCTGGATGACTTCTCTTGAACATATCGGGGACACTGATGTGATGGATTGGTAGCATTAACCCCAAAAGTGGATGGTATGGCGTGACCATGGTGATGTGACCGGTGAATGAAACAACCCAAGCCGACTCAGACACGGAGTGGAAGTGTCATGTTCAAGAGCGACTTGCTACCAATAAAGTTTCTTTGAGTTTTCTTCCCAATTTTCCCCAGTCATTGCTGACCAGTACCTCTTTATTTTTGTCAAGCTTGAGGAGGATAACATATGCTTGTTCTATAATTTGCCCTTCGGGCAAACCCATCGCTATGTTTTAACGAGCCTAGCGATAGTGAAACTCGTTCTCGTCTAAAGACAAGTTTGTCGCTATTAATCTTTTTAACGAGTTTAACGACAAAGATAACTCGGTCCTTTTCAATTTTAGAGAGTCTGAAAAGGAACGTAAAGGAAACTCCAAAATTCATTTTTCGTCATCTAATCCCTTAAGTCTGAAAAAGTATAAAACAATACAGAAGGGATGAATTTTCGATACTTTTAACGAGCCGAACAAAACAAGCGCTCGATCTTTTTGTGTAATAATCCCTCAAGTCCAAAAAGATTAAAATCTAGAGGAGGGATAGCACTTTTTGTCCCTTTAACGAGCTGGAAGGCCAAGGACTCGACAATATTTTCATATTTTACGAGTCAGTTGAAAAGAGCTTAAAGGAGACTCGTCTTTTGAGGAACGAGTGATAACATGGGTAGCAGCTGATTCCAGGTAAGGTTTGGAATTTTCCAATCACGGCAGTGTCACAAGGATGGCTAGTGAGATCACTCTTCGCAGTTGTTCTTCAAAATGGGTAAACAATCAAATGGAGGTGAATGATCGGTCAATGAAAAAGTGGAGGTGACGGTGCAAACACGACCAAGGCTTTAATGCCTGAAGTACTACATTCACGATGGTTATTTACCGGGGAATAGTTCATTTTTAACGAGCTTAAACATGGGTGGAAACATTTGCTCATGTCTTATGTTTATTTTTTAACGAGGTTGAACTATGTGCTAAAAATGCTCGATTAAATGGTCCCTTTTTTTATTTTACCATAAATAGCTTAGTTCTTTCAGAGATTGTACTGTATTTTCAACTGCTTAATCAAACTAGTCAGAAATGAACAATATATCCTTGAAAACGAGTTAGAACACTAATATTTTACTTTGAACTACGTAAAAAGTAATGAAAAAGTGTTTTTACCTCTCATTTTACCATTTCATTTGAACTTTGGTTTGTTGGAGCTTTGGAGGTGCTTTTCCCCCTTGATTTTCATCAGCTAATTTCGAGAGATTCTGTGGACAATTCTCGGCACCGTCTAGACCAGGTAGGAGCTAAACCTGAGCTCTTTCATTTAATGGTTTCCATTTTGCATTCTGAGCTTGATTCCTAGTTTTTCTGAGCCCCTGGGGTTTGAAAAACTCGTTCTGCCTTCAGCGCACCCTTTGTGTATCGAAAGGTGCATTGAATGTTGGCCATTGTGAAGGCCATCTAACATGCAATGCACCCAGAGTACTATTGTAGGTGCGATGGGCGCAGAGAAGGAATTCTGTGCACAATTTTTGATGGAAATTTTGCCAGTTTCTTGCCAAAATCAGGATCTAACTCTTCTCTTGTTTGTTTTTCAGAGATCTTTGGAGCAAGATGACCATTACATGGTGAGAACGTGAGTATGAAGAAGAGGACATGCTTGCCCTTCATGATCCAGTTACAGTAAACACACTTCGGAATTGTGGCTTGCTGAAGCTTTTCCGCATTTCTAGCATGAGACAATAGATCAAGTTACTGCAATATTTACTCGATGCTTGGGATCCTACCAACCAGGTTTTCTAGATCAGGGGCAAATCTATCGCTTTGACTATAGTAGACATCTATTTCTTGACTGGTTTGTCGAGGCGGGGTGCCCCCATCTCTTTATCAGGTTCGGCCCGAAGAGGTGACTCGGTGAGAGATTATGTTCGCCGGTACTGCAGAGAAGGATCTCAGCCGAGTAAAGATGGCAAGATCATCATCCGTGATGTTACTGACAGGTCCCTCAGGACTATTCTGTTTACTTTTGGTAGGATGGCCGGTGGTGCGGCTCTTCATGTAGCCAACCGATCTTATATGCAGTATGCCTTGGAATGCCTCCAACCGAAGGTATTCAACTGGTGTGATGTAGTACTTCTCGTGATGAAAGAACAGTTGACCAAGGTAAAGAGCGGGAGGTTGAAGAACTTTGGGTATGGTTCTATTTTGACCGCCTTTGCCTTAGAGAAGATACCACTGATGCAGCCGCAATACATTGCACTCGATTTACCTTCTCCTACTGAACCACGTATGCAGAGATGGGTTGACCACATGTCTAGGCATGCTGGCCAGTCTCAGATTTCGTTTTCTGATACCTTCTTCGAGTGGTTCGATCGTCAGGAGATGGTCTATTCTGAGTATCCATACGCTGGCATGGACTTCCGGGGTGATCCAGATTTAGTACTGCCAGATGGTGAACAGTGGGGTGCCATTGGTAAAATCTCTGACCAAATTCTTGTTTATCGTTTTTGCTTATAATGTCCTTGTTCTTTACTCTCTCAAGACTTTAATCAAACTGATGTGTACATGCAGATGTTGGTCCTGTTCGCCCAGCAGTTCACCTCAGAGTACTAGCTGCTGCCCCAGCAGGAGAGGCCGTCGGAAGGGCTATCCTTTGTGACCTCGACGTGGTCGAGACTCTCGCAACATTACAGGAGCAGGTTGAGGGCCTCACTCTTGGTATTCCAGCTGTGAGGACTGACGAGCTACCCTTGAGGCTACAGCGGCATACTACTGGTGTGCCAAGACGATGGACTCATCTCTTGCGCATGATCGCACAGGCTGTGACTTGCTATCACGAGCATCATTAGACTAGGGTGCCCCCTAGCATTTTGAGTTTTTTGGTCATTTGACCGATTTTGTCTTGGTTACAGAACATTATGTGTAAACCATAAACAGTTATATATATTTTTGATTTTCGGAGTTTTATTTTGGTTAAGTTACATGATCCAAATACAAACATTGATGGAATGTTTATTTTTATAAATGTTGCAAATGTCTATCTAACACATAATTTGCTAATGAGTCAGTTAATGTGTTTAAGTTTCTGGAAATATGTTGATATTGAATAGAATCAAATTGTCTTTCCAAAATCTTAACCCTTAGGAACATGCGATAAATAGCTGGATTTCAGACAGAATAGATACCAGTGAGTTGTAGTATTACGAGTTGTGAGTCTAGCTTGACAATTAGTCGGCGTATACCATGTGTGATGGCATAAGAGAGAAGTTCTATCAATGCGCTATATTCAGCGATGTTATTTGTTGATCGACCAATACATACCCCTCTGAAACTTACTAACTCACCGCTTGGATCAAAAATAGCCCAGGCTACGGAAGATATGTTCTGTGAACTACGACTTGCTCCGTCGGCATATCCAACACATGACTCCAATAGGTTTGACATCTGCAACAAATGTAGAAAGTGGATTACTTGACCAAAATAAATACTTTAGCGAAAACAAAAACATAACAAAAGCATATAGGTTACCATTACGCATAGTAACGCTTAAGGTACAACCCATTACGAGGTTGCGCCAGTGGAATTCCGTCATAATCCATTAACTCATAGGCTCCTTTTGCTAACACTCGTTTAACAATATAGGGGCCCATCCATAAAGACTTAAATTTGCCTGCTCCCAATTTATTGGATTCTTGGTCGTAAAGTAAGACCAAGTCACCTTCTGAGAAGACACGGGGTTTGACATTTTTGTTGAACTGCGCCTTGACTCATTTCTTATGGGCTTCGTTAGCCAAAGCGGCGTCACGACAGATTTCATCCAATTGGATTAATTCCAAGAAACGAGCCTCTTATTCTAAAGTTCTGGGGAGGATATCAATTGCGAGTTTGAGAGACAAAATTTCATACTGGATTGGTAAGACTACTTCCAGGCCATATACCAGTTGGAAAGGTGTGAACCCGGTTGCATTCCTTACCGATGTTCGGTAAGCCCATAAAGCTGAGTACAGGATTAGGTGCCATCTTCTTTTGTGAACTCCAATCATCCTTTGCAACATGCGTTTCAGGACTTTGTTGATTGCTTCAACTTGTCCGTTGGCTTGCGGATAATATGGAGTAGAGCTGTCGTGAGACAACCCTACTTTGGCAGCTAATTCGACCATCATGTGATTGCAAAAATGTGATCCATGATCTGTGACTATAGCCTGTGGCTACATGATTGAAAAAGAAGAGGGCAGCTGTTTCACTAGTATTATCTAATGTAGGCATCGCCTCGGCCCATTTGGTAAAATAGTCAACTGCGACTATGATATACCCATGCCCCCCGGTCGAGGTGGGGTTACATGTCATGAAATCGATGCCCCATTTGGCGAATGGCCCAACAGCAACTATTGGCTGTAAAGGTGCGGGTGGTCTTCTGGTTTTGCTATCGAAAATTTGACAAGCATGGCAACTTCTGACTCATCCTCCTTACAGATATCTATATATGGATCCCTCATCCCAGAGATCCAGAGGCTGGAATTTTGCATATTGTAAGGAATTGCTGTTGGTTTTTTAAGACAAAGATCAAATTGTTGGGTGATCTATGCTTTGTTTGAGGTGAAGAGGGGCTTCTTTGCTGGGAGGTTGATGTTGGGTCAGGAACCACTGGTTGTAACTCCTCCTGGATCTTTTCTTGTTTATCAATAAAAACTATTTGAGTTTTCCTCCATGCTTTTGTATCATTGATGCTTGTTACATTTGTATGGTTAACTTAAATCTGATCCTAAGTTGTTTATGAATATAGATCCATGTCTTTGTATAGTGTTCTTCTTTTGTGATCTTACAGGTACTTTGTGAAGCTGGGCAAGTAAGGGAGCAGGTAGCTGGAGACTATCAAAGAAGAGAGGGATTGGATCAAAGGATTAGCGCAAGACAAAGGTTGGTTCTTTCTATTCCTCTCTATCTATAGTTCATAAAGGAAATACAAAAGTAGTTTTTCTCTGTTTGTTTCTAAGGAAGCTGTCACACCTTAGTGGGATATAGCAGTTCTAAATAGACACTTTTCCCTAAAACAAAATGGCGACTCCACTGGGGATAGAGTAGTTCTAAATAGACACTTTTCCCTGTAACAAAATGGCGACTCCACTGGGAAGTCGCCATTTTTTACACAGGGAAAAGTGTCTATTTAGAACTGCTCTATCCCACTAAGGTGTGACAGCTGCCTTAGAAACAAACAGAGAAAAACTACTTTTGTATTTCCTTTATGAACTATAGATAGAGAGGAATAGAAAGAACCAACCTTTATCTTGCGCTAATCCTTTGATCCAATCCCTCTCTTCTTTGATAGTCTCTAGCTACCTGCTCCCTCACTTGCCCAGCTTCACAAAGTACCTGTAAGATCACAGAAGAAGAACACTATACAAATACATGGATCTATATTCATAAACAACTTAGGATCAGATTTAAGTTAACCATACAAATGTAACAAGCATCAATGATACAAAAGCATGGAGGAAAACTCAAATAGTTTTTATTGATAAACAAGAAAAGATCCAGGAGGAGCTACAACCAGTGGTTCCTGACCCAGCATCAACCTCCCAGCAAAGAAGCCCCTCTTCACCTCAAACAAAGCATAGATCACCCAACAATCTGATATTTGTCTCAAAAAACCAACAGCAATTCCTTACAATATGCAAAATTCCAACCTCTGGATCTCTGGGATGAGGGATCCATATATAGATATCTGTAAGGAGGATGAGTCAGCTTGTGATTTGATTAGTGTCTTCTCTCTGTCAGTTCTTGCTTCCACTTGGAGACTGAAGGCCTCTTACTCATCCTTGGTCGAATTCAGTGAGGCAAGTGTCACAGGAGAAGACTCTGGAAGCTTCCATTGTCTCTCCACCTCGTGGAATGACATTGTCATTTGTCATTTCTCGCCCAACGCACCCCACAGAAGGGACTTTTGAAATGCAATGCACCCTCACAGTGTATTTAGGTGCAATGCAACGCACCTAGCCAGTGGAGCAGCTGAAATGATCCTGTTTTGACCTATTCTGAGCAGTTTCTGGTGGAGAACTTCTGGGAGAAGCTGTAATCTGTTGACCTTGTTCCTTTAGGGGTTAGAACAACACTTTTAGGGAATTAGGAGCCCTTGGTTTATGGACATTTCATGCTTGGAGTTGTAGGGCACAAAAATGTCTATAACAGTTGAGACCTTCCTTGGTTTTATGGAGATTTGATAAGACCTGGGATTTCAGAACCTTGAGAAGATTAGCTTTCATCGAGTTGGGGTTGAAATTTCTGTGTCTAGGAATTGCCTTTCTAATTGCAGATTGGCTACACAAGAGTCTCGCGTGGCCTATTTCTGAATCTGCTAGAAAATGGATAACCTAGTTGAAACCCCTACCTTAATCCAATAGTCTTCCCCTTGTTTTGATGCCGTTTCTACAGTATCAGAGGTTAACAAAGTTGATTAATTTTTTTTCTTGATGGGAGACATATGAAATGGTAGCTTAGATGCATTACAAATTATGGGAATCCCTACAAAAAATAGAATGTAGACTATAAGGATTAGCGATGAGATTGGCATAGCTAGAAATCGTGAAATATAAACCTGCTGTTTTCTTTTGTCTTTATGAGTGCCTTGTTATGTGCTTCCTATAGACTTAGGGATCATGTTTGAGCCCTTCCATGGTTTCATGGAGACTTGATAAGACCTAGAATTTCAACACCTTGATAATATTAGCTTTCATCGAGTTAGGGTTGCAATTTTTGTGTCTACGACTTGCCTTTCTCATTGAAGATTAACTACACAAGGGTCTCGCCTGGCTTGTTTCTGAATCCACTAGAAAATGGCCAACCTAGTTAAGACCCCCACCTTAAGCCAAGAGTCTCCCCCAGGTTTTAACGCCATTTCTATAGCATCAAAGGTTAACAAAGTGGATAATATAACTTATATGATGAGAAATGTTCTTTAAACACTTAGAAAATGTTCTTGGAAATATATAATTCGACATCGCCTTTCAAATAAATCTATCCAGTTCTCCTAAAGAATGATCATTCATGTTACGATGCTCCCAATGTGCATGAGGTTCTATCCTATAGATCCTAGTTACATCTACCATTGACCTTGAGCCTGGGAACAACTACCAATGCTGCAAGTGTCCAGAGTCCAAAGACTGAAGAGCTCCATAGTTGATACCTAGTTCATATATTTGACGCAATGTACAATATGGCGTCTAGGCTCATAATATTTGGGCCGTTTCCATTGGCCTTGAGACTGGGAATAACATTCCACTCCATGGAAAGTAACCGATGTGTCAGTGATCGAATACAAAGCAGACAATTAGTATGGTAGAATGGATATCAATAATGATTGTTGTAAAACAAAATGTGTGACTGTAGAGTTGAGGCTTCTGTGATCCATAACAAGTTTATGATAGATTTTTCAGCGAAAATCACATGAGAAACCATTTTTCGACGCGTTTCAAACCAACCAGTGTGGTTCATCGTCAGGACAAGTTGACGAACAGATCCAGCTTAGCCTGTTTAAATAGCTAGAGCAGAGACATCAACGGTTACCAGGGAGACAGGGATGACGGAGGAGTCTCTGCAACATTTAAGAAAAGCTAGATCAGTCTTCAACCTTGAAACCTGCAAGCGTGCCCTGTCAAATTGATGGACCTTCGTAGCAATGGCTTTTCCGTGCAGGGATTCAATTGTAGAGTTGAGGCTTCTGTGATCCATAACAAGTTTATGATAGATTTTTCAGCGAAAATCACATGAGAAACCATTTGTCGACGCGTTTCGAACCAACCAGTGTGGTTCATCGTCAGGACAAGTTGAAGAATAGATCCAGCTTAGCCTGTTTAAATAGCTAGAGCAGAGACATCAACGGTTACCAGGGAGACAGGGATGACGGAGGAGTCTCTGCAACGTTTAAGAAAAGGTAGATCAGTCTTCAACCTTTAAACCTGCAAGCATGCCCTCTCAAATTGATGGACCTTCGTAGCAATGGCTTTTCCGTGCAGGGATTCAATTGTGACTGTCAAAGTACTCTATATTAAAGACATTAACCACCAATTTAAAACTCAAAAGGTGCAATCCTTCTTTGAAGTCTGAAATCTAGAGGTAAATGAACTAACTTGATACACGGAATGTTAAAAATCCGCCAAAGGGTGCTATGTGAAGGCTCCAAACACTACAAATTTTTCAAATGCTACTATATGAAGGCTGTGTTGGCATTATGAGACAAGTGTTGTCCTTGATGGAAAATCACACTGATAACAAATCATAGTGCAGAAGGATAGCAGCAAGGAATTGATGATCAGTCTACAAGTATGAAGAAAAATATATACACGCTGGTTCACTATATACCAAGTCGCGTATACAAGTAGGTTCACTATATACCAAGTCGCGTATACGCAGGTTCGCTATATACCAAGTCGCGTGTACACGCTGGTTGGCTTCAGTAAAAGTGCGTGTATGTGGAAAACTTATCTTTGGTCCACGACGGTTATTCCTTGGAAGTTGTGCCTATGGTTTTGGACCTTGGTGTCTCGACGGACGTGTTGATCCCTAGTTTTGAAGATGATGGTATTGGATTTCTATGGTTTTGGCTCTTGGTATTGAACAAGGCCTAAGGCTATATAAGGAGAAGGAAATCATTAGGCAAGAGTAGCTGAAAGGTCTTGAATATCTGATGAAGTATTAGATCCAGTATGCAGGTTATTGGTTGATGATGTATTGCTTGATCTGAGCTAAGGAGAGATCTCATCGGTTGATGGAGAACAAGATCTAAGGAGAGATCGGGATCAAATGGTTTGAAATGAACTATCTTTATATAGTTGATTATGCATATTTCTAGATCCGCATGACTGACGCAATATTATGTTCTGGGTATAACTGATTTCTGGTACAGCTGCAAGTTATGAAAAACTATTTTTTAGATCTGTACGCAGGTTGTCTTCGGTAAAACCGCGTGTATACGTGGGTTTCCTTCATTGAAGTAGCGTATATCTTTTGGAGCTTGATTTTTGGGTTGCAGCTGGGTCTGACTGCTATTGCAGAGTTCTGTAGTCTACTCTGTGTTCTAGTGACTGGGTTTGACAGGGTTTCAGTGGTTCAGTGATTCAAATATTGTTGATGTGAGTATTGGTTGTTTTGTAATCTGCTATGAAGGTTGAATGAATTGTGGTCTTCAGATTGTAATATTGTGCTTCAGGAATATCCAGTCTGAAAATGTATGAAAAGTGGTACCTGAAGGAAAGAAGATTGTAGGCCTGCACCTACGTCCTAGTATCTTAGCTAGTACAAGAGCAAAGGGGGTTGAAGCTCCCTTCCAAGGAAGTTTGGAGAACGAGAGAAGGTTGAAGCCTTCTGCAGGTTGTAGCCTGCGTACTGGTATAAGGCTGCACTAGTACAAAAGATTGTAAACTGCAGTTCTTATTAAAGAAAGATAGAGACGACTTACAGCAGGTGGTTTTCACCCACATTGGGTTTCCACCTTATATCATGGTGTTCATGTGTGTGGCTTTTGTGTGATGATCTGTTCTGTTATACTGTTTACTCTTAATATGGTGAATAATGACCTGATGCACTTAACTGAAGATAAACTAACTGAATTATAAGTTTTCATAGTTATACGCTGTTTTCTTTAGACACAGTAGCGTGTACACGTTGGTTCACTTAACTAAAGTAGCGTGTATGTTTCTGAGCATTGAAAAAGTTTTATTGATCTGATAATACTGATTCACCCCCCCTCTCAGTATTATTTCCAACAATTGGTATCAGAGCAGGTCCTTCAGAGAAGCTTGATCGCTTGAAGGTAGATCGTTCATCATGAGCAACTACGAGAGAGAAGCATCAATCAGGCAACCGGTTTTTGATGGGACAAACTTCAATTATTGGAAGGTAAGAGTTACTGCCTATCTTCAATCTCTTGGTACAGAAGTCTGGGACATTGTAGAAACAGGCTACGCTTTTCCTTCAGCTACTCCTACAGATGCAGCTGAGAAAAAGAAGTATGAAACAAATCCGAAAGCAGTCAGTACCCTATTAGGATGTATATCCCAAATGGAATTCATGAAGGTAATGCACTACAAATCCGCAAAAGAGATATGGGACAAAATTGTCACGAGCTATGAAGGAGATGAACAGGTAAAGCGTGCTAAACTTCAAACTCTCAGAATTCAGTATGAGACTCTCAAGATGTATAATGATGAAAGTGTGGCTAACTATTTTCTTCGGGTAGATGAGATCGTTAATTGTATGAAAAATTTGGGTGAAGAAATAAAAGAGGCTATAGTGGTTGAAAAGGTTTTAAGATCATTGTCCCCCAAGTTTGAATCTAAAGTATCTGCAATAGAAGAAAAGGAAAATCTACGAATTCTTACTATGTCTCAGCTACATGGAATTCTAACTGCTTATGAAATGAGAAAGGGAGGTCCATCAGACAGAAGAGAAGCCGCTTTCAAGGCATCAGGCAAAGAAGATTATTATGAAGCAAGCCACGTCCCAGAAGAAGAGGAAGAAGAATCAAATTTTGTCAGAAATCTTCAAAGGGGTTCTGGAAGGTTCAGAGGTAAGTTACCTTTTAAATGCTTTGCTTGTGGAAGAGTAGGTCATTATGCTGCAAAATGTCCTTATAAGGATAAAGGAAAGGAACCTGCTAGATGGAACAAGAAACAGAGTGCAAATAAGAAAAGCTACTACACTCATGAAGATAGTGATGGTCTATCGAATAGTGATGAAGATGAACGAGGTAATGAATATAAGTTGTTAATGGCATTTGAAGATGATGATTATATGGATGCTATAGATGTGGATAATCTTTATGATGAAATTACTAGACTCAAGAGATGTATAGAAGAAAAGAATATGATCATTGATACTCTACAATTTCAAATTGATGAAAAGGAAAAACATCTTGAAAAACTAGAAGGTGAAATTGTTGGTCTTAGAAAAGAGATTGAGAAAACAAAAGCTATTAATCTTAAATTTGTTAAAGGATCTGAAACCTTGGATGAGATTATCAATGTGCAGCGATCTCCTCTGATCAAGACAGGTCTTGGATATAATGGAGAAACATCTCAAGCCTCTACCTCTAAAAGTTATCTTGATGCAGCAAGGAAAAGCGAGCGAAGGCCAAATAAAAGGAATCAGGTGAATCAGGGACAGTTTACCTCAAGAACAAATAAAGACCATCAAGAAATTTGGGGACAAACTACCTTAAGGACAAACAGAAGCTACAATCAGCCACAGGTAAAATCTTCCCAATTTGCTCCAAGAATAAATAGAAGCTACAATCGGTTGGATGATAGATCTGATTATCGCAGAATTTTCTTTAATGGCCAATGCTTTTCTTGCCATAACTTCGGTCACAAAGCAGCTCAATGTGTTTCATACAAGACAATCATGACTAGAGAAGCTCAAAAGCAAGGGAGAATGACTGAAACCATGAAAAGGACTTATAACAACTTTTCGGTTCTTGAAAATGAAGTTGAATGCTCTATTTGTAATAACTTTGGTCATGAAGACTCTGAATGCAGGAGCAGGTTCCGGAAGACAATTTAGAAGGACCAAAACTCAAATGTCAGAACATGGAGAATAAAGGAACCACAACTAGAAAGATGTGGGATAGCCTTTTATGCAGAAGGTCAAGAAAGTCTATGGTACATTGACAGCGGATGTTCGAAGCATATGACAGGGGACAAAGAAAAGCTTGAGTCATATACCGCATTAGAAAAGGGGAAGAAAGTTTCTTTTGGAAACGATATCTCTGCAGCCATAAAAGGAAAAGGTGTGGCTCCATTGAAAGAGAAGGTCAAAGCTGGAAATGTTTTGTATGTTGATGGATTGAAGCATAATCTTCTGAGTGTCAATCAGATGTGCGATCAAGGAACATAGGTAATATTTAGATCAAATGGATGTTGTGTTCGTGATCTTGATACAGGTAAAACAGTGATCAAAGGAAGAAGGACTCCAAATAATCTATACATATTTGAAGAAGGACCACAACAATGCTATTTGAGCAAGGATGATGAACACTGGCTATGGCATCGAAGGTTGGGGCATCTAAGATTTTCACAAATAAGGAAAGCATGCAAATATCAGGCAGTTCGTGGTCTTCCAGATATCAAAATTCCAGACAACACTATATGCAAGTCTTGTCAGTTAGGAAAGCAAACCAGAACTAACTTTCCAGAGAAGGAAGGATCAGCTAGCATGCCTCTTGAACTAGTACATACAGATACATGTGGTCCATTCAGAAAAAGAACACCTCGAGGAGAAGAATACTTGATATTATTCATTGACGATTTCTCCAGGTTTGTCTGGTTAGGACTTATGAAGCACAAAGATGAAGCATTCGAAAAATTCAAATCCTTCAAAGCCTTGGTTGAAAATGAATCAGGACACAAAATTAAGTGCCTCAGATCTGACAGAGGTGGGGAGTTTACCTCAAACGAATTTTTCGATTTCTGTGAAGAACATGGGATAAGAAGAGAATTCTCTACAGCTAGAACTCCTCAGCAAAATGGGGTGGTGGAAAGAATGAACAGAACAATACAACAAATGGCTCGTGCTATGCTTGATGAATCAGGTACTCCCGCAACTTTCTGGGGTGAAGCTGCACATGCTGCGGTTATTATTCTTAACAAAACAAATGTCCGAGTAAACAGCACTCAAACACCTCATGAGCTCTGGAGTGGTGAGACTCCTTCGGTGAAGCACTTCAAAATATTTGGGAGCAAATGTTATATTAAGAATACTGATGAGCAACTTGGCAAACTTGAACCAAGAGCAGATGAAGGAATTCTTCTTGGTTATTCTCCATATAGCAAAGCATACAAGTGCTACAATAAAAGACTTGGCAGAATTGTTGACAGCATTGATGTAGTGGTTGATGAGAAGGGATATATTCCTAGGCAAGTTCATCATGAAGACATTGAAGAAGATGAAGGCTACACTCAAAGGCAGAATGATGAAGAAGAAGAACCTCAAGAAGAACCAGAGGAGCAGGCAAGAATAGAAGAGAAGACTCCATCCAGATATGTTCAAAAGAATCATCTAGAATCTCAGATTGTGGGGCAGAAAGAAGCAGGAATACAAACAAGAAGAAGAATTGCAGAAGCTTCAATCTATTTGGCATTACTCTCTTCCACTGAACCACAAAATGTGAAAGAGGCATGCAAAGATGAATGTTGGGTCAAAGCAATGGATGAAGAACTTGAGCAGATCGAAAAGAACAACACTTGGGAATTGGTTCCTAGATCAAAAGATAAGAATGTCATAGGGACAAAATGGGTCTTCAAAAATAAATTGAATGAAAATGGAGAAGTAATTAGAAACAAGGCCAGACTTGTTTGTAAAGGGTATGCACAGCAAGAAGGAATAGATTTTGAAGAGACCTTTGCTCCTGTTGCAAGACTTGAGGCCATCCGAATGCTCCTTGCTCTCTCAAGCTTTCAAAACTTCAAGGTATTTCAAATGGACGTGAAATCAGCCTTTCTGAATGGAGACTTAGAAGAAGAAGTATATATTGAGCAGCCAGATGGTTTCATTCTTGGGAATGATCCAAACCTTGTATGCAGATTGAAAAAGGCTCTCTATGGTCTCAAACAAGCTCCAAGGGCTTGGTACTATCGATTGGACAAATATCTTCACCAACAAGGCTTTTCAAAAGGATCAGCAGATAGCAATCTCTATATAAAAGTTGAAAATAACAAATTGCTAATACTTGTTGTTTATGTAGATGATATTATCTTTGGCAGCAATGAAGAGACTATGAGTCAAAACTTTGCCTTGGTTATGCAGAAAGAATTCGAAATGTCACTACTTGGAGAATTGACATACTTTCTTGGATTGCAAATCCAACAAAATGAAGGAGGCATCTTCTTGTCTCAAACCAAGTACCTCAAGCAGATCTTGAAGAAGTATGGCATGGAAGATTCAAAGCCAGTATGTACACCCATGGTTACAGGATGCAGCCTCAGTGCAAATGATGAATCAGCAACAGTTCATCAACCAACTTATATATCCATGATTGGGAGTTTGCTTTATTTGACAGGTACCCGACCAGACATCATGCATGCAGTCGGAATAGTTGGGAGATTTCAGGCAAATCAAAAGGAGACTCATCTTCAGGCAGTGAAGAGAATTTTCAAATATATTCAAGGGACACAAAATTATGGATTATGGTATCCTAGAGATACAGATCTCACACTTCATGCTTATACAGATGCAGATTGGGCCGGAAGCGTGGATGACAGGAAGAGCACAAGTGGTGGTGCATTCTTTATGGGCTCCATATTAGTATCTTGGTTCGGCAAGAAACAGAGTTCGATTGCCTTATCTACAGCTGAAGCAGAATATGTGGCTGCGGCATCTTGTTGCACACAACTTCTTTGGATGATGCAGACCTTGCAGGATTTTCAAATCACTTACACTTCACCAGTCTCTATCTTATGTGATAATACAAGTGCAATCAACATTTCAAAGAATCCAGTCATGCACTCAAAGACCAAGCACATACCAATCAAGTACCATTTTCTTCGGGAACAAGTGCTTGAGCAGAAGGTCAAGTTGGAGTATGTTCCTTCTAAGGAACAAGTTGCTGATATTATCACGAAACCACTGCCCAGGGAAACTTTTGAATATCTCAGACAAAAGCTGCGAGTAGTTGATGCTTCATCCTGCTGTTGAAGCTTGTCTGTTCTACAGAAAATTTGGTATACGCAAGTTACGTAAAGGATATCCGCGTATATACGCCGATTTATGCTGGGAAAGTCGCGTGTATGGTGTACGCGTGTTGCAAAAATCATATCCGCGTGCATACATTGTTTTCTGCAGGAAAAGTCGCGTATATGGAATTCTGAACAGCAAGGGCAGACTCCGGTCGGAGAAGGTCTGAGATGGGTATGCCAGAATTCTTCAGGCACAGGTTCAGGGGGAGCTTGAGGCACAGGTTCAGGGGGAGCAGCAGGCACAGGTTCAGGGGAGCAGATTAAAGTCTCATAAAGCATTGTTGGCATTTAGATGCTTTTGGTTCTAGTACACAACTGTTGTTGGTTTCAGGAGAAGGAGCTCAGAAGGAAATCTTGGTTGCTGATCTAAAAGATGTGTATCAGATGCTGCTTGTGACTTTCATAAGTCTTGGTCTAGATTTGTTGTCTCTATGTCATGTATCTCTTCTGTGATATCTCTTTTATGGTGTCAAGGTCATGTAACGGCCTATGTTGGTTTCCCCACTATGCCTGGGATGAATGATGTAATATAATTGGTTGTTTCTGATGTATCCCCTCTTGGTTGGGAGTATGGATGTATGTATTGAGTCTTTTGGTAATAGGAAGGTCCCTTATGGTGTATAAGTCTTGGTTCCTTTGAAGAACATCTTTTGCAGATCTTGCCTACAGTCAGAGGAAGCATGTTTCAGCACAGCCAAGCAAAGATATCAGCATGTACTCAGGGGGAGCACAGCCCTTTGCCCTTGATGACAAAGGGGGAGAGTGATTTGATTTGGTATTGTTGCCATCAAGTCCAAAGGGGGAGATTGTTGGCATTATGAGACAAGTGTTGTCCTTGATGGCAAATCACACTGATAACAAATCATAGTGCAGAAGGATAGCAGCAAGGAATTGATGATCAGTCTACAAGTATGAAGAAAAATATATACACGTTGGTTCACTATATACCAAGTCGCGTATACAAGTAGGTTCACTATATACCAAGTCGCGTATACGCAGGTTCGCTATATACCAAGTTGCGTGTACACGCTGGTTGGCTTCAGTAAAAGCGTGTGTATGTGGAAAACTTATCTTTGGTCCACGACGGTTATTCCTTGGAAGTTGTGCCTATGGTTTTGGACCTTGGTGTCTCGACGGACGTGTTGATCCCTAGTTTTGAAGATGATGGTATTGGATTTCTATGGTTTTGGCTCTTGGTATTGAACAAGGCCTAAGGCTATATAAGGAGAAGGAAATAATTAGGCAAGAGTAGCTGAAAGGTCTTGAATATCTGATGAAGTATTAGATCCAGTATGCAGGTTATTGGTTGATGATGTATTGCTTGATCTGAGCTAAGGAGAGATCTCATCGGTTGATGGAGAACAAGATCTAAGGAGAGATCGGGATCAAATGGTTTGAAATGAACTATCTTTATATAGTTGATTATGCGTATTTCTAGATCCGCATGACTGACGCAATATTATGTTCTGGGTATAACTGATGTCTGGTACAGCTGCAAGTTATGAAAAACTATTTTTTAGATCTGTACGCAGGTTGTCTTCGGTAAAACCGCGTGTATACGCGGGTTGCCTTCATTGAAGTAGCGTATATCTTTTGGAGCTTGATTTTTGGGTTGCAGCTGGGTCTGACTGCTATTGCAGAGTTCTGTAGTCTGCTCTGTGTTCTGGTGACTAGGTTTGACAGGGTTTCAGTGGTTCAGTGATTCAAAGATTGTTGATGTGAGTATTGGTTGTTTTGTAATCTGCTATGAAGGTTGAATGAATTGTGGTCTTCAGATTGTAATATTGTGCTTCAGGAATATCCAGTCTGAAAATGTATGAAAAGTGGTACCTGAAGGAAAGAAGATGGTAGGCCTGCACCTACGTACTAGTATCTTAGCTAGTACAAGAGCAAAGGGGGTTGAAGCTCCCTTCCAAGGAAGTTTGGAGAACGAGAGAAGGTTGAAGCCTTCTGCAGGTTGTAGCCTGCGTACTGGTATAAGGCTGCACTAGTACAAAAGATTGTAAACTGAAGTTCTTATTAAAGAAAGATAGAGACGACTTGCAGCAGGTGGTTTTCACCCACATTGGGTTTCCACCTTATATCATGGTGTTCATGTGTGTGGCTTTTGTGTGATGATCTGTTCTGTTATACTGTTTACTCTTAATATGGTGAATAATGACCTGATGCACTTAACTGAAGATAAACTAACTGAATTATAAGTTTTCTAGTTATACGTTGTTTTCTTTAGACACAGTAGCGTGTACACGCTGGTTCACTTAACTGAAGTAGCGTATATGTTTCTGAGCATTGAAAAAGTTTTATTGATCTGATAATACTGATTCACCCCCCCCTCTCAGTATTATTTCCAACAGACTGCAAGAGGGCTCCAAATACTGTAAATACTGATATGAGATGAGAAATGAGAATAGTAACCCTAGAATGTATACCATAACCTAATAACTACAACCATAATCGATTCTAGATTCTGATGTAGAGATGAGCAAAACTACCAACTGATTAATCTCCTTTTGGCCCTCCTCCTCCCACAGAAAAAGTGGCCCTACATGACCCTCTTCACCGTCCTGCAGCAAAATAGAAACCATTCGCCCCCACCCTCCGTGGCCCTCCTCATCCTCCTATAGCAAAGGCATTCACCATCCATAGCACACCCCCGCCCTCTGCGGCCCTCCTCATGCTCCTGCAGCAAAGGCATTTGCCCTCCTCTACATGCCCCTCGCCCTGCTCTCCAGCAAACACGGCTATCCGCGTGTGCATGAAGCACCGGCTGGGTAGACAGATGACAGATGGGGTGGAAAATTAATTAATTTTTTAACTAACTAATTCCCTTAACAATTTTTAATGTTTTAATGTTTTTTGAATGTTTTCTAATTAAATTGGATGACAAATCATTATTGAATCGCCTAATAATGTATCTGATGGTTAAGATTAGGACAGAAAGGCATTTGGGGGAGTTCATTTCAGAGGGGAATGCCTTACGACACAATTATTAGCTTGATTACATATATATGCTATACGATACAATTAAGCGGTTCTTGTAGTTAATCCAATCCACCCCAATGTACAACGATGAATGAAGTCTTCAAAATTGTATTTTCCTAATTATATGCACGTATATTAAAATAGAAAAAATGACATATCGAGTGTTTTGAACTGAAGTACATACTATAATATAAATTCCATAAATGGAGTGTTTTAACAATGGATTTATTCATCATCATTCCATAAATGTTGTAAATGGGGCGTTTTAACCGTGGACGTATTCATCATCATTCCATAAAATTTGAGGGTAAAAAATTAAATTGAATTTATTAATTTTTTATATAATAAATATTTTTAATATTTTATAATTTCGAATTTGCTTATATATCTATGTATATATTTCAAATAATTAAAAATTTGATTTCATTAAGAATTTTAATATTATGTGTCTTTAAAAGAATGGAAAAGATATGTAGATGACATATTGGTGAAATACACTGAAAGAGAAACATGAAGAATTTCTATTAAGGGTCAACAGCCTTTCAGTACACATTAAATTCACCATTGTTAGGGAAAGAGAAACTTGAAGTTTTTTTTTTTTTTATCTTAGATCAATAACCTTTTAGAACACATTAAATTCACCATTGAGATTGAGAAAGAAAACCAATTACCCTTCCTTGATATCACACTAACTCCCATCACCATCTTAAATATACATACATCTAATAAAAACCCTATAAAAAATAGAATTCCAAATAATGGAAAGCTAAGATAGAAAACTGACACTGGTAGATATCTTCACGCTAACTCCCATTACCATCCTAAATATACATACATGTAATAAAAACCCTCTGAAAAATAGAATACCAAATGTCTAACCCGAAAATTTAAATCATGAACTAGGTCTTTGAAAATAATGAATATTAGAAACATCATCAACAACGACATCCAACAAACCATAAACATAATCGAAAGAAAGAAACCTACCTTACATCTAGGGAACAACTGATAAAATAACTAAAATACTAACAAAACAAAAAAGTTACGAACTTAATGAAAACAATACCAATTCTCATTTTCATTTTTTTAAAGGTCACAAAAAATCATGATTTTCATCCTTGTTTCAAAATGTGTTGATACAACATCAACCTTGTTTTGGGAACATGTTTTTGACAGTTTAATTTTTCTTATGTATTATGTATGCACAATATTTTTAAAATTATAGTGATATCTATATCGAACTTGAAAAATATTGATATACCGTAATTCTTTTTCAGTACCATAAATTTTTCTATGTTAAATATAGATATTATTTTAAATAATTTTTAAATATATATATTTTATTCTAAATATCGAATTTGAAAAATATTAATATAATATCAGCTTTTTGGAATGACTTATTTTTAGTACTCTAAATTAAATATTTATTTAATTTTTTTTTCTTAAAAGGATAATTTTGAAAACTTTGAATTTTTTTATATCCTACACGAATACAATACACGTAACATGCTTCCAACCTCATTAATTTTATATATATATATATATATATATATATACTATCTCAACCTTGTTATTTATTGGACTTCACCTTGCTGGTAATCATCTTATTATTCTAATACCTATATGGTCATATCGACCTCCATACCAAGTAAAATAAATATTAATTCCATATGTCACCAAGTAAATATTAATTTAATCGCAAGGACATCGCCAACACATGAAGCACCACGGAAGAAGACACCCTGAATAATATTACACATAATATTACCATGGTATATGGAGTCCCACTTGCTATCGTCGGATAGATTGTTATCTAAGAAATGGGTTCTGACATATCGCATCACAAAGCCGTCTTGATTAGTATTGTTAAATTTGGGCACCACCCATCATTTTTGAGGGGTGTACCATTACTATGATGTTAGAATCCCTTACTTGTGTTGTTTTCTGAGTTAATAGATTTATGATTCAATAAATTTCTTTGTCACCACAAGTCTTTAAATCGAGGGCTCGTCGAACCCTCCAGTCCTTGAGCTGGCACATGGCCATCCCTTCCATCACATCACATCCTTTAGATGCCCAGGTGTTAGTCATCAAATGGCTCGTCGAACCCTCCAGTCCTTGATGTGGCACCTGGCCATCCCTTCCATCACATCACATTCCTTTAGCTGCCCGGGTATTAGTCATCGAGTGCATCAAGGACTAGGGTTTGAGATCGACCACTGAGAAGGCGTAGGTCAGTTATTGTTACCCAGCCCTACCTCACTGCCAGCAACCCGTCTGTCATTCTGCTTCCACTCATCGGCGGGCTCTGCAACCTGCATGCTACAACGACTCAGATGGTTGGCTCCAGGTTTGCCTACTATGTGAATATTGTATGCAAAGTGATGGTTATGCTTCAAGCCCATCGAGTTATTTGTTTTTCATTTAACGTAAATTGTTCATCCCACACTAATTTTTCTAATTCATTCTTTTGTGATTGCATTGGTTTCTAGAGTTATAGCTGGGATTCATAGCACTTTAGATATGGTTGCCTACATCAAAGCTCGACAGCTTTGGCCCACAGGTAGTCATAATTCATTTTGGTTTCTAGAGTTATAGCTGGGATTCATAGCACTTTAGATATGGTTGCCTACATCAAAGCTCGACAGCTTTGGCCCACAGGTAGTCATAATTCATTTTTCTTTGGCTTTATTAGAAAGATTAGCCAACCCTATATCCTATAACTAAAGTTACGGGGTTACTTATTCCTCTTACAAGTATACGTAGAAGATTTTGGCGGCCTTTCGAGTCCCTCCAACAGTAAAACCCGGATTATGATGCCCTCCACGCAATTTCTTAGTATTATCTCTCTATTAAAACTAATTGTTCCTTCTGGACATCGCTGGTTTGCAGGTATTAAGCGGGACCTTTCGCTCATGAAAGGGTTTCCTTGCTCGAATCTGGCAGTGATTACAACCGCTTCTCTCAAGTTGTTATCAGGTTCTTATTGCTGTATTAACAGGTTCTTAATAACCTTATTGAAGCACCGAGTTTTACGACCTAGGGTTTATAATTAAATTAAGAGATGATCATGTTTCTCTTTGCGGTTTTCCCGAAATGTTTGGCCATATAAGGCCCATCCTTTATATTTACAGTCAGCATTTAGCAGCCGCCTGTATGAGGTTAACAATGTATTTCTTTTTTTCTTAGAAGCCTTATTTCAGGATTTCGCCTTCTTGGCATAATTTCAATGGATATACATATATATTTTTTCAACTGGAAAATTTGAGGGTTTTTCCCAGGCTGTTTATGATACGATAGCTTTCTTTTTTGTTACTACCTGTGATTGGAATACTTTGCGATACAAAGATAAGGATTATTTTTCTTACCTCTCCGTACATTGTTCTCGTTAAAAGAATGAATTTATATTTGTTTTTTTGTTAGTTTAGCAATAACTGTTATTAGGATGTGTTTCCTTATTTATAGGGAGCTTATGCAAAGATGTTGCTCCGTGTACAGTTTGTTGTTCCATTCTAGGAATTTTGGAAAGGCTTCCTCAACCCTAACTTGTATGGTTCCTTTATATTTATTATATGTTTGAGAATTTTTATTTGCTTACTGTGTTAAATTCCAAAAGGTTTTTACCCCGTAAATTACTTATTTACGGTTGGTACTCTGCCCACTAAAATTTGGCTAGGTTACATAATACATTTACATTTATTTTTTCCGGAAGATTGTCATGGACTTTATTTGTACTAGCATATCTAGTCCATAGTCCACAGGGTTTGAGGGAGTAAATTTCGCTATGTTACATACTACACTTATTCCTTCCGTAAGCCTTTCCTGGTCTTTATTTATACTAGCATATCTAGTCCACAGGGTTTGAGGGGACTTTATTTACAGTAGCATATCTAGTCCACAGGGTTTGAGGGGACTTTATATACACTAGCATATCTAGTCCACAGGGTTTGAGGGGAGTGCGGGCGTCTCCCAGGGTCGACGCACCTTTCAAAAATTACAACTTTCGGGGTGCATGACTTCTTTCGAACCAAGGTGCTTCATTGAGTTTTTTTGGCTTAGATAGCTAACGTAAACCCAGCTACTGCACATATTTCTCATGTGTCTTTCACTTCATCCCTACGTTAAAAAATATTTTAACAGCCAGAATAATTTCTTTTTACATCGTTGAAACATAATCTCTTTTTAACTATACCATGGTACTTTCGTACCAAAATTTATAGAGCACATTTTTCTTGAAAGCATTTACAGATTGTTCACAGAATTAAATCGTACAGCAGAACAAAAAAAATTTAAAAACATTTTCCACTTATCTGCTAAATTATTTAGGTTGCTTAAACTTTTACTGGACAAAAAGATGCTCCACTCAACAAATGACTCTGGTATCTCTACCAACACTCACCCAAGACAATTTCACACTCAGACTATCTTAGGAAAACAAAGACACTCTACATCCATTCTTTATTTTCTGCCCACCTACCCACCCACCCACCCACCTCAATACTCTTATAAATTGTAATTATTTCGGATATTTTCGGTGAGTAGATAATTGGAAAAAGTTAAATACTTCTCACCCAGTTCATTATAATTATCAAATTTTCTTGTCATCCATAAAAGAGTCACAATTTTTTTGATTTGTGTGTGAATTTATGCTTTTGCCTTTCCTGTCTTTCCAACAAAATGGTATCAAAAGGATGTGAATTTATGTTTTGCTTTTCCTGTCTGGGCAACAAAATGGTATCAAAAGGAGATTACAAAATCACAGAGAGAATGTATTAACAACCGTCTGTGAAAAACAAGAGTATGTTATAAGGCCGGAAGAGGCGCGTTACAGGTAGCAACCTTGCCGTGTTTTGCATACACCTGGATCAAGCTTACGTTGGCAGCGTTAGAGGATTACCACGGTCCTTCTATTTCGCGGATAGCATTAGCACGCACCGCATCATCTGACAAGGCCCTGTTAATAGAACTAAGAGGATTTTTTCGATAAATTCGAAGTGAAGCTGTCTGACGGTCAACCGAGAGTCATACCCAAAGGACCAAGGCTGAAGCCCAACGGACGAAAGCCAAGTTTGAAATTTTTTTAATGTCGGAAGCTCTTAATTCAAAAAGTTTATTCGAAAAGGGCTTAACCTTAATCTAAAAGTGTGGATCACAGTTTTTAAAGGTGTTGCAAAATAATTTATTGCAAAGGTTTTATTTTAAATGGTAGCGGAAATTTTGAACTGTTTTATTAAAATGTGTCGACGCATGACATGCTATAAAGATTAAAAGTGTCCTGGATACAGTTATTCCAAGGGTTTGGAATTATTAAAGTTTTGTTTGGTAAATTAAAAAAAAATGGGAGGTGTTTTAAAAGGAGGGTTTTGTTAAATGTGGGAAGATAAAAAGAAATTAAGTTTTTTTTTAAATAAAAAAAATATAAAGGTATCATAGGCTTTGCTTTTGTTTGAGCGGAGATTGTTTTTGTGGTTTTGGGAATTTTTATTGGAAAAAGAATTTAAGGTTTTGTAAAGTTTGTCTGTCTATAAAATTATTTGGTTTTTGTCAAGCATGACAGTTTTTTGGTGAAGATTGTGCCTTACAAGGTCGCATATTGAAAATCATATTTTATTTTTTTTTCGGGGTCGATATGGAAGATAACTTCATGCAATCAAGAAAGAAACTATAAAACAGAAGAAAGATCTCAACCATAGGTCACAAAAAGCAACTAAAGAATATTAAGAAAATAAACTGAAAAGAAGAGGCAACAATCATTGCTATGGTTAGAGAGGTTCAGGCCGCAGCCGAGGAACTGAGAATTCTAGCAGAAGACAAAGAATAAATTGAGAGTGATTAGTGTAGCTTTTGGTCGGCTATCGCCTCCTATGTTTACAGGTAAATATTTGATCATTGGGTTATCAAGATGTTAAGTTTTCTTCGAGCTAAAGAGTTAATTGAGTACGAGTCTAATAGCCCATATGATGAAGTATGCAATGATTTAGCATTGAATTTTATAAAACAAACATTGGATGAGAAGTGTTTGTGCAAGGTAGCAAAAGCTACAACTTCCGAGGAAGCATGGAAGATCTTCGAAGAAAAGTTTGACACAAAGAAGAGTGACATGGAACAATAGGTTATGTCACAATCAAAGAAGTCAGTCGTAGATATGAAAGTAGATGAACAAAACTCTGAGAGGAAAACAAAGCTTGGAGAATCCCACTCAAAAGTGGATGATGGTTGTCAAGACCATAAAATTGAAACCCATTATACAAGCATTCATATGGATGAAGAATATGCAACAAAGATTGCAGAAAGAGAAGCAGAATCCTCTATGTGTGAAGTAGACCAAGAGCATATAAATGCTCAAGGACTCCATTGTAATGTGGATGATACAGATGATGATGAATCCCACTGTGATGAGACACATGTGGATGTTGACTACAAATTTAGATGTGAATTGGTGAATCCAACCGCAGCTAATGGATTTGGCAAAGTTGGAATTGTCAAGAAAATTGACAATAAGCACATGCATGCTCGTATATCCCACTTTAGTGTGGATGAACATTATGTTGATGATATGTGTGATTTATTTTTTGAAACAGAGATTTATTGTGGCAATATGGTAAGTGTAATGTTTGATGAAGCATTGAACGTTGACATTGTCTCTGTAGAAACAATATATGAAGTAGTTGGAACTGCTCATGAGGTAGTACATGATCTAGCAACAACTGATGACCAACTAGAGGATAAAGTGACTGAAGAGTTTTTTTATGAGAATATCCTCTAACCATATAATAGTGGAAGATAGTTTCAGTGAATTTGAAAAGAAGGAAGAGATAGAACAAGTAGAGAAGGAAGCTCTCACTAAAGAGCATAATAAAGATGTTTTTAACATTGTTTTTGAATATGCAGGTGTTTATAATAGCATGAGCGAAAAAGTTGAAAATATTGTTGTTAATGAATTTGATGCAGATTTGAAGCTCATTGAAGAATGGATTTAGAAACCAATAGAACAAATTGATGCGAGTCTTAAAGCAATAGTTGGAATAAAGGAATTGAATGAAATGGTGAATGATGATCTCCAGTGTGTAGATCACAGGAAAATAACAACAGTACTTGATGATGAAAGTGAAAAGAATGATATGGAGATTTTTGAAGACACGGATGAATGCATTGAAACCATTTTTCAGCAATGGAGTCAAGAAAAGATAATATTCTACTATCGAGAAATATGGCAGAAAGAAAGTCCATAATATGAAGCATAAGAGGTAGTGCAAAGAAGACAGGTTGAAGATGCAATGTTGTGGCAGCAGTCCATGGTTGAATGAATATTTGAAGAGGAAGATGTAGTAGACAAGATCAGATTGTGTTTCAACACAAATTCAAGAAAACTCAAAGAAAAATGGTAGTTGCAACAAGTAAAGAAATATGAAGCCTACAACAAGAACCCAAATAGAGAATGAAGCAATTTTGAGGATATAAAATTTGGAAGAAGAGAAAAATAAAATACAAAATTGTCAAAGTCTTGAGTCATTGTAAGCCTAGCTAAGACAAAGACCAACAAGAATGTTTTAGTGATAATTGAGTTAATTTCTATTACAAGCCTAGACGACATAGTCGAGTCATGTTGATTCATGTCGAGTTATATGGTCGTAATTAAGGGGGAGTGTTAGAAATGGTAATTACTCCCGCGTGAGGAGTTGGCTAAAATTATAGAGTCAATGAACTGAGTGTTGAGGGTTGAGTGTTGGAGTGTTGAGTCAAGTCGAATTAAGTGATAGACGACTTTTTACTGTGTGGTTTCATGTCAAGATATTTGAGGCTATTCACTAGTTGGAAAAGGTTAAATACCCTTCACCGCATTCGTTGTAGTAATCATGTTTGTTTGATCAATAAAAGAGTCGCAGCTCATGTGTTTTGTGTGTGAAAATTAAAGAATGGTCACAAAATTAAATCGTAGAACAGAACAAAAAAATTTAAAAACATTTTCCATTTATCTATTAAATTATTTAGCTTGCTTAAAATTTTACAGGAAGAAAAGATGCTTCACCCAACAAATGAGTCTAGTATCTCTACCAACACTCACCCAAGACTATTTCACAGTCAGAGCAGCCTTAGGAAAACAAGGACACTCCTAGATCCATCCGTTATTTCTTGCCCACTTCACCTCAATACATGTGTCATGTCTTTGAGGAAACTAAAAATAACACCACAACTACTCCCCCCCAGAGCCTTAGGAAAACAAAGACCCTCCTAGATCCATCGGTTATTTCCTTCCCACCTCAATAGATGTGTCATGTCTTTGAGGAAAATAAAAATAACACTATAACTACTCTCCCCCCTACCAGGCTCCAAGCTTACAAAGTTGTCTGGGGATTTTTCCCCTCTTGCCATTTTGGTCAACATTTTTCACACTTAAGATAATTTATCTCTATAGCAAAGAACCTGGGCAACAATTACCACCTACCCTTCTTGGTCTTCCTCATTGTTTTTCATTACCTACCCTTCTTGGTCTTCCTCATTGTTTTTCCTTAAGCATGTGAGTGTGAAATTAATTATTTTCTATTAGCATCTATTCTTGCTACGGTACTTTACTTAGCTAGCCAAGAGCATATTTTATTATTAAAAAAAAACATGTATTTACATTCATTCTAAAATTGCTTAGCAAAGTTTTAAAACATTATTATTAAAGAATAAGCATGTATTTACATTTGATCTTAAATATTTTTAGCAAAGTTTTAAAAATTTATGAAAATAACATTTTGAAATTTAGATTTTTTGAAATTTATGGCCAGTTAATACTTCAATACACATAAAATAATTGTCACTAAAAAATAATAATTTTAAATACTACCCATTTTGCATATAGATATAACTAAAAAAATACAATAATTTTAAACATTACACATTTTGAAACTTTTTCACTAAACATAATACTTTATAATATTTTTATGAAAAAATTATAAAATGAAAAAATAGTAACTTATATAAATCTTTTGCCAAATTTTATGTCGAAATATAATAACAATGGAAGTTTCTCCCAAAAATAATGATATATATATAAATTCAAGTAAAACTAAGTCAAAATTAAAATGTTATTTTTTTTTTATATCTAATTAACAAAATTAAAATAAAAAATTCAAAACAAAAAATATGAAAAACAACAAATTTGAAAAAATAATTTAGAAAACCGAATAAGTAGAATAATAAATAAATAAAAATTAATAACTAAAAAATATTTAATTAAAAAAATTAGAAGGTTATTAGAAGTATAATAATAAAATTAAAAATGATAAGAAAATTGTAAAATAAAATACGTAAAACAAATAATGAAAAAGAATACCATTAAAACAAAAGTGGAAAAAAAGAAAAAGAAATTAAAAAATATATTTAAATTATTTTTTTAAACGAGAAAATTATTAAAAAAAATAAAAAGATAAATTTAAAAAATATTAAAAAATTTATCGAAAAATAAGATAATAAAATAAAATAATATTAAAGTAAATTATTAAAAAACTCATAAAATAATATTAAAATAAATTATTAAAAAACTCATAGTGTGATGCATTGGTACCAAAGGTTGTGGGTATGGTGGTTGGAGCTCTAGCCACCTTAGTTAGGGCTTTTAGGGAGTGACTATCTTGCTCGTGGCTTTTATTATTCAGGTGGGGGTGGCCACTCCATGCAGTTTTCACATCAAAGAGTGACTTAATACTTAACATAATACTTAACATTACATCCCCTTCACATCACACCTTCACATCACAAAGTGACTTTTCACATCACAGAGTGACTTTTCACATCACACCTTCACATCACAGAGTGACTTAATACTTAACAGTACATCCCATCTTCGTCTGATCTACGACTCATGGACCTTTCTTATTTTTTATTTCTTTTATGATTTTGAAATTCTTTTATTATCGACCTTTCTTATTTTTTATTTCTTTTATGATTTTCAAATTCTTTTATCTTTGATTTTTTTTAATGAGTTATTTTTAATATTTTTTTAATGTTTTTTAATGTGTTTTCAAATAATTTTTTTACGTTTTCCTTGTCATCTTTTAAGCTTTTTGTCATCCTTTAAGTTTTTTTTGCTTTCTAAATTTTCTCTATTTTTTTTTTGGTTGATAGTTGATTATCAACTTCACTCTAGTACGTGTCAATTTGTATCTCCATAGTGTGTCAATTTCATGGTTGATTTTTGAGTTTTCATTCAAATGGATCAAGTTGATTTTTAAAATTTCATTGTCTTATGCTAAGATTTTAAAAGGCGTGTGGTTTTAATAATAATAATAATAATAATAAATTTTACTCTTGTATGATAACTCTTTGATTTAGATATTTCTGGTTTAGGATTTTTGGTTAAGTATTTTGTTTTAATTCAATGGCTAAAAAAAGTCTCATGATATTTTAAATTTAATGTCATGGTTGAAAATTGATGGAATTTTTAGGTTCTTAATAAATGTGATATTTCATATTTAATGTTATGATTGAAATCTGTTTGAATTTTAAGGATTTTGAGAGTAGCGAGGTTGGAGACCTAAATTATCATTACAAAAATATGCATTTAGGAAGATTCACATATTGTTGGACACTCTATTTAAGGCAGACTTCAAAATCGGATGTATACATAGCTCAGGAGGGATAGACTCATTAGGGAAAGTTTGATTGATAGATAGACGGCCTCATCCCCACTCCTAGCGCCGGCATGTTAGCATAGAACACGGTGAGTACTAGAAATGTGCCGCTGCTGTCGCGATTCGATGCTGGGTCTTACAAGGTCAAGAGAAGGTCTTACAAGGTCAAGAAGCCCAGAGTTTCATGTTACCCGGAAAAGAAAACGAAGCTCTTGAAAAGAAAGGAGGAACTTTGATGAGAGTAAGGGTTAAATATGCTATTATACCCATGTAGAAGGCATTTTCAGATGCCAAGTTCGCATGAGTTAATGACACGGGTTTCGTAGAGGGTAGACAAATTTTAGGTTATAAAAGCTTAAAGTGGATAGCGCCAAACATCATATTATTATTGCCGTAGATGATAATCTGATCTTCTGAGAAGATGGCAATGTTGAAATTGTAATTTCAACTGCAGCACTATTTTTCCTTTGCGATGTGATCTTATCGCATATCGCAAATCGCTACACGCCTTGTTCCCTTTCGTTACGTCTTGTGATTTCTGCCGATTGCGATGTTGCGATGCGATCCTATCACAAATCGCATTCATATGTTTGTGTTCCATTTTTTCTTCCGTAGATTGCGATTTCACGATGTGATCAAATCGCAAATCGCAAAATTCAATGGTTGAAGTACAGGCCTGCAACATGAAATTGACGTGGTGTAAAAGTTTCATTTTGACAGCCAATTTTGTCAGTAAAACAGTAAATATCAATAAAACAGTAAATGTAATTTACTGTGGGTTGGTAAACATTGGTAAGATTTTAATGTTATTAGTTTTTTATCCACGGGTGTAGTTTCTGGTTTTATGACACAAGTAAAACATATGTATTGTCATGTTTTTGTGTTTGTATGTGTAATGAAAGTGAAAAATACGCACACCAGTGCGAAGTAAAAAAAAGGAGCATGCAGCAGCGTGAACGTAATTTTCTGTTGGTGAATATGCAATGTAATATGTGAAAAACGCAGCAGCATATGTAATTTTTACACAGCAGTGTGAAGATTTACAAAGTGAAACAGAGTAATCTTTTTAACTACACCTAAAGAAGTCTTCGAGAATCCCTCTGTTGGAGGAAGAATGTTTTGTAACGGCTATTTTTTTATTAATGAATACAAGTTTTATTGGGCATGTGGAGCACTATGTTCTGCCCAGAAAACAATTTTTGCTTCCCTGTACTAGGATCCTGTGTTTAAAACATAGTATTTTTCTCTATTCTTTTATTTTTGAATTAAACAGAAAATTCCCAACATTGGTATCAGAGCTTGTCCAGGTTCTTTGAAGGTGTCAAAGAAGCTGAAGGAAGGATTTCTAGCTGCAACAGCTTCTCCAGTAGAGTAAAGACTCAGTCAAAAATCCAAGGTATTTCTCAAAAAAAAAATTGTGTTGAAAACAGTCAGTTACTTTAAGATACACAGTCAGGTATTTAAAGCATAGTTAAGAGTGCAAGAATTGCTGGCTCCATCACCAACACTAGCATGGGTATCTTTAATACTCAACTCCCACAATTTAATGAGAAAAACTATGACTATTGGGCAATAACCATGAGAGCTTTGCTTGCCTCACAAGACCTATGGGAATTTGTTGAGAATGAATTTGAATAACCAACAGATGAAGAAGAGTTTAATAACTTGGCACAGGCAGAGAAAGATCTGTTGAAGAGCTATAAGAAGAAGGACTGAAATGTCCTCGTATTTTTGTATCAAGCAGTGCATGAGAGTGTGTTTCCAAGGATAGCAGCAGCCAAGACATCCAAAGAATTACGGCAAACTCTCAAGACAACCTATCAAGGCATGGAGAAAGTGAAGACAAGAAAACTACAGTTGCTGAGGAGAGATTTTGAGAATCTTTGCATGAAAGAGTCAGATAATATTGACTCATTCTTCACACAAGTGATTGGTCTAGTCACACAGATAAGGTCTCATGGAGAGATTCTTGAAGAAAGGAGGATTGTGGAGAAACTGTTGAGGGTCCTACCCTCAAAGTTCGATGTGATTGTCACCACCATAGAAAAGACAAAGGATCTCACAAACTTCACAGTTGATGAACTACATGCATCTCTGATAACACATGAGCAGAGATTGAGTAGAAATGAAAACTCATCTCTAGAGCATGCCTTCAAGACCCAGATGTCTTTTGGAAGAGGAAGAGGTCAAGGCAGAGGAAACAAGAGAGGAAGAGGCAGAAGCCAAAACAGAGGTGGAAGAAACAGTCCAGTAAACGCTCAAAGATGAGATAGCAATCCAAATCAGAACCAAGGCCAAGGCAGCAGCCAACAAAGTGGACAACATCATGCTCAAGGACAAAGGTATGAAAAATCCAATGTCCAATGTTACTAATGTAAAAAATATGGGCATTATGCAAATGAATGTAGGAAGAAACAACATGATATGAGTAATAGAACCAGTGCAAATCTCACTAGAGAAAATATCAGCCAAAATAATTTGTTTATAGCTTGTAATATGGCTGAAGAAAAGAGTGAAGATATATGGTTTCTAGACTCCGATTGCAGTAACCATATGACAGGAAACACAACCCTGTTTTCTATGTTAGATCAGAGTGTGAAGTCACAAGTCACACTAGGGACTAATAATAAAGTTTATGTTATGGGAAAAGGAGAAGTAAAAGTTTTAACAAAGAAAGGAGAAAAGAGAACCATAGCAGATGTTTATTATGTTCCTGGAATGAAATGTAACCTCTTAAGTATTGGGCAGCTTACCCAAAAGGGTTACAATGTTTTATTTGTGAATGATGTATGCACCATCAGGGATAGAGCACCCAACAAACAATGTATTTCTGAAGTGAAGATGACAAGGAACAAGATGTTCCCTCTCAGAATGAAGGCAGATTTGAAAAATAAATAAGTAATGGCAGCAGTGACTCAAGAGACTTTCCAAAGCGAACCAAAGGACGAAAATTGGTTGCGGCATTTGAAATTTGGACATCTCAACTTTGGAGGTCTTAATTTTTTGAATAGAAGAGGAATGGTAAGAGGATTACCATTGATAGAGAAACCAGACAGCCTTTGTGAAGGTTGCATCTTGGGGAAACAATACAGAGAAAGTTTTCCATATGGGAAAAGCATAAGCGCAAAAGCACCCTTAGAGTTTGTCTACTCAGATTTATGTGGACCGATGCAAACTCCATCACTTGCAAGAAGACCCTATGTTCTAACATTCATTGATGATTTCACAAGAAAAACTTGGGTTTATTTCTTGAAGAACAAAAGTGAAGTGTTTGAAAGATTTTGTAATTTCAAAGCACTTTTAGAAAACCAAAGCGGGCTGCATATCAAAGTTCTAAGAATTGATAGAGGAGGTGAGTATATCTCCAAGGAATTTCTACGTTTTTGTAGAGAAAATGGAATTCATAAGTAGTTTACAGCTAGGTACACCCCGCAGCAAAATGGAGTTGCTGAAAAGAAGAATAGGACAATCATGGACATGGCGAGGAGTATGTTAAAGGAAAAGCATTTGCCAAATGATTATTGGGTTGAAGCTGTACATTGTGCAGTGTACATTTTGAATAGATGCCCTACAAAAGCAGTCATGAACGGAGTGCCGGAAGAAGCATGGAGTGGGAGAAAGCAAGGAGTCACCCACATGAAAGTTTTTGGATGTGTGGCTTATGAACATATTCTAGATCAGCTAAGGAAGAAGTTGGAAAGCATAGGGGAGAAACGTATTTAAATTGGATACAGTAAGGAATCCAAAGCTTATAGGTTGTATAACCCATCCACCAAGAAGCTAATTGTGAGTAGAGATGTTCAGTTCATTGAGGAGGAAGTCTGAGATAGAAGCATAGAGAAAATAGTGAATGTTAAAAACTCGGTCACTTAATGAAAATGATGAGAAGATGGCTGAAATACATTTCCAAACAACGACACAACACAAGTATAGAAAATGACACCCTTGAGTAGAAATGAAAGTGTTTCTACAAGCACACCACAAGGAGGAAATTCAAGTGCTTCTTCAAGCACTTGTACACCAAATGAAAGAGGTAAGAAGTTCAAAAATTTAAATGACATTTATGAACCAGAGGCAACAAATGAAGGTATGAATTCTTTGTTTGCATTATAATGTCATGTTGATGACCCTGTGCATTTCGAAGAAGCAATTAAGGATAATAAATGGATAGAAGCTATGGATGAGGAAATCAATGCCATAGGAATAAACAAGACATGGGATTCAGTTGAACTACTAGAAGGAAAGGAAGTCAATGGAGTTAAATAGGTCTACAAGACCAAGAGTAATGCTGAAGGAAAAATAGAAAGACATAAGGCAAGACTTGTTGTCAAAGGATACAAGCAACAGTATGGGAGAGACTATGAGGAAACTTTTTCACCGGTTGCTAGAATGGAAACAGTGAGAGCAGTGTTGTCCATAGCAGCACAAAACAAGTGGAAAGTTTACCAAATGGACGTGAAGTCAGCATTCCTAAATGGAGTTTTAATGGAAGAGGTTTACATTGAACAACCTCCAAGCTATGAAAAGAAAGGCCAAGAACACAAAGTGTGCAGATTGAAGAAAGCTCTTTATGGGCTGAAGCAAGCACCAAGAGCATGGTACAGTAGGATAGATTCCTATCTACTGGAAAATGGATTTGAAAAATGTGAGGGAGAACCCACCCTCTACATCAAAGAAAAGGATGGTAAATTAATAATTGTTGTGTTATATATTGATGATGTTATTTTCACAGGTAATGATGATTATCTTATTGAAAATTTCAAAACAGTCATGAAAGAAGAATTTGAAATGACTAACATGGGTTTGCTGAGATACTTCTTAGGAATAGAAGTAGAAAAAAATGGAAATTAGATTTTTATCTCACAGGCAAAATATGTTAATGAAGTGTTGGAAAGATTTAATATGCAGGAGAGAAAAGCAGCAATCATTCCCATAGTTATAGGATTAAAACTCAGCAAAGAGGATAGCAGCAAGGATTTTGATCCTCGTTTGTACAAGAGCATAGTTGGCAGCCTCATGTATTTGACTGCAACTAAGCCGGATATAATGTTTGCTATTATTTTAATTTCCATATTCATGGAGAGGACAAAAGAAGCACATTGGCAGGCAGCAAAAATGATTCTGAGGTATATTAAAGGTACAAAAAAGTATGGCATTTTATATACTACTTCAGAATGTTCAGATTTAATTGGATACACTGATAGTGATTGGGCTGGAAGTGTAGATGATTTGAAAAGCACATCTGGTTATGTTTTTCACATGGGTTCAAGAGCCATTTCATGGGCTTCTAAAAAACAACCTATTGTAGCATTGTCTACAGCAGAAGCAGAATATCTGGCAGCTACAGCAGCAACATGTCAAGTAGTTTGGATGAGAAGGACGTTAAGGAGCTTATGCCAAGAGCAAGTAAAAGGAACTATGATTTTTTGTGAAAATAGCTCAGCTATTGCATTATCCAAGAACGCTGTGTTTCATAAGAGAAAGAAACACATTGACAAAAAGTTTCATTACATCAGGGAATTGGTAAACAATGGTGAAATTGTTTTAGTCCACTGCAGAACTCAGGAACATGTTGTAGACATTCTGACCAAGCCATTAGGATAGAAAAGTTTTGACTTTTTGAGGAAATGTCTGGGTATGAATGATAACCCAGCGGTTGAAATTAAAGGGGAGTGTTGAAATTGTAATTTCAACTGCAGCACTATTTTTTCTTTGTAATGTGATCTTATCGCATATCGCAAATCGCTACACACCCTATTGCCTTTCGCTACGTCCTGTGATTTATGCCGATTGCGATGTTGCGATGCGATCCGATCGCAAATCGCAATCGCACCCATATGTTTGTACTCCATTTTTCTCTTCCACAGATTTCGATTGCATGATGCGATCAAATCGCAAATCGCACAATTCAATGGCTGAAGTACAGGCCTGCAACATGAAATTGACGTGGAGTAAAAGTTTCATTTTGACCTCCAATTTTGTCAGTAAAACAATAAATGTTAGTAAAACCGTAAATGTAATTTACTGTGGGTTGATAAACGTTGGTAAAATTTTAATTTTATTAATTTTTTATCCACGGGTGTAGTTTTTGGTTTTATGACACAAGTAAAACATATGTATTGTCATGTCTTTGTTTTTGTATGTGTAATGAAAGTGAAAAATACGCACAGCAATGCGACGTAAAAAAAAGGAGCATGCAACAACGTGAACGTAATTTTCTGTTAGTGAATATGCAATGTAATATGTGAAAAACACAACAACGTATGTAATCTTTACACAGCAGTGTGAAGATTTACAAAGTGAAACAAAGTGAAACAGAGTAATTTTTTAACTACACTTGAAGAAGTCTTGGAGAATCCCTCTGTTGGAGGAAGAATGTTTTGTAACCGTTGTTGTTTTATTAATGAATACAAGTTTTATTGGGCATGTGCAAAACTTTGTTCTGCCCAGAAAACAATTTTTGCTTCCCTGTGCTAAGATCCTGTGTTTAAAACAGAGTATTTTTCTTTGTTCTTTTGTTTTGAAATTAAACAAAAAATTCCCAACAGGAACTTCCATATTCTCAAATTCAACTGTGAAGTACCACATCATCATGATCTTGAAATTAATTGGATCCGCAATATAATTATGGGAAACTACAAACACAACGAAAATTTCATTATCTTGTCACTGATACCGAACTCCAACCCTAACAGTACTGAGGCCGAAATCAGAGGTTGTATAACTGTGGAGATTTCCCATGAATCTGCAATCAAAAGAAGTTCGGTGATTTTCCGGATTTATGAATATTCCTAGACTTTACCATAATTGTTTCATCTGTCAGAACCATAGACAAATGAAGCGAGCTAGCAAATTCATGAACTCAATTCCAATTTCTAAAAAGAACATGCCCAAACTACTAAATCAAGTTCGATCTATGTCGTATTATTTTTCGGTCTGCCACAAATACCGTTCTTTCTTTTTCTAATTCTATGTCATCTCCATCCTAATCTAGAAACAAACAAAGCTGTGGCAGAGTTTCGCTACGCACCTTGTTTTCGAATGGATAAGGCAAGAGGGAGGAACCCCATAGAAAATATTGCAGGAGAATGATTTTCTAGATCTGCCAATTATATCACAAAACATCCCGGCATTGATAGGTTATACTGTTGTTAGATACTATAGACGATAGATTGAAGATGATAAGTTGGATGTGAAATGACAGCGCCGAGCAGTGCAGAAGGTAATCTTGATGGGAAACGGAGGGAAGACGACGAGAAGCTTCTGTGTGACAAAAGGAGAGAGACAGAGGCAGTGGAAGGAATGTAAGGAGTAGGAGCTTTAGCCTTTCAAAGATGATGTCGGACAACGTTAGAGAACAACACCTCCAGTTAACATTAATAGATATGAATGAACAAATAAAAACCCACAAATCAATCACGAATTTCCATTAGTAAATTCAAAGTTTATGTGTCCCTCATGATGTTTCTGATGTTGGGTGGAGGTTAGTGAACAACAAGATCTATCTAACATTAATAGATATGAATGAAGAAATAGAAACCCACGAATCAATCACCAATTTTCACCAGTGAATTCAAAGTTTATCTGTCCCTCGTAATATTTCTGAATTCAAAGTTTATGTCCTTTCTGATGATCGGAGTGTCATGTATATAAAATCAAAACTCACCTATACAGATGGCTGTGGCACCTCTGGGCTCGGGCCTGTGCGCGCGCCTCTCACCATTACCACCATCTCATTTTTTCGAGTTTCTCAGTATGGGATCCCTTTGCTGGTATGGACCAGCTTGCCCGTAAAATACGGATGACCGCATGAAGTCGAGGCGGCGGCTCTGCTTTATTGACTTTAACCTTCGTGACACAGGAGAGTTACTGGTGCATATGAATTTTGTAGTTTGTACACAACTCAATGCTTGGTTCATTTTGTTCACCTTGTATTTAACACGAGTAGACTTTTGAAGAGATAGGGCAGTTTCAGAGTAGGACAAATTATTGTTTTTCCGGAGCTTCTGAAATACCAGCGAAGGATCACGAGTTCTAGATTTCGAATATGCCATAATAAAATTGATGGCCAGTCAAATTAAAATCGCATAGAGTAGACTACATGCTTTGTTTTCTATATTAAAATGATACTGAAGGATCTTGAAACGAGGAAGGAGTGAAAATAAGAGAATGGTTGATTTAAAGAAAATCTATGAGCAGTGACTGCACAACGCCACGTGGACTATTTAGGTAATGAAATCAACCATCGCAGGGTGTTTCTAAAACTTAGGTTGGGATGCAGAGAGCAGTTATATATTTTGGAATTTGATCGATAAGACCTTCGTTAACCATTGATCTCATTCTGTACATTATATTTTTAAATATTTTTCGAGATAACTTAATTTTTTAATATTATAATATTATATTTTGTTATTTAAAATATATTTTTAAATATATAAATAAATTTATAACACAATTTTCGGTAAAATTTAGATTTAGAATAAAATTCAATATTATATTACAAAAATTTCAATTCATAAAAAAATTAACAATATACTTTTTTTAAGTAAAATGATGTCTTTTTTCCATTTTCTTTCTGATTTATTTTGAATTTCTTATAAATTCTAGTAATTTTGGATAATATAACATTCTCTTAACAAAATTTTACCAGAAAGAAACACTTTCTTTTTCTTCCAAATTTTTCTTTTTCTCAAAATATAAATTTAAGATCTTTCTTTAATTTCAAAATCTATTTGTGAAAATGTTTCTCTAATAAATAAATGCATATTTAAAAAATCAACCATCTACTATAAAATTAAGTCACGATCACAAATTCTCTCCTTCCCTGTTCTCTCATTTTTCTTTCTTTTTCCTCCAAAATTTTTCTTTTTCTCAAAATATAAATTTAAGATCTTCCTTTAATTTCAACAAAATCTATTTGTGAAAATCTTTCTCTAATAAATAAATGCATATTTAAAAAATCAACCATCTACTATAAAATTAAGTCACGATCACAAATTCTCTCCTTCCGTGTTCTCTCATTCACTGTCCTTACAGAACAAGAACAAAATTTATAAAAAAAAATTAGAATTCCATGATTATATTTAATTTCATCTCATGTATTAAGCATGTCATCCCACGATTATCTATTTGGCCTAAAACAAGTACTTCTCTTAATATCCTATAACAAATAATTAACATTGTATACCAACCTAATGAACAATCTGTGTGAATAAACTAACTATGAAATATAAATTTTGTGTTAATTAACTAACTATGAAATATGAATTTTCAGTCATAGAATCTAACAAATAACCACTTATCATTTTTATTTTCCAGCAAATCATTAAAATTTCATATTTTTTACCTTTTCTCAACCAATAATTTACAGTTATACCTTTAAACAAATTGCTAGGGATTTGTTAAAAGTATAACTGTAAATTATTTTTAAATTATTTTTCTCAACCAATAATGAAAATGGACCATTCCTAAAGCTTTGATCATATAGATCCCAAAAAAAACTATGTATATGGCCAATCTGTTAAATCGTCACATGCCAACAAACTCCTACTGGTCGGCAGAATAGTGACTACCACGAGCTCCCTCTAGTTTCTTTTCATCGGTGATCACATCCTTTTAATATTGGGAATTGCACACCGCTGAGCCAATGGCAATCTAGGCGACTGAAATGGCCGCTCACCCAATCCAAATGGTACTCCACGTGAACCAAAGTAAATAAGTTCTCCCTTTTCTATGTGTTGATCGAGACTTCACCATAAAATAATAAACTGGGTATTCTTTTGGTTTTTTTGAGCGGATTCGACTGAGGGGAATAATTAGGTTAGTAATCCCAAAAGAAAATTAATTTTAAATTGTTGATTTTAAGTTATTGGAAAGTTTATAGTTTTTTTTTTAACTGAATTCATTTTTTAATTTAGAAATGTGATTAAATTTAAAACACGGGAATATTGAAATCCGATTAGTTAAAAAATAATTTAATTAATTTTTTAATGAGTATGTTTATTTTGTAATAAGGTTTTTATATTTTAGTTTAATTATCAATAATTTATTAAATGGATGGTAGGTATTTAATTTCCATTGAATATTCTATAATATTCATAATAGTATACAGAAATCAAAAGTTGAGATTTTATATACAAATTAGTTATGCTATTTTTCTCTTTTAATTAAATTAATTAACTAAAAAATATGTCACATCAGTGAGTAGCATATGAAGTGACTTATTGTTATTTTTGGGCATGTGGTATTGATAAGCCATGAACATGGTTAATAATCTTGTTCCATGCTTTCCTAAATGCATATATGTTTAAATTATATATTAATTCTTTTTATAATTAATAATACTAATAATAATTTAAAATAAAGTTACAATTTAGTAAGTTTTTATGAATTTATTTACTTTTAACAATGTGATATGCATCATGAAGTGTTTTGATACTTATTATTAATTGGTTCCTATTTACCAACCATTATATGATTTTGCTAGTATGCTAGATGTTTTCGTATGTGTTTATTAATCTCTTTAATAAATATGTTTATTTTGAAAAAGGATGTTCAAAATTTTAACTTAATTATTAAGTTAACATTGTTATTATTGTCTAGTTTTTATGCATAAAGATGATTATCTATGGTAATTTCTTGAAAGGGAAGCATGAGAAACCTACATATAGGAAGATAGAGAAATGAGGTTATATTATCTTCCTTTTCAGAAAGAAGTATGTAGTTTTTTAGATGAAAATAATACGTAATGATGGTAGAATTCTAGAGAAGCAAATATGTGTTGAGTACATTAAAGAAGGGATATTATGATAAGCTCTTTCATGCACAAAGAATAGTGATTGTGTTATAGACATATGCTCTTTGTACATATAGAAGAACTATTGAGCTAAATTTCTTTAAAAAAATTATATGTGGTTACTTTTATGCTATCATAACTATTATGTTAGTTTCTTGTGGAATAAGATGTATGTTCATGCAAAATTTGTGTTAGTTTTCATTGGAAATAATATATATTTCATGGGGGCTTCACTCAATGAACCTCTAATGTAACATGTGCATCTGTGACATACTAAACAATACCCTTATTTTGACTACACATTGGAAAATACCTCTAAAAATCACTTTATTTAATACCCTACCCATGCAAACCCAATAACCTTCCCAATTTAAAAGGCCCCTAAATTTGCGAGATAATGTAGGTATCCATTTTATCATTAACACTTTTTATACCCCTATATATATATATATATATATATATATATATATATATATATATATATATATATATATATATATATATATTCAATAAAATGGTAAGTATATTATGTATCTAGAAAGAATAACCCAAATACTAGGTAGCTAAAATCTTGAAAATTTCAATTAAAGAAAGGCAGATATAAGTTGGTTGATTTACAAATACATATTATGGAAAATTTCAGTGGAAAATGCATAGGTTTCAACTCTCAATTTCATCTATCTTATTTTGAATACTGAAAAGGATACATTACAACAGCTCAAAACAAAATCTTGATAATCAACACAATGACACACCTTTCATCTCACTTATAGAACAAGAAGAGGAGATAAAGTAAAATGAATATGGAAACATGTAAAATCGTATCTGGTTGGATTTTGTCAAATCGTAGCTTTAACCTGATCACCTAGTGTAACATAGTCACATGGTAAGAGTGCCAAGTAAGTGTGTCTCCACTAAAAGATGAATTCGAGCATGCAAGCATGCATCCCTTCTGTTGGGTCCCTATAATACTAGTGATTACCCCATTACTATTGTAGTTATACCCCTTATTTATATTGTTGTGCCCCTATTACCCCCATATTGTTATTTCTGTGCCCCATAGAATCCCTCTATTGTTATTTTTGTGGCTTTATATTATTATTGTTAGGTCGGCTGGATTATATTGTGACTCCTTAGACTCCTATATATAGAAAGGAGGTTTTGTCATTTGTATCATCCAAGAATTGTTCATTTATGTAATGTAAAGGAGGTTGCCCCCTCGAAGAGGCTGAATTCTAAGGCGTTGATCTATCTTTTCTATATTTTCTTGAGCTGGTTTCATAACATTTGGTATCAGAGCTTTGGATTCTAGGGTTTCGCTGCTCCAAACAGGTCATCGTGGCATTTTCGCTATAACTTTTTTTTCTGTGACGTTTCAGAAGTCGCAAAAAAACCCATTTGAGAAGAAATCGCATTGAACCTTGGGTCCGAATTTCAGAGCTTTTTGCACGATATTTGAGGAGATATGATCTGAGGAAGTTGGTCTTTTTGCAGACTCCTGAATTACATTCAAAACAGGTGACCTGGGGAAAATCGTCATAACTTTCTCTCTGGGAATCAGATTGAAATTTCGTAAGAAGGTACAGAAAGAGGACGGACTGTAGTTTCTTGTATATATTTTTCAGAACCAAAGATCGAAATTGTACACGTGGCACTTCATACAAGTTCGCTCTACTGAAAGTCTATAATCAGGTCATCTTGGGAGATTGTGCATAACTCTTTCTTGGAGAATCCAATTTGGATCAGACTGGTGGCATTGGAAAGAGGACACAGAGAGCTACTACAGGTCACAAATTCAGAACTAGATGATTGGAAAGTACAGAGATACATCAGAGGCAATATCAAGCTCCTACAAAGTGAAAAAAGGTGTGTAGATTTTTTTAAATTTTTGCTTAAGCTTGGTTTGAAAAGTTATTTTGAAGGAATTCAAAGGGCATAGTAGAGCATTATTATCGGTAACTGATGCCCCGAGGAAAGAAAATGCAAACACCTAGTAAGGAACCTGAAAGCTCTAGCATGACTCATGAAGAAGAGGAAGAAATGCTACATGATATATCAAAATTACAAGAACAAGTGCAACAAATGTCACGCTCACAAAAGTTAACAGAAGCTAAGATAAATGGCGTGGAAGCTAAGATGAATGGCATGGAAGCTAAGATGGACAATTTGAAGATAGATTTGAACACAAATTTGAAGGCAGGCATGGCAGATTTGAAGACAAATTTGAAAAATTTTCTACAAGAAATACTTACTAATGGTGAAAAGGTAGTAAAGGAAACTCATGATGAGAACAAAAGAAATGTTAATCATGATTCCATAGACGCTAATGTTGGATCGAAGAATCACCATATTCCAAAAATCGATATGAGGAAGTTTGATGGCAAGGATCCCGCCACATGGATATTACAGATGGAGCAATTCTTCGATCTCAATAATGTGCAAAACACACAAAAGGTACGTATGGCAATTGTATATTTGGAACCAAATCAGTTTGTATGGTATCAATGGCTTTGTTCTCGTAAACAATTTATCACTTGGGCAATTTTTACGGAAGAATTGATAGCACATTATGAGGATACAAAAAGCAACACTTTTTTTAGCCAATTGATAAGTCTCAAACAAAAGGGTTCAATAATGGAGCACATTGAGGAGTTCCAAAAATTGAACATAAGGGTAAAAGATATTCCAGAGGAGCATAGGATTGATGTGTTCATAGGGTCTTTAAAGGATAATATCCAACATGATGTTCGCCTTTGGGAACCTGATTCATTAGAGAAGGCATTCAGGTTAGCAAGAAAAATGGAAAGCAAAATTATGGCAACTAGGAAGCATACCATTCACAACTATAAAGACGGAAGTGTTGTTGCCCCTAGTCTTCCACAACCTACAAGGTTGACACCACAACAATTGGAAGAAAAAAGAGCAAAAGGGCTTTGTTACAATTGTGATAGCAAATACACAAAAGGTCATAAGTGTGCTGAGAAGAAATTATTCTACATAGATTGTGAAGAGGAAGAAGAAAAGGAGCAAGAAAGGTCAAAAGAAGAGGATATACTCCAGGAACAAAGCCTAGATGAAGAACAAATAAATCCGACCATATCTTGTAATGCATTGGCGGGAATTACCACTCCTCAAACCATCAAGATAGAAGGACAAATCAAGAAGAAAAAGGTAATAGTGTTGATTGATTCAGGAAGCACCCACAATTTTATTCATTGTAGGGTAGCAAAAGAATTGAATTGCTTCCTATATCCAGCACCAGAGTGTCAAGTGATGATTGCAAATGGAGGAACAATAAATTGCTCTGGAAAGTGCCATAATATCAAGCTATCCATGGGAGAATATGTATTGACTAGCCCAATGCTTTCCATTCCAATGGGAGGTGCTGATGTTGTACTAGGAGTCCAATGGCTACAATCCTTGGGTACAATAGCTTTTAATTTTCAAGAACTTTTCATCAAATTTTCTACGGAAGGAAAGGAAGTTGAATTAAGGGGTATTGCAGGGAAACCAGGAAAGATAATCAGCTCTAATGGCATGACAAAGCTTCTAAAAAAGGAGCAAAGAGGTGTAATTGCACAATTATGTTCGCTAGATGTTTCCACATTGGAATCATCTATTTCTCCAGATCTCCAAAAAGTCTTGGACAATCATTCCAAGGTATTTGAGACTCCCAAAGGTCTCCCACCTATGCGTGATCATGATCATGCTATTCATCTGATTCTAGGAAGTGTTCCTCCAAACATCAGGCGTACATATATCCCTATGTCCAAAAAAGTGAAATTGAACGTATGGTTGTAGAAATGCTAGAGGCTGGTATAATTCAACCGAGTCAAAGTTCTTTCTCAGCTCCAGTAGTATTGGTGCACAAGAAGGATGGATCATGGCGCATGTGTCCAGATTATAGGGAGCTCAACAAGCTCACTATTAAAGATAAGTTCCCCATTCCTGTCATTGATGAATTACTGGATGAATTGCATGGATCAATTTACTTCACCAAGTTGGATCTTCGTTCGGGATATCATCAAATCAGAATGAAGATTGAAGACATTCCGAAAACGGCATTTAGAACTCATGAGGGTCATTATGAATTTTTGGTCATGCCTTTTGGCCTTACCAATGCACCTTCAACATTTCAAGGTTTGATGAATTCAATTTTCAAACCATTCCTTAGAAAATTTGTGTTAGTATTTTTTGATGATATACTAATCTACAGCAAGTCTTGGAAGGATCATGTTGAACATGTTGACAGGGTGCTACAACTATTGGAGGAGAAACAATTATATGCAAAAAGATCCAAATGTTTCTTTGGAGTCCAGGAGGTGGAATATTTGGGTCATATTGTATCTCATGAAGGAGTTAAGGTAGACCCTAGCAAAATTAAAGCCATTAAGGAATGGAAAATCCCCACATCCATAAAGCATCTGCGAGGATTTCTTGGGTTGACAGGGTATTATCGCAAGTTTGTTAAGAATTATGGGAGAATAGCAGCACCTCTAACAACATTATTGAAGAAAGATTCATTTTCATGGACTCCGGAAGCAACAAAGGCCTTTGAACATCTTAAAGAGGCAATGTGCCAAGCACCGGTCTTAGCTACACCGGACTTCACAAAAACCTTTATTGTGGAATGTGATGCTTCAGGAAATGGAATTGGTGCTGTTCTAATGCAAGATGAAAGACCCATTGCTTTTGAAAGTCGTCCAATCAAGGGAAAGTTTTTAAGCAAAGCTATTTATGAGAAGGAAATGTTGGCAATACTCCATGCACTTAAGAAATGGCGACCCTACCTAATGGGAAGACACTTCAAGGTAAAAACGGATCATGATAGCCTTAAATACTTTTTAGAACAAAGATTATCCTCTGAAGAGCAACAAAAGTGGGTCACAAAGATGTTGGGTTATGACTTTGAAATCATCTACAAAAAAGGGAAGCAAAATGTGGTGGCAGATGCACTCTCAAGAAAGGATGAGGATGTGGAAGCATTGTTGTGTGCCATTTCTATTATCCAACCAGATTGGATAAACGAAGCAAGGGAGGAATGGAAGAATGACGAAGAAGTGTGGGCACTTATTCGAAAGCTACAACAAGATTCCAGTACTTCTGATACATTTAGCTGGCAAAATGATTCGTTATGGTACAAAGATCGCTTATACCTCTGTAAGAATTCCCAGCTAAAACAAAAGATTCTTATGGAATTGCACACTTCTCCCTTAGGAGGGCACTCAGGATTTTTAAAAACTTACCACAGGGTTAAGAAGGAATTTTTTTGGGATGGCCTTAAATCAGATATTCAAAAGTTTGTGGCGGAATGTTTGGTTTGCCAACAAAATAAAGTTGAAACAATTAAGACACCGGGTCTATTACAACCTTTATCCATTCCAAGCCAACGTTGGGAGGAGGTTTCAATGGATTTTATCACAGGTTTACCCAAGTCTGAGGGAAAGAGTGTCATCATGGTGGTAGTTGACAGACTTACCAAGTATGCACACTTTTGTGCATTATCACATCCATTTAAAGCCAATACAGTTTCTATTGCATTTATGGAAACAGTTCAAAAGCTACATGGAAACCCAAAGATTATTGTAAGTGACAGAGATCCCATTTTCACTGGAAATTTTTGGACAAAATTATTTTCTTGTCTTGGTACTCAGTTAGCTCATAGCTCGTCTTATCATCCTCAATCTGATGGGCAGACTGAGATAGTAAACAAATGTTTGGAAGGATATCTTCGTTGCCTTGTATCCGATAAACAGACACAATGGGTCCTCTGGCTGAATGGTGGTATAACACTTCCTTCCATACAGCAACAAAAATGACCCCATTTATGGCACTTTATGGGTATCAACCACCATCCATCACATCATATTTAAGAGAAAATTCTAAGGTTCAGGCAGTGGAACATCACATCGAACATCAACAACAAGTCCTCCAACTCTTAAAGGATAACCTCGTGTTGGCACAAAATAGAATGAAACAACAGGCAGATCAACATCGCAGTGAAAGAAGTTTTGATGTAGGTGATTGGGTATTCCTACGGCTACAACCATATAAGCAAATGTCCCTAAAGCAAGCTAAGAAGGATAATAAATTATCACCAAAGTATTATGGTCCGTACAAGGTGTTGCAAAAGATTGGTACTATGGCATACAAATTGGAGCTTCCTGCAGCTTCTCGATTGCACCCAGTTTTCCATGTTTCATGTTTAAAGAAGGTTATAGGCGACAAGCTCCCAATTCAAACAATATTGCCAGAACTTGACGAGGAAGGAAAAATTATATTGGAACTGGAAGCAGTCACAGAAACAAGAACTCGACAGCTACGAAATCGATCAATTTCAGAGTATCTTATCAAGTGGAAGAACTTATCTGCTGAAGATTCCACATGGGAGGATGAGAATTTTATGCAGAAGTATCTAGAACTACTCAAGCGTTGAGGACAACACTTTTTTGAAGGAGAGGGGCATGTTGGGTCCCTATAAAATTAGTGATTACCCCATTACTATTGTAATTATACCCCTTATTTATATTGTTGTGCCCCTATTAACCCCATATTATTATTTCTGTGCCCCATAGAATCCCTCTATTGTTATTTTTGTGGCTTTATATTATTATTGTTAGGTCGGCTGGATTATATTATGACTCCTTAGACTCCTATATATAGAAAGGAGGTTTTGTCATTTGTATCATCAAATAATTGTTCATTTATGTAATGTAAAGGAGGTTGCTCCCTCGAAGAGGCTGAATTCTAAGGCATTGATCTATCTTTTCTATCTTTTCTTGAGCTGGTTTCATAACACCTTCCTTGAGATATGTGCTCTCTACCTAATATGGGAATTTTTCATCCATAAGTATTTTAAGTGACTAAGGATCTAGATCATTTTTGTAAGAATAGATCATGTAAGCTAAAAATAACGAAATGAAATTTATAATAATAGAAAAATTCTATCCAAAACTGAAATTGCTAAATTTGAAAAAATATCTAAACTAGAATTAATTGAAGGTGTGACATGTGTGACCTCAGCATGCATGGACCCTCTTCCAAACAATAGTCTGTTTCACTATCTCATGTGGCATGCATGTGTACTCTACTAAGCAATACTCAGTATCACTATCTCCTTCAGTTTCATTGAACATGTTCATCACTAATGTAAGTAAAGGGTGAAGGTGCCATATTTTTTGTCAACTCTACTACCCCATCATTGGGATCATCACTAGCTTAGCAAGAGGTAAAAAATACAAACATGCACATTAAACATAGATCATAACAATAATAGTGATGTGTTGCATGTCTGTTTTGGAGCAAGGTTTTTTGCGAGCAAGAGCAGAAGTGGGAAGTGAGAGTAGAAAAAGGAAGTGGGGGTGGAAGCAGGAGTGAGGAGTGACATTTTCAAAAGCTCCCAGGTTGGGAGCAATTTTAGGAGTGAATTTTATATAATATATATTTTATATATTTTCATGCATATATGTCAAAAAGGGCTGGTATAATGATTCATTTGTGATTTAAAAAAAAAAAAAAACATGGATTAAACGATGCAACGTCATTCATATATTAGTTATAATAATTTTCATGAACCTACTCTTAAAAAAAAAAAAAAAATCTTTCTTTACTACACGGGTGATAAAAGTGACTTGGACCCTTTTATTAACTGCTTACATGGAGTTTCCCCATGTCCTTTTTTAACATCAAGGTGGCCCCTATTAAGAGACGATTATAGGTATAGGTGACACATGAGTCGTTATAGGTATCCTTGCCAATATATATATATATATACACATCAAGGTGGCCCCTATTAAGAAAAGATTATAGATATATATGACACATGAGTCGTTATAGGTATCCTTACCACTATATAGTTATGTGTGATATCATTTTAATTTGCATATATCTGTGTGTGTGTGTGTGTGTAGGAGTTCATACTATTTTAATTCTATTACCACCATAGATATAATTGATTCCCATTAAAATAATTTTGTACCACCATTTGAAATCCCAAATCAGTGGTTTAATTACTGATAGGTTAAACCTTTATGTTACCTCCCGCATTTTTGGCTAGCCGTTATGGTTATTTAACTTATACGATGGCTCAAGGGATTAAGTCTTAACACCTTAATTGGTGACCATTTATTACCTCTGAAGCATTTGTACCGACTAGGTCCTGTCTGGACGCTACTTCAAGTGACACGTATACCCTCGCCCTCACCTCCTACCACCAACATGCTCCACATACCCTATTCCATATGCCACTGCACTTAGCTAGACGTCTCTTGTCCTCACCAGGGAGATGGGACTTTGCGGGTCTGATTCAATTTACTTGATCTACGATGCTCCTCATCTCACTAGAACCCTAACCACACCCCCCATTGGCTACGGCCACATTCTGTTAGGCACTCAGCCACTAAAGTATCGAAGATTTCTCTTAATGGTTTATGCCATACCACTAGTTTTCTATGCACTGAATGCTGGTATTATCATCCCATCCTCTATATATTATAGTTTCCCATGTCAACAATATAGTTTATGGACCCTAATGTCATTTTTCTTCAGGGAAATGGATGAGTTAACAAGTATGCCGACAAGCCATGTTTCTTCCTACCAGGGTGAAGTGTACAAGAAGCAACGACGCAGCACAACATGTGCCACCTATCTGATTCATATAACCCTTGCTTAGAATCTCAAACTTTCTTGTTTTTGTATTTGTATTCCTGTGTATATATCATCCCTACAAGGTTGACTATGTTATGAACATGAAAGGATCTGGGCAAATTTTGGTTGAAGGTGAAAGAAGGGGCTTCTAGATTTCTTTCCATGGCTACGACCCTTCCTCTGTAACCCACAATATGTGTCTTCTGGGAAACTAGGGGTTTTAGCAGTGGTTCTCTACACCAGTACGCAACTTGCTTTGCTCGTTAACCCTTTTTCTCATGATCTAGAATGTCCAGTTTCATTCATCTCCAACCCACCTCCATCACACACTCTAGTGCAGGTATGGTGAGTCTTTCCATCACTTTATTTCTAGAGTTAAGAGGTATTGTCTAATGATTCTTATCAAATGCTAGTTTTTTCTAATTTATTCCTCTGTCTCTGGATTTGGACAAGTACATGTACCTCTCAACCTCTTGTCCATCCTGTGTACCCCTTGTCTCCACTACTTATGTGTTAAACTTGCACTCAGTTTCTCCCAGGTTCATTTTGTGGCAAAAACCCCTTTCCTCTCGGTGCCTCACTCTAACAGGGTCAAAAAAATGATGTTATTATGTTTGATGAACTCATTTGAGGTTGAATGGTTTTATTTTTCTTTTTTGTTGATACAATATTTGTCACGACGTGTTACTGGGTTCCTAAGGGGATACAATCCCAACCCCATCTAGTTTTTACTCTTCCTCCAAGACTTGAGGCTCCCATTGTCTTCATGTGTCTTCTAATTTAATAGGTCTCCATTTAAGGAGTTAAATTTTTTCTGGTCTGGTTGTATCTTGACAAGGGTTTACTTTTGTTTCCTTAAAACAATGTTATGAAGCACACTACTTGATTTATGAAGTTATAATTTATTCATATGCTCCAAAGGATGTATTTACCTTTGTTCTAGTATCTCTACTCTTTAGAACATCTAACTGACACTCTAGTTGTGACAGTGCTACTATATCTGACTTTTTTATCCGCTATGTTGATACAATAGTCTATAAATTATTTGGGGTTCTTCCTTCTCATTGCTGGGAGTATTTTTATATCGACACACTAGAAAATTGTTCGTGTTTAATGTTGTATTTAAAATAAGATCTACCATAATTTTATTTTCTTATTACAATATTTCAAATTTTAATGTGTATGTTGGGAACATGATGAATGATTTGCACGAGTGGCCTTGCAGAACCATGTTCATCCCAAATAATTATGTTATCACTATTTTCTTTTTGCACTCCTTTACTCAAGTCCTATCATGCTTCATGGCCTCCATTCCTATTTTGTTTTCCTATCATAGATTCACGAAAATTGTTTTCTGAAATGCAAGGCAATTATGCGATTATCACACACAATTTCTACTCTGGTCATATGCACTTCTAGATGTTAAATAGTTTACATTTTCCCTAGTTGTGAGTTTAATATAGTCATCTCTAATTGTTTATGCTACTACTTGAGCCAGAATGATTAAATAAATTGTTAATTATGTGTTTAGAGAAACATCATTTATTGCTTCCTTTCTTAAAGATTTACTGTGTATAATTTACCTCTTTTTGTTAACTGTACATGTGCAATTTGTAGCGCAACTTAATAGCACCATTATCTACCCAGTCTCATATGATTTATGTGTAAGATCATAATATATTGGAAAGGATACATTTTGGTAACTCGATCGAGTCCATAGTTTTGAAAATAAAAAATTGTATGCATGGTGCTTTGATTACATATTATAGGTTGATTTGATGAGTTAGTTGCTAGATACAATCTTTATGTGGCTTCCTAGGTTACTGGGCATGAATATTATCCTATTTCCTTTCCCCGAAGCTACATCCGAGAAGCAACATGCAAGATTTCGCTTGCGTTCACCTACGAAATGCTTCTCCAATTCACTTCGCTATTCCTTTCTTCAATGCTTTGATGCAGTTAAATTTAACTATTGTACTCATCCCGGAATTCTAATCAGTCCACCACAAGGCGTGATTTGGTAGTCATGTTTTCAAAATCAACCTTTTGTTGTTTGAAAACTCTGTGTTATCACTATTTCTAACTTGTTAGCTAATTTACTACAGTCATATAATTTACATTTGCAAAAAAAAACAAGTATATAAAGAGTGCATCCACACAGTACCCATCTTTCACCTACATATGAAGAAATGAAACCGAGTATATATATTCTGATACAAAAAATAATATCTTCTTTATTTCCACGGTACAAGTGATACGTAAAGAAACATTTGACTGACTGGAGTACATCCCACGAGGATTTTTCATCCTAGAAACTTTTCATATTTCTTCTTCAGAACTCAAACTTTTACATCTACCACCACAAAATAATTTAATATGCACTAAGGTTCCCATTACTGTAATCATACCATACAGTTCTGAAAAATAAATATAATTAATTTAGATGAACTCACATTCCATTTACCTTAAACATACCAATAAGTTGTACAAATTAATGGTAGCAATAACCTCAAACCAACAGTTTAATCTGAAAAATTAAATTGGAAAGAATGATTTTCATCCCAACCACGAACCTCTTCATCTCGTTCTCCCCCATGTTGAGATATTTCTTTTCCCCCATAATCAACAACCTCTATTGTTTTGGTAAAGGCATTTTTATGCCTCACTTTCCCTATTAGACTTTCTATAATGACATCTTATTTTTTCTGGGTTTTGCAAATCCCCATAGCCTATGTTGTTCCAACTTTTCTTTTTAAAAGGATTATTTTTCTTCCTTTAAAACTTGTATTTTCCACTATTGTTCTTATTCACACACTCCTATTTTGTTTCCCCCACACTAGGTGATTTTCCTATATTTTTTCCCCTCGTCTAGTCAATCACATAATTTCGCTCCAATGATTTTTTTGGAGTGATTTTGGAAAGTTTTATCTTTTTTTTCCTCCATCCAATCCATCCACCTTGTATTATCGATTGGAATAATGATCTCATTCGTTCATTTGTTTGTTTCCAAGTTTTCTTTTCAAAAATTGATTCATTCACCCATGGTATTTTCCCATGGTATTATGACATCCACCCATGGTATTCATTCACCCATGGAATTGACCCATGGTATTGTGACATCCACCCATGGTATTCATTCACCCATGGAATTGACCTGTGGTATTGTAACTGAAAAATACTATAAGTAACAAGTCACATTTTGTAAAAGGACAGATTGTCCCCCACAATGAAGTTTTTACAGTTATTCTTCATTTTAATAAAAAAATTTATTTATGGTTTGTTTATTGGGCATTCTCCTCTTTTTCTTCTAGCATTTCAATTTTTTAGATCTTGGGGGCCTCCCTCCAAGATCTGGATCAATGGTATCAGAGCAGGTTATGATTCCATGGGAATGAGGGTTTCATGCATATTTTAGTTTCAAAAATTTTCAGCAATATTCAAAAAATTTCAGGCATGTGCTGCGACCTCCACAGAGCACTTTCTTGGGCCAAGCATGAAGAATTTTTATATTTTCATTTTTTTGCAAGAAATTTTTTTGGGCGGCGAGTTTGCAGATCAGATCTGAAACATTTGGTACAATATTTTCAAAAACAAATTCTAAAACTAGATTCCTTATGAAAAATACCAAAATTCAAAAAACAAATTGGCTGAATCGAAGTCTAGATGAGGGAGATATCACTGATTTAAAATCAGTTATGTTGTAGAATTTTTTATTTTTTATTATATATATATATATATATATATTATTTTTTTTCTGTCAACAACTGTTGGACGGTGACTTTACTATCCTTTTTTGAATTTTTTGTGAAAAATTTCAAAAATAATATTTTAGATCCGAGTTCTCTTGAAAAATCACCCAATATAAAAAAATGGGTCAAATCGGAGTTTAGATGTGGGAGATATTGCTGATTTAAAATCAACTATTTTTTTCAGAACTTCTATGACGACAGAAAAATTGCAGCACGAATATGAGATTCTAGAATGTCCAGATAAGGATTTCCAACACATGGGAAGATACAAAATGGTCCTTCTACTTCCAAATATAGGTTATAGTAAATATTCTAAGTTATATTGGCTGAGTTATGTCCATTTTAATTCTGGAACAACATTCGAAGTGCGTTCCCATTGGAGACGTGCCCTCACACCCCACCTTAGTAGGCACCTACTTCACATTCATCAATTTCAACATAGCAGCATTCGGCTGGGGTTATTTGGAGACGTGACCTCCCACCCTAGGCTATGTAGGCACTTGCTACTTCATCAACAACCAACATCACAGTTATGGGTCAACCGCACAAAATCCTTGTCATCGAAGTCCATTTGCTAGGCTGCACACTATTAGTATCATAGTTGGTCACAAGCATTACAAGGTATCTCTATCCTCAGATCTTTCTTTCTCATGGTTATGGGTCATCCATAAACCCACACTTCATCGAAGTCCACTTGCTAGGCCGCACACTATCAGTATCACAGCTGGTCACAAGAATTATAGGGTATCTCTATCCTCGGATCTTCATTCATCATGATTATGGGTCATCCACAAACCCACACTTCATTGAAGTCCATTTTCTAGGCCGCACACTGTCAGTATCACAGTTGGTAACAAGCATTACAAGGTATCTCTATCCTCGGATCTACGTTCCTCATGGTTATGGGTTAACCACATAAAACCGTTTTCTTCAGTGGGTCTTCATATTCAACAAAGGCTTCGCAGGAGGGAAATTCACACAATGGGGACCATTGCTTCTTAAGGAGGGGGGAATGATCCAAATGGAAAATGGCATCAGCCCATGGTATTCATCCACCCATGCAATTTACCCATGGTACTGTAAATGGCATCCACCCATGGTATTTATCCACCCATGGTATTCATTCACCCATGGTATTTTCCCATGGTATTTTGACATCCACCCATGGTAGTCCTTCACCCATGGAATTGACCCGTGGTATTGTAACATCCACCCATGGTATTCATTCACCCATGGAATTGACCCATGGTATTGTAACTGAAAAATACTATAAGTAACAAGTCACATTCTGTAAAGGGATAGATTTTCCACCACAATGTAGTCCTTACAATTATTATATGTTTTAATAAAAAGTTTCTTTGTGGTTTTTTTTATTGGGCATTCACATTTTTTTCTTACGGCAATTTCAATTTTTCAGATCTTGGGGGCCTCCCCTCCAAGATCCATTTCAATATTTTAGATCTTGATGGCCTCCCCCCAATATTCGTATCAAATGATTTCCCTTGTAAGTTAACGCAACTTACAGTCTTTACTAAACAATTTATAACAACTTTTTGTTGTTCCAACCAATCTATACCAATTAATAGGTCATATGAGCCTAAGGGAAGGATGTTTAATTTGATTTGATTTCTGTAGAATATCTATTTAGATCTAGTATACACTATTTTAACACATGGGTCACTTTCTGTTTGGTACCAGTGGCTAGCTGTACAAGCCAAGGACTTCGATTTTTTTTGTTTTTAACTTATACTTTTCCTCAATCTGAGGCCTAATATAGCTTAAAATAGCCCCAAAGTCTATTAAAAAAGACACAAGTTGGTTTCGAATAATACCTTCATTGTCAATCATTGTAGATTTATGTTCTTCCTGGTAGTCCTCTAATGTCGTACTCATCCTCAAAATGTTTCTGGCCACATCATTCATTGTAGATGCCTCATGTTCCACTTGAACATTCTGAATTGATACGAGGTTATGGGGCAAATCTTGCAACAGATGTGGTTCACCACAACCCCAAAATTTTAGTGGCTCTCTTTCTTTACCTCTTGTGCCCTTTTTGCTGCCCAACTCCATGGTTTTTAACCCTGTGTAAGATTGTGTTGGTTAACTTTGATCCCCTTTGTTAAATTTCTTCTGCTTGTGATATTTCCCAATTTTTTTCAAATAAGCAGCCTTCTATCATCTCACATTCACCCCCTTTTTTTTATCATTGTTTCGCCATGGTATAAAACCTTAATTCTGATTTTTGAACAACTAGTAGAGAATTTTGGCATTCCTGACTGCTTCATCCATAGTCCTTGGATTATTGAATTCAATTCTTTCCTTATACATTCTTGGTAAAAAATTCAAAAACATTTTCATCTTAGATTTTCTTCTCTAATGTAGGGCACATAACAAAGTAATTTGGTGAATTTGGTCATAACTTAATCCATGGTAAGCTTCCCCAACCTCCGATCATGGAATTATTTTCCGTGGTTGTCGTAATACCACTCGCTCAAATAGCGAGATTTAAATTTCTGCTGAAAGTCTTCCCACGAAACAATTTTTTCATCCAACAAGTGTATAATTTTCATCTCCTCCCACCATAGGGTGGCCTTTCCCTGTAGATGATAAACAATCAATCTTTCTTTCAAGTTGCTTTCATATTCATACACTTGAAAGTACTTGACCATATTCAAGAGCCAAGCTTCCACATCCTCCTCCCTTTCCCCATCAAAGGTAGGAGGTTTTATCTTCCAAAATTCTCCCTATAATTCCCTCTTTCTCTTATCCTTATGGTATTTAGAATATGTTTTATCATATTCTTCATCACTTTCATATTTGTCTGGCATCATCCCTACTTGTTTCCGTTTCGACGCTTCCAACTCTACACTCTTGTGACTATATTTCTTAGACCATTCTCTAATTAGGTTTTCTTGTTCCTTGCTAACTTTTATTAATCATTCATTATTAGTTCTGAGTTGTGCTAATTCCTATTGCAAATTCCTCAATATCTCCACAAACTAAGTGAGAATTGGGGTACTACCTTCCCCCAGTTCCACATATAAATCATCCTCTCCAGTAATAACTGGGTGCGACTCCTCCATATTTCACCACAGTCTGCTTCCTACCAAAATAACCAAACTAATAAGAGAAAATTTCCGTATAATACTATTCCTACGCAAATGATAACTTGTAATGGGGCCTCTATTCAAGAATAGTGTAGAAATATGAGCTCTGATACCATTTTTTATGAACCTACTTACATTAATATATATATATATATATATATATTACAGGGGTGATAAAAGTGACTTGGACCATTTTATTAATTGCTTACATGGAGTTTCCCCATGTCCTCTTTTAACATCAAGGTGACCCCTATTAAGAAATGGTTATGACTAACTAATCAACCTACCAACACATGAGTCGCTATAGGTATCCTTGCCACTATATAGTTATGTGCACTATCATTTTAATATATATATATATATATATATATATATATATATAGATGTAGGAGTTCATATTGTTTTAATTCTATTACCACCATGGATATAATTGATGCCCATTAATAAAATCATTTTGTATCACTATTTGAAATCCCCAATCAGTGGTTTAATTATTGATAGGCTAAACCTTTATGTTACCTCCCGCGTTTCTGGCTAGTTGTTATGGTGATTTAACTTATATGATGGCTCAAGGGATTAAGTCTTAATGCCTTCATTGATGACCATTTACTACCTCTCAGGCATTGGTACCCACCAGGTCCTGTCTAGACGCTGCTTCATGTGACACTTGTACCCTTGTTCTCACCTTCGGCCTCAAGCATGCTCCACGTACCCTATTTTGTATGCAACTACACTTAGCCACATGGCTCTTATCCTCTCTAGGGAGATGGGACTTCAATGGTTCTGATTTAGTTTACCAGATCTATGGTGCTCTCCATCTTACTCGAACCCTAACCACACCTCCTGTTGACTATGCCCACATTCAGTTAGGCACTCTCTCACTGGAGTATGGAAGCTTGATCTTGATGGTTTATGCCATACCATTATTTTTTTTCACAAAACTTTGCGATTATCACCCCATCCTCTATATGTTATAGTTTCCCATGTCCACAACAAAGTTTATGGACCCTCATGGCTTTTTTTATAGGGGAGTGGACGAGTTAACAAGTCTGCTTAAGAGCCATGTTTCTTCCCACCAAGGAAAATATTGTAAGAAGAAACAACACAACGCAACAAGTTCCTCCTATCTGGTTCAGGTAGCCCTTTCTTAGAATCTCAAACTTTCTTCTTTTTTTATTTTTATTCCTGCATGTATATCATCCCTGCAAGGTTCACTGTGCTATGAATATGAACGAATTTGTGCACATTTTTGTTGAAGGTGCAGGAAGGGACTTCAGGAGTTCTTTCCATATCTACAGTCCTCCCTTCGAAACCTATGGATGTGTCTTTCTAGGAAAGTCGAGGGATTTAGCAGTGGTAGTCTACACTAGTACCGAACATTCTTACCTCATTAACCCTTCTTTTCATGATTTGGAATTCCCAGTTTTGTTCATCTCCAACCCACCTCCATTGTGCACCCCAGTGTAGGTATGGTGAGTCCTTCGATGACTTTATTTCTATGGGTAAGAGGTATTGTCTAATAATTCTTATCGAACGAAGGTTTTTTCTAATTTATTCCTTTATCTTTAGATTTAGACATGTACATGTACCTCTCAACCTCTTATCCCTCCTGTGTATCACACATCCCCACCACTTATGGCCTAAACTCACACTCGACTTCTTCCAAGTTCGTTATGTGGATCGAACCTCTTTCCTCTCGATGCCTGACTCCAACAGTTAGTGTTCGAAAAATTATGTTATTATGCTTCATGGACTCATTTGAAGTTGAATGGTTTTATTTTTCTTTGTTGTTGATACAAAATTTTTCATGACATGTTATTGAGTTCCGAAGGGGATACAATCCCAACCCCATCCATTTTTACTCTAATTTAATAGGTCTCCATTTAAGGAGTTACAGTTCTACTGGTCTGGTTGTATCTTGACAAGGGTTTACTTTTGTTCCATTGGAACATTGTTATGAAAAACGCTGCTTAATTTATGAAGTTATAATTTATTCATACGCTCTAGAGGACGTATTTATCTTTTTTCTGATATCTCTACTATTTAGAACATCTAACTCATGCTCTAGTCACAACTCTACTATTGTATTTCACTTTTTGATTTACTATGTTGATACAATCTTCTGTAAATTGTTTGGGGTTCTTCCTTGTCGTTGTTGGGAGTCTCTTTATATCAATAAACTGGATAATTTATCATGTTTAGTGTTCTATTTGAGAAAAACATTGCCAAAATTTTCCTTGCTTATTACAATATTTTGAATTTTAATGTATATGTTGGGCTCATGATGAATGATTTCCACAAGTGGTCCTGCAGAACCATGTTCATCCCAAATACTTATTTTATCATCATTTTCTTTCTGCACTGCTTTACACAAGGCCTATCATGCTTCATGGCCTTTGTTCCTATGTTTTGTCACATCACAACTTTAGGGAAATTAGTTTTTTGAATTTCTAGGCAATTCTATGATTATCATGCACAATTTCTACTCTTGCCATATGCCCTTCTAGATGTTAAATAGTTTACATTTCCCCTAATTGTGAATTTAGTACAGTCATATCTGATTTTGTTACGCTACTACTTGAGCCAAAATGATTTAATAAATTGTTAAGTCTATTTTTAGATAAATATCATTTATTACTTCCTTCACTACAGATTTACTGTGTATGATTTACCCCTTTCTATTAACTGTACATGTTAAATTCTTAGCACAAATTAATAGCAATGTTATATACTTAGTCTCATAGGATTTATGTGTAAGATGATAATGTATTGGAAAGGCTGCATTCTGGTAACTCGATTGACTCCACAATTTTGAAAATAAAACTACATGCATGGTGCTTTGACTACATCTTATAGCTTGAACTCGAATGCTATATATAGTTTTGGTATGGCTTCCTAGGTTACTGGGCGTGTAAATTATCCTGTTTCCTTTCCTTAAAGCTACATCTAAGAAGTGACATGTGGGATTTCACTTGTGTTCACCTGTGAAATGCTTCTCCAAATCACTTCATTATTCATTTCTTCCATGCTTTGATGTAGTTAAATTTAACTACTATACTCAACATCAACCTTCTGTTGTTTGAAAACTCAGTGTTATCACTATTTCTAAATTGTTAGATAATTTACTACAGTCATATGATTTACATTTGTAGAAGACAATTAAGTATATAATGAGTGCATCCACATAGTACCCATCTTTCACCTATATATATATATATATATATATATATATATATATATATATATATATATATATATATATATATATATTGTTAGCATTATGATACAAGTGTTGTCCTTGATGGCAACTCACTCAGAGGTTGGTACAGGTGATGGCAACTTAATCAGAGGACAGATCTTAGTACAGCAGGCCAAGAAAGTTCATACACGCAGGTTCATTAAGCCCAAGTCACGTATACAAGCAGGTTCACTATATACCAAGTCGCGTATACGCAGGTTCGCTATATACCAAGTCGTGTGTACACGCAGGTTGGCTTCAGTAAAAGAGCGTGTATGTGGAAAACTTATCTTTGGTCCGTGGCGGTTATTCCTTGGAAGTTGTGCCTATAGTTTTGGACCATGGTGTCTCGACAAACGTGTTGATCCCTAGTTTTGAAGCTGATGGTATTGGGTTACTATGGTTTTGGACCGTGGTATTGTAAAGGGCCTAAGGCTATATAAGGAGAAGATCATTAGGCAAGTGCAAGCAAGCATTGTGTGTCTGACGAAGTGAGAAGATCTAGTATTACTGTTTATCTGTTCGGGATGCTTGGCAAGGGTCGGATCTGACAGCGAAGGCATAAGTAATTATTTCTAGATCTGCACGCGGGTTGCCTTTGGAGAAAGCGCGTATACACGCGGTTTTGGTACAGTGAAGTAGCGTATGCATAATAAGATTTGATATTTCAGGTTGCTGTTGATTCTGGTGGTTGTTGCAGAGTTCTGGGCTCTGGTTTGGGTTCTGTGTTCTTGATGACAGGGTTTCAGTGATTCAGTATTGGGTTGTTTAATGAATTATGATGCAAGTATAAGTTGATGATTGTATTGCAGTAATGTTTGTTTTGTACTCTTGGATCCAGTCTCAAAATTGATGAAACGTGGTCCCTGAAGGAAAGAAGGTTGTAGGGTCAGCACCTACGTACTAGTAAATGGATCGGCTAGTACAAGAGCTGAGGGGGTTGTAGCTCCCTTCCAGAAGTAGTTGGAAAACGAGAGAGGGTTGTAGCCCTCTGCAGGTTGTAGCCTGCGTACTGGTAAAGGACTGCACCAGTACATTGTAAAAGAAGTTTCTTATTAAAGAAGAAAGAGACGAATTGCAGCAGGTGGATTTCACCCACATTGGGTTTCCACCTTATATCATGGTGTTCATGTGTGTGGCTCTTGTGTGATGTTCTGTTCTGTTATACTGCACCTGTTTACTGTTAATATGCTTAATAATGTTCTGATGCATTTACTGAAGATTAAGCTAACTGAATTATAAGATCTCTAGATATACGCCAGTTGCATTAGACATAGTAGCGTGTACACGCGGGTTCACTTAATTGAAGTAGCGTATATGTTTCTGAGTATGAAATTGGAAAGGTTTTACTGATCTGATAATACTGATTCACCCCCCCCTCTCAGTATTATTTCCAACAATTGGTATCGGAGCAGGTCCTTCAGAGGAAGCTTGATCGCTGGAAGGAAAAGATCCATCAGAATGGCTAATCCAGAAAGAGAGGCACACATCAGGTCACCAGTCTTTGACGGGAACAATTTTACTCACTGGAAGATAAGAACCACTGCATATCTACAATCACTTGGAGCAGAAGTTTGGGGAATCGTAGAAGGAGGATACAAATTCCCATCAGCAACTCCTACAGATCCAGCAGAGAAAAAGCAATATGAACTCAATGCCAAAGCTGTTACTGTCCTATTGAGTAGTTTGACACAATCAAAATTTATGAAGATCATGCATTTCAAATCAGCTAAGGAAATATGGGACAAAATCGTTACAAGCTATGAAGGAGATGATCAGGTAAAAAGAGCAAAGCTTCAAACTCTCAGAATCTGGTATGAAACTCTTAAGATGCATAGTAATGAAAGCATAGCTAATTATTTCCTACGTATGGATGAGATTGTGAATTGTATGAGGGATCTGGGTGAAGAATTTGAGGAAGTTGTCTTAGTTGAAAAGGTTTTGAGATCTCTGTCTGCTAAATTTGATTCTAAAGTATCTGCCATAGAAGAAAAGGAGAATGTGCAGAAAATCACCATGTCACAGCTTCACGGGATCCTAACTGCTTTTGAAATGCGACAAGAGGTACCACCAGAAGCCGCATTCGAAGTGTCAGAGGAAGAAGATGAGGTAAATTTTGTCAAGAATCTTGAACGGGGAACTGGACGGTTCAAGGGTAAGCTACCTTTCAAATGTTTTCTATGTGGTAGAGTTGGTCACTATGCTGCTAGATGCCCTCATAACAAAGGGAAGATATCTGAAGAAGATGGTAGAAGCTATTATACCCATATTAAAAGTTCATTCAATGATAGTGAAGATATTAGAAGTCTCATGGCACATGAAAAGAAGAATGCTTCATCCAATAATAGCGAAGATATTAAAAGTCTCATGGCACATGAAAAGAAGAATGCGGAAACTGAAGAAGTTGCCAAATTAAAAGAACAATTGGAGACATAAACCAGGGTAAGGGAGCAATTACAGGATATAGTAAAGGATCAGAGCACAACTATTCAGAGACTTGAATCAAAGATTCTCTCTCTAAAAGAAGATCTTGAAGATCAAGAACATGAAGTGATCAAACTAAAGCGACAAGTGGAAGAACGAAGAAAAGCTGAAGAAGACCTAAGGAATCAGCATCTGAAAAAGGAAGAACAACATCAAGTTGAGGTAAATATCTTGAAAGGTAAAATAGAAGAAAAGGATAAGCTTTTACGATTTCAAGATAGTACTAAAGTCTTGGATGATATTCTTAATAGTCAAAGGTCTCCTGCTATCAAAACTGGTCTTGGTTTTCATGAATATGTTGAAGGTGAATCTAGTGCACAAGGTGAGGCAAGGAATTCTAATGAGAAATCTGAAATGCTGAACAAGGAACAACCAAGGAAAGAAATTCCTCAAGGAAGATCCTTTACTCCTAACTATGGAAGTGATAGACGATTATTTCCTCCACTGAATAATGTTGAATGTTATGTATGTCATAATCTTGGACATGTTGCAGCCAGATGTAGAAGTAGAATGGGTCAAGACCATTACAAAAGATCATCACATCCCAGGTATTTCAGAGGATATTGCTTTGCCTGCAATGCATATGGACACAAAGCAATGGATTGCGATAGAAGGAACATGAAATATGTAAGATGTTATACATGCAACAACTATGGGCATAAAGCAAGGGAATGCAGGAGCAAATTTCAAAATTCAAAACAAGAGGACCATACATCATCACAGTTCCAGGAATTAAAGAAGACAGAGACAGAAAGGTGTGGCATAATTCAGACAACTGACACAACAGACACAGGGGAATCTGAAAGAGATGAATTTCGGTATTCCATCTTGCATACACTGATATAATGAAGACAAGTCGCGTATATACGCGAGTTACAGGCTGCAAAGTCGCGTATATGCAGAAAGGGCAGCAGAACAGACCCAGGTTCAGTCATGGTTGGCTCAGGCTCAGGGGGAGCAGAATAGACTCAGGAAATGGTTGGCTCACACTCAGGGGGAGCATATACTTCAAATAATTCATTGTTGGCATTATGGTTAGAAGTTGCTGATGAAACTAAATGATACATCTTGTTTTTTTATCAAAGGAATAGTATTGCAAACTGATGCTTATGGTACAGATCTGAATGGCTGGTCTTAGAACCTGCATTTGCTCAGGGGGAGCATGGATAGATTGGTACACTTTGGCATAAACAATGGGGGAGCCAAATCAGAAACTTCACCATGTACTCAGGGAGAGTATGGACAACAGTATGGACAGCAGAAGGTATACCAAAGAAGAGAATATCTTGGTCCGCCCTTTGCCCTTGATGTCAAAGGGGGAGAGTGACTTGGTGTGGTGGTTGCCATCAAGTCCAAAGGGGGAGATTGTTGGCATTATGATACAAGTGTTGTCCTTGATGGCAACTCACTCAGAGGTTGGTACAGGTGATGGCAACTTAATCAGAGGACAGATCTTAGTACAGCAGGCCAAGAAAGTTCATACACGCAGGTTCATTAAGCCCAAGTCGCGTATACAAGCAGGTTCACTATATACCAAGTCGCGTATACGCAGGTTCGCTATATACCAAGTCGCGTGTACACGCAGGTTGGCTTCAGTAAAAGAGCGTGTATGTGGAAAACTTATCTTTGGTCCGTGGCGGTTATTCCTTGGAAGTTGTGCCTATAGTTTTGGACCATGGTGTCTCGACGAACGTGTTGATCCCTAGTTTTGAAGCTGATGGTATTGGGTTACTATGGTTTTGGATCGTGGTATTGTAAAGGGCCTAAGGCTATATAAGGAGAAGATCATTAGGCAAGTGCAAGCAAGCATTGTGTGTCTGACGAAGTGAGAAGATCTGGTATTACTATTTATCTGTTCGGGACGCTTGGCAAGGGTCGGATCTGACAGCGAAGGCATAAGTAATTATTTCTAGATCTGCACGCGGGTTTCCTTTGGAGAAAGCGCGTATACACGCGGTTTTGGTACAGTGAAGTAGCGTATGCATAATAAGATTTGATATTTCAGGTTGCTGTTGATTCTGGTGGTTGTTGCAGAGTTCTGGGCTCTGGTTTGGGTTATGTGTTCTTGATGACAGGGTTTCAGTGATTCAGTATTGGGTTGTTTAATGAATTATGATGCAAGTATAAGTTGATGATTGTATTGCAGTAATGTTTGTTTTGTACTCTTGGATCCAGTCTGAAAATTGATGAAACGTGGTCCCTGAAGGAAAGAAGGTTGTAGGGTCAGCACCTACGTACTAGTAAATGGATCGGCTAGTACAAGAGCTGAGGGGGTTGTAGCTCCCTTCCAGAAGTAGTTGGAAAACGAGAGAGGGTTGTAGCCCTCTGCAGGTTGTAGCCTGCGTACTGGTAAAGGACTGCACCAGTACATTGTAAAAGAAGTTTCTTATTAAAGAAGAAAGAGACGAATTGCAGCAGGTGGTTTTCACCCACATTGGGTTTCCACCTTATATCATGGTGTTCATGTGTGTGGCTCTTGTGTGATGTTCTGTTCTGTTATACTGCACCTGTTTACTGTTAATATGCTTAATAATGTTCTGATGCATTTACTGAAGATTAAGCTAACTGAATTATAAGATCTCTAGATATACGCTAGTTGCATTAGACACAGTAGCGTGTACACGCGGGTTCACTTAATTGAAGTAGCGTATATGTTTCTGAGTATGAAATTGGAAAGGTTTTACTGATCTGATAATACTGATTCACCCCCCCCCCTCTCAGTATTATTTCCAACATATATATATATATATATATATTCTATTACAACAATTAATGTATCTGTTAATTCCACGGTACAAGCCATACATAAAGAAATATTTGAGTAATTGGAGTACATCTCAGGAAGGTTTTTCCTCATAGAAACATTTCATATTTTTTCTTCGGAACTCGAACTTTTACATCTACTCACATAAATAATATAATATGCACTAAGGTTTCCATTAATATAGTCATACCATTCAGTTGTTCAAAATAAATATAGCTAATTAATATGCATTGATATTCTATTTACTTTAAACATACCAATCAACTCTACAAAATAACGATATAAATAACCTCAAACCAATAGTTTAGTATGAAGAATTAACTTGGAAAGAACGATTTGCCTCTGAATAATGAACCTCCTCCCTTAGTTCTCCCCTGTGTTGAAATCTTTGTTTTCCCCCACAATCAACAACCTCTGTTTTTTTGGTAAAGGCATTTTTATGCCTCACCTTCCCTAGCATACTCTCTATAATGACGTCCCATTTTTTCGGGGTTCTCCAAATCCCAGTAGCCTATGCTTTCCCTATTTTTTTTAAATGATTTGTTTTCTTCCTTTGAAGCCCATATTTTCAACTACGGTGCTTATTCAGCCTCTTGAGTGTTGTTTCCCCCGCACTGGGTGATTTTCCTAGATTTTTCTCTCCTCATCTAGTCAATCACATAATTTCGCTCCAAAGATTTTTTTGGAGTGATTTGGGAAAGTTTTCTCTTTCTTTTTTTTTTCTCCATCCAATCCATCCACCCTGGATCATGGATTGGAATAATGATCTCATTCATTCATTTGTTATTTTCCAAGTTAGTTCTTCAAATGATATATTTATTTATTTCCAAACAATTAATTACATTATCATTCTTTTTCCCACAAAGTAAATCCTGGCTTTCATGCCATTTCTAATAGTAATTCGACTACTAAAACAATAACAATAATTTGACTACAATAGTTTATAGAATATAGGTGGCATTACAATATTCATCGACCACAAGTCTACAAATTACAAGTTCTCATTTATATAGAATGCAAGGGTGCACATAACCAACATAACATCAAGTGCAATCCATTTCTTAACTAAAAATACATCAAAAAATAGTCTTTGGATGGCCTCTAGCATCTACAAAAATCATACTACAACAAATACCCACATACCATCAAAATTACTTCCTATATTAGGATCTATTTTATTAATATCACCCTCTAATCATTAACATAAGATAGAAAAAATGTAGCATGTCAAGTCAAGATTTTATTTTAGTTATAGGCACATTCTTAATAGGGCTAGGATAGAGGAGTTTGAAAACCAATGTAACTCACATCAAGGTACATAGAGGACATCGTTCGCTTGATTAAATATGAGTTCAATACCCTAGTAGATAACGAAATTCAATGGAAACATTGCAATCCCCTCGATCCTAAAATATTGAAAAACTAATAAGCTTGCTAGATTTTGAGTGAGATTTAAAATTCTACTTTCTCCATATTAAATCTAATGAGGTTGGAACCACTCTCAAACATCCTCAGTCATTTCATTGTAATGTTAAAATTTGAAGTAAAATGATGAAAATGAAAGATAAAGGAGAATGTCAATACTAGGGCCATAGGTTTGAATATTAGGCTACTATGGACCTAATATTATCATAGTTTTTTCTTTCTCTCTCCCATATTAATACTCCCAAAATACTCTTGAACCTCTATTACTCCATCCCACTTATTGTTTGCCTTAGCATGGGCAATGTATTCTATAAACAATACCTTATAATACACATATTTATATACAACATATAAAAACCCTTTATCCCCCTATAATGTGCTCAATATATTATTTCATTTTCCTCATATTTTATGCCCCAATATGAATGCATGTGATATGGTATTTCTTTCTTAGTGAAGCCCCCATGATACATTTGCATGCGATAAGTGACAACATGTTGTGTTAATTTTTTTTGCGAATCTTCATGCATCAAAAGTAATATCTAAAGGGAAATTTATTTTGATAAATTTTATGTAATTCATATGTAATAATATTATAAGTGATGTGTTAGTTCCTTTAAAGAAATATCCCAAAATTTGTATTGATTTGTCTTGTAAGAATGTGTGCTTATGCGATGGGAAATATTAGTTAATATGGTATTGTTTAGAAACATTAATTGATGGTTATACACTTTAAACTAATGCATATGTAGTGTTGTTAAAAGAAGCATGTTGCAATAGCTTATTGAAATTTCATGTATGCCATTAATAGATGTTGAAGAATCGATATTAAAGATTGATTGTTGGTTGATAAATAGTTTAGGTAATCGTGATATCAATGTTTGTTGACGACAACATTAGCATGAAAATATGACAACTTTTGCAAAGGATAGATTATGTTTAACGTTGTCGAAGGTAAATTACTAATGGTCCATGCAAATGAGAGTGAGCTGTAGGATGGTCCATTAATGAAACAACTAGGCCACAAAGACATAAATATTGAAGATTTATGGGTAAATGATATCATGATGATTGTAATAGATTTTAGCTAGATATATTGTATTTTAAGTGATTTTTCCTTCTAATATTTTATGAAAATGGTTAAGGTATGGACTCCATTATAAACCAATGAGTGAGGGATGATAATCCATTAAGCGAGGGATGAGCACCCTCATGAGAATTTAATAATAAAATTAAACATTTGCTAGTTTTCACCCTATGGGATTTCTAGGGTATAGCAGTGTCTAATGATGTGGTTCCTTATTGTGCTATGATTATGATGTGGATTACTTGCATGAGATTATGTTTATAGTGTCAATTATGTGTTTAATTAATCTAGCTAATGGAATCATGAAAGTGATGCTAGGTTACATAAGCAAGTATATGTCAATATGCTACAACAATGGTTGTTAATGGTTATGTAACTTACTATTCCCTTACTAAAGTACTCTATGTAATGATGAATATTTTATCAAGTGGCTAATCTAGAATCTAGAATAGTAAACTAGATAGTTACCAGTGGGTAAATTATGTAAAAAAAAAATTGACTCCATGCATTTTCATGCATGATTACTGGGGCATGTTACAATTCACATCAAAGCTGAAGGCTGCAGTACTGGTCCTTTTTGGGAATTGGTAAGTGGAAAAGAATTCAAGGTATGATGCTAGTGGCCATAAGGTTAGATATGGTTCTAACAAACTACATACCAATATATGCAATATATTGTTTTTCATGAAACACATGATGCATGTTTATAATTGCATAGAAGAGTAGTAAGTAATAAAGTTTGTTGCAAAACTATGTTCATGAAATTTGAATCCTGATGAGGATAACATACAATAAATTTTTGTTGCATCTATAAAGAACCTGAGTAATCACTAGTGAAAGTGACAATGGACCACCAACCTTTGCAGATATGAAAATATTAATGATACATTTAATCAAGATGACTAAAGATACAGTGCACTACTTATAATGAGCGAGCATGAATGTAAAAGATAGGGAATGTCCTTGAAGAGGACGGTAAAATGTTTTAAAGAGGAAATTGAAAGAACCCCTTTAGATGTTAAAAATAAATAATAAGTCAAGTAGTGATACTTGACTGTAATAGCTAGTTACTAGTTGAGTCTTGTCATGGATGCACTGAGATGGTTGGTAGCATTGATTAGCTAATGTAACATGACTAACTAATAAAAATGATATGCATGAATTGGTTTTGGTTTAAGCTTATTGAAAGTTGTGAATAAGTGATTATGGTAGTTACTTCATGTGTTGGTTTGTTGGTAATAGTACACTATGGGAAATTGCAAATGTTTGGATTGTTACCTTAACTATTATCGACATTTACACATTAATGAATGTTTGCATATATTTTTATGCATCACATTGTTGTATGCATGAAACTAAAATGGTTGTGAAATTGAATACTTGACTAAACAATGCATGTTTATGAATAACATTGTTGATGGGATTAAGCGGGAGTAGCTTAATGGAAATATGAAAAACTGTGAAGGTAAAAAATTGCAATGTGAATTGCAACTATAAATGAGAATGTATAATGTTATGAATGCATGGTGTGCATAAATGTTCTTGCGTTTTAATGATAATATGCATCTGATTCATTATGTAAATTACTATGAGAAAGAGTGTTAAACAAGAATTTTACATGCCAGATAGTTGTGGACAATTTTCAAATGCTAAGAGGTCTTGGGTTGTGATCCAGGTGGATCTTCAGATACAATGGCATGGAAAAACTCAAAAATCAAAGTGCGCATAATGAAGTGAACCTAGGACCATAGTGGAGATCTCATCCCCCTAATTCCAACGGTGCAAATGGTACTTCAATCCGAGGCCAGATGATGAAGTTATCGCACAAGCAAGGGTTCTTCAATCCTTAAGAAAATGAGGATTTACTTTGAAAATGAGACTTAAGCCTTTAAGGCCAAATCACAATCGGAGGTTGCATTGGGGTGGACTTAAGCTTTGGGCCGTGGAACCCCCAATCACCGATCTCCAATTAGATTAGATCAATGGATTGGAGGAAATCACAATTGGAGGACTTACGTGTATATCGGCGAGCGGGCAGTGCGATCGGTGATTAATTGGATCAGCAGAACACTTATCGAACACCCGGGGCAATATATGTGGGGGATGTTGATGCGATCGATTTACGTCGATATCGGCGATTAGCAATCAGCGATTGGTCATTCCCAATAACTAGGACAGATACACTGCGATATGCCGATTTGTGACCCCAGCGCAGACCCAACAGGAAAAATAGGCCTGATTTTATGTTTTTTGAAGTTAGGGTGTATGATTTTTGGGCAGATTTCAGTCTTTTTCGAGATTTATGAATTTTTATCATTTCAAATGATAGAAGGCCATTTATAGAAGCAGTTGCGCCCACTGATCCTTCCACTCTACCAACCTCCATAGTTAACCAGGCAAACCCAGATTTAAATCGGATCCTGTCCGAGAATCCATTATAAGAGAGGATCGTTGGAAAGAGTAGGGGGAGAGGCAATTTTGGTGGCAGCGTGGTGTTTTACAGGAGGCTGAGAGCATATATTAGTCTGTTTTGGACAATTTATATACTCCAACCCCTTTATTGATGCGAGAAGATTTGGTGTTTCATACCTCTTCATCTCAGGCATCCATTTCATAGCCATCTTGCAAATTGGAGGTATAAGCCTCTTGTGGACAGTTTGATGAATGTAATTCTCTTTGCTTCCATGCCATTTAATAAGAAAGGCCTCCCAATCGTTGAGCTGGGCCTAGAGACGTAGTCTGAATTGGACGAAATTTGTTATCAAGCCTTGGTGTCCTCTTTTGTGCCTTGTATGTGTTTACTTCTTCTTTTCTTATGTGCACATTTTCGTGTTAAGCTGCAATTTTACATGTAATTCTTTTCTATACATCTATAAGCGAAAACATATTGGATCAAGTGGTATCAGAGCAGGGCTTTTTAGATGTGAATTGCATGTTTGTATGCTAACAAGAAGCAGGCTTCAAAGTGGCAAAGGGAATTTATAACCTTTCGATCCAGAGGCAGGGCATGCAACTAGGAGAAGGAACATGGCTAAAGAGGAAGCTCGTATTGAAGAGGAGCGCCCTTTCAGAAACACTTTCTAATCAATGGTAGAGAATATTAGTCATCTGGTTATAAGACTAGAAAAAGTAGAAGAGAGGAACCCAGAAGGTCAAGGTTCAGCACATGGGAATGATGGAGAAGAACCCCCTCCTTCTCCTTCTGGTGGTGAATGTTCTTCTTCTCCTCACCACCATAATCAGAGAAATCCAAAGGATGCATCTAAGAAACCATTTTTTAAGTTAGATGTTAAATTTGATCTTCCTTTGTTTAATGGTGAAAGTAATGCAAAAAAGCTTAACAATTGGATGAGGCAGATTGAGTTTTACTCCAAGATTCAGCAAATTGTAGAGGATGAGGCGAAAATATAGCTGGCCTCTCTACAACTAGGTAGCACAACTCTCGTTTGGTGGCAGAGAAAATTGCAGAGCAATAAAAATGTGGGTAAGCTCTTTTCCTCATGGTGTGATTTTACTTCTGCATTAAAGGAACAATTTTATCCCTTAGGATACAAATAGAAAGATTTAATGAATTAGAAATATTGAAGGCAAGGAAAAGGGCAGGATGTTTAGAGTTTTACAGAGGAATTTAGGAAGCAAGCATTGAATTTGGGTATTACACTTGATACACTTGAAGTTGTAACTAAGTATATTGGCTCAATGCATAGTTATATTCGACATTCATTATTGTTGTTTGAACTAGCCACTATTGATGTAGCTACTGTGAAAGCAATTCATATTGAGAATAGGGGCAAGAATGAAAGAGAGGACCAGTCCATAAAGCCACCATTCAAGCCTCCCAATGGCAGATCCAAAGCAAAATGGAAAGGGAAGGAGAAGAAAACAACAATAACCAAAGAGGGAGAGCGGCCTTATTGCAATCATTACAAGAAAGAAGGCCATGATGATGATCACTGTTGGAAGCAACACCCAAAAAAGCCTCCAAAGAAGTATGGAGGAAAATGGAAGCAAAAAATAGTGGTAGTGGCATAGCAAGAACTTGGATCAAATTCGAGAAATGAAGTGTTGGTCACAACATTGGGAACAAAAGGTACCCTTACACCTCCTATTGTTTCTAAATCACATGGAAGCACCAGTTCTGTAGATGAGTCCCTTTCAAATGATAGAAAAAGAATTGAATTATTTCATATCAGAGTTGTAGTAAATCACACCAAAGTAGAAACTCTGTTTGGTACTGGGTCCCAAGAAAATTTAATTGCAGAATCCTTGATAAAGAAGCTTGGCTTAGAAACAAAACCACACCCAAAGCCTTACCCGCTAGGATGGACACATGATAAAGCTAAATTGAATGTAACCCAGCAGTGCAAGGTAAAATTTGTGATTGCATCTAAGTTGGTATATGAAGTAGAGATGGATATTATACCGCTGGACATCTATGGCATGCTATTGGGGAGGCCCTACTTGTATGAAAGAAAAGCTATCTTTTTATGCCATGAGAATAAATATCACATCACGAAGGATGGGGTAGAATACATAGTGCGGGCTCATCAAAACAAGATTAACACCAGCCTCGTAAGCGCTGGGCAAATGAAATGGCTGGTGAGTTCTAGTAAGACATGTATGCTTATGGTCATAAGGGAGAAAGGGACCGAATTTGCAGACGCATTCTAGGGATGCGATGGGAAGCATAAATAGGAATTGATGGACTTAATTTCTAATTATAATGAATTCTTTCAGGAGCTGCAGGGACTACCTCTAAAGAAGTAAATCCAACACAAAATTCACCTGTTGCATGACGCCCCTCTGCCGAATATTGGCATGTATAGGATGTTGGCAGTTGAAATGGGGGAGATCAAGTGGCAAGTGCAATAATTGTTGGACCAAGGCGTAATCAGGCTGAGCTCCTCTCCATGCAGTTTGCTGATTGTTCTAGTGCCAAAGAAAGATGGTAGCTAGAGGATGTGCATGCACTACTGCATGCTTAACAAAATATCAGTGAAAAATCATTATCCCCTCCCACACATAGATGATTTATTTGATCAATTAAAAAAATGTTGTATATTTCACCTAGTTAGATTTGCATAGTGGCTATCACCAGGTCCAAATTGTGGAGTAGGACATGTGGAAAGCCACTTTCAATACCAAGCATGGGCTGTTCAAATGGATGGTGATGCCATCCGGGCTTTGCAGAACTCCAGCCACCTTTATGCGGGTTATGGATAATATATTTCAACCTTTCATTGATGAGTTTGTTCTTCTATATTTAGATGATATACTAGTTTTTAGTAAGATTTGGTTTGAACATATGATCCATGTAAAGAAAATGCTTGATGTGCTGAAAAAGGAAAACTTCTTTGTAAAATTGTCAATGTGTGAGTTCAGGAAAACCTCTTTGGGTTACCTAGGTCATATTGTTGGCCATGGTCAGTTAAAAATTGATCCCGCTAAAGTTGAAGCCATTGTAAATTGGACTAAGCCTACTAGTGTAACTGAGGTCTGTAGCTTTCTAGGTGCAGTCTAATATTGGAGGAGATTTATTTCTGATTTCTCTGTTATTGTAGCACCTTTGCAGACATTGACAAGTGTTAAACAAGTCTTCCAATGTGGAGGAAGATAGAAAAATTCCTTCGAAACATTGAAGGAAAAAATTAGAACTGCGCCAGTCTTATCCTTACCCGATCTCTAACAACCATTTGAGATTGAAACCGATGCCAACGGTTATGCCATGGGAGCTATATTGATGCAACAAAAGAAGTCGATTTGTTACCATTTTGAGAAGTTTTCTCAAGCTGTGATAAACTATCCCACCTATGAAAAGGAGCTTTATGCCTTGGTGCAGAGTGTCAAAAAGTGGAAACACTACCTGATCAGCAAGGAGACCATCATCCATACAGATCATCAGCCATTGCAGTACCTTCAGTCACAAACCAAGTTGCATCAAACTCGCCATTTCAAGTGGATGGGCTTTCTTCAATAGTTTCATCTGGTAATAAAGTATAAGAAGGGCACTAGCAATAAAGTGGTCGATATGCTATCTCGCCCTCCTATTTCTGCTTCTATTATTTTGCGTAATGCTTCGTTATCTTTTGAAAGTTATGCTGAACAATATGATAATGATGATGACTTTAATGAGGTTTATGCAAAACTAAACCATGGTTCACAGGTTGACAACTATCACTTGCAGGGGAAATTGTTGTATCACCTTGGTAAACTGTGTATTCCCATAGGGGAAAGAGTGCATGTAATTCGAGAGGCCCAAACCTCTCTTATGTTTGGATACTTTGGTGTTGAAAAGACTTTTTTTCATGTACAAAGATTTTGTTTTTGGCCTCATATGAAAAACATTGTGACTCACTATGTAAAGGGTTGTGTGATGTGTTCTGTTTCAAACACCTCTAATAGAAAACATGGGCTCTACACACCACTCCCTATTCCGAGTCGTCCATGGGAAAGTGTGTCAATGGACTTTGTAGGAGGTTTACCTTTTTCTAGGAAGGTTCGCAACTATTTGTATGTCGTTGTTGACTATTTTAGAAAAAAGTGTAATCTTATGCCTTGTAAAAAGCAAATTACTGTAGGGAAGACTGCTTCTCTTTTTTCAGCATGTTTGGTTCCACTTTGGATTACCCATGTCAATTGTTTCAGATCAAGACTCTTGCTTCCTTGGAGAGTTCTGGACCAGCTTGTGGAGGATGATGGACACCAAACTGAAAAGAAGCACGACATTTCACCCGCAAACCGATGGGCAAAGAGAGGTCGTTAACTGTACCGTGGTACACTTATTACGAGGCTATTGTGGGAAACACCCCAAGTTGTGGGATGAACATCTCCCCTATATACAACATTCCTACAACCGAGCAGTGCATTAATCGATGCAACATTCACCATTCGAGACTTGTTTTGGTTACCTGCCAAAGGACCCTTTTGATATGGTCTTTGGAAGGGAGGATGGCTCTAGTGGATGCAATGATAGAGACAAAGCTCAGCAGTTCATTCAGCGAATCTAATTGATTCACCAAGTAGTGCAAGAGCAGTTGGAAAAAATTCAAGCCTGTTATAAGGCTCGACATGATAAACAACGAGTTGACCATCAATTCCAAGTGGGCGAAAAGGTGTGGTTCCACATCAGCAAAGACAGGATGAAGGGAGAAGGAAAGAAGTTGTGGCCAATCCGGTATGGACCATTCACCATATTGGAGAATATTGGGAACAATTCCTTTCGTCTTGACTTGCCGGTATATATGCAGATGTACTCAGTAGTGAATGTGGAGAACCTAAAGCTGTATGAACCACCTTTGATCATGGACACTGATGAGGTGGGCATAGTTCCTACCATCGATGATTTTGCACCAGAATATCTCGATGAGTTTCCCAAAGACATTGTCCTCGACAGAAGAACCAGGACTTCATGGCAAGGAGATGTAGAGTACCTTCAAGTTGGATTCAAATGAATGCATCCCAGCAAGGCCAGATGGCTAGAGAAAGAGAAAGTGAGGGAACAATTCCCTCTCTTGCTAATTGAATAATGAAAAGCTTTTGGCAGTCCAAAAGCTACTCAATGGGGAGGATTGATCTAACTGGATCTTTAGATACAATGGCGTGGAAAAACTCAGAAATCAAAGTGGGCAGAATGAAGTCAACCAATGACCAGAGTGGAGATCTCATCTACTTGATTTCAATGGTGTAAAAGGTACTTTAATCCAAGTCTGAATGATGAAGTTATCACACAAAGAAGGGTTCTTCAATCCTTAAGAAAATGAGGATTTCCATTGAAAATGAGTCTTAAGCATTTAAGGCCAAATCACAATTGGAGGTTGCATAGGGGTGGACTTAAGCTTTGGGCCGTGGAATCCCCAATCGTCGATCTCCGATCAGATCGGATCGACGGATCAGAGGCAATCACAATTGGAGAACTTACATGTATATCGGTGAGTGAGCAATGCAATCGATGATTAATCGGGTTGGTGGAACCCTTATCAGACACCCAGGGCGATATATGTGGGGGATGCTGATGCGATCAGCCGATGTCAATATCGGCGATCAGTGATCAGCAATTGTTCATTCCCAATAACTAGGACAAAGACACCCCGATATGCCAATTTGCAAACCCCAGCATGGACCCGATAGGGAAAATAAGCCCAATTTTGTGTTTTTGAAGTACGGGTATATGGTTCTTGGGTGGATTTTAGTGTTTTTCAGGATTTATGAAGTTTTATCATTTCAAATGATAGAGGACCATTTAGAGAAGCAGTTGCACCCGCCGATCCTTCCAGTTTACCAACCTCCATAGTTAACCAGGCAAGCGCCGATTTAAATGGGTCCGAGAATCCATTATAAAAGAGGATCATTGGAAAGAGTGGTGGGAGAGGCAATTTTGGTCGCAAAACGGTGTTTTGTAGGAGGTCGAGAGCACTTATTGGTCTGCTTTGGACACTTTATATACTCCAGCCCCTTTATTGCTGTGGGAAGCTTTGGTGCTACATACCTCTTCATCTTAGGCATCCATTTCATAGCCATCTTGCAGATTGGAGGTATAAGCCTCTTGTGGACAGTTTGATGAATGTAATTCTCTTTGCTTTCATGCCATTTAATAAGAAAGGCCTCCCCATTATTGAGCTAGGCTTGGAGACATAGTCCGAATTGGACGAACTTCGTTATCTAGCCTTGGTGTCCTCTTTTTTGCCTTGTATATGTTTACTTCTTCTTTACTTATGTGCACATTTTCGTGTTAAGCTGCAATTTTACATGAAATTCTTTTCTATACATCTATCAGCGAAAACATCCTCGATCAGGTTGATAGAGGTTACCTGCCCAGAGGGATTGATGGTGCTTTCCTATCTAAATTTTGTCTCCCTAGAGATAAGATGATCTTAGTAAGGGAAAAGAGTTGGCCAAGATTGTGAAGAGGGGAAAAATCTTGAGGCAACTCTGTTGATTTTGGAGCCTATTGGAGGAGGCCCGAAAATTCTTCATAGAAAGGAGGTTGTCAAAGGAATATGTAGAATGTTGCTAAGATGAATATTGTATTGGACGCTTTGTGGTCATTGGAATTCTTGAGCTGGTTGGTGAGTGGAATTCCATACCGAACCTGGTATGGTCTCTATCAGAGATCTACCTGGATGTGAAAATGGCTCAATCTAGTTGTGAAAATCAGTCCCCATAGGTGGGGAGGAGCATTATTTTTCCACTTTGGTTCTCATAGCAAAAAAAATTAACTAATCAGTTATGTGTTACACTAAAATTGAATTTTTTATATAATTTTGTAACTATTTTATGTACATTTTGAGAGGAAAAAAGCCTAATTCTCGAAAAGGAATGACTAGAAATATAATTCCCTTTATTGTATTACTAATCTTTTAATTGTCTTAGAAAGGGGCTAGGACATTATGCACTTAGTGCATTTATTGATCATTTTGATGACTAGATAGCTAGGTGTTATATGAGTACTTTTAGAACTATTGTGTGGATGTCCTTAGTTGCAGGTAAGACATAAGATGGTCTCCACCTGGTGCAGTTATTTATAATTTTGTTGATTAGAGTGTTGGTGCTCTGTAAGTACTTGTTGAAGTACTATGATCAAAATGTTACCTAACATCTCATGAATGATTTCTAGTTAAGAGTATTTCATTTTATTTAAAATGTTGTGACTAATATGATTATGCTGGATTTGTTAGTCATTTATTACAGGCTGCTTTCCATGGAGTCTGGAATGGTTGTCAAGCCATTATTAGAGAACTTGACCATGACTTTCACGAGTAATGGGCAAGTAATGGTAAGATGATATAGAGATTTTGTTTCATTTCTATGAATTTGAATAACGGCTATGCGATGGAAAGTAGAGCTTGCATATTTTGCAGTTACAAATGCTTATGACTATTAATAAAATGTTATAGTTTTTTAGTATGAGTAATTCCAAGAAATAAAATTCTTCATTTTGAAGTGAAGGAATGTGTTTTTGGTTGTTCTGATATGCATCCAATGAGTAACAATTAATGATGAACATCAGGGATGGTGTTTTCTTTAAGGGCAGGGGGGAGTATGTAGTATCCCTAATACAGAGTTTACCATTTTTCCAAATATAACTATTGTAATTTGATTAACATTATTTACAGTTAAATCAAGAAGCAGTTAGGGTTATAATTCGTGGTAATTGTCCTTCCATTCATGATTAATCGAGAAAAAATGCATAATGAAAGGGGGAGCTCGGGGAAGAAAAGAAACAGGATATCATCATATCCCCTAGTGGGAGGATCAAAGCATACACCTCATCAACACCTTTGTATTTGGCCTTTTCTCTATGCCTTACTTCTCTTCAAATTTTTCTTCATCATTGTTTTTTCCAAGAACTGTGCCTTACTTCTCCTCTTAGTTCTATGAATTTTAATTGGTACAAGATTGCTAAGCTAAAAATGAAATGTACATCCTAGATCGAGGGGATCAGTCCAACAATTCCTCCTTTAAAACATATTAAGATAGATTTTTTGAACCTCATTCACTGAATAGTTACCTCCAATTGAAAAGAGTAATGATTCTCAAGATTCATCTGATGAAAATCCTTTTGAGTTAAAATATATTGAATTTAAAGAAGTGTCCAATATAAAATAATAGATGATGATTTGTTCAAAGTAGATGTAACATCTAAATGTTACAAATATTTTGATGATTCTGAGCATGGAGTTCCTACTATCCTTGCGATGACAAGTCTAATCAAGATGTGGATATAGTGAAGGAGAGTAGTGCACCTCTGATCCACACCTGACCATTTTGTTTCGAGAGATATCTATTCTTATCATTTTTCTTGAAAGAAGAGTTTGCATACAAATCTTATTATATTAAAAAAAAATTAGTCATGGTCTTGGAAAAGTTGCATATTAAAATCATTTGTATAGATTAATTAAACTAAAATATAATTTGTTATGTTTGTGTTAAAAGCTAAGTAGATTTGTCATTTTCTTGAGAGAAATTACACTAATTCTTGCACATAAAAGCTAAGTAAATCTGTAGTTTCTCTTAGAAAGATTACATGTGAATCTTGTGTGTTAAAAGCTAAGTAGCTTTGTCATTTCCTTGGAATAAATTACACGAGATTATTGCTAAGTATACAAGATATCGTCTTGATAAAATATGCATGAGACATGTAAATTCTTTGAGGAGATAGTATGAAAAGTGGCCAGGTTTTCTTTGAATATGTGATTTTTTTTTTAATAATAGGTTGTTGAAAAGGAATATAGGCTTCAATTCGTTGTGATAATAGTTATTTTTTGAAGTTTCTTATGAAATAAATATGCATTGCATGCATGATATAAATAGATAATGAGCTAGATTTTCTTGTAACTATATAAGATTATTTTTAGTTTCTTGAAGGGAACATTTGCTTCTATGCACATAGAAAATCATTGCTAACTTTCTTGAAGAAAATATATGTTTTATATACACATAAACAATAGTCATTAAGATAGTTTCTTTTTATAAAAACAGTTTGTAGTTGGTTGTATGAGAAGAATGGATTTCATGATAGATCTCTTGAAACATAAATAGATTGTTTTCTTAAAATATGCATATGAACTTTGTTCATACAAGAATAGGAATGCATGCTTTTTTCTTGAAAATATTATATGCATTGAAGTAAAGGTCATCGTGTTAGGAATAACACATGTTGCATGCACAAAAGGGTAGCCATTGTGAAATATAAAATATTGTTTTGCATGCAGATAGAGAAATTTATTATCTTAATTTTCTTGAAAAGATTGTTTGACTAGATGAATTGTGTGAATTTATTGATTTTAGTTCGTAAAAGGTTAAGTTAACCTTGTTATTCTTGTCTAGTTTTTATGCATAAAGATGGTTATCTATGGCAATTTATTGACAGAGAAGAATGAGAAAGTTACATATAGGAAGATAGAGAAATGAGGTTATATTAACTTCCTTTTGAGAAAGAAGTATGCAATTTTTTACATGAAAATAATACCTTACCGTTGTAGAATTCTAGAGAAGGGAATATGTGTTGTGTACATTAAGGAATGAATATTATGATAAGCCCTTGCATGCACAAATAATAGTGATTGTGTTATAGAGATATGTTGTGTGTATGGATAGAAGATCTAGTGAGCTATATTTCTTTAGAAAAATTATCTGTGATTATTTTTATGCTATCATAACTATTATATTAGTTTCTTGTGGAATAAGATGTATATGCATGCAAGGTATGTGTTAGTCCTTGTTGGAAAGAATATACATTCACATGCGAGAAGTGACAACATGTTGTGTTGTATTTCTTTACGTATTTGTATGCACCAAAAGTAATAGTTAAAGGGCTAGTTCTTTTGATAAAGTTTATGCAATTCACATGTAAGAAGATTATAAGTGATGTGTTATGTTCCTTTAAAGGAATACCTGGAAAGTTGTAGTGATTTTTCTTGCAAGAATGTGTGCTTATGCGAGGTGAAATATTAGTTAATATGGTATTGTTTGTAAAGTTTCATTGATTGTTATACACTTATAACTAATGCATATGTGGTGTTGCTAAAGGAAACAAGTTGCAATAGTTTATTGACATTTCATGTATGCCATGAACAGATGCTGAATAATCATTATTAAATATTGATTATTGGTTGATAATTACTCTAGGTACTCATGATATCAATGATTGTTGATGACAACATTGGTAGGAAAATATAGTGACTTGTGAAAAGGATAGATTATGTTTAACATTGTGGTAAGTAAATAATTAATGGTCCATGGAGATGACTGCTAGCTATAGGATGGTCCAAAGATGAAACAACTAGGCTACAAAGATACAAAGATTGAATATTTGTGGGTAAATGATATCATGGTTATTGTAATAGCTTTTAGCTAGATAAATTACATTTTAAGTGATTTTTCCTTGTAACATTTTTTGACAATGGTTAAGGGATGGACTCTATTATAATGAATTGAGTGAGGGGTGATCACCCTCATGAGCGTTTAATAATAAAATTAAATGTTTGTTGGTTTTCACCCTACATGGTTTCTGGAGTATATTGATGTCTAATGATGTGATTGCCTGTTGTGCTACTTTTATGATGTATATTCCTTACATGACTTGGTATTTATAATATCAAGTATGTGTTTAACTAATATAGCATTTTCATGCAAGGTTACCAGGGTATATTACACATATAAAGTAGTTATGTTATTTTTTCATATATATATCTATATCTATCTATATATATATATATATATATATATATATATATATATATATATATATATATATATATATATATATATATATATATATATATATATATATATATATATATATATATATATATATATATATATATATATATGATTGTATAATAAGTTGTTGTTTTTTGGGCAGGTGGTATTGAGAGTTCATGACATTGTAAAAGAGTCTATAAATTACAAATCCAGAGGGTAAAGTGGAGGGAAAATTTCCATGTTTAAAAGTATTGTTATTGGTTTTCTAAAATGTATATAAGTTTATTTCATATATTAATTCTTTTTAATGCTTATCATTATTAATATTTTAAAATTAAATTAAAACTTAGTTAATTTTTATGATTTTTTTTGTCTTGCTAATATGACATGTATTATGAAATAAGTGTGTTAATGTTGATAATGGATTGATGTCTCTAGATGTTTATCAATCATTTAATTTATATAGTTAAACTAGTATTTCAATATTAGAACTTTTTATATCTATCTAGAAAAATAGTAAATAGTTTGTCGAATTTATTGAAAAGAAATTTAAAGTTATAATCTAATCTTTTTATATATTGTTTTATATGATTTTATTAATTTTATAAGAAATTTGGTAGAAAATCATTAAAATGAGAAATTTGAATTTTAGAGTTCTCAAAATATTAATCTATTTATATATTTAAAAGAAGTTTTTAATAATGAAAATGGACAATCCTAATAAAACTAAAATATAAAAATATTCATTTACATTAAAATTATGACAAGTATGGTCTTGAGGCTAGCTGCAATTATGTTGTCAAGGAAAAAGAGACAAGACCAAGCCTTTCTCTACTTGTGGTGAAAAACCCTTGAAATTTGGCTAGAAGCATTTGGTGGGAAACTTTCCTTTTGTTAATAAGAAACATAAGGTTGAGATCTCTTTCATTCATATTGTAATTTCCACATGCCTTAGCCTATGCTATGAAGGTTTATTTTTAAATTTTAAGGATTCTACTTCGTTCTAATTGAAGGTGTTATTTTATATCAATGATCTATTCACTATATATTCATTTCCTTCTCAGTATTGAAGGAAAATTAGAGCCCTTGCGATATTTTTGAATGCCTCTTCTCTCTAGTTTTCATTGGGCTCTTGAAGTTTCTTGATCAGTATTCTTTCTCATATTTCATATCAAACCTCTGGGTTTGTATCTTTCATTAGCTAGGATCTTGTCTCGTTTTCATTGGTTCACTTCCGGGATTGAATAGACTATGTTCCCATACTTACTTCCACAACTACAACCTTACAACCATTATGCTTTCTTTGAGTTTATTCATTCCTTATGTTCTCTCTACACTCAACCATTTTCTCTATATCTAGAGTACTCAGTGGCCTTTGTTTGATAAAATTATGAGTCTGCATAGATATAGATAGTCATAGAAGATGCATGATGAAATTAGTAATAGAGATGGCAGATAAAAAGGTCAACATAAAAATAATTCCCACTTATCACTTGAGCTCGGAGGAAAGTAGAGGAGGAAACAAGTAGATATCATGCATGTGTTCTGACCAACATTTAAAGTGAAATTGAATGATCTGAAGATGGGATTAGAGACTTACCATGCTACATTACTAATGTTGATCTAATGAACGAAGTAAGAGATTAGATTCCTAACACTAGTTGTAGTTGATCATGTAAAAACCCATAGGTATGAGTGATCGATTCATAATGTGTTGTGTTGTGTAATATTCTTTCCACAACTAACCTATGTGGTGAACCGGGGGGTTAGAGGGGGGAAAAGCCCCCCATTCGTTGCAACGATTGCACAGTGGGGAGGTCACAGGGAAATTTTTTTTGGACCCTATATTAGGTTGGGCGAACCTACCTATGGTTTGCGGTCCATGGTTTTGGACGCGATGGTTTTCGATCCATGGTATTGGATGCTTCGGTATGTATATATATGTATTGTAACATTGAAAGGAATATAATGAAAAATAAAGCTGGTAGTCCCAGTTTTGGGATCCAGAGGTAAATCTCTGTGTATATGTGTTTTATGTGTTATGCTCTCACATTGTTTATTTTCTGTGTATTAGAATTCATATGCAGGTAATTTCTGTAGGGGTTAAAAACTACATTTGGTATCAGAGTTGTTTTGGGTTCAAGGGGATGCCTTTCTTGCTGAGGGATTCGCTTGGCCCCGTGGTAGACCCTGTTCAGTGGGAGATCTGGAAGATCGATTCTGGTGGTGAAAGAATATGGCGAGCAGTGGAAAGATAGAGATCCAGAAATTTAATGATCAGAGTTTTCAGCTGTGGAAACTCAAGATGGAGGATCTATTGGTGGATAAAGATTAGTAGATCATAGTAGATCCAGGTACTAAACCGACGGGAATGTCCAATGAAGAATGGAAGAAGTTGGATTGGAAGGCAGAGAGCACAATACAATTGTGTGTCTCATATTTAGTATTGTTGAATGTATCAGGGGAAGCTACGGTGAAGGCTTTGTGGGACAAGTTAGGGACTTTGTACCAATCTAAGTCTCTGGTGAATAAAGTGTTCTTGCGGAAAAATCTGTATAACCTGAGGATGAAAGATGGAGACTTGATGACAGAGCATCTGAATGCATTTAATACTGTGGTAACTCAGTTAGCATCTCTTGATATTAAAATTTTAGATGAAGATAAGTGCATCAGTTTGTTGTGTTCTCTACTAGATTCATGGGATGGTCTAATTATTGCAATACGTAGCAATGCAACCGCCTTGTATTTTGATGAAATAGTCTCATCCTTGCTGACGGAGGAGATGAGACAGAAAAATATGGAGAGCTAGAATGGTGATTCCTTATATGTATGAGGACGGTACCAGAATAGAAACAAAAATAAGTCATCGAGTGGGAGATCTAAATCTAGAGGGAGATCTAAATCTCCAGGAAAACCTATAAAGGTGGTGTGCTGGAAATGCAAAAAGGAAGGGCACTTCAAAAGGGACTATAAATCTAAATCTCTTGATAAAGGAAAGGGGTCTGGTGATGCTCCTTTTGTAGAGGCAAAAACCACCTTAGATGAAGGTGGGGATGTGTACTTGGCTTCTTCAAGTACACATGTATATCACGAGGCATGGTTGACTGACTAGGTGCATCCATTCACTTCATTCCCCATAGAGAGTGGTTCTGTGAGTATGAGAAATACGATGGTGGTGATGCCTTCTTGGGGGATGATAGGAAGGTTAGAATCATTGGACGCGGAAAAGTAAAGTTGAAGTTGCAAGGTGGAAGCGTTAGAACACTTCCGGGTGTTTTGTATATTCCTAAATTGGCAAGAAATCTAATTTCTGTACGCAAGTTGGATGATGCAGGTGTAGAAACAGTGTTCAAGAAGGATACCTGCAAGATGGTTCAGGTAGCACTGGTATTGATGCGGGGAGTTCAGACTGGAATTCTGTACAAGCTGCAAGGTAGCACTGTTGTTGATGGGTGCAACAGTTTTGTGGTTCCTGAAAGTGGAGCAGAAAATCTAGTGGTCTCTGGAGAGAAGGGCCCTCGAATACTTCATGATAAAGGTATGGTAGAAGGTATGAGTAATAGCTATCTAGACTTTGATTTCTGTGAAAATTGTGTATATGGGAAGTAGAATCAGGTGAGTTTCCCCTTTGGTGGTAAGAAGGCGAAACAGATATTAGAGCTTATGCACAGTGATGTGTTTGGATCTGTGAAGGTTCCATCATTGCGGAAGTCTATGTACTATGTATCATTTATAGATGACCTCTCAAGGAATACATGGATATATTTCCTTAAGAAGAAATCTGAAGTCTTTGACAGGTTTAAAGAATTTAAGGCTCTGGTGAAAACTAGATAGATAAGAAGATAAAGCTACTGAGGATAGATAACGGTGGAGAATTTTGCAGTAAGGAATTTGAAGAATTCTGTAAGAAGTGTGGTATAGCACGGTAGAAAACTACTCCATATACACCTCAAAAAAATGGAGGTGTAGAAAGAATGAACAAGATGTTGATCGAAAGGGCAAGAAGCATGGCCAGTAGTTCTAGGTTAGGAGAGGAATTCTAGGCAGAGGTGGTGGAGAAAGCATGTTACTTGGACAACATATCACCTTCATCAACGTTGGAGGATAAGACTCCATAAGAGGTATGGACTGGTAAGAAACCCTCTCATTCACATTTGAGGGTATTTGGATGTGATGCATATGTACATATTCCAAAGCAGAAATGAACCAAGTTGGATAGTAAATATGAAAAGTAAATCTTTATTGGGTATAAGGATGGTTTAAAGGGTTATAAGCTTTGGAACCCAGCAACAAGGAAGGTTGTGTACAACTGAGATGTGGTGTTCAAAGAGGTGAAAGATGTTATTAAACATGAAGTCCAATGAAAGGAAATTGAGAAGATAGAGTTTGGGCTAAAGGAGGAAGAATCAAACTCTACAGCTTTGGAGGAATTATAAGATGAAGAGACACAAACTCTAGGTGTAAGATTATCAGCTCGAGAAAGAAGGCAGCCAGAAAGGTATAGTCCATCTACTTTCTATTCAAATTTTTCTTTATCTATTACTGATGATGATCCTAGAAATGTGAAGGAAGCAGTGGGTTCAAAGGATGGAAAACTCTGGAAAGATTCCATGGTTGATGAAATGGCATGTTTAGACAAAAATGAGGCTTGGGATCTAATGGAGTTTCCGGTTGGAAGGAAACCCATTGGAAGCAAATGGATGTCCAAGAAGAAGACAAATGTAGAAGGAAAGGTGGAGAAATACAAAGCTCAGTTGGTAGCAAAAGGTTATTCCCAGGTGTCGAGAATTCATTTTGGTGATATTTTTTCTCCTATTGCCAAGGTAACTTCTATTAGGTTACGTTTATCTGTTGTTGCTGCTTTTGATTTTGAGGTAGAACAAATGGATGTGAAGACAACATTTCCTCACAAAGATCTAGAAGAGGAGATCTACATGAAACAACCTGAAGGCTTTGTAGTGAAGGGTAAGAAAGAACTGGTATGCAAGTTAAAGAAGTCTCTGTATGGGTTAAAACAGTCACCAAGGATGTGGTATTAGAAATTTGATACATTTATACGGGGACTTGGCTTCACCAGAAGCAAAGCAGATCACTGTGTGTATTTTAAATTAATTGGTGACCATGTTATTTATCTGGTCTTGTATGTGGATGATATGTTGCTGGTTGGAAATGACAAAGAAATTATCCAGGATTTTAAGACCCAATTGTCCTCCAAATTTGACATGAAAGATCTTGGTTCTGCAAACTATATTTTGGGCATGGAAATTAAAAGAGATTGGGCGAAGAGGAAGCTATGGTTAAACCAGAGGAAGTATGTCGAGACAATACTGCAGAGGTTTAATATGCAGGATAATAAACCGGTGAAGGTTCCTATTCCTGTAGGTGTAAAGTTATCTGTTGAATAGTGTCCCAAGACACAAGAAGAGGAAGACGATATGTCTCGTGTTCCACATGCAAGTGCGTTCGGTAGCCTGATGTATGCAATGGTCTATACTAGACCAGACATTGCACATGCAGTGGGAGTATTGAGCAGGTTTATTTCAAAACCAAGGAAGGAGCACTGGACAACAATGAAGAGGGTTTTCAGGTATTTCCATGGCACTAGTGATTATGGTTTGTGCTACCAAGGAAGACCAGGATTGGACAGAGTGTTTCATATTCGTGGCCTTGTTGATGTAGACTGGGCTGGATCTAGATCAGAGAAGATCTATAAGTGGGTATGTGTTTAACCTATTTGGAGGTGCAGTCAGTTGGATGAGTAAGAAACAATCTGTAGTCACACTATCAACTATAGAGGAAGAATACATGGCAGCCACTCATGCAAGAAAGGAAGCAGTTTGGTTGCATAGATTGTGTTCAAGTATGGGGTTAGTACAGGTAGCTATAAGGATAGACTATGACAGCCAAAGTGCAATTTTCTTGGCAAAGAACCCTGCTTGTCATTCAAAGACAAAGCACATTGATGTTCAGTATCACTTTGTGAGGGATATGATAGAAGACAAAAAGGTGTTGCCGGTAAAGGTAGACACTTTGAAGAATACTGCAGATGCATTGACAAAATGTGTGAGCTCTGAGAAGTTCTCCTGGTGTAGAGAAACTATGGGCATTTCAGTTCTAGAAAAATGACTAAGCTCTCCTGTGGCCCGTTGTGGAAAGAAAACAACAAGTGGGAGAATGTTGGGTTGTGTTAAGTTCCTTCCACAACTAACCTACGTAGTGAACCAGGGGGTTAGAGGGGGGGCAGAGGCCCCCCTTCATTGCGCCAATTACATAGCGGGGGGGTCACAGGGAAATTTTTTTTTAGACCCTATATTAGGTTGGGCGAACCTACCTATGGCTTTCGGTCCATATATATCTATATATATATATATATATATATATATATATATATATATAGTAACATTGAAAGGAATATAATGAAAAATCAAGCTGGTAGTCCCGGTTTTGGGATCTAGGGGAAAATCTCTGGTATATGCGTTTTATGTGTTATGCTCTTGCATTATTTATTTCCTGTGTTTTAGAATTCCTATGCAGGTAATTTTTGTACGGGGTTAAAACCTACATAATGGAAAATTAAAACTATTCTTGGTAGGCCCATTCAAGATAAAAAGGATGTGGAACTGGAGAATCAGGCCCAATTAAATGAGATACATATCTAGCTCGAGAAGATGGTCCAAAAAATTAATATTCTAGATGATGATCTTGCCAATATTGCATTCGTGAATCCTTAAGATGATCTTGGCCATATTAAAATGCTCTAGTGGACTCTCCCACCAGCTAGCTATGCTACACAGTGTTTTCTTGTCTTTCATAGCTTTCTATATTAATATGTTTACAATGAATTTCCAATTAGTTCTAGTCAGATTACAAACATGTAGTATCAAGAATATTGAGAAGGACAACCCATTTTTTAATGTAATGACAATATAGCAAACAAACATAGAAATACTCTATCAATGAAGCTTATGTTTTACTATTACTCTAGTTTCCTGAACTTTTATTTTATGTTAGTGGTCTGATTTCCTTACTAGCAACAACAATATATGATTGGATTGTAACTTTTTAAGTCAAATCTTATTAACTTACAAATAATAGTGGTGATATCGATGAGAAGATTGATTTATTGTGTTTTAAATAAAAAATATAATTTATCTTAATATTTTTCTTAGGATAACACATTTTATTGAAAGCCTTATAATCATGGAATTAACATATTTATAAACACTACAAATATTATAAGTATTTTGAAACTAGACTAAATGTAAATATTAATAACATATTTATTCTAAATTGACTTTTATATTATATTTATGCCATATTTAAAAAGAAAATCCTCTAATCTTTTAACATTTTAGAATTGTAAAACATTCAATTTTATTGATTAAAAAGTTTTCTATTTTATTTTTTATTTTTTAGAAAACATCCATATATTTAAATAAAATTTTGTTGTACATTTTATCTAATGAAAAAAAAGAACATTATAAGTTACTATATGTAAAATATAATATTATAATTTTCTCATAAATTTATGTAAAATAGTAAAATATATAACTTTATAATATTTTAATAAGGTTTTAGTATGTAAATTAAACTGTAACTGAAATATTAGAAAATATATAATAAAATATGTGTCACGTTGACATTAAATAATAGTAAATTTCTTTTGTATCTTAAATAAGAGACATTTTACCAAATTAGAAGAGAATAAGTGATTTAATTATTCATAATATAACAACCTTATGAAAATTCCATGTAATAAAATTTAATAAAGGCAAAATAATGACCACGGTTATGGGACACTTATTCCAAGCTAAATGTTGGTCAAGACATCCTAGTGTGGGTGCTCATTTTAGTTATTATGGCTAAGGAAATTGGAAAAAGCAATGGCAAAGGCTTTGGAAAGGGAAAATGGCATTTTTGGCATTTTAATTATGAAAATAATAGAAAATAGGAGAAAAGGAACGTGAAAGGTCACAGGTTGCATGTGAGGAGTAAAATGAAGAAAATAGAGGCCTCATTAATGAAAGGGCTTATGAGGATTAGTTCATGGCTTTTTGTCAATTCATTTTTGGAGCTCTCTCCCTATTCTCTCTCACTCTTGGATAGTTAGAGTTTTCTTAGAGAACTTCATCATTGGATCAAGAAAGGAAAAGAAGGAAAGAGGAAGCAAAGATCAAGGAAGAGCAGGATCAAGCAGCTACAACATGATTATTTTCAAGTATAGATTTTCATGTGTGATTTCCTTGCTATATTTGGCATGCATGGTTATGCATGTGTGTTCTTGGTTCTCTTGCTATCATGGGCATGTGTTTTTCTAGGTGTGACAGTGTTTTTTAGCATAGCCTTTCCATTTCCTGATAGCCATGTTGTGGTAGATACTTTTGTATGTGGTTGATCTGGATTTTTGGATGGACTCAAAGCTGAGTGGGGTGTCCCAACATTATTTACAAGACCTAGGAATCATGGGATGTGATACATGGTAAAGTATCAATGTGAACACGTCGATTGAGCAAAGGAATCCCCTGACTGGTAATGGAAGGATACATGGTAAATCTCAATGGTGAGCACCCTTGATTTAGCCTACGAATCCCGAGATGGAATACATGGTAAAGCCCATAGGGTTGAGAGTTCATAGGCCTAGGAATCCGTTGACCAGTAACAGAGGGATACACTGTAAAGACGAGAGGTTGGGATGGAAAAATTGCTCATGGTGTAGGTGGAGAGATTCGGTGGAATCCATGCTTGTCTTTCCCTAGTGATCCGGTTAGGATTGTGGTGAAGCATGGTATTGTATGTTTATTGTTTGTGGCCTAGTGATCTGATGGATATTGCAGTAAATCCTAATTCTATTATTTAGGGTGAAGTGGTGTAGCCTCAGGAAAATCTGGTTGATTTTGGTGATAAGTCCCACATTCATGCTTAGAATATGGCACGAGGGTGATTGGATGAAGAGAGACTTGGCTCAACCAATCTACTATTGGATGGGACATGGTAGTCCCATAATAGATTGGCTTTGACTTCATTAATGAGAACTATTTTTCCTTGGTATTTTATGATAAAATGTACTAGTTCATATGAGAAATTTATGGCTAATGTATCCTTGATATTTATGTTGCTTATATGCTTGTTATGAGCATGTTATATGACAGTGATGATGTATTCTATAATCATGTTTTATTCCATCTGTATCATTATTTCGCTGTTATTTTTCATTCCTCAAATTTTCATGGAGTTCTGGTCAGTGACCTCAGTCCTAGCCTTGAAAAGTGGCACAAAATACTGGGTCACGGACTCAGAACTAGATGAAAATTACCCTAGTCGCTTGCACACCCATGCTGTGAGAGTAACTCGAGGGGCTTAGTCACATGAATTCCCATGTCATGGGAGTGACTGAGGCTTTAGGGAAGTGAACTGTTGAGTTGTTGCAGAGGTTGATCAAATGGAAGGGTTGGTTGGGTCCTGTAGGTTCTGTGGTAGCTGCAAAAGGTCATATTGGTTGTGTTGTGTCAGCTCCAATTCCTTAAGGTGACCTAGCAGGTTGAATCAGATTGTAGTATCCTCTCGTCACATGTTTACCCCAACAAGTTTGTTAACTTGGGTAAATGTTGGAGGAGGGTGTTACAGAGTGTTAATAGATCATGGTTCAACAGTTGGACTACATGGGCAGTGTGCGTTGGTCATGCATTCATGTCGGTTGCATTATGACTCGACTAAGGTTAGGATGGTATCTATATTTTTTTATGATTATGTTTATACATGTATTTTGACAATTTGGTGCATCTTCTAGACAAGATATCCTCCCCGAGATATATTGAGGTATGTTGATTATGTTTATATTTTGGCTTAGCTGACATGGTATGTTTGGCAGGAATGAGAAAAGATAGCTAGCAAGATGGTAGAATACAGTTCAAGAGACTTCCTTATGGATCAGATGAGTAGTGTGGTATTGGGAATTCTTCCGACTTAGTAGACACTTTGAGAATCTTGAAGGAAGAATTAAAGAGTTACAAGGTAGATAATGATAATATTATGTAGGCATAGGAGAAATAAGAAAAATTCAATGCAATAATCCATCAAAGATTTTCATACTTGCAGAGATAGGGACAACCTCGGATCAACAATGGATAGGAGATTAGGATTAATGGGGCATATTGTAGTATATCTCATGGTGATCACATGTGAGATGGAGATGACATGGTTCGAGCTGTCAGATTCTTGGATGCTCCAAATTAGAGAGGTGATGGAAACAGGTACTATTATAGTTCTAGTTCTGACATGCACTATGATCATCATTTTTATCATGCTTATAGGAGAAGTGACAGGGGATATTTTCCAAATGAGTTTAAGAAAGCTAAGCCACCTACCTTTGATGGATATTTGATGAAGCGAGAGGATGTAGAGGCTTGTTTACTTAGGATGAAGAAGTTCATTGACTTGCAAAAGTACATAGATAATATGAAGGCCAGAGTAGCTATCTTCAGCCTAAAATCTAAAGAAGACATCTGGTGGTAAGATGTGAAGCGGTTCAGAGACATCAGGATAGAAAAGTTGAGTTGGCATGAATTTAAGAGACTTTTTAGGAAGAAGTACTTGTCGGAGAGGTACTATGAAAACAAGCACAAGGAATTCAATGAGCTTAAAATGGGATCAATGAAATATGAGGAGTATACAACTAAGTTCTTGGAGCTATTGAGGTATGTAAAGTATCTTAAAGATAAAAAGGCTAAATTTGAAATATTTTCAGTGGTTTCCATTGGCATTTAGAGATCAAATTGAGTAAGATGGGCCTTGATCAGTTAAGGAAGTTATTGGGAAAGTAAATCATTGTTATGAGCAGTGAAAGGATAAGAATGAATATTAGCATGGATGGAAATGGAAATATGAAGGTAAAAGTAAATGGAAACCGAAAATAATAAGGCCTCAAAATGCAGAAGAGAAAGCAAATGTTGCACCATATAATAAGTTCAAAGCAGCTAGACAGGGACATGGGTCATATTAGTAGAATCAAGGTGATGGTACTAGATGATTGGAGTGTTGGATATGTGGTAAAGATCATCTCAAGAGAGATTGTCCATAGTATCATGGTGGTAGGCCTCAAATTTTTTAGAAAAAATATATGCTACAAAGTAATGGAACACATAAAATATATTGTAGAAATATAAATACAGAAAACACATAAAACAAGAGAGACATAGATATATGTGGTTCACCCAATTTGGGCTATGTCCATGGAGAAACAATAAGCTCTTCCTTTTATATTATCCAACAAACTGAAAACGTACAACCTACAACAAATCCATTGTAATTCCCTCTTCACTGTGAATCTCCTCTCTCTTCCTTGCTCAGAATAGAGATCTACATAAACACAATACAATTCCCTCATATATAGCAAGGGGTTGCCTTCTAGGGACAAAAACCCTAAATTAAACATAACTTGTACTATTAGATCTTTGCCTAATGAACGGCCCAGATTGACTATGAAATTAAAACATTTTACAAGGCAAGTTTACATCTATTTTTATCTTTGGCGGTGCTGCCCCCGATTCCCCGCTAGGGGAGGGGCTCCCTAAGATCGCAGCCCCCCTTGGACCCCCCTTTTAGTGTACATTTTACGGTTTTCATTGCCATCGCATTACAAACTAGGGTCCAATGCGGCGATAGCTCTGAATAAAGAAGATATTCAGGCTCCACACCCAACAATCTCCCACTTGGAGATTGATTATAGCAACTCCACCGTTGCTTCATTTGTTGGACAAAGTATCCACTTTGGACCTCATTGTTTCTCATCTTCTTCATCATACATGAAGACCAACTGAAACTAAGAAGAATCTTAGTTTCTCCATGGTTACAATTTTTTTTAACATATCTACAAGATTCTGGCTATTGGGCATCTTTTCCAGCTTCAACTGTCCATCTTCCAACACTACCCATATGAAATGGTACTTGAGTTGTATATGTTTAGTCTTGGAATGAAATGCAGAGTTCTTTGCAATATGTATGGCACTCTACTTATCACTGTATAACCTACCCAACTTCTCCTTCTTACCCAATTCATCCAAAAACCTTTGTAACCAAATCATTTCTTTACTAGCCTCTGTAGCAGCAACATACTATGCTTCTGTTGTTGAGAGTGCAACAACACTTTGCAATTTTGAAACCCAACTGAAAGTTGTTGCACCTATTGTAAACACATACCCTATGTTGCTCCTCCTATTATCTCTATCACCTACCATATCTACATCAACATATCCTTGTAGAGTAATGTTTGAACCACAAAAGCACAATGCTTGATTTGTGGTACCTCTCAAATACCTGAGAATCCACATCACCGCCATCTAATGTTCTTTTCCTATATTGTTCATGTACCTATTTACAACTTCCATTGCATGTGCAATATCAGGCATTGTGCATACCATTGCATACATTAAGCTTCCAACTTTTGATGCATATGGAACTTTAGACATATAGTCCATTTCTTCCTGATCTTGTGACACACCTCCTTCCTTAGTTTGAAATGGCTAGTGAAAGGTATACTAACTCGTTTTTCATTCTAGATATTAAATCTTTTCAACACCTTTTCTATGTACTCACTCTCAGCCAATATTAATTTTCGATTCTTCCTATCTCTAGTTATTCTCATACCAAGGATTTGTTTTGCAGCACTCAAATCCTTCATTGCAAATGAGTTTGCCAATTTTCTTTTGAGCACATTTATTTCCTGCATGTTAGAACCTACAACAAGCATGTCATCTACATTCAATAACAATATAATATATTTTCCATCATTTTTCCTTTTGAGATAAACACAATGATCACGGTCACATCTAGTATAACCTTGTTCAGACATAAACTTGTCGAATTTTAGATACAACTGCCTTGGAGCCTATTTTAAGCTATACAGTCTCTTCTTCAACTTGCACTCTAGTTTCTCCTTCCCTTCTACCTCATATCCTTGTGGCTGTTGCATATATATCTCTTCCTCCAAATCCCCATGGTGAAAGGTTGTATTTACATCTAACTTCTCAAGATGAAAATATTCAACTACTACTAGACTTAAAATAGTTTTGATTGAAGTCATTTTAACAACAAGAGAAAATATCTCATCAAAGTCTATACCCTTTTTCTGTGCAAACCCCTTCACCACAAGTTTAGGTTTATACCTTTTTCTACCTCCATCTTCTTCCTTCAACATGTAAACCCATTTATTATACAATGTTGTTTTACCTGTAGGCAACCTAACTAAGTCCCAAGTCTAGTTATGTGCTCAGGAGTCCATCTCTCCTTTCAATGCTTGCTCCCACTTCTTCCTAGTTTCTACCTGCAGTGCTTCTTCCTTCAACTTGTAAACCCATTTATTCTACAATGTTGTTTTACCTACAGGAAACCTAACTAAGTCCCAAGTCTAGTTATGTGCTTAGGAGTCCATCTCTTCTTTCAATGCTTTCTCCCACTTCTTCCTAGTTTCTACCTATAGTGCTTCTTCATAACATTTTGGTTCACCAAAATCAGTTAGCAATACATAATATAATGAAGGAGAATATCGTTTAGGGGGTCTACATATCCTAGTCGATCTTCTAACACCACTTTCAGGTGTTTGAGGTGCTTGTTACTATTTTGGTTGTTGTTGTTGTTGTTCTAGCTATTTATCATTATGATTTTCAGGCACCTTCACTTTTTATGTGATCTTATCAAGCACCGTGTATTTTCTGTTTTCTTTTTCCTATTTATTTTCCTGCATCTGATCATTATACAAAACCTTTTCATTGAATATGACATCTCTACTCCTAATGATTTTGTGTTTTTCGTAATCATAAAAGTGATAGCCAAAATCATTAACACCATAACCAGTAAAGGTACATTTCTTTGATTTTTCCTCGAGCTTTGCTTTATTTCCTTTATTAATGTGGATAAAGGTTTCAAAACCAAAACTCTTTAAAAATGAGTAGATTACCTTTTTACTTGTCCATGCCTCTTTTGGAATACCACCATCCAAGGAACTTAAAGACCCTCTATTTATTAGATAAAAAAAAGTATCTACAACATCTGCCCAAAATTGTAAAGGAAATCATGAATGCAAACTCATGCACCTTACATGCTCCATGATTGTCCTATTCATCCTTTTTGACATACCATTTTCTTGTGGTGTTCCTGGAACTGTCTTCTCTCTGCGAGTTCCATTCTCTGAACAATGCCTATCAAACTCTTTGCTGTAATATTCATCTCCATTGTCTCATCTGATGCACTTCAACCGTTTTCCTGCCTCATTTGCAACCAATGTTTATTTCAAATAATATAAATCTAGGTTTTTCTGGTTGCATCATCAATAAAAGTAACATAATAATGAGATCCACTAAGAGATGATACCTGAGCAGGCCCCCATATATCTGTATGAAAAATCTCTAATTTTTCACTCTTCTTTTCTTTCCAAACTTCGAGGAATATAACTCTCTTATGTTTTCCATGAACACAATTCTCACAGAATTTTAAATCAACATGCTTCAAACCTGGCAACAAATTTCTTGAGGGAAGAAACTGTATCCACTTCTCACTCATGTGCTCGAGCATATGATGGAACAATGTCGTATCTTCTTCTGTAGAGGTTAAAGAATTAATAGAATTAGAAGTACCATTGCATAAATACAATCTACCAACCTTTTCTTCTTTTGCTATTACCAGGGCTCCTTTGTGACCTTCCAGGTTTTATCTATAAAAATAGTCACAAAACCTTCACCTCCCAACTTCCCTATTGAAATAATATTTTTCTTCATATGTGGAACATGCCTTACCTCCTTAAATAGCCATTGGTTTCCATTTTGCTATATTATGAAAACTGTACCCATTCCAATGATTTTACAGGGTTAATCATCACCCAATCGAACATGTCCAACATCTCCTTGAACATAATCATGAAAATGTTTCCTATCAAGTGTGGCATCGAATGAGGCCCATAAATGTACCACCCAGAAATCAATAATATTTTCTAATAAAAGCATCAAAGCATCTTGCACACATCACCTGCCACAAGCACTTCATGATTGTTTTCTTGCTGCACATTTCCTTCTTTTCCATTCTGAGACTTGCAGTGTTTCTTCAAGTGTCCTTTCTTCCCCCATTTCCAGCACACTATCCTTGATCTGGACTTGGATATGCCTTTCCTTAACTTACTATAATATCCTGTCTCTTTCCCCTTTCCATTTTTCTTCCCCTAGTCTCTGCAGTCAAAGAATTACCTGATGCCTCACCGGAGCCTTTCCATCACATTTCCTTGCCGAGGATTGCATCGAAAACATTATCAAAATTTAAAATACTAGATCCAGAGACAGAGTTACTAATATCCATAACTAAACCATTCCAACTTTTTGGCAATGAACAAAAAAATACTAGAGCCATAACTTCATCATCAAAATTTGCCCCTCTTCATCATCAAAATTTGCCCCTACATAACTTAACTGACTGGTAACTGTATTAAATTCATTTAAATAATCAGCAACAAATCCACCTTCTGACATATTCATATTAAATAAACACTTCATAAGAAATACCTTATTTGAGGCCGAGGATTTTTCATATAGTTTGGCCAATGGTGACATTAAACCCTTCATTGTCGTTTCCTTTGAAATATTAAAGGCTATCGATGCTGCTAGACATAATCGTATTGTTCCAAGTGTCATTCTATCAAGAATATCCCATTTTTTGTTTTTCATACTTGTCAGCTTCCTTGTCTTTCCACTCAATGGTAGGTATAGATATTTCTGATACAAGTAATCTTCCATCTACATTTTCGATAGCTAGTAGTTTTGGCCATCAAATTTTTAGACCCTAAACCTACCATCTTCCACCATTGCTCCTACTCAAAACAAGAACCCTTCTCTCATGCGAGTTTATCAGCCAAATAGACCTTCGACTCTGATACTGGTTGTTAGAAAAATTATATATTATAGAGCAATGGAACACATAAAATATATTTCAGAAATATTAACACAAAAAAGGCATAAAACAAGAGAGACACAGATATACCTGGCTCACCCAATTTGGGCTATGTCCATGGAGAAATAGTCAGTTCTTCCTTTCATATTATCCAGCAAAATGAAGAGATACAACCTACAACAGATCAGCTGTAATTCCCTCTTCGCCTTCAATCTCCTCTCTCTTCCTTGCTCAGAATATAGATCTACATAGACGCAATACAATTCCCTCATATATAGAGGGGGTTTCCTTCTAGGGAAAAAAACCCTAAACATAACTTCTACCATTACATCTCCGCCTAATGAACGAACCAGATTGACTACGAAATTACAACATTTTACAAAGCAATTTTACATCTATTTTTACCTTCGGGGGCGCTGCCCCCGATCCCCCTAAAAGAACCTATCAAACTCCTTCCTGCAATATTCACCTCCATTGTCTCATCTGAGACACTTTAACCTTTTTCTTGTCTCATTTTCAACCAAATCTTTCCATTTCTTGAAAGTATCAAATACATTAGATTTATTTCGAATAATATAAATCTAGGTTTTTCTGGTTGCATCTTTAATAAAAGTAACCTAATAACGAGAGATCAGGTCCCCATACATCTGTATGCACAAGCTCTAATTTTTCACTCTTCTTTTCTTTCCTAACTCTGAGGAATGGAACTCTCTTGTGTTTTCCATGAACACAATTCTCATAGAATTTTAAATGAACATGCTTCAAACCTAGCAACAAATTTCTTCAGTGAAGAATCTGCATCCCCTTCTCACTCAAGTGCTGGAGCTTATGATGCCACAATGCCATATCTTCCCCTATAGAGGTTAAAGAATTAATAGAATTAGAAATACCATTGCATAAATACAATGTACCAACTTTCTCTCCTTTTGCTATTACCAGGGCTCCTTTAGTGACCTTCTATGTTTTATCTATAAAAGTAGTCACAAAACCTTCACCTTCCAATTGCCCTGTTGAAATAAGATTTTTCTTCGGATTTGGAACGTGCCTTACCTCCATCAATAGCCATTGATTTCCATTCTGTATTTTTATGAAAATTGTACCCATTCCAACGATTTTTAGGGTTTATAATCACTCGGGTTTAATATTATTTCCTTGGGTTCATAATCGGTTGGGGTTTAGTATTAATCCTTTGGTTTTATAATCTCAATCATGGTCAACTTTGTTAATCGCTTGTGTTTATAATATCAATCCCTTGCACTTCTTGATCCCATAGCTTTTTAATATTTATCCATTGGGTTTACTAATTCCTTGGGTTTATAATATTAAACGGTTCGGTTTATTAGTTCCTCGGGTTTATAATATTAGTCCCTTTTGTTTAATATTATTCCCTCAGGTTCATAATCACTTTGGGATTTTACAATTAATCCCTTATTATTACCCAAGGGATTAATATTAAAATCCCGAGGGATTATGAGCCCGAGAGAATAATATTAAACAAAAGGGCCTAATATTATATACCCAATGTATACAAACCCTAAGATAAATATTAAAAAAACTAAAATAAACGTGGTTGAATTAATAAAGCGTAATAATAATAATAAATAATTTATATTACTAATATTATTATCAGTTTATATTATTATAATAATATTAATAAAATAATTATAAATATATAAGAATTGGCAATGTGATTTTTTTTTTCCGAAAATCTTCATAAATTAACATATATCATTGTTATTATTTATATAGCTATTTAAAAAATTACACACAATAATTCCCTTATCACAATTCTAATTATTATTGGATCATGTTGATATTATGAGTTAATATTATTATTATAATAATAATAATTCAATTTAATTGTGATTATTATTATTATTATTATTATTTTATATTATTTTATATTATTGTTATAATGATATAATAATAATCATAATATATTATAATAATAATAATAAATTATTATTATTATTATTATATTGTTGAATTTAGGCTTCATAGCAAGTTTATTGAGAGAGGTTTCGGCGAAAATCACATCCATCACATCCATTCATTTGTTGACGAAAAGCAAGGACAAGTTCAAATGAATGATGATGTGATTATGGTGATTTGTTGATGAAAAGTCACGACAAGTTCAAATCAGTGATGGTGTGATTATGATGATTTGTCGACGAAAAGTCACGACAAGTTCAAATGAATGATGTTGTGATTATGATGATTTGTTGACGAAAAGTCACGACAAGTTCAAATGAATGATGATGTGATTATAATGATTTGTCGACAAAAAGCCACGACAAGTTCAAATGAATGATGATGTGATTATGATGATTTGTCGAAAAGTCACGACAAGTTCAAATGAATGATGATGTGATTATGATGATTTGTCGACAAAAAATCATGACAAGTTCAAATGAATGATGATGTGATTTTCGCTGAAACCTCTCTCGATAAGCTATTATATTATTATTATAATAATATAATAATAATTATATTTTTATATTATTATCATAATATAATGATAATATAATATTATTATCAGATATTATTATTATTATTATTATTATAAAATTTTATTATTATATTATTATAATGATAATGTAATATTATTATGAGCTATTCTTATTATTAATTAATATTACAAATATTATATGAGTTTATAATATTAATAGAATAATCATATAATAATATATATAAATAATATGGTTGTTATTATCTATATTGTTATAATAATCATGAATAGTTGGTCTTTAAAAAAATAACCATAATAACTATTAATGTGGTTGACATAAGCCTATCGACCTATATTAATTACATTGAAAAATATGGTTGTATATATTTTTCATATATACCTATTGACGTATATCAACCACATTGATAAATATAATTGTGCTAATTATATGTTTGAGAATTTTTATTCACCAAAATTTCAGAAAGGTTTTACCCGGTTTATTACTTAGTACTCTTCCCGAGTTAAATTTGACTAGGTTACATACTACATTTATTTTTTCCGTAAGCTTGTCCCGGACTTTATTTATACTAGCATATCTAGTCCACAACGTTTGAAGGGAGTAACTGTGGCTATGTTACATACTACATTCATTTTCTCCGTTGACTCTATTAATACTATCGTATCTAGTCCACAGGGTTTGAAGGGGGAGTGCGGGCCTCTCCCATGGTAGACGTACCTTTTAAAAATTACAACTTTAGAGGTGCATGAATTATTTCGAACTCACGACCTTCAGTGGGTCTTTTGGCTTAGATAATTAACCAAACCCAGCTACTGCACATATTTCTCATTTGTCTTTCACTTCATTATATTTCTCATTTGTCTTTCACTTCATTCTTAGGTAAACAAATTATATTCTAACCGCGAGAATAATTCCTTTTTACATTGTTGAAACATAATCTCTTTTTAAAGATACCATAGTAGATTCATATAAGAATTTATAAAACACAACTTTCTTTGAAACCATTTACAGAAAGATCATAGAATTAAAGTGTATAACAGAACAAATCAAAAACATTTTCCAGTATCTGTTAAATTATTTGTATCTCTACCAACACTACCAATTTCACATTCAGAGCAGCGTTAGGAAAACAAAGACCCTCCTAGGTCCATCAGTTATTTCCTATACAAAGACCCTCCTAGGTCCATCGGTTATTTCCTGCCCACCTCAATATGCTACTTGATCTCTTGGGCCCCTCCTACGAGGATGCAAGCTTACAAAATAAATTGTCTCAGGATTCTTCCCCTGTCACTATTTGGACCAACTTTTTTAAGAGTTGGGATAATCTATCTCTAGACGAAACATTGTGGGAAACAACTATTTCTTCCCAAGTGCCCTTATTGGGCTTCCTAATAGTTTTTCCTTAACTTTGTGAATAGGAAATTATTAGTATCTATCTTTACCATTTGTAGTTTACTTAGCTAACCAAGTGCATCTTTTACTATTAAAAAAACCAAGTATTTACATTCATTCTAAACCTGACTTTCAACATGGTCCATTGTCAACAAAATATAAGTTCACACAAGTAGCAAAAATATTTACAAACCATTTATCAAGTTGCTTTCTTATTTGTTTTTAGTGGATTTTCAGGTTTATGTTTTTTTTTCCTTACAGTGTTTTTTAAATCAAAATTTTATTTTTTTTAAGAAAATTTTAGAAAAATGCTAAAAATAATATTTTGAAACTTTTTTTTTGCTAAAAATAGCATCTCAACTTTATGGTTTTCATCGCAAAAATTGAAAAAAAATGAATATATATATATATATATATATATATATATATAAATATAAATATATATATATATATATATATATATATATATATATATATTCAAATATGATATCAATTCATTTCATTTCTAAAAATAATGATTCATATATAAAATAACTTAATTCAAAAAAATCAAATTAACAAAATTAAAATAAAAAAATCAAAACATATAATAATTCATATATAAAATAACTAAAAATAAAGTATTTAAAAACAACTCTAATTCAAAGAAATCAAATTAACAAAATTTGAAACTAAACAACCAAAAGCTAAAAAAAATATTAGTTATAAAATAAATATATAAATAAATAATTTACGTATCATTTTAAATAATTTAAATATCGAATAAATAATTTTCCTGGTCATTTTTAACTTATAACTTTATAACTTTTTATAACTTTCTAAATTTTCTTTATTTTAGTTTTGACTTTTTTTCATGTTATTTTTTTTATGCTTGATTATCAACTTGTCTCAATTTCATGTTCGATTTTTGAGTTTTCATTGATAATAATAAAAAAATACATTTGGTATTAAGTTTAGATATTTATTTTTAGGATTTTTAGTTCAATATTTTGTTTTAATTTTATGGATAAAAAAAGTCATGATATTTTAAATTTAATGCCATGGTTGAAAATTGATGGAAATTTTAGGTTTTTTACAATTGTGATATTTTATATTTAATGTTAACATTGAAAACTATTTTAATTTTAAGGATATTTTGACTTGTTATGGATATTTTTATTTCCATTGCTATAAAAATAAAAATAAAAATAAAATTGACCAAAAAAATTGATGATGCAGTCAACACTCTTCATCAACACTTTTTCAGTTTGAGGTGTTTTTTCATGCTTATTGCAACAAAAAAAATAGTTTTTAATGTTGTTGGTATTTTTTTAAATTTTAATATGAAAAAGAAAAAAAGAATGTTTATGCAACATTGACACTTTTTGTTTTGGAGGGGTTTTTTTGTTTTGAGGTTACACTTCTTATTAAATTGGCAGCTTTGTTCAAAGCATCTAAGTTTCTTTCACCCCAAAACAATATTATTAAAATAATTACGACTTTTAGTTTTTAATGCTATTGTAAAAATAAAAATAAAAATAAAATTTACTAAAAAAAATGATGATACAGCATCAAGTTGCATCAACATTTTTCATGTTTTTTCATGTTTATTGCACATAAGCTATATAAATAGAAACAAAGATCAACACTATAGATTCTGAAACTGAAGCTTTATAGTCTAAAACCTAGTGACACAGCCCATAACTCATTCAAAAAGAATATCACTATTTAAAAAAATAAAAAAAATAAACTATATAAATAAAAACAAAAATCAACACTATGAACTTTAAAACTGAAACTACATAGTCTAAAACTTAAGGGCACAGGAAAACCATTATTTAAAAAAATAACAATAGTCATTATGAATCAACAATGTATAAAACTTAGAGACATGGAAACCATTATTTTAAAGAATTAACAATAATCGTTATGAACCCACATAAAATATATCTTATAACTTATGAATTTTAATAGCTCAATCCACATGAGACCTAAAAAATCTCAATTGTGAATTAGGTTCCTTGATATGGACTCATCGTGAAGTAGGAAATGTTGGGTTAAAAACACACTTACTTCTATGGACTCACTCTATCAAATATTAAAATATTTATTTGTGAAAGATTGATATATAATTATTGTGTTTAAATTTTTATTAAATAATTGGAAAATTAAAATTAAAAGTTATTTTTGAAAATATATGTTTTATTTATATATTACTTATTAATAGATTATTAATCTAATTTTCTTGGAGAGGGGAAATTGACTTTTTCTAAAAGTGAATGTAAGATTGAGATTGGTACTATGTCAATTTACAATTATACACATTTAAGAATGGTTTTTCTCAACATTAAAACCATTATAGTAATATTTATCAAAAATTCAACATGTCGCTAGTAAAAAAATTGACCAAAAATAACTGAAATTAACATTTAATAATTATTATAATATGAAATAATAATTTACATAAATTAATAAATCTTAATAATATAAAAGTAATCTGCAATTACTTTTTATATATATATATATATATATTTTATATCTAAATTCCAAAATATCTTGTCAACCTATTGTAAAAATCGCCATTTAAACTATCGCCAAAGCAAATTCTAAGCATTGCATATCGACATTGGTTGTTCGACTGTACATGTACATTTCTCCATTATTTGTTCCTCGTGCCTGCTTCCATCATGTATCTGCCTGCATCCATCATATATCATTCACCAACTAAATCCATGCATTTGCACCATTGTACCAGCGCATGCATTTGCTTTAATGTACTAACCACAAAACAGAATCGAAAACCAGTAATTAGGATGCGAATAAAAAATAGTACTTTGTCCAATAATTCAACAAAAATGATTCAAAATTCACATAACTTCAGTGTATACGCTAAACTAGAACAAAATATCTTTGCTCAAATCGAACTAAGGAAACAACATTAGAGAAACATTGAGAAAATCATTGAAAAGTCCATGCATCTCCAGTCATAAATTGCAGTGCTCCTCGAGTTTTCACATTTGCAAATAGCAAGGCTGGATACCTAAATTATCCGAATAAAAATATGCATTTAGGAACATTCACATATTGCTGGACTTTCTATTAAAGACAGACTTCAAAATCAGTTGTGTACATAGCTCAGGAGGGATAGACTCATTAGGAAAAGTTTGATTGATAGCTAAGCGGCCTCATCCCCACTCCTAGTGCTGGCATGCTAGAATAGAACACGGTGAGTAGTAGAAATGTGCCGCTGCTCTCGCGACTCGTGGCTGGGTCTTACAAGGTCAAGAAAAGGTCTTACAAGGTCAAGAAGGCCACACTTTCATGTTACCCGGAAAAGAAAACGAAGCTTTTGAAAAGACATGAGGAACTTCGATGAGAGTAAGCGTTAAATACCTATTAGACCCATGTAGAAGGAAATTTCAGATTCAAAGTTCACATGAGTTAATGACATGGGTTTCGTAAAGGGTATACAAGTTTTAGGTTATAAAAGCTCAGAGGGGATAGCGTCAAACTTCATATTATTATTGCCATCCATGATAATCTGATCTTGTGAGCAGATGGCAACTTCCACATTGTCAGATTCAACTGTGCAATACCACATCATCATGATCTTAAAATTGATTGGATCCGCAATATAATTATCGGAAACTACAGACACAACGAAAATTTCGTTATCTTGTCGCTGATACCGACCGATCTTCAACCCTGACATTACTGAAGAGCGAAATCAGAGGTTGAATAAATGTGGAGATTTCCCATGAATCTGCAACCAAAAGAGGTTCAGTGATTTTCCGGATTTATGAATATTCCTAGATTTTACCATAATTGTTTCATCTGTCAGAAACATAGACAAATGAAGCGAGCTAGGAAATTTCATGAACTCAGTTCCAATTTCTACAAATAACATGCCCAAAATACTAAATCAAGTTCGATCTATGTCGGTATTATTTGTCGGTCGGCCACACATACCGTTCTTTCTTTCCTAATTCCATGTCATCTCCATCTCAATCGCGAAACAAGCAAAGCTGTGGCAGAGTTTCACTGCGCAGCTTTTTTTGGAATGGATAAGGCAAGAGAAAGGAACCCCAAAGAATATTTTGGGAGAAAATATTTCTAGATCTGCCAGTTATATCAGAAAGCATCCAGGCATTGATAGGTTATGTTGTTGCTACATAGTGTAGACCGTAGATTGAAGATGATAAGTTGTATGTGAAATGACAGCTCCAAGCGTACAGAAAGTAATCTTGATGGGAAAAGGAGGCAAGACGACGACAAGCTTCCGTGTGACAAAAGGAGAGAGCCAGTGGAAGGAATGTAAGGAGTAGGAGCTTTCAAAGATGATGTCAGACAAGGTTAGTGAACAGCACCATCCAGCTAACATTAATAGATATGATGAACCAATAAAACCCCATATAAATCAATCACGAATTTCCATTAGTAAATTCAAAGTTTATGTGTCCCTCATAATGTTTCTGATGTTGAGTGGAGCTTAGTGAACAGCAAGATCTATCTAACATTAATAGATATGAATGAACAAATAAAAACCCACGAATTAATCACCGATTTTCACTATTAAATTCAAAGTTTATGTGTCCATCATAATGTTCTGAATTCAAATTTTATGTCCTTTCTAATGATCGGAGTGCCCGGTGTTCGTTTCTATCAAGTTACACAATTTCTCCGGGAAAAAGAAAACAAGTTGACAATATAAATTCAAAAATTACCCATCCATATTGCTGTGGCGCCTCTGGGCTCGGGCCTGTACGCGCGCCTCTCAGCATTACCAACATCCCATTCTTCCGAGTTTCTCGGTATGCGATCCCTTTCCCGGTATCCACCTTATTGCACGTAAAATACGGAAAACCGCATCGACTCGAGGCGGCTACTCTGCTTTATTGACTTTAACCTTCATCACACACAAGAGTTACCGGTGCATATGAATTTTCTACACTACTCGATGCTTGGTTCGTTTTGCTCACCTAATATCTAACACTCGTGGGCTTTATGAAGAGATGAAGGCAGTTTCACACCAGGACAACCTATTGTTTTCCGGAGCTTCCGAAATTCCAGCGAAGGATCACGTGTTCTCAATTCCAAAGTCGAATATGACATAATAAAATTGATTGCCAGTGAAATTAAAATTACATAGAGGAGAGTAGATGCTTTGTCTTTTATTATTAAAATGAAGATGAAAAGATCTTGAAACGAGGAAGGAGTCAAAATAAGAGAATGGTTGATTAAAAAAAAATGGATCTCATTATATAATACCGTTCCGATCAGATTTAGAGGTGTTGGTCGTCAAAAAGCTTTATAATTCACCTAGTGCGTTTGGGTCCCATGAAAAGCAACTTCTTTCGGGACTTGTGAAGGAGGAACAAGAAGGACATTGCTGTCAGATTTGTAGTCCAGAGCAGTGACCGCACAACGCCACGTGGACTGTTCAGGTAATGAAATCAACCATTGCAGTGTTTGTAACATTTCTTGCTTGGGTGCAGAGAGCAGTTATATATTTGTGAATTTGATCGATAGGACGTCAATGAAACCATTGATCTTATTCTGTACATTATATTTCTAAATATTTTTCCAGTATATAATATGACTTAAGTTTTTTTTAATGTTATAATATTATATTTGGTTATTTAAAATATATTTTTAAATATCTAAATAAATTTATAACACCATATAATTCTGAGTTACAAAGTTAAAATTAAATTTGGATGTAATTCAATAATATACTATAAAAATTTTAAATTCATAAGAAAATCAATAATATAATTTCCTTTTAAGTAAACGATGCCTTTTCATCATTTTTTTCCTGGTTTCTTTTGCATTTCCTATAACTTTGTAATTTTAAATAATATAACATTTTTCCATAAAATGTTTACTAGAAGATAAAAACATTCACTTTTTCTTTCTAATGAGGACAGGCCAAAACCCACACATTTGCATTTTTTAAAAGTGAAACTGCACAAAATAATGAAAATAGGCAATTCCCTGTAGATTACAGTAAAGCTTTGATGATATCGATGCGAAAAAGAAAACTAGGTTAAATCGTCACCTGCCAACAAAGTCGTACTGGTCAGCAGAATATTGACTACCACGAGCTACGTCTCGTATTTTTTTGTCGGGGATCGCATCCTTTTAATTTTGGGATTTGGACACCGCTGAGCCAATGGCAATAGAAGTGACCGAATTTGCGCCGTTCACGCAATCCAAATGGCATTCCTAAGTAAGTTCTCCATTTTGTATGGGAGTTGTCTATAATGCGATTTTTTGGAGATTCCGGTGACGGAATCCGGCGGAAGAAATTGAGATTAAATCATGATTTGTTGCAGTTAAAATGGTTTTTTAACTGCATATTCGGATTCACCACCCTGAAAAACCCCTGGGACGCTTTGATTGTGCAGAAACTAGCTATCAAACTTGGGATTCCAATAAATTGCTGCCGGATTTTCACCGGAAAAACCCACCAGAAAGGCTTTCAAAAAGTCGCGTTATAGACAACTGCTTTTGTATGTGTTGATCGGACACTTCACCATAAAAGAATAAACTGGCTATTTTTTTGGCTTTTTTGAGCGGATTCGACTGAAGGTGTTATCAGGTTAGTAATCCAAAAAATATATAAATTTAAGTGGCTGATTTATGTTTTTGGAAAGCTTTTAGTTTTTTTTTAACTGAATTCATTTTTTAATTTAGCAATGTGATTAAATATAAAATACAGAATATTGAAATTTCACTAAAATCATATTCTTGAGTTATAAAAAAAATTTCAATTAAATTTTTATTATTATTTTTTTAATGAGTGTGCCAATTTTGTAATAGGATTTTCATAACTTTAATTTAATTATCAATAATTATTAAGTAAATAGTAAAGTTTAATCTCCATCGAATATTCTATAATATTCATAATAGTATACAGAAATCAAAAATTGAGTTTTTATCTTCAAAACAGTTATGCTATTTTCCCCCTTTTAATTCAACTGATTAATTAAAAAATACGTCATATCAGTGAGTATCATATGAAGTGACTTATGGCTTTTTTGGGCATGTGGTATTGATAAGCCATGAACATGGTTAATAACCTTGTTCCATGTTTTTCTAAATGTATATATGTTTAATTTATATATTAATTCTTTTTATAATTAATAATACTAATAATAATTTAAAATAAGGTTATAATTAAGTTCGTATTTATGAATTTCATTATTTTTAACAATGTGATATGTATCATGAAGTAAGTGTTTTGATGCTTATTATGAATTGATGCCTATTTACCATCCATTATATGATTGTGCTAGTAAGCTAGATGTTTTCATATGTATTTATTAATTTCTTTAATAAATGTGTGTTGACGGTGCTAGAGCCACCAACATGTCAGGGGATCTCCCTGGTAAGAAGTCCCAACTAGACCCCACATCGTTTGCAATAGGAGTCCCAATGGTGGGTAGTACGGTGTCGCCTTGATTGCAGTTGTGCACATAGGTAAGTAAGATGTCCTTGTTGGTAGCAAGGGTGTGACCTTGAAGTAAGTCAACGAAGGTTTATGAAAGGCCCTAACACACAGAATGGGAGAGGAGTGCGCCCCTCAGAATCCTGTGGTAGCAAGCAACTTGAAAGGGAACACATGAGTTGAAAGACATCACGAGATAGAAAGAAGGATAGCCGATGATCCAAAGTGATGGGTTATATCAAAAAAACGCCTCGATAAGATTCATACAAACACATACAGAATAGTCCATACATACATGCGTAAATTACAGCTACATACATCATTAGAGTAACCAGGATAGTCGAACTACAATAAAAACATATGCATGAAACATGTTGGCTCTATTATATTAAAAGAGTGAAAGATCCAATCATACATACAACCATGACAACCACTAGCCCTAATAGCAGAACATTATAGTCACTACCAGTTGCTCCTCCAAAGTGATGTACTAGCTCTACACTGTAGAGAAGCCAACGCTCATTACAATACACTCCAAGCTTTCTTTAAGTTATACCTATAGGAAGCTTGTCTCCCAAAAGCCTGTACAATGAGTTATGAGGTTCTATAAATAGCAAAGCGCAGGGTCACCCTAGAGATTCCCCTTTGTGACTCCTCACCTTCCCTCATGAATCTTCAACTTACACATGAATGTTACATTCTACTATTGACACTTGGTCTTTCACTTTACAACATGTTTACAATACAATTTGCACATGTACCCATATGACAAGAAAATGGGGTTGAGCAAGCCATGCAAGACATCACTAAGACTCAGACGACTGTGGGAAAACTAACTCTTCGACATCCTCTCGATGATCGATGGTGGCGAACTGATGCCAAGATTGGTTGTCCGTTATGGTGTCTGCATACCCTGTGGTCACATTCTTCTAAAAGCGAATCCTTGCCTCCATTGGATTCGGGTACATTGATTTTTCACATCTATCCAACTCGTCGGATAGCATGCCCATCATGGTCATGAGTGTAGATAGACTAGCATCATACTAGTGCATAGTGTCTGCACTCATGTGCAAGTCTGTGTTGGTGGCTATGAACATGAACTGATAAAAGTACATGTCAAGCTCTAGTCAAAATTGCTTCTTTGTCTTCACCTCAGTGAGTGTGCCAATGGATGGGATCACATGCATGCATACAATGACATCCATGCTCCTGAACACTCGTGCATGTGAAGCATGTATGTTATGCTCTTAACCTGTAAAAAGATACCCAAATACAGAATATGCAAAGAAAGATACCCAGAACATAGAATAGTGAGAGACAACAACAAATATTTTATTATTCAGAAAGCAATGTTCACTGGCCTCTTCGAGGGGGCAACCTCCAATAGAGCAGAGCTCGATGCAAAAATAAGACACGATGCTCCTCGCAGGGAGTCTCTATCCTTTATATATGACTCATACATGCAATACCAAGGATCAATACCATGGGTTTTATTAATACCATCTATCTAATACTATGGCCCATTTGCAACTAACTTTGGTCCCGTTATTAATTGCGGGTTAACCACTTACAATTATTAATATGGGCTTTATTGACTCTTGACTATGACTTGATCCCATTACATAAATAAGGGGGTTAGGGTGGGACCCTAACATGCCCTCCCCCTTAAGACTAGGCTTGTCCTCAAGGCCGAAGCTGCGGAAACTGCTGAAGAATAGTGGCTGGTTCCCAAGTTGCATCTCTGGAGAGGTGTCTTTTCACTTGACGAGGACTTCCCTAATCATGCGGCCCCACAGGTGCCTGTCTCGTGTGTTTAGGACCTATTCAGGTTGGAGCCAGATTGACCCTTCTTCGTCCAATTCAGGTAGACTGGCTTGAATTCTGCAATTGTTCCCAATCACTTTCTTGAGGCATGAGACATGGAAAACTGGATGGATTTTTGCAGTTGGTGGCAAAGCCAACTTGTAAACTACTTCTCCAATGCGCTGAAGTACTTGATATGGTCCGTAGAATTTTGGAGATAGTTTCTGACAACCCTTGTCTTTGAGTGATGTTTGCTTATATGGTTGCAGCCTCAAAAAGACTTGATCCCCTTCTTGAAATTGGCGCTCTGAGCGATGCTGGTCTACCTGTTGCTTCATGCGGTTTCGAGCTTGATGAAGATTCTCCCTAAGATGGGCGAGCATGGTGGCGCGGTGTTCTAGGAGTTGATCCACTGCTTGTACCTTTGAGCACCCCTTGATATAAGAAGTAGGGGAAGGAGGGATTTGACCATATACTGCTTCATAGGGAGTCATTTTGGTGGTGGCATGATAGTTGGTGTTATACCACCATTTAGCCAGAGGTAACCACTGTACCCAAAGATGTTGCTTTTCTGAAGTGAAACACCTAAGGTAGGTTTCCAAACATTTGTTGACGGCTTCAGTTTGACCATCCATTTGCGGATGATAGGAAGTACTGAGTTTTAGTTGAGTGCCTTGTAGCCTGAAGAGTTCCTACCAAAAATTACTGGTAAATATCGGGTCGCAATCGGACACAATAGAAGTGGGCATGCCATGCAATTTGAAGATATGATCCATGAAAGATTGAGCAACCAAAGTCAGTGTAAACGGGTGGGGTAGGGCGCAGAAATGAGCATACTTCAAAAGTCTGTCCACAACAACCATGATGAATGACTTGTTTCCTGACTTTGGAAGACATGTAATGAAATCCATAGAAACCTCCGTCCATATTGATGCCAGGATGGGCAACAATTGTAATGTGCCTGGTGTGTTTACGGTCTCCCCTTTGTGGCATTGACAGACATTGCATTATGCTACGAAAGTAAGGATGTCCTTTTTCATGCCTGTCCAATAAAATGATCTTCTGGTGCGAGCATACGTCTTCTGAAAGCCTGAATGTCCTGCAATGGGGGATGAGTGTGATTCTGCCAAAATGTGACTTTTGAGGGTGGATGTTGGTGATATTACGACTCTATCCCTGTAGCGAAGAATCTCATCCTGCCACGAGTAGCCCTTGGTGGAATTTGGATCCACCTACAATTGAGAAATGAGTTGGGAGAGCTCGAGATGTGAAAACCATTCGCTTCGAGCCTCTTCAATGCATTCTAGAATGGGGAGGGAAATTTCTAGTAGAGTATTTTCCTCCTCAAATTGGCGAGATAATGCATCTGCTACACTATTGTCTTTCCCTTTCTTGTAAATGATCTCATAATCATATCCCAGCATTTTGGCGAGCCATTTATTTTGTTGTTGGGAGGATAGGCGTTGCTCCAGAAAATATTTAAGACTGTGATGGTCTGTGTTGATTTGGAAACGTCGCCCCAATAAGTAAGGTCGCCAGGTCTCTACTACATGTAAGATGGCCATCATTTCCTTCTCGTAGGTAGATTGGCCCAGATTCTTCCCACTTAGTTGTTGTCTTGTGAAGGCCAAAGGTCGCCCTTCCTGCATTAAGACCGCCCGAATACCCGTACCCGAAGCATCACATTCAATGACAAAAGATTTGGTGAATTCAGGTAGTGCTAAGACTGGAGTGGAACACATGGCATTTTTGAGAGCTGTAAATGCCTGTTGTGCGTCCTCATTCTAGAAGAATGAATTTTTCTTCAGGAGTTGAGTGAGGGGCTTCGCTATGCGACCATAGTTGTGGAAAAATTTACGATAATAGCATGTGAGACCCAAAAATCCTCTCAAGCTCTTCAAGGTCTTAGGTTGAGGCCAATCCTGCATTGCCTGGATCTTTTTGGGGTCCACCTTGACACCTTCACGCCCCACAATGTGGCCCAAATACTCAACTTCTTCCATGCCAAACGAACACTTGGACATCTTGACAAATAATTTATGCTTGCAGAGCAGTTGCAAGAGTAGATCTACATGCTGAAGATGTGCGGCCCAAGTGCAACTATAGATGAGGATGTCATCGAAGAAGACAAGGACAAATTTCCTGAGATATGGTTTGAGAAGGTGGTTCATAAGGATCTGAAAAGTAGAGGGGGCATTGCAAAGACCGAATGGCATGACTAGGAACTCATAATGGCCTTCATGAGTTTTGAAAGCAATCTTTGGAATGTCGACTTCCTTCATGCGAATTTGGTGGTAGCCCGAGTGAAGATCCAGCTTAGTGAAGAATTGAGCCCCATTGAGTTCATCCAGCAAATCATCAACCACCGGGATGAGAAATTTATCTTTGACTGTCAACTTATTGAGGGCCTTGAAGTCTAGACACATCCGCCACTCCCCATTTTTCTTGAGCACCATGACCACCGGTGATGAATAAGGACTAATGCTGGGACGAATGACACCTGCTTCCAAAAGTTCCTTGATTATTTTTTCTATTTCATTCTTTTGGGTGAACGGATATCTGTATGGGTGGACATTTGGGGGTTGGGCCCCTGGAACCAAGGTGATGCTATGATCATGTTCCCCTCTCGAGGGTGGAAGCTCATGAAGCTTATCAAAGACCGACATATGGTTATTTAAAATCTGTTGCATCTCAAGATGAATCGACAGAGACTTGGTTTCGACTACCTCGATGGCATTAAATTGAGATATAACTCCATGATGTCCCTTTTTTAGCAATTTTTCCATCCTATGCGAGCTGATGATAGAGGGAGCTCCCGCCTGGAGTCCACATGATGCGGGAGCACTCAGCAGCAAACGTGGACCAAAGGATCAGAACAGAGGAAAGTCTGCCTTAACGCAGAAAATTAAATTTAAAGCAGATAAAGCAGATTTAAAGCGGCTTTAAAGTGGATAAAGGATACTTATCTGTCATGCATGCATAAAAACAAGGATGGGATCAATGCTTCCAATCTAATGCATCTTATATATATGTGTAGTGTGATAGGGTGTGAGATATCTCTGTGTGGTGAGGAGAAATTGGGAGTGAAGATGTAGCCGAGCGTGAGCTCGTTTCTAAGGCTAAAACGCCTTAGTATCTAACCGTTTTGTGTGATATATAAAACCTGGGTTTAGTGTTTACGTTTATGTGCACTTTATAATTGATTTAGTGTATGTTGTGTATGTTTATGGGCATTTATTATAATTGAGTAAATTATGTGTTTCGAGCTTGATCGGTCATCGATCACCATCAGGATCGATGGCAATCTATAGATTGTTTAACTGTGATATGTTATTGCTCTTTGAATGCGTCGGAAGGGAGAAACGCTCACATAGCCAGGCGCATGTATATCTAGCGCTGCCAAGGCAACCTGGCTCCTCCACTTCTTCTTTTGTGTACAGTCAATCTCTCAGTCCCAGTGAACAATTCCAGCAATCAGATGATTACGCGATGAGATTTGTAACCGCCACTGGTTATGGTCGCTTTGGTACTTATCCCTTTGAATGATATTGCTGCGGGTAGCCGAATCACGTAGCTTATCCCAAGCCGGTTGAGAGGATAAATGAGGATATTGTTGATGCATTGATATGACGGATGATACTAAGGAAAAGAGGTCGGAGTTTCGGAGCAACGGTGTTGTGAAACAAGAAAGGAGTGGACCGCCGACTATTATAAAGGCGGGTTTACAATATTTCAAGTCCGTTCCATGGTTCCAAATGGCTTTTCCTTTTGTGGTTCTGCGTGTATGCGATTAGTGTATGGTAGCGAGGTTTAAGGCGTGAAGGCTTGTGTAAAGCTCTCGATAGCTGAATGTAAGTCCACGATCTAAAACACTTCCGATGGGACTTAATGGGCCATAACCCACAGGTCCCAGGATGACATTTTATCTGGGAATTGGGATTTTGGGCGACCCCCAATTTCTCGTCCCATCAGTTTGGTATCAGAGCAAGAAAAAGATTCTGCGGAAGGAGGTACAGTTCTTGATAAAGTTTGTATGGTCTTTATATTTTGTGTAGGTAGCAGCAGAGGAAAGTGAGAAGATTGCAGAGGAAGGTGAGAAGATTGCAATAGCCTAGAGGGTTTACCAAAAGACCAGATCTGGAGGAAAGGATTGGTGAGGTAAGAAGCAGCAAGGAGGACTTGCTGTTGCAGAGGCAGATTGCAGCTCACAAGTTTAAGTTATTACGAAGACCAGAAGCATATGACCAGGAGGTCATAAATTTTTGTGCCTCGGGAGTCTGATTGCGGGAGCACTCAGCAGCAAACGTGGACCAAAGGATCAGAACAGAGGAAATTCTGCCTTAAAGCAGAAAATTAAATTTAAAGCAGATAAAGCAGATTTAAAGCGGCTTTAAAGTGGATAAAGGATACTTATCTGTCATGCATGCAGAAAAACAAGGATGGGATCAATGCTTCCAATCTAATGCATCTTATATATATGTGTAGTGTGATAGGGTGTGAGATATCTCTGTGTGGTGAGGAGAAATTGGGAGTGAAGATGTAGCCGAGCGTGAGCTCGTTTCTAAGGCTGAAACGCCTTAGTATCTAACCGTTTTGTGTGATATATAAAACCTGGGTTTAGTGTTTACGTTTATGTGCACTTTATAATTGATTTAGTGTATGTTGTGTATGTTTATGGACATTTATCATAATTGAGTAAATTATGTGTTTCGAGCTTGATCGGTCATCGATCACCATCAGGATTGATGGCAATCTATAGATTGTTTAACTGTGATATGTTATTGCCCTTTGAATGCGTCGGAAGGGAGAAACGCTCACATAGCCAGGCGCATGTATATCTAGCGCTGCCAAGGCAACCTAGCTCCTCCGCCTTCTTCTTTTGTGTACAGTCAATCTCTCAGTCCCAGTGAACAATTCCAGCAATCAGATGATTACGCGATGAGATTTGTAACCGCCACTGGTTATGGTCGCTTTGGTACTTATCCCTTTGAATGACATTGTTGCGGGTAGCCGAATTACGTAGCTTATCCCAAGCTGGTTGAGAGGATAAATGATGATATTATTGATGCATTGATATGACGGATGATACTAAGGAAAAGAGGTCGGAGTTTCGGAGCAACGGTGTTGTGAAACAAGAAAGGAGTGGACCGCCGACTATTATAAAGGCGGGTTTACAATATTTGAAGTCCGTTCCATGGTTCCAAACGGCTTTTCCTTTTGTGGTTCTGCGTGTATGCGATTAGTGTATGGTAGCGAGGTTTAAGGCGTGAAGGCTTGTGTAAAGCTCTCGATAGCTGAATGTAAGTCCACGATCTAAAACGCTTCCGATGGGACTTAATGGGCCATAACCCACAGGTCCCAGGATGGTATTTTATCTGGGAATTGGGATTTTTGGCGACCCCCAATTTCTCGTCCCATCACCACGGAGGGTATGTGTGGAGTTGTTCTGCTTAAAACTCATATATAACTCCTGGAAATCCATTGTGATTGGCCCAAGAGTGCGAAGCCATTTAGCACCGAGGACAATGTCGCACCCTCCCATGTGTATGGCAAACATGTGGGTCTTCAACTGATAATCCCCCATTTGAAGTTTGACCTTTTCACAGCGGCCTTCACATTTCATTGTGCCCCCATCAGCAATTTGGACTTGGAAGTTAGAAACTGCTCGTACAAAACAATGCACTGCTTTCGCGACTTTTTGATGGATGAAATTATGTGTACTTCCACTATCAATCAAGACTACTACTAGGAGATGTTTAATAAAACCTCTGATTTTGAGAGTTTGAGGTGAAGAAACCCCTTCCAAAGATTCAACGAAATAACTGGTTCATCAGGGACATTGTCCTTTTGTTTTTCCTCTTCTACCGCCTCATGTTCCTCCAGTTGTGGATCTTCCTTCGATGAGCTGTAATCAGTGGCATCAATTTGAAAAAAATTGGACTCCTTGCATTTATGACCTGGGGAGTATTTTTCATAACAGTAGTAACATAATCCTTGCTTTCTTCTTTCGGCCATTTCTGCAGGTGACACCTTTTGAGCCTTAAGTGTTTGAGTTGTGCTGTGAGCCTGTGGGGGGCGACCCTTAGCGGTGAAATTTGGGCGACTGTACTGGGCTGCTAACGCACGTTCCACGTGACGAGCTACCTTACAATCCTCCGTCCATGTGGGAAGGTGGTGCAGTAAGACATGGGCTTTTATGGCTTCTTTAAGACCGTTGATAAAATGTTCCGTGTAGAACACATTTGAGAGACCCCTAGTGCGGAAGGCTAAGGCTTCAAAGGCTGTAATATATTCATCCACTGTGCCAGTCTGTCGGAGATTAGTAAGACAAACCAAAAAAGAAGATTCCTCGTCAAAGCGTTCTGTAAGAGATTTTTTGAAGGAGTTCCAGGTCCTAAAAGGTCCATTGCAACGTTGATGCCATTCCCACCATTGCCACCTTTCATTGTCCAAGTACATGCTCCCCACCATAAGCTCAGTCTCATTATCTAAGATGTTATTCAGATTGAAATATTGCTCCATTTGTGCTATCCATGCTGCCGGGTGAGAACCATCAAATTTATGCATATCCAACTTGGGAGGTTGCGGACGGGATTGTTGGTGGGGGCCCCCGAGGTGAAGGGAGTGGCTAGACTCACCCTTGCTGTGTCCATTGCCAATATATGCCTCCTCATGGGCTTCCTCCTTGCCCGTCGGGATTATGCTCGGGATCATGCTATTTAGTTGGTCAAGCTGAATTTGGAGGGATTGCAAGGATTCTTCAAGTTTGTCCATCCTTTCATTGGCCATAGCTTGAGCTCTAGTTTCTACCATGCACCGACTTGATGTTCTTGAAAATTGGGACCGCCTAATTTTTTTTTTTCACTAAGAATTGAATGGTACCACCGTGCTCAGCTCGTCGTCCTGATTCTGATGGGCTAGATCACCAATAAGCGCCCTGGGAGATCTCAGACCCTTTTTTTTTTTTGGCTGAAAACTCCTAACGGAGTTTTACTCCTTCCTTATGAATACTGTAGTCGCCAAATCCTCAAAATGTCAATGCTGCCAAAAGTCCTGCGAAAATTATACCCCGGTATAGGAACCCCACACAACTACTCAGATCTGGTGGATCTGAGAGATCTGAATGGCGGATCGGATAGCTCTAGGCGGCAGAATAGACTGCTGCTGCGGATCTGATGGATCTAATAGATCGGAATGGTTGGTCTGCTAACTCAGAACTGCAGGACTAATGTCTGCTGCTGCTGCACCTCTTTGCGCGCTGATTTGGCAGAGATGATGCGTGATACCCAGATAGAAAAGGGAACTATGGTCTCAAGGAGTGTCAGGTGCTACAGATCGCAATATACATAAGGGTCTGACAGTAGTACTCAGCCCAATGTTTCAGGGCTCTAACTAAGGAGGATCAACCATACCCTTAGCCGTACAACCCAACTACCTTATCGTACGGGCGAGTAATCTCTCCGAGTGCTGTTCTCAGTGTACTGTAGCAGCAAGACGGCCGACGGTTTATCTATGGCGAGGTTGTAGAGGAGCTAAGGGGCCTCCGATATACCCAGAAGGTACTTGGAAGACAATCCGTACGCGGTTCTGTCTAATGCGATACTACTCGAAGGGGTACCCACAAGGGTTACAAGGGAGTCCAACAAGCGTGACCACCTCTTGTATTTCCTGCGTGCATGCCTCCCCAAATCCACAGGTTTATGCGATCAATGACAGATCCCGTGGTTTAAAGACGTCGGAACACGTCTCTAGCCAAAAAAAAAATTGCTAAGAAATGGAGATCCCACTGACCCTGGAAAGTGCTGTGATACCACTTGTTATGCTTTTAACCTGCAAAAAGATACCCAAATACAAAATATGCGAAGAAAGATACCCAGAACATAGAATAGTGAGAGACAACAGCAAATATTTTATTATTCAGAAAGCAATGTTCACTGGCCTCTTCGAGGGGGAAACCTCCAATAGAGCAGAGCTCGATACAAAAATAAGACACGATGCTCCTCGCAGGGAGTCTCTATCCTTTATATATGACTCATACATGCAATACCAAGGATCAATACCATGGGTTTTATTCATACCATCTATCTAATACTACGACCCATTTGCAACTAACTGTGGTCCCGTCATTAATTTCGGGTTAACCACTTACAACTATTAATATGGGCTTTATTGACTCTTGACTATGACTCGATCCCATTACATAAATAAGGGGGTTAGGGTGGGACCCTAACACTGTAGGCTAGTGATGAGCTACAGGAGTTCCTTATAGTTCCAGATCTGACTCCGGGTGTAGGCCTTCAACTCCACTACCTTTGGCTTCGACATCTTTGGCAAGTGCAATGGGGCTCCCTTGTACCTCATCGTCCATAGTTGCATGTGATTGATAGTAGTGTGTATGTATGATAAGATGTGTGCTCTCCTAGCACATTGCTGTTGCCAACCATTAAAATGGACAATTTATTTATGCACAGTGACGAACTTGAATTACAACTTCTGCATGCCTGCTTCAAGAGAAAATACTTCATCAATTATCTCAACTCTACTCTGGCGGATGTTGTAACTTGCTCTTTTCCCTGCCTGGCCACTTGTAACTCCTTAGCCACACACTCATTCTCAACTATCAAGAATTTAAAACTCGAGTCAGTGGCTTCGTCATATGACCTTGTAGAATTGACCAATACAACTAGATGTCTATGCACATCGAACATGATCACTCGCTCTTCAAACTGCGCATGAGATACATGGACATCTAGATTAGGCACTCTACGTGATTGCATAACTCTATGTTGTGATTCGTCGAAAGATATGTTGTGCACATCCACTTCTGGATTGTCCTCAAGGATTTTGGTGTCTCCTTGATCACTTGGGGTCAATATCTTGGTCTAAATTAGGCTAAACCACATCCGTGTCCATCGGGTCCAACATTTGTTCAATCTCCTTAGAAAAGTCTCGCTCCTACGGCTACTTACCCTATCTACTATGTGACAGTTGTTCAAATGAATCAATAACATGTATGGGTGCAGTCTCATCAATGTGTGTGTGTTGCCCCTCCTTCTCTTCATGTTGTTGTTGCGATTCCATTTCTCTTCTGCACAACTCTTGTTCTTCCCTAAGCTACTGCTTCAATTCCTAAAACTACTTTTCTACTTCCTCTAGATTTTGCTTCTCTCTTTGCCTTCACACTATCCTTCTGTCACCCTGTCATATCATCACCTCAATATCCAAAGCTTCTCTTATCATGAGTGGATATGCTTTGAACTTACAGATTTTCTCTGCCTCTATGCTATCAACAACCTTCCTCTTGCATTTGTTAAGCGCAGGCCTGCTACCCTCTGTTGTTGTTGATGATGTTACTCTCTCAGAGGTTGCTTCCTTCTGCATTGCTAACCAATCTACAACTATTATGATTGGTTCACTGAGCCTGGCGAAGTTGTAGAAATATCTCCATGGGTCTTCCTCAGGCCAATGATACACCCTGTGGATGCAAGGATGATACATTCTCACACAGTGGTCCTTCACTAAGCAATGCAGGTTGTATGGATTGAAAATTCTCGTGTTGAAGGTGAACCTCTCGAATTCCTCTATCTTGACCTCATCATGCTTGAGATTTTGTATGTCATACAACCCTATCTACAAAGCAAGAGTGGGCCAAGGCACCTTCTTTTTCCTATGCAGTCTCACTGACAACCCTGTCGAGATGTGATGCACAACTTCTTGCATGACCAACTTATCCATGGAAAACTTCGGTAAAATACACAGAGCCTTCTTTGAGCTCTACATTTGAATGAAGGTGTCAAGGGGTGAGGCATACCAATCTACTATGTCAATCAATGCCTCCATCACTGCCTACGACATGCAAGGAGGATCATGCTTAGCAATCATCCTGTATATCGATGTGAGGAAGTGGTCTGATAGTTGTATGATAACTCCATGGAAGCTCCACTTAGAGAGAAACCTACAATAGGTGTGAACAAAGGTTTTTGAAGTTGTCCATTCCCAACCCAAGCCTGAGAACTACTGATGGGCACAGATTGCATCAAGTATGTAAGCGAACATGAAAAGGGTTTTTTGCTTACCCTTGGGTAGATGTCGGGCTTCTATTACTTGTTCCTTCAATCGAAGATCCAACATGTTCGACCGGTTGAAGGGTCTTCCTTCATTCACCGGTTGATCCAACACAATCACCCAACTCTTGGGGAAGGTTTATGTGCTCTCTTGGCCATATAAGCGGCATGCGAAGATGACCAATATCTGATATTTCTTTCACGTTATCCTTGTCTTATACACTTGGTTCATTGTCATCCTAAACATAGATGGATCTTTCACCCAGCTCTTCAAGATGTTTCTTGAGTGTCCACTGCTGTTGGGTTTGGTGAAGGGTGCATCGATTGTGATCACCAATTGCGGTGAGCGATACATCACCTGAAAGTATTTTTCCCTGAAGGTAGCAAGTTTTGTTCCACTGACACTTCTCAACACCATTTTCTTCGAATGAGTATGCGAGACAATCTAGTGAATCATGTCCACCCATGGAAACACGAGATACCTACATTCAAGCCAATACAAGACAAACCTGTGTATGTTGACATAGACCCTGTAGTCCTCCAAATTCTCCTCAAATGTGCCTAAAAATATTTTGTTGATGTCCTGCCATTTCATCTTGATTTCCTTTTCTATGAACAACTTAGTGTCTTCATAGATGGGCAAGCTCATAGACACTTGCTCGACTGCATCTCTAGTTGCATTCTCAATGGTGTCTTTTGACCCAGCTCTCTTGGAAGAAATTTCACATGAATTGTTGAGGAATGGATGAGCACCTGTGATACCTGGAGATAGAGAAACTCTCATGGCAAGCAAACCATCAGTTGAAAACTAAAAGAAACTTGAGGACTGACATGCGACACACCTGGGTGATTGACTAGAAGATTTTCACAATTTTCACTGGCAGGTTGGGAGATTGACTATCAGAACTGCGTAGAGCACAGTATGGACTGTCAGTGGGCTGATTGACTACTGGAACTATGCAAAGCACAATCCAAATTTTCGTTTTGATGACTAAAATTGTGCAATGCATAGTTTCATTTGGCTTGAGTGCAACCTAGCAAAATTGCATCTGTGCAACTTCGGGGGCCAACGGGGCACTCCCTCTCAAAATTTTGTAGAGCAAGCCTAGGAGGCCAGTGTGAGGCAAGCTCTACGCAATTCCTGGGAGGCCAATGTGAGGCAAGCTCTGCGTAATTCCTGGGAGGAAGGGAGAGCCTTCACTCTCAGAAATGCGCAGTGAAACTCAAGTAAGGCAAGCTCTGGACTAAGGCAGCCCAAACCTGCTGACAAGAAACTAAAAACATGATAAAGGCTGAATGCATGTGCGAAGCTGAGTGCAGACATGAGTGAATGAACATGCATGCAATCAGTGAGTGAAAGATTCAGTAAACAGGAAAAGTAACAGAGTGTGTGAAGTGAGTCACCGCAACGACTATCGTTAGTGCAGAAATAGTATCATGCATGCGACAGTAAGGAGATGTAATGGAAAACTTGAAACAATGCTTCTACAAGCTAACATGCATTAAAACAATACAAGCATTCAAAAAAACAAAGGAAGAAAAAATCACACAAACTGAAATACAAAAAGTGACATAAAAGCAACAAAAGACATGAAAAGAGGACTTACCTAGAAAAAGTTGAGTTGAGTGTGCCAAATGCTCCTAGATCTGATGCGAAATTCCAGAGCTCCAAGATCAAAGTGAATAATGACATCTGAGGCATCGAAAAAATATCTTTGATAAGATTGAGGCTTATGACATGCATGCCACAAATCTCAGAAAAGGCGACACTTGGTGAGAGGTTTCTAAAATGGCTTTTGCATGTAATCCTCAACTGCTAAAAGTGGATCCCTAAAATATAGCAATGCTTTTTACTTCTCTTTTTTTGGTTTTTCAAGAAAAATTAGCCCATGAATGCAAAGAAATATTGGTTAGTCCTTGAGGGAACCAGTCAACTTGGGAGCACATGCAACAGACTGCAAGCCTTTGGATGACTTCTGTGCAGTTTCTAGGCTGAGTGGCTCTAGTTGTCCCTCAGGCTCTGTGCAATTTCTGGACTGAAGCCAAGGCAATCAGCCAGATCTGTGCAAACTCTGAGAGCAAGCTCAGTGATCGGCTACTCTGTGCAATTTTCAGAGGGAAGGGTGCCTGCTTGCATTCCACATTTCTAGAGTGCAGTAGGCTACCTTGATGCTCTACATAATTCTAGAGAGTAAGGATGGTAGCCCAATAGTTCTGTGCCATTCTTCAAGTGAGCACAATAGCCAGATAATGACCAAGTCACGGGATGTCAGCTTACGGGTGGAAGGAAAACAAGCTAGCAAACACAAGATGATAGGCCACAAAAACTCAACTGAAGCATAATTACTTGTCAATGCAAGACATGCTGCTAAGAATGGTTGGTAGGGAGGCTCCAAAACGAAGCTAAGGAAAATTTTTGGAGGGTGTTGTAGCCGCTACAACGCTTGGTGACACATTGGTAGAACTCGAGCTCTCTGAATGAACCTTCTTTTATGAAAAGCAATTCTAACTCCTCCGAAAGTATTATTCAATTCTTAGATCATCATGGTTTCCACACTAGCTTGATTGAAAGATGTAGAACTTGCCATGCTCTTGATTGGTCACCACACATTCGAAGCCAAGTTGACTCAGTTCTTTCGATTGGGGATGAGGGTTATATTGGTGCACAAGTAATATGACTCTCAGAGTTTAAGTTTCATCTCTGGTGTTGCTCTGCTGCCAGCAGGCCTGATCAATACCTCTATAGGAATTTACAGGGTAAGTTCCACAGAAAGAATACCAAAAGGACACCGCTCACAACCAGATCTCAAATCAATACACCAGTATTTTTGACGTGGTTAAAACCCTCAGAGTGCAAGGAGGGAAACAGTCCACGGCCTGTCCCAACGTGGGTACTACAGGCAATTTATTAATCAAAGAATGAAAATTTACATAAGCTTCTCTCATGCACGGATTACCCGAACAATGACCCTCCATGCGCTTTAAATAGAACTCATGGACCAATCGGGTGTCAAGCCACGGATCAAGTGTCGGTAATACCGAGGTGAGAGTGAACCGTCGGATCACTACATATCGTGACCGTCGGATTGTAAGTTACAAAATGTACAACGGTAAAGAAACACACTTTACCTAACTCTAACCTAACTCTATACTAGACCAAGTTGAACTTAACTATATCCTATGTGTCGGAATATCCTAACATCCCCCCTTAAGAACAACTTGGGATAGGATTGAAGGATTTACAAATATGACACAATAGGAGAAGGAAGGAGGCACTAGAGCCTATCCCCCCTTAGTGACAACTTCCTGAACTCCAAGCATATATCGAAGTTTAGTGAACTTCGCCTCTGTGAGAGCCTTTGTGAAGATGTCTGCAACCTGATCATCTGTTGGACAATATTGCACTTCAAGAACATGGTCATGAATGAGCTTTCTGATGAAGTGCATGTGTAGTTCAATGTGTTTGCTGCGCTGATGCTGGACTGGATCTTTGCATAGCTGAATGGCACTTTGATTATCACACCAAAGTGTGGTTGGATGCTGCTGCTCAAAGCCAAACTCTGATAGGATCTGACGAAGCCACAAGGCTTCCTTACTAGCTTCCACGGCACCACGATACTCTGCTTCTGCTGACGAAAGAGAAATGGCAGCCTGTTTCTTACAAGCCCATGTAATAGGTCCTGAACCAAGAGTGAAGACATAACCGGCAGTAGACTTCCGATCATCAGGGTCACCAGCCCAATCAGAATCAGTGAAACCAACTAACAGAGGAGCTGCTTTGGCACTGTAATGAATCCCAAACTGTACTGTACCTCGAACATAACGAAGTATTCTTTTAGCTGCTTTCCAATGACTTTCACGGGGGTTTTGCATAAAACGAGCAACAAGGCCAACAGCAAAGGAAAGATCAGGACGAGTATGGGTTAAATACAAGAGTTTTCCGACAAGTTGACGGTATAAGGTAGCATCAACTTCAGGAGAAGTACAAGAGACTGAAAGTTTGACTCCAGACTGAAAGGGAGAAGGGGCTGGCTTACAGTCTTCCATGTGAAAATGACGAAGAATATCACAAGCATACTTGGACTGGGAAAGGAAAATACCCTCTTGGATTGCAAGACTTGAAGACCGAGAAAATAGTGTAAGTGTCCTAAGTCTGTCATTTCAAATTTCTTTTTAAGGCTGGACTTCACATGGTTTATAAGGTTGGGATCACTACCAGTAAGAATAAGATCATCAACATAAAGAACAAGGATGATAAGAGAGTTGCCCACTTTCTTGGTGTAGACAGTATTGTCAGAATGACACCTAGAAAAGCCAGATTCTAAAAGAAAGCTATCCATTTTGGCATACCAAGCCCGAGGAGCTTGCTTGAGGCCATAAAGGGATTTCTTAAGTCGACAAACAAGGCTGGAGTCTGTTTGTATGAAGCCAATGGGTTGTTCCATATAGATTTCTTCCTGCAAGTCCCCATGCAAGAAGGCAGATTTAACATCCATCTGATGGACTTCCCATTTTAAAGAGGCAGCAAGGGAAAGAACAAGGCGGATAGAGTTCATTTTGGCAACAGGGGAGAAGGTTTCAGTGTAGTCAATGCCTTCAACCTGTGAAAAGCCCTTAGCAACGAGACGAGCTTTATGTTTATCAACTTTCCCATCTGGTCCATACTTGGTTCTGTAAACCCATTTACATCTAACAAGTTTGCGTCCCTTTGGTAGAGGAACAAGATCCCATGTATCATTTGTCATCAATGAATGATATTCTTCATTCATAGCTGCTTCCCAATGTGGATGGCCTGAAGCTTCTGCAAAAGTGTCAGGATCATGATTTACTGGAGCTTGAGCCAGTAAAGAAGAGGCTCTTTCAAACTGAGAACGTGTACGTCGCTGATCTGTAGGATCACCGGCAAGATCACCTGCTGCATCCCGAGTAGCACGGACCCATCTTGGAAGTTGAGGATCCTGAGAAGGTGGGGGAGGATTATCATCCTCGCTTTCATCATCTGAAGAAGAAATGTTTTCAAAAGTAGAAGAGATAGGAAGAGGTGGCACATCCGCCGGACTAGGCTCGCAGGCCGATTTATTTTCATCAAATTTTACATCTCTTCTAATGATAACATTTTTGGACTTAAATGGAATAAGTCTATAACCTTTTACATCTTCAGAATATCCAACAAAAGTACATTTCTCACTCTTAGGTTCTAAAGCTTTATGCTTTTCATCTGGAATATGGGCCCATGCTTCACTTCCAAACACACGAAAGTGACTTACATCTGGTTTAATGGAACTCCAAGCTTCTTCTGGAGTGATATTCTCTAGAACCTTAGTAGGAGTGCGATTGATTATATAATTTGCACAATTAATTGCTTCGGCCCAAAAACTAAGACTGAGTCCTTTAGATTGCAGCATACAATTAGCCATTTCCTTTAAGGTGCGATTTTTCCTTTCAGCTACACCATTTTGTTGTGGAGTGTATGGAACAGTATGTTGCATTTGAATTCCATTTTCGGTGCAAAAGTTGATGAATGTGTTTTTAACATATTCTCCACCATTATCAGTTCTTAGCTTAAGAATTTGATGTCCAGATTGTTTTTCAACAAAGGCTTTGAAGGCCAAAAAAGTGTTAAATACTTCGCTCTTGAGTTTTAAGAAGTATACCCAAGTGCGTCTGGAGAAATCATCAATGAAAGTTAAGAAGTACTTGCAGCCAGAGAATGAAGCAACAGGAAGAGGACCACATAAATCACTGTGCACAAGCTGTAAAGGGGCTGAGGCGTGCCAAGAGGCACGTTTGTCAAAACTGTCCCGATGATGTTTTCCGAGTACACATCCGGAACAAACACCATCTCTGCAAGATACCATAGGAAGACCTGTCACCATATTTTCTTTACATAGATGCTGAAGGGAGCGATAGTTTAAGTGACCAAATCGCTCATGCCAAAGTTTGCTCACTTCATCATTATGAGCAACAAATACTGAGGGAAGATTGGATGACCCAAAGTTGTGAAACTTATACAACCTTTTGGAATCATCAGCAAGACCAGTAGCTAGAATCTGTTTAGGATCTTTTAGATCCTTGATTACAACATCATGAGGTGAAAATTCAACAATTTTACCTTCACCTGAATGAGTTATCTGATAGACAGATAGAAGGTTGCAGGATAAGGTTGGAACACATAATACATCATTAAACTGACCATTGTCTAGATGAACAGTTCCAGTCCCTACAACATTAAGAGATCTATCATCACCAATATATATATTTTTGGTGTTACAATCATTTAAAGAAGAAAACATGGCTTGGTTTTTGGCCATGTGACAAGAGGCTCCAGAATCAATGAGCCACTCATGAGAATGAGAAGAAGAAGAAGATACATTTAATGCATAACCAGACTGAGATGATTGACAATGACATGCAGAAAGTGCCATTCCGGAAGTTGAAGTTGAAGTAGGCTCCACATGGATGTTATGTTTCTTCATTGCGGCTTCCAAGGCTTCCATCTTCTTAAAGCATTTAGATTCTAAGTGGCCATCTCGATTACAAAAGTTACAATGTCTATCAGTCTTCTTCCATTTGTTTTTATTGGTCTTATCATTTTGCTGAAATGATCTTTCATTTTGAGGCTGAGATGGTTTAGGACCATTCTTTTGAGGATATGACTTCTTAGGATTCTTTGAATTTGGTTGCTGCTGGGCGGCTAACGCTTTCGTGGAAGAGTTTCCAAGATTAAGAAGACCAAGGTGTAAGAGTTTTTCTTGTTCTCTTATTAAGGAATCACAAAAGGAGTCAAAGGAAGGGGCCTTGTAGTCTTGTCCTTGACAAATGAAAGCTTCCCTTGTAGAATGGAAAGTGGAAACAAATACAGAGTAGGCTGGTCCCAACTTAGTAAGGATGGAATAAATAAGGTTACCATCTTCTTTCTTAACTTTAACACCTTCCAAGAGATATCTAAGGGTCTTGAATTTGGACAAGAAATCTTCAATGCAAGAAAAATTATTAGGATCCAAAGTAAGCAGCTCATTTTCAAGTTGATGGGCTCTAATTTCATTTTTAATCCCAAAAACTTTAGCAAGTTTTTCTAATGCTTCATGAGGAGTCTCAAGTTCTGCAATGTGGAATCTAAGATCAGGAGAAACAGACATCCCTATCAAACCACGTGCTTGATCTTGTCTATTTTCCCATTTTGCCGCCTTGTCTTCATCTTTTGGTTTCTTCTCTTGGTCTGTGGCTATTCTGAAGAGACCTTTACTTCTAAGTAAATCTCCCATGTAGGCTACCCATTGGAAGTAGTTAGTGCTGTCAAGAATGACTTGGCATGGACTTTCCATTTTGAAAAAAAAACTGAAGCTGAAGATGCTGAAAGTAAGTGTTCCAATGGATAGATCTCGAAAAAATAGGCGGTTTTAAAAAAAACGGCTCTGAAAAAGGCTTCCGGATGAAGAAGTTATGGCTTTTTGAAAAAAAATTGTTGACGTTGCCGGCAAAGTGCGCGAATGTGCGGGAATGAAAAAATCCGCCCCCACAAAATGGAGACTTGAACCCAAGACCTCTACTCTCTTAAAATAGCTTTGAACCAATTGATCTATACAAAAAATTTGAGAGAGAGAGAGAGAGAGAGAGAGAGAGAGGGGGGGGGGGGCTTTGGTTTGCGTGCTTGCCTTGAGAAAGCTCTTTTTCCCTACAAAACACAAAACACAAAACCCAACACGAATATGCAAAGAAAAACGAACCTTACGGCTCGAAGTTAGCTTTAGCCAAAAAACTAGAAATTAAAAAAAAAAAAATCTCAAAGTTAGCTTTAGCCGAAAAACTAAATATTTTTCTCAATGTTTCTGATTTTCCGAGATCACACTAAGGTGCAGGGAAAAGAGCATACGCATGAGAAAAATCCTTCCTTTCTGTTTCTGATTTGCCCAGATCGCACAGAGTCGCAGGGCAAAGAGCATACGCAGAAATGAAAGGTATAGATCCGGTTAAAAAAAAGGCTAAATAAACTGAGACCGAAATAAGCAGAGAGAAAATAACAGTAAACTGCAAAAAAAACACTGTATACCTCCCGATCTGAAAAATGACGCAGCTAGGGCTACCGGAAACCTTTTCGCGTGAAACGAAAGGGGTTCCTCACTGGAACAGATGCTCCGAACGCAACAGAGCAGTCCTCTCGGCCCGAAAGCAGTCAGAAACAGCAGATCTAGGAAACGACAGCCGCATGCAGTTCTACCGGCTTCAGATTTGGATCACCAACGGACGCGGCCCTCAAATAGCTCTGATACCATGTAGGAATTTACAGGGTAAGTTCCACAGAAAGAATACCAAAAGGACACCGCTCACAACCAGATCTCAAATCAATACACCAGTATTTTTGACGTGGTTAAAACCCTCAGAGTGCAAGGAGGGAAACAGTCCACGGCCTGTCCCAACGTGGGTACTACAGGCAATTTATTAATCAAAGAATGAAAATTTACATAAGCTTCTCTCATGCACGGATTACCCGAACAATGACCCTCCATGCGCTTTAAATAGAACTCATGGACCAATCGGGTGTCAAGCCACGGATCAAGTGTCGGTAATACCGAGGTGAGAGTGAACCGTCGGATCACTACATATCGTGACCGTCGGATTGTAAGTTACAAAATGTACAACGGTAAAGAAACACACTTTACCTAACTCTAACCTAACTCTATACTAGACCAAGTTGAACTTAACTATATCCTATGTGTCGGAATATCCTAACAACCTCAATGGAGTCACGCAGGAACACAAACATCACTTCGCTACTAGCGAGCTTAGTCAGTACCCTGGTGGAGTTACTTGCATCACCTCTCTTCATAGGAAGCCTTTTACTTTTTTCGCCTTATTCATTTTTCTCAAAATTTTCATATTTTCATATTTTCATTTTTCAAGAACTATGCAGAGGCACTTATTTATTTTAGAGGCGGAAGAGGGATCCCGACTTATTGAGAATAGAAGAGGTTGTTCCTTCAGAGAAGTATATTATAGATAACTTTGACATACTTGTTAATATTTCCCCCTCACCTTACTCTACTTGACTGAGATGACAAAGGTTAACCCAAAAACAACTGACTAGAATTTGTGGTACTAGTTAGAGTGAAAGAGTTGTGTTTTCACCAAGATTCACTTTGAACATAATGCATTTTCCATTGATGTATCATTTATTGAAGACAATAAGTTTTGCATAAAGAAAAAAGACAACAGATAACCAAGACTTGTTGATAGATGCACAAATCCTCTAATACTTTATCCTAATTGTTTCAAGAGTCACTCATGGTTTCATACGAACTAAACTACGGATGTAAACAAACAAACAAAAAACAAAGTAAAGAGAGGAAACAAATGTGAAAGAAAATAAAGTAAGTGAAGAAGGCAAGAAAGAACACAAAAAACAAAGCAAACAAAGCAAACATGCATGCAAGCAAATAAGGAATAGAGAAAACACTACTCCTACTCCTAAAATAATGGTGCATGGGCTTGACCACGTAAATTGATACTTCCAATGCAGCCATCGACGCATTGGTTGACCAATGTTAGTCAGGGCATGGTTTGAAAGTAGCGTAGTCAAGCAAACCCACAAACATGAAAGATATAACATTGAAGACAAACACACTTCGAGCTTAAATGTGTCCACACAAAAGAAAAGCATAAAATTACACGATAAGCACTTTGTGGACTTACCATGGTGCTATGGCACACTGCGTGCAAATGATAAGCATATGCACCCTCTTGACTATGATAGACAAGAAAACATGAGAAAGAGAGATAACTTATGTTTTGTAAGTGTGCTTGCTGTGTATGATTCCTCCAATGCATGAGTGATAGGATCATGTGATTCAAGTGGAGGAAGCGAAATTTGTGTGTTGGATTGATCTTTAATGCATACATACGTGTGAATGAGGAGCCTTGGGTAGTTGAATAATTTCCTGATCGGAAGAAAAACTAGAACCTCAAGACAGAGGGGGCCTAACATAACCATCAACTCAGGTTGAAGTGCCTCCACAGCCTGTGAGGTTTCGACTTCATCAACAGATAGATCATAATAAAAATGTGGCTTTGAAAGATGAACATCATGATCTTATATGGGAGTAAATAGATCACGAAAACTACGTTCAGAAAAATCAATGAGTTTAGGGGCATCCCCATGATCTGATGAATCAAACAGAGAGGTAGATGAGAAGAAAAAATGTTCACCCTCTGCGTTTCTGGAAAAGGTAGACGAAAAATCAAGTGGATTTTCAGTGAAGAATTTGTCCTTTGCACTGTCGAATGATGGACTGACATTGTGTATGTTCTGCGAATGATCCCAAGTAGATGCATCCGGGGATGAATTTACACAAGGAAAATCATAGATAGCATAATCACCAAAGATGTTAGGAAAAAGAATAGAAAGTGCAGATAGAAGGAGGTTATCATTCACCCCAGGTTAATGCTCAGATCCCAAGTCATACTCATCGTAAATGACAACGCAGGTTGGTTTTACAATTTCAACTCCATCGATGGCTTGATCCTCATTCAGAATAGGTGTAAAGTCCAGAATGGAAGAACACAAGATTGTGCAATCCGGAGGATCATCAGAACGTGAATATAGAGGTTGAGGTCACAAATGCATATGACAAGCAATGGGCATCCCAACCAAATCTCCACAGAAACTAAGAGTGGTGATGGTGGAAGCATGTACCAGTTGAATAGTCATGTCTGCATGAACTCCCACATCACTCTGTAGGGGTGGAGCTGTTTGATGAGGGGAAGGCAGACAGTCACTTGTGATAGCAACTATGTCTGCTTGTGATTGTACAACTCCATCATGAAAGTATGTTGAGCTGGGCTTAAATTTTATCTTCACCTTGGGACAGATTGATTGCTGTTTGATGAGGGGAAGGCAGACAGTCACTTGTGATAGCAACTATGTCTGCTTGTGATTGCACAACTCCATCATGAAAGTATGTTGAGCTGGGCTTAAATTTTATCTTCACCTTGGGGCAGATTGATTTGTCATAGAAATATTCAAATACGTCCATAAGATATTGGAATTTCATCTAAATTTTTGTAGATTCAAACATGAGTAGATGAAAGTGCTTCCAAAAATCCATAGGCGATTCATGTGGGGCCTTCCATTGTTCTAACATTTTTTGTTCAAGAGCTTCAGGATCAAAATGATTAAAGACAGAGTCAATTACATCGCTAGACTACTTAAATGAGTGCATGCAATTGGTAGGCAAGTTGTGGCACCATGGTTCCAGGGATTCGCGAACTGTGCATGCAAGCAGCATGCTTAACTCTACTTCATAAAAATCTTCTGCATTCTCCAATAATTCAAGGAATTCATGTAAGTGCTCAGGCGAGGCCACTTTTCCTTCAACATCATACGTGAGTTTGTGACTTCCAAGGAATGTGCATTGGACAAACATCGCGGAGGGTTAACAAGAACAATATGAATTATAGATTTGTGAAGATTCAAAACAGGATGTGTGGACTCATCTTGTCATCTTGCCCTCCTTCTAGCGACATAAATGTTGACGGTGCTAGACCAACCAACATGTTAGGGCATCTACTCGGTAAGATGTCCCAACTAGACCTCAGACATTTTGGTGTAGGAGTCCCAACAGTGGGTAGTACTGTATCACCTTGACTGTGGTTGTGCACAGAGGTAAGTAAGATGTCCTTGTTGGTAGGAAGGGTGTTACCTTGCAACAAGACAAGGAAAGTGCATGAAAGGCTCTAACACACGGAAGGGGAAAGGAGTGCGGCCCTTAGAAACCTGTGATAACAGGTAGCTTGAAAGGGAACACACGAGCTAAAAGAAATCACGAGATGGGAAGAAGGATAGCTGATGATCCAAAATGATGTACTATATCAACAAAACGCTTCAATAATATTCATACAAACACATACGGAATAGTCCATACATACATGTGTAAATTACAAGTACAAACATTATTAGAGTAACCATCATAGTCGAACTACAATAATGACATATTCATGAAATGTGATGGCTCTAATATTATAAAAGAGTGAAAGATCCAATCATACATAATATTATCCTCTATAATTTCCTAGGCTGAGGAGGAGATCAAAAGAGGTAATCTTGAACCACTTTCAGCTCAATAGCTAGCACTACTGAGCCAGAGAGGGATCTCTCAAAGGATTTTTCAATGAATATATTAAAAGAGATAGGTTTTAGGCTAGATATATAATTTTGTTTTGAGTTCCTATGAATTTAGTTTTTCTAGGTTTGTTGGACCAGGGTTTAGAGCAAGTGATTAGGTCTAGGCTTTAAGAATGCAGAAACAAGTATAGAAAGGAGTTAGCTATCTGTAGGCTATGGTATACTTGAAATGTTGTCAATGTACTATAGATGAGAAAGTTTTGAAGAGACTAATGAGCATATGTAAGTATGATTTCATTAGCTTTAGAAGAAATAAACACAACTATGAACACCACATTAACAGAGCTTGAAATCAAGAATCCAATCTATTTAACTACAAGGTAATTCATAGAAATAAGACAAATCATGTGAATAAATATGATTTATCCTTAGAAACTGATAGAAATATTAAACAAACACCATAGACTCACAGAGCTAGAGTTCCTGAAAAATAACTGCAACTACTCCTGTATTAGTTGAAAAGATCATAACATACAAGCCTCCTCCACAAAAGTCCAAGCCTTCTCTCTGAAACAAAAATGACACATATCAACTCAATTAGACCACTTCCCCACCTTTAGGAGTTGAATTCCTAGGTGGTGGAACTCATTCCAAGATTCTCTCAACCAATAGGTGAGAGTGAGAAGGTTAAACACAAACCCTTCTTGTAGACTTTATTTTGGATTTTGCTTCCTTAATGAGGCCTATTAAACATTAAAAATAACCTATCATGTCCATTTATTCATTCTTACATCATCTAACCTCGAACCAAGTTCAATTACATCAAGAGTTTTCACTTTGACCAAGTCAAACTGAAAACTAGGAAATTTACATAGTGAAATTTAAATGAAAAAACACAAAAATTTGCAGAAGCGTAGCATCGACTTTGAATCCACTTTAAGGTATCTTCCTAAGGTCCAAATTAAGATATGAAAGAACAATCAACTATATTTTCAAGTCTAGTTTCCAGAAAACCTTGAATTTTTTAAAATGACCCATGCTAAGGTCTTCAAAAACTAATTCTCCCAAGGTGTCTTCAGAACCGTAGTGGTTGTCAAAAAGAGGGGCAAAATGTTGACTTTTTACCTCTTTTTCCTCCTTTTCTCAAACTTTGGGCCCTCTCTGAAAAGTATGATGAAATGGGCTTTGAGAGGATGCCATGGTCTTTCCAAAACTGTAAACCATTTGTCATTTGGATGCCTAAGGAAAAAGCGCAATGCCAAGGCGCTGCATTTCTGTGACTAGCCAATTTTCTGAATTAGGTACCAAAATAGTCAAGAAACCAAAAACGCTCAGAATTCCTCCAAAATTGGTCATGAGACACAAAATTAGGAATGTTAAGCCCTCATGTATGCTTCAAAAAGCATCTCTAAGTTACCCATCTCATTTTGGCCTTTTAGGGTTTCTTTGAGCTTATTTTCTAAATCGTTGACCTTGACATTATAAGTCATATTTCTGGCCTCGTAGTGATGTACCATGTGCCTCAGTAGTTGGTTATGTATATTGAATTTGTCAAGAAGCTTCTCCAAGTGGTCATTGATCTTTTCTAAACAATACTTCCTGTCGTCATTAATCTCTAAGGCAATTCTGTCCTCCATCTCTAGTTCTTCATCTAGAAAGATGTGTTTTTTCTCCTCTTTCAATGCCTTATTAAGTCCTTTTGTCCTTGGCCTATTTTTTTTGCCTTATTTTTTAGTTTCCTCATATTCATTGGTCTCTAATATTGTTGTGCCTTTTCCTACTTACTGCAACACCTTGGATTGCTCTTTCTCCATGATGAGTATTTCGGCCTTACGTTTACTGTTTTCTTGCTCAAGGAAGGAAGTGAGGGAGTTAGGGAAGGGAGATGATGATAGGAGAATTTTGGGAGATGGATAGGGGTGGTAGAAAACCTAGGAAGTTTGAATGGAGTGAAATGAGAGAGAGAAATGAGTAGGAGAAATTTAGAAACAATGTTGTTAGGAAATCTGCCCAAAATGCTAGGTATGAGCTAGGGTTTAGGTAAAGGTAGGGAAATATGAGGATTGATAGGTTATTTAATGAATCAAAGTGTGTTTTAAACATTTAAATAGGTGTGAGGTGGAATATTTTAATGTTTTCAATATCAATACTAACCAAACCATCAATTACACTAGCTTGCAGCATGAAAATTTCACCTAAACCCTAGATGAAGAGAACTTGCATTTGAATTCATCTTGCCAAAGGAAAATGTAAGCAAAAGAGTTATACTTACTTGTGAACAAGCTTAGGGTAGAAATAAATAAGTTTTCAAGCTTCAAAATAAAATTTGGGTGAGTTTGGAATAATTGTGGGCTGCTCTAGCATAAGCGCAACACAGTGTCTAGAAGTGCAGCGCAATGTCCAGAGGCACAACGCCACCTTCAAATGTGTAATGCAGTCTCTAGAAGCACATCACCTGTCTTCCAAACCACATTTGGAGGCCTTAAATGACTCCAAATTGATAACTTGATAGCTCGTTGGAAATCTCTTGAAGTCTACTACAAGATGGACTCATCAAGAGTGTAATTTGGACAATCGAATAGGGTGAAAAATTCGTCTTCCCAAGGTCATTGCAAAAACCCATGGTGTCTCTAACAAGAGCACAGTGCCAAATTGCAGAGCACTTTTGGATGCCTTCCATTACCCAAATCACAATATGAAGGTACCATTGGAAAGCGTAGGATGTCTGCTACACAATATAGTCCTTAAGCATTGCCAACACCTACTCCAAAACCCCTAAAAACTATCTTCAAGTCAAACTTTCCACAAGTGTAGTAACTCTCCTATGGCAAGTGTATTTTGGGAATTTCTCTCAAGTTTTAACACCTATGAATAAAATGGAGTGTTTTGTTCCTGGGCCTATCATTGACAAAATTCTCTTTTAATTTTGTAAAATGCTTCTCCATTTGGTCATAAACATAATTTGAACAAAATTGTCCGTATGAGAAATTATGAGACAAGGTAGTGTACTGCAACATTGTCTTATTTGAAATAAAACATTACATTTACCTTTACTTTTATTTCCCTAAGATGCTAGTTTCCCTTTCCCATTGAATCACATTATGGACACGTTTTTGTTTTGACATATGTTATCATGATGACACATGGAGTGAAACCCTAGACCATGACCTAAAATGAGGAATTTAACCATTTCATGACCTAAGACACTTAAATGAAGATATGATACCTCGAAGAAGACAATGACCATCATGAGTGATGAAGACCATGAGTAAGTGAAGGCAGCAGTAGTGACCTAGACATCAACAACCAGTGACCAAATTTTTATTTGAAGACTCACTAAAATGAAAAAAAATTGACTTGACACCCTAATAACACCTAGTAAGAGCATATTTGATCACTGGTGATAGGCTAAAATGACTGACACTAACATTGGCTCCAACTAGGGATGGAAGCTCCTTAAAGGTGTCAAGAAAGCGTAGACCAAGTATCCTTATCCATTGGGCATGGAGTCAAATTGCAAATACTGAACTCAAACTAAAAACTGATTGACTAACTGAGCTTGACAAAACTCTAAAAATGACTAAACTTACTTATGGCAGCAGACCATCGGGATCTTAGGGCCTTCACCTCGGGCTTCAAATCTTGATGATAACTGCCCACCTACTGAAGATATATATACAATCATGTGTAATGATCCCTCCAGTGTAACCAATCCAGCAAATGGCTACTTATTTGAATTCTGCTCATATTTTCCTTGAGCAGGTATAAAAAGCAAAAGCTAGGCCACTTCAAGTGTCCACTGAAAATGTGCTCATGATCCATAAATACAAGAAAATTCATCTTCCCAGATGGATGCAACTAATCATTGTAAGGATCCTTAAAAATATGAAATTTTACCTTTTCTTTCAATCCAACAAAAATACAAGTACTCATTTTATATTGGTCTGAAAGAATACTTGGTTGTTGATACATAGGAAGGCATAGGGAAGCATGAATTTATGCTACCTGAGTGTTGGCTGTAAATAGTTCAAGCATGAGAAACTCTTATTTTATTTTCGGCATACTATCTATCTCGGACTCATACTCTTCCAATTGATAGTCTAAATCATCCTTGAACAGAAAACATTCGTCAAGATTTAGACATGTCAGTTCTATCCTCTTCATGAGAGAAAACAATCCTTGTTAGTTGATCTCCTTGGAGGAAATCTACTTCACAAATTGGCTTACTCACAACAACTTCTCGTATAGTTTCATCACTCTCATGATTGTCATCAATTTAACCCAGATTCTCATTTTCAATAATGGAAGAAATTTCTCTTACACATTCTTGATTGTGTGAGCACTGGAAACCTGCCTTAACTTGGGTTGTAACATGGTTTTTGAAGAGATGATCTATTTCATCTTTATATAGGAGAGATCACTGATTTTTATAGAAATCAACATTGGCTTGGTGATTTTCATTTTCAATATCAGGAATAGGCCTTTCTCTATTTTGATCCTAGTATGTTTCATCCAAGGAGGAAACTGCTAATTTTTTTTGGGAGGAAAAATCATTAAGGGCTTCTAATATATCTTCTTCCATACATTCTTCATCCCCATACGAATTTTCAAGAAATTTAATGAAATTTTCAGAAATCTCACAACATATATCTATCATCGATAAGGAAAAATTGCAGCTTCGATAATGTTGAAAGAAAATTGAATGAAAATCCTTCAGAGAATATAAACTAGCAAATGGTAGAGTGTCATACCATTTCCTTTCCATTTCCTCCTAGGTATCCATGAAAATATTCATTAGAGAATCTTCAAGAAACTTAGCCTTTAATCTGAGAATATGAAAATGAAATTTGACTAAATGAAAACTAGCATCTTCTCCATCTTGACCTTTAAACTTTGGCAACCCAGTTTGCCAATCTATAAGAGGAATATGGTTCAGAAAACCAGGAATATGATCTTGACTCATAGGATCATACCTTCGAGTAGTTGAATCCATTTTGAAAATAGTTAAGTTATAAACAAGTTCTTCAAACTACCAGTTTTTGAACAGTGGAGTCGCCATGAAAATTCTGAACCTTTGGATTCTTCGACAGTGGAGTCATCAGGTGAAAGATGCACAACCTTTCTTGCGTTTAATCACTATTCACCATCATCAATTAGATATGATCCTTGTCGTCCTTCACCAGGGAAGATATATCACTTGTTTCGTTCCCCGGTAGCGGTGCCAAAAATTGTTATCCCCTACAATTTCCTAGGTTGAGGAGGAGATCGAAAGAGGTATCCTCGAAGAACGTTCAGCTCAGTATATGGCCCTACTGAGCGAGAGAGGGATCTCTCAAAGGATTTTTCAACGAATACATGCAAAGAGATGGCTTTTAGGCTAGATATATAAGTTTGTTTTGAGTTCTTGTGAATTTAGGTTTTTTAGGTCTGTTTGACTAGGGTTTAGAGCTAGTGATTAGGTCTATGCTTTAGGAATGCAGAAACAAGTATAGAAAGGAGCTAGTATTTGTTGGATATGGTATACTTGAAATTTTTTCAATTTAGTATATATTAGAAATTTTTGAAGAGACTAATGATCATATGTAAGTATGAGTTCATTTGCTTTAGAAGAAATAAACACAACTATGAACACCACATAAGCAGAGCTTGAAATCAAGAATCCTGTGTATTTAATTGAAAGGTAATTCGTAAAAAGTAGACAAATCATGTGAAGGAATATTATTTATCCATTACAAACTGATAGAAATATTAAACAAACACCATAGACTCACAAAACTAGAGTTCCTAAAAAATAGCTGCAACTGCTCTTGTATTAGTTGAAAAGATCATAACATATAAAACTCCTCCAAAAAATTTCAACCCTTCTCTCTAAAAGAGAAATGATTCATATAGACACAATTAGACCACTTCCCCACCTTCAAGAGTCGAATTCCCAGGTGGTGGAACTGATTCTAAGATTCTCTCAACCAACAAGTGAGAATGAGAAGGTTAAGCACAAACACTTCTTGTAGACTTTGTTTTGGATTTTTCTTCCTTAATGAGGCCTAGTAAAAATAAAAACCAACCTATCATGTCCATTTATTCATGCTTACATCATCTAACCTCGGACCAAGCTCAATTACATCAAGATTTTTTACTTTGACCAAGTCAAACTAAAGGCTAGGAAATTTACATAGTGAAATTTAAATGAAAAATACAGAAATTTGCAACAGCTCAACGCCCACTCTGAGCCAACCTTAAGGTGCCTTCCTAAGGTCCAAATGAAGGTTTGAAAGAATGGTCAACTATATTTTCAAGTCTAGTTTCCATAAAACCTTGCATTTCTGAAAATTACTCATGGGAAGGCCTTCAAAAACCTATTCTCCCAAGGTGTCTCCAAAAGCACAACACCTATCAAAAAGAGGGGCACAATGTTGATTTTTGACCCCTTTTTCCTCTTTTTCTCGAAATTCGGGCCCTCTCTGAAAAATTTGATGAAATGGGTTTTGAGAAGATGCCATGGTATTTCTAAAATTGCAAACCATTTGTCATTTGGATGCTTGAGGAAAAAGTGCAACGCCAAGACGTTGCACATCTGTGACTAGCCAATTTTCTGAATTAGACACCAAAATAGCCAAGAAGCAAAAAAAACTTAGAATTCCTCCAAAATTTTTCATGAGCTGAAAAATGAGGTACGTTAAGCCCTTATGGATGATTCAACAAACATCTCTAAGTTACCCTTCTCATTTTGGTCTTTTACAGTTTCTTTGGGGTTGTTTTCCAACTGTTTGACGATGTCATAATTCATATTTATGGTCTAGTAGTGATGAGCCATGTGCCTTAGTAGTTGGTTATCTCTATTAGCTTTTTCAAGAAGCTTCTCCATGTGGTCATTGACCTTGTCTAACCAATATTCCCTGTCCTCATTAATCTCTAAGGAAATTTTGTCCTCCATTTCTAGTTCTTCATCTAGAAAGATGTGTTTTTTCTCCTCTTTCAATGCCTTCTTGAGTCCTTTGGTCCTTGGCTTCTTTTTCTTTCCTTGTTTTTCAGTTTCCTCAAGCTCATTGGTCTCCAATACTGCTTTGTCTTTTCCTGCTTGTTGTAACACCTTGGATTGCTCTCTGTCCATGATTAGTTGTTTGGCCTTAAGATGAATCTTTTCTTGCTGAAGGAAGGAAATGACGAAGTTAGGGAAGGGAGATGATGATAGGGTAATTTTGGGAGATGTATAGGGGTGACAGAAAACCTAGGAACTTTGAATGGAGTGAAATCAGAGAGACAGATGAGTAGGAGAAATTTATAAACATTGATGTTAGGAAATCTCCCTAAAATGCTAAGTATGAGCTAGGGTTTAGGTAAAGGTAGCGCAATCTGAGGATTGATAGGTTATTTAGTGAATCAAAGTGTTTTTTAAACATGTATAGGGCTGTGAGGTGGAATATTTAAATGTTTTCAATATCAAAACTAGCCAAACCATTAGTTACACTAGCTTGCAGCATGAAAATTTCACCTAAATCGTAGATGAAGAGAACTTGCATTTGAATTCATCTTGCCAAAGGAAAAGGTAAGAAAAAGAGTTATACTTACTTGTGAACAAGCTTAGGGTAGCAAGAAATAAGTTTGCAATATTCAAAATCAAATTTGGATGAGTTTGGAAGAGTTTCGGGATGCACTCGCACAAGCACAATGTAATGTCTGGAAGCGCAGCGTAGTGTCCAGAAACACAGTGCCACTTTAGAAACATAGCGCATTCTCCAGAAGTGCATTGAGTCTCTGACAAAAGCATAACGCCAACTTACAGATCACTTTTCGATGCCTTCCACGTATCAAAATCATGATCTAAAGGTACCATTTGAAATCTTAGGATGTCTGCTACACAATAGAGTCCTTAATCACTACCAACAGCTACTCCAAACCCCTTACAAACTGTCTTGACGTCAAATTGTCGAGAAGTATAACAACTCTACTATAGCAAGTGTAGTTTGGGAATTTCTATCAAGTTATATTATTTGTACATAAACTGAAGGATGTTTTTGTTCCTTGGCCTATCATTGACAAAAGCCTCTTTTACTTTTGTAAAATTCTTCTCCATTTAACCATTTCATGACCCAAGACACTTAAATGAAGATATGATACCTCGAAGAAGACAATGACCATGATGAATGATGAAGACCATAAGTAAGTGAAGGGAGCAACAGTGACCTAGACATCAACAACCCGTGACCAAATTTTTATTTGAAGACTCATTGAAATGACAAAAATTTGACTTAACACCCTAACAACACCTTGTAAGAGCATATTTGATCACTGGTGACAAGCTGAACTCACTAACACTAACATTAGCTCCAGCTGCGGATGGAAGCTCCTTAGAGGTGTCAAGAACAGTGTAGACTAGGTAGCCTTATCCATTGGGCATGGAATCAAATTGCAAATACTGAATTCAAACTAAAAACTGACTGACTAACTGAGCTTGAAGAAACTCTGAAACTGACTAAAATTACTTATGGCAGCAGACCATTGGGATCTTAGGATCTTCACCTTAGGCCTAAAATCCTGATGATAATCGCCCACCTGCTGAAGATATATATACAATCATGTGTAATGATCCATCCAATGTAACCAATCCAACAAATGGCTACTTATTTGAATTTTGCGCGTATTCTCCTTAAGCAAGCAGAAAAAACAAATGCTAGGCCACTCCAAGTGTCCACTTAAAATGTGCTCATGATCCACAAATACAAGAAAATTCATCTTCTTAGATGGATGCAACAAATCATTGTAAGGATTCTTAAAAATCTGAAATGTTACCTTGTCTTTCAATCCAGCAAAAATACAAGTACTCCTTTCATTTTGATCTGAAATAATACTTGGTTGTTGATCCATAGGAAGGCACAAGGAAGTATGACTTTTTTCTACCTGAGTGTTGCCTACAAATTCTTCAAGCATGAGCAACTCCGATTCTATGTCTGGCATACTGTCTTCCTTGGATTCATACTCTTCCAATTTATACTCTAAATCATCCTTGAACAAAAAAAATTCTTCAATATTATTAAACATGTCAATGTTATCCTCCTCATGAAATAAAGCAATCCCTGTTAGTTGATCTCCTTGCAGGAAATCTACATCACAAATTGGCTTAGTCACAACATCTTCTAGTATAGTTTCATCAGTCTCATGATTTTCATCATTTAAAACCATATTTTCCGTTTCAATAATGGAAGAAATTTCTCTTACACATTCTTGACATTGTGAGCACTTCAAACTTGCCTTAACTTGGGTTGTAACATGCTTTTTCAAGAGCTGATCTATTTCATCTTCAGGTAGAGGATAACACTAAGTTTTATACAAATCAACATTGGCTTGATGATTTTAATTTTCAATATCAACTATACGCCTTTCTCTATGCTTATCCTAGTCTGTTTCATCCAAGGAGGAAACTGCTAATTCTTGTTGGGAGGAAAAATCATTTAGGGATTGCAATTAATATTCTTCCATACATTCTTCATTCCCATACGAATTTTCAATAAATTTGATGAAATTTTCAAAAATATCACAGCATCTATCCATCATTGATAAGGAAAAATTGCAGCTTTGATAATTTTGAAAGAAAACTGAATGCAAATCCTTCAGAGAATATAAACTAGCAGATGGTAGACTCTCATACCATTTCCTCACCATTTCCTCCAAGGTAGCCATGAAAATATTCATCAGAAAATCTTCAAGAAACTTAGTCTTTAATCAGTGAATATGAAAATGAGATTTGACCAAACGAAAACTAGCATCTTCTCCTTCCTCACCTTTAAACTTTGGTAGCCCTGTTTTCTAATATATACAAGGAATATGGTTCGAAAAACCAAGAATATGATCTCAATTCATAGGAGCATACCTTCGAGAAGTTGAATCCATTTTGAAATAGTTATGTTACCAAGAAGTTCTTCAAGCTACCTGTTTTTGAACAGTGGAGTTGCCATGAAAATTTTGAACCTTTGGATTCTTCGACGCTGGAGTCACTAGGTGAAAGATGAATAGCATTTCTTGTGTCTGATCACTGTTCACCATCAACAATCAGATATGATCCTTGTCATTCTTTCCCAGGGATGATATATCACTCGTTTCATTCCCTCGCAGCGGTGCCAAAAATGTTATCCCTACAATTTCCTAAGCTGAGGAGGAGATCAAAAGAGATAACCTAGAACCACTTTCAACTCAGTAGTTATCCCAATTGAGCTAGAGAGGGATCTCTCAAACGATTTGTCAATTAATATATGCAAATAGACAGGTTTTAGGCTAGATATATAAGTTTGTTTTGAGTTCTTGTGAATTTAGGTTTTTTAGTTTTGCTAGACTAGGTTTTAGAGAAAGTGATTAGGTCTAGGCTTTCGGAATGCAGAAACAAGTATAGAAAGGAGCTAGGTATCCGTAGGCTATGATATACTTGAAATGTTTTCAATTTAGTATATATTAGAAAGTTTTGAAGATACTAATGAGCATATGTAAGTATGAGTTCATTAGCTTTTGAGGAAATAAACACAACTATGAACACCACATAAATAGAGCTTCAAATCAAGAATCCTGTCTATTTAACTGCAAGGTAATTCATAAAAAGAATACAAATAATGTGAATAAATATGATTTATCTATTATAAACTGATAGAAATATTAAAAAAACACCATAGACTCACAGAACTAGAGTTGTTGAAAAATAGCTCCAACGGCTCCTGTATTAGTTGAAAAGATAATAACATACAAGCCTCCTCCACAAAAGTCCAACCCTTCTCTCTGAAAGAGAAATGATACATATATAAGTAATTAGAACACTTCCCCACCTTCAGGAGTCGAAGTCCTAAGTGGTGGAACTAATTCCAAGATTCTCTAAACCAACAGGTGAGAGTGAGAAGGTTAAACTCAAACATTTCTTGTAGAATTTGTTTTAGATTTTGCTTCCTTAATGAGGCCTATTAAACAACGAAAAAAACCTATCATATATATTTATTCATGCTTACATCATCTAACCTTGAACCAAGTTCAATTACATAAAGAGTTTTGACTTTGACCAATTCAAACTGAAAGCTAGGAAATTTACATAGTGAAATTTAAATGAAAAACACAAAAATTTGCAGAAGTGTAGAACCGACTTCAAGTGCACTTTAAGGTTTCTTGTTGAGGTCCAAATGAAGATATGAAAGAACAATCAATTGGAATTTCAAGGTTAGTTTCCAGAACACCTTGAAGTTTTGAAAATTACCCATGGGAAGGCCTTCAAAAACTAATTCTCCTAAGGTGTCTCTAGAATCGTAGTGCGTGTCAAAAAGAGGGGAAAAATGTTCATTTTTGACCCCTTTTTCAACTTTTTCTCAAAATTTGGGACCTCTCTGAAAAATATGATGAAATGGGTTTTGAGAGGATTCCATGGGATTTCGAAAACTGCAAACCATTTATCATTTGGATGCCTAAGGAAAATGCGCAGCACTTCTGTGACTAGCCAATTTTCTTAATTAGGCACCAAAATAGCCAATAAACCAAAAATGCTCAGAATTCCTCCAAAATTGGTCATAAGATGCAAAATAAGGTATGTTAAGCCCGCATGGATGCTTCAGAAAGAATCTCTATGTTACCCTTCTCATTTTGGTCTTTTAGGGTTTCTTTGAGCTTGTTTTCCAACTGTTTGACCTTGGTGTTATAAATCACATTTCTGGTTTGGTAGTGATGTGCCATGTGCCTTAGTAGTTGGTTAAATATATTGGCTTTGTTAAGAAGATTTTCCAAGTGGTCATTCACCCTGTCTAACCAATACTCCCTATCCTCATTAATATCTAATGGAATTTTGTCCTCCATATCTAGTCCTTTGGTCCTTGGCCTCATTTTTTATTTATTTATTTATTTTATTTATTTATTTATTTATTTATTTTTTTTTTTTTTTTTTTTTTTTTTTTTTTCAGTTTCCTCAGGTTCATTAGTCTGCAATACTGCTTTTCCTTTTCCTGCTTTCTAGAACACCTTCGATTTCTCTTTCTCCATGATGAGTTGTTTGGCCCTAAGTTGATTGTTTTCTTGCTCAAGGAAGGAAATGAGGGAGTTAGGGAAGGGAGATGATGATAGGGGAATTTTTAGAGATGGATGGGGTTGGTAGAAAACCTAGGAATTTTGAATGGAGTGAAATGAGGGAGTGAGACGAGTAAGAGAAATTCTGCTCTTATTTTGCTTGAGTAGGCAAAAAAAACAAAGGCTAGGCCAGTCCAAGTGTCCACTAAAAATGTGCTCATGATCCATAAATACAAGAAAATTCATCTTCCCATATGGCTGAAACAAATCAGTGTAAGGATCCTTAAAAATCTGAAATGTTACCTTGTCTTTCAATCCATCAAAAATACAAGTACTCCTTTCATTTTGATCTAAAAGAATACTTGGCTGTTGATCCATACGAAGGCATAGGGAAGTATGACTTCCTGCTACTTGAGTGTTGGCTGCAAATTCTTTAAGCATTAGCAACTCTGATTCTATGTATGGCATACTATCTATCTCGGACTCATATTCTTCCGATTTATAGTCTAAATCATGCTTGAACAGAAAACATTCTTCAAGATTATTAAACATGTCAGCGTTATCCTCTTCATGAAAGAAAACAACCCTTGCTAGTTATTCTCCTTGCAGGAAATCTACATCACAAATTGACTTACTCACAACAAATTTCTGTATAGTTTCATCAGTCTCATGATTGTCAATATTTAAACCTAGATTTTCATTTTCAGTAATGGAAGAAATTTCCCTTACACATTCTTGACTGTGTGAGCACTGCAAACCAGACTTAACTTGGGTTGTAACATGGTTTTTCAAGAGATAATCTATTTTATCTTTAGATAGAGGAGAACACTGAGTTTTATTAAAGTTAACATTGGCTTGGTGATTTTCATTTTCAATATCAGGAATAGGTCTTTCTCTATTTTGATCCTAGTTTGTTTCATCCAAGCAAGAAACTGCTAATTCTTGTTGGGAGGAAAAATCATTAAGGGGTTATAATATATCTTCTTCCATACATTCTTCATCCACATATGAATTTTCAAGAAATTTAATGAAATTTTCAGAAGTCTCACAACATCTATCCATCATTGATAAGGAAAAATTGTAGTTTTTATAATGTTGAAAGAAAACTAAATGAAAATCCTTTAGAGAATATAAACTAGCAGATGGTAGACTCTCATACCATTTCCTCGCCATTTCCTCCAATGTAGCCATGAAAATATTCATCAGAAAATCTTCAGCAAACTTAGCCTTTAATTTGTGAATATGAAAATGAAATTTGACCAAATGAAAACTAGCATCTTCTCCATCCTGACCTTTAAGATTTAGCAACCCTGTTTGCCAATCTATACAAGGAATATGGTTCGGAAAACCAGGAATATGATATCGATTCATAGGATCATACCTTCGATCAGTTGAATCCATTTTGAAAATTGTCAAGTTACCAAGAAGTTCTTCAAACTACCAGTTTTCGAACAGTGGGGTCCCCATGAAAATTTTCAACCTTTGGATTCTTCGACACTGGAGTCACCAGGTGAAATATGCACAACCTTTCTTGTGTCTGATCACTGTTCACCATCAGCAATTAGATATGATCCTTCTCGTTCTTTCCCAGTGAGGATATATCACTCATTTTGTTCCTCGGCAGTGGCGCAAAAAATGTTATCCCCTACAACTTCCTAGGCTAAGGAGGAGATTGAAAGAGGTAACCTCGAACCGCTTTCAGCTCAGTAGCTAACCTTACTGAGCTAGAGAGGGATCTCTCAAATGATTTGTTAATGAATATATACAAAGAGACAACTTTTATGCTCTATATATAAGTTTGTTTTGAGTTCTTGTGAATTTAGGGTTTTTAGTATTGCTGGACTAGTGTTTAGAGCAAGTGATTAGGTCTAGGCTTTAGGAATGAAGAAACAAGTATAGAAAGGAGCTAGGTATATGTAGGCTATCGTATACTTGAAATGTTGTCAATATAGTATAGATTAGAAAGTTTTGAAGAGACTAATGAGCATATGTAATTTGAGTTCATTAGCTTTAGAAGAAATAAATAGAGCTTGAAATCAAGAATCCTGTCTATTTAGATGCAAGGTAATTCATAGAAAGAAGATAAGGAATGTGAATAAAGATGATTTATCCATTAGAAACTGATAGAAATATTAAACAAACACCATAGACTCACAAAATTAGAGTTCCTGAAAAATAGTTGCAAGTGCTCCTATATTAGCTGAAAAGATCATAACATAGAAGCCTCCTCCACAAAAGTCCAACCCTTCTCTATGAAAGAGAAATGATACATATAGACTCAACTAGACCACTTCCCCACCTTCAGGAGATGAATTCCTAGGTGGGGGAACCGATTCCAATATTCTCTCAACCAACAGGTGAGAGTGAGCAGGTTAAACACAAACACTTATTGTAGATTGTTTTTTGATTTCGCTTCCTTCATGAGTACTATTAAACATCAGAAGAAACTATCATGTATATTTACTCATGCCTACATCATATAACTTTGAGCCAATTTCAATTACATGGACAGTTTTGACTTTGACCAAGTCAGGCTGGAAGCTAGGAAATTTACATAGTGAAATTTCAATGAAAAACACAGAAATTTGCAAAAGCACAATGTCAACTTCAAGCCCACTTTAAGGTGTTTTCTTGAGGTCCAACAGAATATCTAAAAGAATGGTCAACTAGATTTGCAAGTCTAATTTTCATAACATCTTTAATTTTTGAAAATGACCCATGTGAAGGCCTTCAAAAACTAATTCTCCAAGGTGTCTCCAAAAGTGTAGTTCCTGTCAAAAAGAGGGGGAAATCTTGATTTTTGGCCCCCTTTTCCTCTTTTTCCCAAAATTTTGGCCCTCTTTGAAAAATTTGATGAAATTGGTTTTGAGAGGATGCCATGGGTTTTCCAAAACTGGAAACCATTTGTCAATTGGATGCCTGAGGAAAAAGCGTAGCGCACTAGCCAATTTTCTAAATTAGGCACCAAAATAGCCAAAAAACAAAAAATGCTCAGAATTCCTCCAAAATTTGTCATAAGATGAAAAACGAGGTATGTGAAGTCTGCATGGATGCTTCAGCAAGCATCTCTAAATTACCCTTCTCATTTTGTTCTTTTAGGGTTTCTTTGAGCTTGGTTTCCAACTGTTTGACCTTGATGTTATAAATCACATTTCTGGTCTGGTAGTGATGTGCCATGTTCCTTAGTAGTTGGTTATCTCTATTGGATTTGTCAAGAAGCTTCTCCAAGTGGTCATCAACCTTGTCTAACCAATACTCCCTATCTTCATTAATATCTAAGGCAATTTTGTCCTCCATATCTAGTTCTTCATCTAGCAAGATCTCTTTTTTCTCCTCTTTAAATGCCTTCTTGAGTCCTTTGGTCCGTGGCCTATTTTTCTTGCCTTTTTTTCTCAGTTTCCTAAGGTTCATTTCTCTCTAATACTACTTTGCATTTTCCTGCTTACTGCAACACCTTGGATTTCTCTTTCTCCATTATGAGTTGTTTTGCCTTAAGCTCATTGTTTTCTTGCTCAAGGAAGGAAATGAGGGAGTTAGGGAAGGGACATGATGATAATGGAATTTTGAGAGATGGATAGGGTTGGTAGAAAACCTATGAAGTTTGAATGGAGTGAAATGAGAGAGAGAGAGATGAATAGGACACATTTAGAAATAGTGTTGTTAGGAATTCTGCCCAAAATGTTAGGTATCAGCTAGGGTTTAGGTAAATGTAGGGCAATCCAAGGATTGATAATTTATTTAGTTAATCAAAGTGTGTTTTAAACATGTACAGAGGTGTGAGGTGGAAGATTTACATGTTTTCAATATCAAAACTAACCAAACCATCAATTACAGTAACTTGCAGCATGAAAATTTCACCTAAACCCTAGATGAAGAGAACTTGCATTTGAATTCATCTTGGCAAAGGGAATGGTAAGAAAAAGAGTTATAATTACTTGTGAACAAGCTTAGGGTAGCAAGAAATAAGTTTGAAAGCTTCAAAATCAAATTTGGGTGAGTTTGGAAGAGTTTTGGGCTGCCCTGGAACAAGCGCAGTGCAGTGTCTAGAAGCACAGCGCCAAAGTGCGGTGCAGTGGCCAAAAGTGCAGTGCCACCTTCAGAAACGTAGTGCAGTCTCAAGAAGTGCATCGCCTATCTTCCAAACCACCTTTGTGTTTCTGATAAAACTAGTTTCCATTCAGAGCTACTAGTCCCACTAAGACGGGTAGCTATCTTAGAAACAAACAATTCAAAGTAACTTGTGTTTTCCTTTATGAGAGATAGATGAGAGAGAAGCAGAGAGTACCAACCTCAGTTTTTTGCTTGGCTCCATGCTTGCTTCCTCTCTCTTTTGACAGAGTTTCACCACTCCTTTCTCACTTGTCCAACTTCAATGAACACCTACAAAGTCAAAGCAGCAAAATGCCATCAAAGCATAGAGATCTATAACAGTAAACAATGTAGAGTCAGATGTACATTAACTAGACAAATGCATACACAAATACAGGATTGAAAAATATACAAGTATATGGAGGAAAAATCAAATAGCTTTATTGATAGAAGTAGTAGAAGAGAGGATTATAACCCAACTATTTGATCCACTGCTATCCTCCGAACATGAAAGCCCTCTTCACCTCATGAAAAGCTAGATCACCCAACAATACAATGTCTCAAAGAGAAAACAATAGCACTTCCTTACAAATTACAAAATTCCAACCTCTGGATCTGTAGGATGAGGGATCCATATATAGATGTTTGCAGGGGAGCGAGTCAGCTTCTGGGATTTTGATTAGTGTAATTTCATTGATAGTTCTTGGTTCCACTTGGAGATTTCACGATATCTTACTCATCCCTGGGCGAATTCAGAGAGGCAAGTGTCATATGAGCAGTTTCTAGAAGATTCTCTGAGTTTCCACCTAGCAAACTACCTCTACCATTTGTCTGCTCTCGCTCATCCCACCCTACAGAAGGGATTTTTAGTATGCATCGCACCCTTTGTGTTTAGCAAGGTAAGATGCATCGCACCCTTTGTGTTTAGCAAGGTAAGATGCATCGCACCCTCAGCATGGAGCAGTTTGTATGGTCTAGTTTTGACTAGTTCTGAGCAGTTTTTCAGGGAGAACTTATGGGAAATTATGTAATCAGTTGACCTTGATCCTTTAGGGTATGAAACAACACTTTTAAGGGTTTGAGAGCCCTTGTTTTATTGACATATGTGATTGGGGTTGCAGTATCCATACCCAAATATGTCTATAACAGTTGCCCCCTAAAGCATGAGGTCGTAAATCTTTTGAGGTCGGGTGAAATGCTTTATCATGAGGATCCGAGGTTTTTCGAACTAGAAGGTGACATGTATAAAATACAATACAATACATTATATTCATATTATTTTCATGATCTAGTTTAGGTGGGAATTCCCATGCTCAATTTTATAAGTTCGTTTTCATGTACATAGGACAGACAATCATCTGTGTGGAAAATTGATGATCCTGGTAGAGCCATCATCCCTTAGCTTAGATGATTATATGTGCAGCCATGGAGTACATTTGATGTTTTTACTATCCCGAATGTATCACAGCCCAAATGGATGAAACTAGATCTGGGGTATTCAAACTCGTTCAATCTTCACCTAATGTACAAGTCGATCCATGTGAAAAGATGTTCTGGTGTCGAACATGGAAATACATTGCCTGATTACCAGCCAATGAGGTAAGCTGTTAATAGGCGCGAGAGGAATCACCAAAAATGATGATGACCCTCAAGGTACTACAGTACAATTCACATGGTGTGATTACATGAGTTGATGTTGAACACCATGTAAAATCTTTCGGTCGAAGGCCATTGATGTAACCTGTCGCCAAAAGTGAGAAACTTGCCATTGAGGCATGCAAGCTTCAAAGTACTGAAAGCGTTGTTCCTAAGTCGACTTCTTGGATAATGAGCTGATGTCAACAAGAAGTGACTTGTCATAGGAGGGCCTTAATGAATCCTACATCTATGACATGGAATGGAGAAAATGATTATGTGGAGGTGAAAACGATCTGATGACACAAGGTTCAGGGTGGCGGTCATGAAAAATGGAGCGCGAAGGTACTGCAGTGGATGACGTGCTAGCTGGGTTGGTGAATTCTCTAAGCAACTTCTCTTGAACATATTGGCAACACTGGAATGGATTGGTAGCATTAACCCCAAAATGGATGTTATGGAGGACCAATGGAGATATGACCAGTGAATGGAATAACCTAACTTGACTCAATCATGGTGATGGAGTGAAAGTGTCATGTTCAAGAGCTACTTGCTACCAATGAAGTTCTTCAAGTTTTCTTCCCTTTTTTCCCAGTCATTGCTGACCAATACCTCTTTATTTTTTTCAAGCTTGAGAAGGATAACATATGCCTATTCTATAATTTTCCCTTTGGGCAAACCTGTTGCTATGTTTTAGCGAGCCTAGCGACAGTGAAACTCGCTCTTATTTGTATGGACAAGTTTGTCGATATTGTTTTAACGAGTTTAATGACAAATATAACTCGATCCTTTTTAGTTTTATAGAGTCTGAAAAGAGATAGAAAGGAAACTCCAGTAGTCCTTTTTCATAGTATAATCCCTTAAGTCTGAAAAAGTATAAAATAATATGAAAGGGATGACTTTTCTGATCACTTTAGCGAGCCGAAAAAGACAAGCACTCGATCTTTTTGTGTAATGATCCCTCAGGTCCAAAAATATTAAAATATAGAGGAGGGATGGCACTTCCAATCACTTTAACGAGCTGGAGAGGCCAATTGCTTGGAAATATTTTCATATTTTACGAGTCTAAAAAGAGCTTAAAGGAGACTCGTTTTTGAGGAACGAGTGATGTTTTCGGATAGCAAATAGTTCCAGGTAAGTTTGGAACTTTTCAATCACAACAGTGTAAAGAAGGTGGCTAATAGAATCACTCATCGCAGTTGTTCCTCAAAAGGGTAAACAATCAAGTGGAGGCATATGATTGGCTAAAAAAGGTGGAGGTGATGGTAAGAACATGACCAAGGCTCAAAAGCTAATAGCAATGCGATCACAAAGGTTATTTACCAAAGGTGGGTTCATTTTTTAATGAGCTTGAACTCTGGGGGAACATATGCTCATTGCTGGGTTTATTTTTTAATGAGCTTGAACTTTCCAGAAACATTGCTTGTGCCAGTCATCTATTAAGGATGTCTCTCATCAATAGGTTCGTTTTTTAGGGAGCTTTCCCCATGTGAAACTTTTCTTCGGAGAATTTTGTATGCAGGCTAGGAATGACCAAATACCGTCGTAAGGGTTAATGAACTACTGAGGTTAGGTAGGATAGTTTCGTACAAAATTTTTTCCTTTGCTTCGCCGTCACCACTGGTCTTGGCAAAGATGAATGGTGGATCAGACCAATAACCTAAATTAAGCAGTTGGAGTTAGAAAAAATTACGGGGTTAGAGTTATGTTGGTTGCTTTTCACTTATGTACAAAAGGTTTGCATGCCCCCAGGTATAAAGAAAAATAAAGTTTCCAGGTTACCATATGGAAGTTATTGCATTAAAGCAAGGTTGTTTTGTCCACATTGCTGACAAAACACTTCTTTGGCTCTGTCCATCGAAATAGACAAAGGTGAAAGGTGTGGATCCACTACCAATCACATAACCTTCAATGAGGAAGTCCTATTCCATACTGATCCCATATCCTAAATGGACGGGTGTGTGAGACTAGTCATATATCCTACGAGGAGACCTACCTTATATCTAGGGTTTTCCTGCCGGATGAAACAAGGGTGCATGCCCCCTGGGTTCATCACATTCACCGAATCACTCACGATCATCAGGTGGATGGACTAGAGGTTGATGAGATATTCCTTGTGCACAAAGACCATTTAGGGATGGAATTTGACTAGTAGCTGTGTTTGAACCAGGGAATGAAAGCTGGTCAACAAGCTGGACCATTTTTCCTTCATACGAGAAACACATCACTCGAAAGAGTGAGGAAATAGTAGCTCCCATGCTATAAATGTAGTCATGCCCAAGGAGTAGATTGTAATCTAGAGACCCTTGGACTACCATCACATTCAGATGAACGATTTTCCTTCTCAAAGTTATAGGCAAATTTGGAAGGATCCCTAACGGTCGATTGGTTCCTTTATTGAAGCCTGACAGATTCCGAATATCGGGTAGAAGTGATGTTGAACCAAGCACTTTCCAAGCAGTTGAGGAAAGGATACTCACAGAAGCCCCTTCATCTATGTTAGTACCAGCCATGATCATTCTGTAATCTTGTACTATGATTCGGAATGGTACATTAGATGGTAGGAAGGGTCTCGCTAGTAGATTCCAATCAAAGGAAATGACTAGATTGCTTGGAGGAGGGACCGAATAAACGGCTAGATGAATCTCTTGAACTGAGAAACTTCCCTCCTGTGGTAGAGGAACAGACAGATTGCCTCCATCTTCATCGGATTCTGTGTTAATAAAAAGAATTTGAACGGTGTTGTTCTCATTCTCTTTGGAGAGGGTATCATCTGAAGGTGGACCTTCTGAAGACAAAACTGTGTCGACTGCCATCTCGACCTATTGACATTGGTCTGCTGTGGACTCAGAGGGTTTATCTTCAATGACAGGCATTTTGACCGATAATAGAGGTGTTTCAGTCGGATTTTCAACTAGCGATGGACTTGGCAAGAGTTTCTTGTATCCAGGAGGATCTCGCTATGGTGAAGTAGGACGGTTATCTAAGACTATTTTAGCTTTGTCCATGAAAGGTTAATGATGGAGGGCATGATCACCTTCACACAACCTACAAGGAAACTTAGATCTTCCTTTTTTCCCATTGACTTCATTTTCACTAGTTGACGGTGTACTCTCAACATGATCAACAAAGGTGGAAGACACCAGATTGTGCAAGTAGGGAGACCAGTCTCTCAAGATCCGCAGGATGCAGGGACAATCTCGATGATAGTGATCTCATTTGCAAATGACACATGGAGATTTGGCTTTGGATGGTGCAGTGTGTGGAGTTTCGCTAGACGATGCATGGTTGAACCCTTTCGTTGTTGGCTTCTTCTTCTTCTTCTCAGCTACTTGGTTTTTAGTTTTACTAGTTTCACCAAGTGAAGAAGAAGAAGGAGAGGGAGAAACAAACGGAGTGGAAGGTGGGGGAGTAACTTCAGTATCATCTGGTTGCTGATTTGGTTGCTAAGGAATTACGGTGTTTTGAATGACAGAGATCAAGAATAGCCATACTGGCAGGCCAATTGTGAGTCTTGGAAGGGACAATGTAGCCATGTGTGGAGCACCAATATCTCCCCAAGAGGAGAAAGGACTAGGATTCCCCCCACAGGGAAATCCTTGATTGGTGGACTCCATTTTCTGAACCTAAGACCAATGAGGGAACAATGATGTTATTCCTAATAAAATAAATTTTATGATGCTTTGACACAACTTGCTTTTTCAATTTTTAAGAGTCGATAAAAAGCTAAAGATGACTCTAGTCGCCTTCGATTTTTAATGACCCTGAAGTGACAAGTGCTCAGATGGACCTTTTCTTTTAAGGAGTCTGAAAAGGAATGAAAGTGACTACTCTGGAAATATAGACAGAGGGATTACCAAAACAATCACAAAACTGCAATATACACCTCAGTGGTAAATTATAGAGAAATTACTGAGGACTTTATGTACGGTAGTCAATCTTCTTGAATGTTGTTTTCAATGGATTTTGATCGATAGGGTGGTAGACACAACTTCCTATGGATAAAGGATATTAGCCTATTGTGGTCTCCCAATATATACTCGAAGGTACGTGGGAGCACAAGTCTATACTGGCACTTGTCATATCAAAGAGGAGGAATCACCCAACCTATGATGAAAACGATAGTTATCAGGCTTTACGAAGTCAGAATACGTCTCTAGCCTAGACTTCTAGATGTTGTGCGTTAGGTTCCAAAGTTTTTTTATGTTCATTGAGGTTTATTTTATAGTTTATCTTTCTTAAGAAGTTTGCCTTTCAAGGTTCATGACGTGATGTAGATGTACAACTCCTAAATATGCAATCTAAAATGATAGACAATCGTTTATTTTCTTTTAGCAATGAAAATCCTAGCTACTAAGGAAAGAAAAATATGATTGTTTCAACATAGAGCAGAGAGCACACACTAAATGCACTTTTCCTAAATCAATTTCCACATGCAGTCTAAATGCAAATGCACATGCATGTATTTGTTTTTTAGTTCCCTTAGTGTGAGAATGACAAAAAGAAAACAAAGTACAAATCTAAACTACTTTTCCTCAAAGAAACACTTTAACAGTTTTTTTTCAAAAAACGAAAGGAAGACTAAGACGACACTTTCTCTTTCAAATGGAAAACTGTTTTCGACACTTCAAAGAATTGATAATTCAAATCAAACATAATGGCAAAAGTGTAATCGACTATCTAAAAGAGGAAGACTTTACGACACTCTTTTTCTTGACTGAAAATGACAGTTGTGACACTTTCGAATCAAAAGACGACAGTTTGATTAAGCTATTGTTTGCAAAGGAGCACTGTAAATGATGAAAAATACACAAAAAACATTCAAAATTCCTTATCAATGGAGGCTGAATAATGTGAAGGAAGAAGGTTTCAACAGTGATATACTGATCATAGACTGTAAAACCACTAAATACAGCTGAAAAAAATGAAGAAAAAACCAAAATCTGGAGGCAGAAACAGTCTCATTCAATCATCGCACCTATCCTTAAGGAAAACAGGGATGCATCTCACCTACAGCACACAGGATGTGTGATGCATCCAAACTGCAAATGAGAGATAGTGCGATGGTCTAGGGATGAGACTGAGCTTGGTTTTCACCCATAGTTTGCAGCTAAGTTTAGGGATTTAGGCTGAGCTTATGATAGAAGTAAACACAAAGTATAGGGGCTGATCTAATGAGGTTATTAAGCTACCACTAGGGCACTTAGGATGTTCTCAAGTCAGATGTTCAGTTCATAAACCAACCTGGAGATTGACTGAAGCAGTGTTGATCTACTTTGCAGTTGCATAGCAAAAGCAGTTTGAAGGCTAGCTGGCTTAACTTCAGGCTCCGTCTGTAGTTTATAAAGCAAACAACAGTAACAAACAAATTATTCGTTCCCCAGCGAAGTTTCCATTTTGTTTTCGGGAAAACTAGTGTCCATTTGGAGCTGCCAGTCCCACTAAGATGGGTAGCTATCTTAGAAACAAGCAATTCAAAGTAACTTGTGTTTTCCTTTACGAGAGATAGATGAGAGAGAAGAAGAGAGTACCAACCTCAGTTTTTCACTTGGCTCCTTGCTTGTTTCCTCTCTCCTTTGACAGAGCTTCACCAATCCTTTCTCACTTGTCTTGCTTCAAAGAACACTTCTAGTGTCAAAGCAACAAAATACCATCAAAGCATAGAGATCTATAACCACAAACAATGTAGAATCAGATGTACATTAAACATACAAATTCATACACAAATACAAGATTCAGAAATATATAAGTATATGGAGGAAAACTCAAATAGATTTATTGATAAAAGTAGTAGAAGAGAGGATTACAACCCAACTGTCTGATTGAGCGCCATCCTCCCAACATGAAAGCCCTCTTCACCTCATGAAAAGCTAGATCACCCAACAATACAATGTCTCAAAGAGAAACCAACAGCACTTACTTACAAATTACAAAATTCCAGCCTCTGGATCTCTAGGATGAGGGATCCATATATAGATGTTTGCAGGGGAGTGAGTCAGCTTCTGTGATTTTGCTTAATGTCATTTCACTGATAGTTCTTGGTTCCACTTGGAGATTTCATGATCTCTTACTCATCCCTGGGCGAATTCAGAGAGGCAAGTGTCATATGAGCAGTTTCTAGAAGATTCTCTGAGTTTCCACCTAGCAAACTGCTTTTTCCATTTGTCTACTCTCACTCATCACATCCTATAGAAGGGCTTTTTAGTATGCATCGTACCTTTTGTGTGTAGCAGGTGAGATGCATCGCACCCTCAGCATGGAGTAGTCTGTATGGTCTAGTTTTGACCAGTTCTGAGCAGTTTTTCAGGGAGAACTTCTGGGAAATGATGTAATCAATTGACCTTGATCCTTTAGGGTATGAAACAACACTTTTAGGGGTTTGAGAGCCCTTGGTTTATTGACATATGTGATTGGGGTTGCAGTACCCAAATATGTCTATAACACTTTGGAGGCCTTAAACTGATCCAAATTGAGAACTTGATAGCTCGTTGGAAATATTTTGAAGTTTGCTACAAGATGAACTGATCCCAAATGTAATTTGGACACTCAAGCAGGGTGAAACATTGACTTTCCAAAGGTCACTCCAAAAACCCAGGGTGTCTAGGACAAAATCACAGCACCAACTTGCAGAGAACTTTTGGATGCCTTCCACTAATACAAATCATGATATGAAGGTACCATTTGAAATATTAGGATGTCAGATACATAAGAGAGTCCTGAAGCACAGCCAAAACCTACTCCAAACCCCTGAAAAATTGCCTTGAAGTCAAATTGTCCGAAAGTGCACCAACTCTCCCATGGCAAGTGTATTTTGGGAATATCTCTCAAGCTATAACACCTGTGCATAAACTGAAGGAGGTCTTTGTTCCTTGGCCTATTATTGACAAAAAATTCTTTTACTTTTGTAAAATTCTTGTCCATTTGGTAAGAAATATAATTTTAGCAAAAATGACCCTATGAGAAATCATGAGACAAGGTAGTGTACTACAACATTGTCTTATTCGAAATAAAACATTACCTTTACCTTTATTTTTCTTTCCCTAAGCTGCTAACTCCCTTTTCCCATTGAATCACATGATGTACATGTTTTTGTTTTGACATATGGTATCTTGATGACACATGGAGTGAAACCCTAAACCATGACCTAAATGAGGAATTTAACCATTTCATTTCCCAAGACACTTAAATGAAGATATGATACCTCAAAGAAGACAATGACCATGATGAGTGATGAAGACCATCAGTAAGTGAAGGGAGCAGCACTGACCTAGACATCAATAGCTAGTGACCAAATTTTTATTTGAAGACTCATTGAAATGACAAAAAATTGACTTGACACCCTAACAACACCTTGTAAGAGCATATTTGATCACTGGTGATAGAATGAAATGACTGACACTAATGCATACAACCATGAAAACCACTAGGCATGATAGCGGGACATTATAATCATTACTGCCTACTCCTCTAAAGAGATGTACTAGCTTTGCACTGCAGAGAGGCCAAGGCTCATTACAATACACTCCAAGCTTTCTCTAATTTATACCTATAGGCAGCTTGGATCACAAAAGACTGTAAAATGAGTTACGAGGTTCTATAAATAGTATAGGGTGCGGTGACCCTTGACATTCCCCTTTGTGACTCTTCACCTATACTCATGACTCTTCAACTTACACATGACTATTACATTGTACTACTGACACTTGGTCTTTCACTTTACAACATGTTTACAATACAATGTACACATGTACCCATGTGAGACAAAAATGGGCTTGAGTAGGCCATGTAAGACATCACTAAGACTCAAAAAAATATGGGAATACTAACTCTTCGACTTCCTCTCGATGATCGATAGTGGCGAATGGATGCCAAGTTTGGTAGTCCATTATGGTGTCCATGTACTTTGTAGTGATATTCTTCTGAAAGGGAACTCTTGGCTCCGTTGCATTTGGGTACACTGATTTTGCACGTATTTCCAACTTGTCGGATAACACACCCATCATGGTCATGATTCCAGCCAGACCAACAACATACTCGTGCATACTGTTTGCGCTCATCTACAAGTTTGCACTAGTGGCTATGCGCATCAACTCATCAAAGTACACATCCATCTCCAGTCGGACTTGGTTCTTTGTCTTCACCTCGGTGAGTGTATCAATGGATGGGATCACATGCATGTACATAATGACATCGATGCTCATGAAAAATTGTGCATGTGAAAGTTGTAAGTTGGTAATGAGCTGCAGGAGTTCCTCATAGTTCCAGATATGACTCTAGATGTGTGCCTTCAACTCCACTACCTTTGGCTTCATCATGTTTGGTAAGTGAAATGGGGCTCCCTTGTACCTCATTGTCCATATATGCATGTGATTGACAACAGTGTGTATGTCTGGAAAGATGTGTGCTCTCCTAGCACAACACTACTACCAGCCGTTAAGATGGACAACTAATTTATGCACGATGACGAACCTAAAGTAAAATTTATGAATGACTATTTCAAGAGATGATACTTCATCATGTATCTCTTTCCTCAACTCTTGTCTAGAAGATGTTTTAATTTTCTCTTCTCCCTGCTTCTCCACTTGTAACTCTTTATATATGCACTTGTTCTCAGGTTTCAAGAATCTAACACTTGAGTTGGTGGCTTCAACATATGCCCTTGTAGCATTGGCCAATGCAGCTGGATGTATATTCACATCGGACACGATCACTCGCTCTTCAAGCTATGCAGGACATACATGTACATCTGGATTGGGCAATCTACATGACTGCACAACTCTATGTTGTGATTTATCGATGGATATGTTGATCAAATCTACTTCTGGATTGTCCTCAATTATTTGAATGTCTCCTTGATCACTTTTGACATGCTCTGCTCCTCGATCTGGTGAACATGGTGGGGTGACCTCTTGGTTTTGAGGCATCAGGTCAATGTCCTAATCTAACTTCAGCTTAATCACATTTGTGTCCATCTGTTCCAACATTTGTTCAAACTCTTGAGCAAAGTATTATTCGTGCGACTTCTCGCCTTGTCTGCTATGTGCTAGATGTTTGGATGAATCAATAACCTATATGGGTGTAATCTCATCAATGTATGCATGCTGCGACTCCTACTGTTCCTATTCCTGTTTCACTTCCTTCTCTCTTTTGAACAACTCTTTTTCTTCCCTTAGTTGTTACTTCAACTCCTGCAACTCCTTTTCTGCTTCCTCCAGTTTCTGCTTCTCTCTTTTCCTTTGTGCGATCCTTCCATTGCATTGTCGCCTCTTTACCTCAATCTCCCAAGCTTCTCTTAACACAAGTGGATCTTCTTTGAACTTGCATATTTTCTCTGCCTCTACACTATAATCAACCTTCCTCTTACCTTTGTCAAGCATAGGCCTGCTACCCTCTGTTGTTTTTGATGATTCTGCTCTCTGAGATGTTGTTGCCTTCTGCACTGCTTACCAATCTATATCTATTCTCATCGGTTCATCGAGCCTAGAGAAATTGTATCAATATCTACATGGGTCTTCCTCATGCCAATGGAATGCCCCATTGATCCAAGGATGACACACTCTTGCACAGTTTTCCTTCACTAAGAAATGCGGCTCATATGGATTGAAACTTCTCGAGCCGAAGGTGAACCTCTTGAATTCCTCTATCTCAACCTCGACATGCTTGAGATTCTAGATCTCATACAACTTGAACCATAAAGGAAGAGTGGGCCAAGGTTCCTTCTTATTCCTATGTAGTCTCGCTAACAACCCTGTGAAGATGTGATACACAACTTCTTGCATCACCAACTTATCCATGGAAAACTTTGGAAAAACATGTATAGCCTTCTTCACGTTGTACACCGAATTGAAGGATCCAAGCGGTGAGGCATACCAATCTACTATGTCACTCAATGCCTCCATCACTACCTGCGTCATGCAAGGCAGATCCTTCTAAAAGATCATCCTCTATACCAGGGTGACGAAGTGGTTTGATTGATGTATGATAACTCCCCAGAAGTTGCACTCAGAGAACAACCTAAAATTGGTGTGCAAAAATGTTTCTGAAGGTGTTTATACCCAACCTAAGACTTGGAACTATTGACGAGAGCAAATTGCATCAAGTATGCAAGCAGACATGAAAATCTTTGTGTGTTGACCCTTGGGTGGATGTCGGGCTTCTATTACTTGTTCCTTCAACCGGAGATCCAACATGTTGGACCAGTTGAAGGGTCTTCCTTCGTTCACCAATTGATCGAACACAATCACCCAGCTCTTCGGGAAGGTTTGTGTGCTCTCTTAGTCATATAAGCGCCATTCAAATATGACTAAGAGGTGATATGCATTCCACAATATCCTTGTCTTATACACTTGGTTGGGGGTCATCCTGAACTTAGATGGCTCTTTCACCCATCTCTTCAAGATGTCTCTTTAGTTTTCACTCTTGTTGGGCCTGGTGAAGGGTGCATCCATTGTGATCACTGACTGCACTAAGTGACACATCACCTAAAATCCTTTTTCCTTGATGGTAGCAAGTTATATTCCACTGGAACTACTCAACACCATTTTCTTTGGATCAATATGTGAGACAATCCAGTGTATCACGTCTATGCATCGAAACATGGGATACCTGCATGCAATTTGGTACAAGCTAGACTTGTGTATGTTCACATAGACCTTATGGTCCTCGATATTCTCCTCAAATGGGCCTAAAAAGATGTCATCGACGTCTTGTCATTTCATCTTGATTTCCTTGTCTATGAACAACATAGTGTCTTCATAAATCGGCAAACTCATAGACACTTGGTTAGCTGCATCTCCAGTTTCAATCTCAATGATGTCCTTTGACCCTGCTCTCTTGGAAGCCATTATACCTATAATAGTGAGGGATGGATGAACACCTACGATACCTAGAGGTAGAGAAACACTCATGGCAAGAAAAAAGTCATTTGAAAACCAAAAACAACTTGAGTACTGACATACAACACACTTCGGTGACTGACTAGAATATTTGCTCAATTTTCATTGGGAGGCTCAGAGACTGACTGTTAGAACTATGTAGAGCACAGTCTAGACTGTCAGTGGGCTGACTGAATGCCGCAATGCCAGAGAGCACAATCCTGAATGTCAATGGGCTCACTAACTGCTGGAACTACGTAGAGCACATTCTATCTTTCCCTGCTGATGATTGAAACTGCACAATGCGCAGTTTCATTCGGCTTGACTACAACCCCGTAAAATTGCATCTGCATAATTCCAGGGGAAAACAGGGCATTGCCTCTCAAAATTATGTAGATAAAACCTATGAGTCCAATGCGAGGCAAGCTTTGCACAATTCCTATGAAGAAGGCATAGCCCTCACTCTTATAAATGCACATTGCAAGTCAGAGAAGGCAAGGTCCGGACCAACGTAGCCCAGACCCACCGATGGGCGACTGAAAACTTGTAAAGATTGAATGCATGTTTGAAGCTTAGTACAGACATGAGTGAATGAAAATTCATGTAATCAATGAGTGTAGGATTTAGTAGATAAGAAAAACAATTGAGTGTGTGACGTGAGTCGCTGCAATGGTGACCGTTAGTGCAAAAACAATGTCATGCATGCGACAACAAGGAGATGCAATGAAAAACTTGAAAAAATGCTTCTACAAGCTAACATGCATAAAAAAAATAGCAAGCATTCAACAAAACCAAGAAAACAAGACTAACACAAACCGGAATACAAAAAGCGACAAAAAAGCATTAAAATACATGAAAAGTGGACTAACCCAGAAAACGTTGAGTTGAGTGTACCAAATTCTCCTAGATGCAATGTGGAATGTCAGAGCTCCAAGATCGAAGTCAAGAATGAGCTCTGAGGCATTGAATAAATAGTTTTGATAATATCGAGGTTTATGATGCGCATGCAACAAATCGAGGAAAAGGCGACACTTGGAGGGAGGTGTTGGGAATAATACTGAGAGGGGGGTGGGGGTAAATTAGTATTTACAAATGAATAGATTTTTCATTTCCATTTAATCAAATTTAATATACGCTATTTTAGTGAATGTAACTTGCGTGTGCACACAACTGTTCTTAAGGCAACCAACGTATATCCACTGAACTTGTGATTTAGTTAATTCATCATATATTGATCTTTAATTAGTGCATTGGTACTTTATCAAACATTAAATAGTAACCATGTGTAGTAATAACAAAATAAACCATCACACATAAGCAACAAACATGAACACCAAGATTTAAGGTGGAAATCCAATATAGGAGAAAAACCACCTACTTCTCTTGTCACAGTCTTCTTTTAATATAAAGAATAATTTGTCTACAGCCTTGTACTGGAGTAGAGTCATACTAGTACATAGGTTCCCACATACGAAAGGCTATGACCTTCTCTCTTTCTCCAGCTTCTACTGGAAGGGAGCTATAAACCCCTAGCTCTTGTTCTAGCTAATATGTTTACTAGTACGTAGGCACCAACCTACAGAAGGCTACAACCTTCAATCATTCTCCAGCTGCTACTGGAACAGAGGTCCAACCCCTTGATCAAATCACTAGCCACTACTGGCAAGAAGCTTCGACTTCCTTACTGAAGGCTCCAGTCCTCATTATCCTCCAGGGACAACGTTTCATAAATTTTCAAACTGGATACTCCTGGTACACAACAACACTACATGTAGGCCACATTTCATAAAATTTTCACATTGGACCCATTAGTAACATTGAAGCTCAAAATCAATCACCATTGCATTATGTCCATCAAATAAATCTGCATCAACCAATCGTTGAAGCTCAATCATCAATATCTCAATGAGCCATAACTGAATGAATCAATCATTGAAACCTCTGGAATACTGAATCAAAAAATCACTGAACCTTTGACATACTGAATCCAACAATTACTAAAACTTTGACATACTAAATCAAACAATCACTGAACTTAATGAAATTCAACCAATGAACTAGAATAGATAGATTACTGTAACCAAGACACAAATCTGAACTCAGAACACTACATCAACAACTAGAACCAACTGTAACTTCAAACGTCATGTGTCAGAATGTATAGGCTCCTTAAATGAAGACAACCTGTGTGTATATACTACTTCCTTTAGCCCAATCTACTTATACCTCTAAATATACTGAATCATAAGACCTCTGAATCACAAACTGTACCAATCAATGACATTCTGAACATCTAATGTCATACTACAGATTTCTAAATAGATAGCGACAAGGATCACCCTTCTTTCTCAATCAATCAATCAAGCAGACTCAATTTCCTTATACATTCAGTTCTACTTTCAGATCTAAGAATACATCATTGAAAAACAACATTAAAACAACAGCATTGATCTGATAGATCAGTCATCCCTCAACATCGAGACTTTCTTTTGCATACACTACTTGGAAGAGTAGAACCTACATGTACATGCACTTTTACCGAGATGAACCAGCGTATAGATATAAAAATATTAACTCATAACTTTTCTGCTATTCCAGACTTCAAACAAACCCAGATCATGAGATTTAAATAATAAAACAAGTGTACATAATTAGATCTAGCCCAACCAATATCAGATTATTCAATGATAAGTGAGTTCAGGTCTCGTGATCCTGATCCAACATTGAATTCAAGGTGCATAAAATATTTCAGATCAAATCACAAACATAGCCCCTGCTACATAAAATATACTTCAAATAGAAGTATTCCTTAGAAACCCTTTCACTTGCACACCCTGGCCTTATGATCTTCTCCTCGTTATATAGTTTTAGGCCTTTCTCAATACCTCGGACCAAAACCACTTAGGACCCGTGGTATTCTTGGACGAGACCAAATAGTTGTTACTCTGATCAATATTATTGGCTAATACCATGGTATTGACCCCTGGTATTATATCCTCTTGAATTTCCTTGATTTTCCAACATATACATGCTTTTCTTCTTTTGAAAGTAGGTGTATACAGATACGCTATTTTTGTTCTATGAACCAACGTGTATATGTTGTTTTGACTAAGTAGACTTGCATATACATATTAAACTACTTTTCACCATCCTTTACCTTCAAGTTCTTCATTCTTATTAGTAGACTTTAGTTCCATCTTCCTGTTCTTCTGTATGAATTCCCTGTTACATTTGAATGGACCTATTACACTGTGTGTTTCCTTTCATCAAAATTGAACTGACCTGTGAGTGATTTGCCATTAAGGAAAATAGTTGTATCATAATCCCAATAATCTCCCCCTTTGGTCTTAATGGAAACCATGCTAGTGTTGATTACTACAAGTTGTAGAAACTAATAGTGATAACAAGCAACACCAAAATACTCTACCCAATTGACATCAAGGGAAAATGTCGAACCAATCTATTCTCCCCATCTTATATACAATATTCTGTCGATGCTCCTACTGAGTACATGTTGAGTCTACAGAGATATGTTTTAAAAGAATAACATGATTCTATAACTTAACAAAGTGAGTATGACCTTCCTATCACCAATGACTCATATATATATCAATCTCCTAACCAAGTGGGGATATACCAAATTTGGATCATCTAGCCAACCAAGTGGGGATATACGAATTGTTTATACATGACTTAGATATATAAATTATACATCATCCTTCCCATGCATACTGGGGGTACAAATTACATCATATGACCAAAAAGGACTCATTAAAATACTATGACAGACAGAGACATATTATTACATCATGGGCCTTTATATGACCTTTACATAAAATGATATACATGACATTTATAAAGTATGCTGCATACAGATATCAACTCATCCTCTTAATCTCATCAAGATCAACTTTCTCCATTTCCTTAGTAGAAAGAGCCTTATCATAACCTTCCATGAACCAATTAAGCACATGTCATATTTCTAAGTAGTAACACAAAATCATGCATATCATATAATATGTATGTGAAAACACTATAGTCATCATCTATGATCATAACATCATCATCAAGAACTCCATGATCTTTCCACAAGAACCCTCAATATGTCAACCATGTATCATCACTATGGAACAACCCACATCTGATAAGAATCAACCATGATAATCAACATATGTGAGTATCAAACCTATCATCATAGACTAATAAGTCATCATCATTATGTGACTAAGTAAGCCATGTCTATGAATATCCACGTCTTCAAATAGCTATGTCTTCATGTGACATGTAATATAACACCATCCTCTTGGCCAACCAACAATATTTATCAATATGCAACTTAAGTAATCATCCATGTATCCGGCATAATGTGTATCCATCAAAGAGATAACAATATGTATCTAGTAAACCATGAGATCATAGTCATTTGTCAAGCTTTCTTGATACCATCCACAACAATAATCCTCAACCATGTGAGAGTTAAGAACTATAGGAATCCTGCATCATAACTATACCATATGAACTTTAAGCATATTTGAAGGCATGATGACAACAACATAGTAGAAATGAGTGACTCATCATGAAGTTTTGTACTCAAACTTTATACTTCTCCTTGTCCTTATGAAGATCACCATGTAAGCAACATATCACATGTATTGTATGAATCATCAAAAAGGTTATACACAATAATTCCTAAATATCATCTGAATAGAAACTATGTGGCTCAAGTAATATAATTATCATCTGAGATTTCATCATAGGCAACTCATGATTGTAGCATATCATGATGTATCATTTAAACACTTCAACAACATAAGTACCAAATACTTCTAAACATAATGCCAACAATGCATTATTAGAAGCATAGCATATTCTCCCCCTGAACCTGTGCCAACTTTGCACTGTCAATTCTGATCATTACATATATCAGTAAGAAATATCAAGGCATCATCATCAATCAGATATACATCAAGTCATAAACAGCTTGTGAGGATAAAAACAACTTCTAAATAAAATCCACAGACCATAGTCATCATTAATCAAGACATAAAAGATAATTGATAATTTTGTGAACCATATCAGATCATTTTTCTTAGTCTGTCCCACTGCTTCTTCATCAAACCAACATATACGCGACTATGCAGCTTCTAACTCGCTTATATACACAACTTGTCTTCATGATAACTGCATATGAGAATCAGAATACTGAAATTTCATACTTTCAGTTCCTCCTAAGTCTATTCTATCTACATACTGAGCTATGCCACATATTTATAGTTGTACTTTCTTCTTCTTCCACACCTTGGAGTGTGATGATGTTTGTTCCTTTTGGTTTGTTGGCCAAAATTTGTTGCTGCATTCTTTTGCTATATGCCAAAAATTGTTACAAGCATAACATATTATACCTTTCATATTCCCTCTATAGAAGTTAATGGCTTTGTGACCAAACATATTGCAAGAAAAGCAATATCCCTTGAAGTACTTGGAAGCTGATGATCTTTCGGTGTGACGGTTATTAGCTTGAATCATTCTACTTTTGCATCTTGCTGCAACATGTCCAAAATTATGACATATAAAACACTCAACATTATTCATTAGAGGAAAGAATCAATTAGCACTCCCATGGTTAGGAGCAAATGATTTTCTTTGAAGAATTTATTTCCTTGGTTGTTGATGTGGTTGACCTCTTATCTCATTGTTGAGCATTTCTAATTTTGCACTAGAGTTCCTTGCTTCAGCTTGTGATCTAGATTCACTTTTAACAATTTCATGAAAGCCAAGACTAGATTTGATGGCTGGAGACCTTTGACTGCTAAGAATATCATCCAAAATCTTAGTACTATATTGAAATTGTAAAATTTTATCCTTTTCTGCTAATTTACCTTTTAGGATATTTACCTCAACTTGATATTGCTCTTCCTTTTCAAGATACCGCTTCCTCATGATTTCTTCAGCTTTTCTTCCTTCTCCCACTTTTTGCCTTAATTTGAGTACTTCATTTTATTGTTCTTCAAATGCTTGTAGTAGTTCTCCATTCTTCTTATTTAAATTTTTGAGATCTTCTTTTAGAGAAACGATCACACCTTCAGGACCTTCATAGTAGCTAGTTCTTTCTAAAAATTCCTTGGTTGTTGTATTCGTTTCATTCACTTCAATTCTCAATGATGTCATTTCATCATGTAGCCTTTGACATTGGTATTCCTTTTCCTTGTACTGCTTCTTGACTTTGTTTCCTTCCTCCAAATAGGCTTTTAATATGGTAACTTCTTCTTTCTAGGCACGTTCCATTTTATCAATTAGATCCTTTTGATCTCTAATTGTGTCTATGAAACTTTTAAATTTTGCCTCTATTTGATTTCTTTCTCTTTCACCCATAAGATACTATTCAGTTGTTTCACTGTCACATTCATTATCTTCAAATGAACAGAGAAATGTATCACCAGAGGATAACAACTTCGTACTTGATAATTCTTTTTCTTGTTCATTTTCATTCTGAGCTGATTTTGAATCTGAGGAGTTTCTTCCACATAATTGTCAATCGTCTCTTCCACTGTCATAGTTCTCTTGAGATGTCTTCTTCTTTTGAGGTGCTTTCTTCTTTAGCTTCTTTCCCATTGTTTCTGTGGATCTCCTTCAAGCGATCAAGCTTCTGCCAGAAGACTTACTTTGATACCAATTGTTGGGAATAACACTAGTGGGGGGCAATTGTTGGGAATAACACTAGTGGGGGGGGGGGGGGGGGGGGGGGGGGGGAATCAGTATTTACAAATCAATAAATTTTTCATTTCCATAATTAGATTTAATATACGCTAATTCAGTGAAGGTAACTAGAGTATGCACACAAGTGTTCTTAAGGCAACCAGCGTAAATCTAGTGAACTTATGATTTAGTTAATTCATCATATGTTTATATTTAATACGTGCATTAGTACTTTATCAAACATTAAACAATAACCATGTGCAGTAATAATAGAATAAACCATCACACATAAGAAATACACATGAACACTAAAATTTAAGGTGGAAACCCAATGCGGGAGAAAAACCACTTGCTCTTGTTGTCTTTGTCTTCTTTTAATATAAAGAATAATATGTTTACAATCTTGTACTGGTGCAGACTCATACAAGTACACAGGCACCCACCTGCAGAAGGCTACAACCTTCTCTAGTTCTCCAACTTCTACTGGAAGGGAGCTACAACCCCCTAGCTCTTGTTCCCACTGATATGTTTACTAGTACATAGGCACCAACCTACAGAAGTCTACATCCTTCACTCATTTTCCAGCTTCTACTGGAAGGGAGCTCCAACTCCCTGATCAAATCACCAGCCACTACTGGCAGGACGCTTGGACTTCCTTACTAAAGGCTCCAACCTTCAATATCCTCCAGGGAGCACGTTTCATAAATTTTCAGACTCGATACTTCTATTACACAACAACACAATATGTAGGCCACATTTCATCAAATTTTCACACTGGACGCATTAGTAACATTGAAGCTCAAAATAAATCACCATTTCATTACATCCATCAAATACATCTGCATCAACCAATCGCTGAAACTTAATCATCAATCTCTAAATAAACCATAATTGAATCAATCAATCACTGAAACCTCTAACATACTGAATCAAAAAATCAGTAAACCTCTAACATAATGAATCAAACAGTCACTAAACTTAATCAATTTCAACCAGTCAACTAGGACATATAGATTATTGTAACCAGTACACAAATATGAGCTCAGAACACTGCATCAACAACCAGAACCAGCTGTAACTTCAAAAGTCATGTGTCAGAATGTATATAATCCTTCAAAGAAGACAACCTGCGTGTATATTCTACTTCCTTTAGCCCAACCTGCATATACCTCTAAATGTACTGAATCATAAAACCTCTGAATCCCAAACTATACCAATAAGTGACATTCTGAACTTCTACTGTCATACTACAAAGTTCTAAACAGATAGCAACAAGGATCACCCTTCTTTCTCAATCAATCAATCAATAAGATTCAATTTCCTTATACATTCAGTTTTACTTTAAGATCTAAGAAGACATCATTGACAAACATCAGTAAAACAACAACACTGATCTGATAGATCAATCATCCCTTAACGTCAAGCTTTTCTTTTGCATATGCTACTTGGAAGAGTAGAACCTATGTGTACACGTGCTTTTACTGAGACGAACCAACATATAGATCTGTAAATATTAACTCATAACTTTGCTGCTATTCCGAACTTCAGAAAAACCTAGATCATGACATTTAAAGAATAAAACAAGTGTACATAATCAGGTGTAGCTCAACCAATATCAGATTATTCAATGATAAGCCATTTTAGGTCTCATGATCCTGATCCAACATTGAATTCAAGGTGCATAAAATATTTCAGGTCAAATCACAAACATAGCCCCTACTATATAAAATATACTTCAGATAGAAGTATTCCTTAGAAACCCTTTCACTTGCACACCCTAGCCTTATGATCTTCTCCTCCTTATATAGTTTTAGGCCTTTCTCAATACCTTGGACCAAACCACTTAGGACCCGTGGTATTCTTGGATGAGATCAAACAGTTATTACTCTACTCAATATTATTGGCTAATACCATGGTATTGACCCCTGGTATTGTATCCTCTTGAATTTCCTTGATTTTCCAACATATACACGCTTTTCTTCTTGTGAAAGTAGGTGTATACAAATACGCTCTTTTTGTTCTATGAACAAACGTGTATACGTTGTTTTGACTAAATGGACTTGCGTATACATATTAAACTACTTTTCACCATCCTTTACCTTCAATTTCTTCATTCTTATTAGTAGACTTTAGTTCCATCCTCCTGTTCTTCACCCTATTACATCTAAATGGACCTCTTACACTGTGGGTTGCCTTTCATCAAAACAAAACTAACTTGTGAGTGAGTTTCCATCAATGAAAACACTTGTATCATAATTCCAATAGGAGGTTTCTAAATCAGATTTTGCATGTAACCCTCAGATGCTAAAAACGGAACCCTAAAATCTAAGGGTGCTTCTTGCTTTTTTCTTTTTTGCTTTTATTTTTTCCAGGAAAAAGTAGACCATGAATGCAAAGAAAGATTGGTTAGTCCTGGAGGGAACTAGTCAACTTGGGAGCACATGAAACATACTGTCAGCCTCTGGATGACCTCTGCGCAGATTTTGGGCTGAGTGGCTCTGGCTTCCCCTCAGGCTGTGCGCAATTTCTGTACTGAAGCTAAGGCTATCATCTAGATCTGGGCAAATTCTGAGAGCAAGCCTAGTGATGGATTGCTCTATGAAATTTTCAGAGGGAAGGTTTCCTTCTTGCAAGGCCAGTAACCCTCTAGTTCTGCGCAATCCTTGAAGTGAGCCCAACACCCAAATAATGACCAAGTCACGGGATGTTGACTTATCGGTGGAAGGTAAATAAGCTAGGAAACACAAGTTAATAAGCCACAAAATATCAACTGAAGCATAAGTAACTATCAGTGCAAGACATACTGCTAAGGATGGTTGGTAGAGAGGCTCCAAAATGAAGCTAAGAAAATTTTTTGGAGGGTGTTGCAGCCGCTACAACAATGCGTTTATTTTAAAATAGTAGGTTCAAAATTTTAACTTAATTATGAATACTTATTACCTAGATAGTATGGATTTAATAACTATTGAGACTAGTAAATATATTGTGGCATAGAAAATATATTTTTCCCTATAGATAGAGAAAGTTATTATGTTAACCTTCTTGAAAAGAATAATCTCTTGAAAATATTGTTTGGCTAGATGAATTGTGTCAATTTCTTGATTTCGGTGCCTAAAATCTTAAGTTAACCTTGTTATTATTGTCTGCTTTTTATGCATAAATATGGCTATCTATGGTATGGTAATTTCTTGAAAGGGAAGGAGAAGGGAATATGTGTTGCGTACATTAAAGAAGGTATATTATGATAAGATCGTAAAGAATAATGATTGTGTTATAGATATATGTTCTTTGTATGGATAGAAACACTATTGAGTTATATTTCTTTATAAACAATATATGTGATTACTTTTATGCTATCATAACTATTATCTTAGTTCCTTGTGGAATAAGATGTATATGCATGCAAGATTTGGGTTAGCTTTCGTTGGAAAGTGTTATCGGGAAATCTAGTGTCTATGCAGAGCTGCTAGTCCCACTAAGGCTGGTAGCTACCTTAGAAACAAACAAACTAAAACCACTTTCGTTTTCCTTTATGAGAAGTAGATAAGAGGGGAATAACGGATCTACCAACCTTTGTCTTGCGCTTGGTTCCTTGCTTGATTCCTCTCCCTTCTGATAGATCTTTGCCACTCGCTTCCTTGTCTACCTAGCTTCAAAGAACACCTGTAGAATCAAAGCAGCATAACACTATCCAAGAACATAGATCTACTATCATAAACAATATAGGACCATATATATATTGACCACACAAACGCATATATCATCAATCATACAAGAATGTGGAGGAAAACTTGAATAGCTTTATTAATAATCAAGAATACCAAAGAGGATTACAACCAATTGTTCTGACCCAGCATCATCCTCTCAGCAAGAAAACCCTTCTTCACCTCATGAAAATCTTAGATCACCCAACACTATGATGTTAGACCAAGAAACCAACAGCACTTCCTTACAAGATACAAAATTCCAGCCTCTGGATCACTGGGATGAGGGATCCATATATAGATGTTTGCAAGGGGGGTGAGTTAGCTTTTGAGATTTGATTAGTGTCCTCTCTCTGATAGTTCTTGATTCCACTTGGAGATTGATGATCTCTTACTCACCCCTGGGCGAATTCAGAGTGGCAAGTGTCACAGGAGAAGTTTCTGGAAGATTCTATGATCTTCCACCTCACAGATTGACCCTGCCATTTTTCCACTCTCGCCCATCACACCCCATAGAAGGGATTTTCAGTATGCATCACACCTCCCATGTGTATTTAGGTGGGATGTAGTGCACTTTGACCATGGAGCAGGTGAGATGGTCCAGTTTTGACCAGTTCTGATTAGTTTTTCATGGAGAACTTCTGGGAGAAGATGTAATCATTTGACCTTGTTCCTTTATAGGTTGGAACAACACTTTTAGGGACTTAAGAGCCCTTGGTTTATGGACATTTATGATTGGGGTTGCAGTGCCCAAAAATTTCTATAACAGTTTCCCCCTAAAGCATGAGGTCGTTAATCTTTTGATGTTGGGTGAATGCTTTATCATGATGATTTGAAGTTTTTTCGAGCTGGAAGGCGACCTGTAATAAGATACAATACAATACATTATCTTCATAATATTTTCATGATCTAGCTAAGGCGGTCATTCCCATGCTCAGCTTTATAAATTCATTTTCATGTACATAAGACAAAAAATCGTCTCAGTGCAGACCGATGATCCTGGTAGAGCCATCATCCCTTCGATTGGATGATTATCTGTGTAGTAATGATGTACATTTGATGTCTTTATTTTCCTGAATATATATCCTAGCCCGAATGGATGAAACTAGATTCGGGTCTTCAATCTCATTCGATCTTCACTCAAAGTACAAGTCGATCCATGTGAGAGATTTTCTGGAGTCGAACATGGAAAGACATCGCCTGATTACCAGCCAATGATATAAGTTGTTAACATGCGCGAGAGGAATCACCGATAATGATGATGACCCTCAAGGTACTATAGTACAATTCACGTGGTGTGAATAAGGGACTTGGCGTCGAACACCATGCAAAATCTTTCGGTCGAAGGCCATTGATGTAAACCTATCACTGGAAGTGAGAAACTTGCCATTGAGGCATGCAAGCTTGAAAGTATTGAAAGGGTTGTTCCTAGATCGACTTCTTGGATAATGAGCTGATGTCAACAAGAAGCGATTCGTCATAGGAGGGCCTTAGTGAATCCCACATAAATGACATGGAACAGAGCAAATGATTTTAATGGAGGTGAAAACGATCTGATGACATAAGGTTCAGGGTGGCGGTCATGAAAGAATGGAGCGTAAATGTATTGCAGTGGATGAGACACAGGTGAATTCTCTGAGCGACTTCTCTTGAACATATCGGTGACACTGACATGATGGATTGGTAGCGTTAACCCTAAATGTGGATGGTGTGATGGACCCATGGTGATATGACCAGTGAACGGAACAACCCAACCCGACTCAGATGCGGAGTGAAAGTTTCATGTTCAAGAGCGACTTGCTACCAATAAAGTTTCTTCAAGTTTTCTTCCCAATTTTTCCCCAGTCATTGCTGACCAATACCTCTTTATTTTTGTCAAGCTTGAGGAGGATAACATATGCTTGTTCTATAATTTTCCCTTCGGGCAAACCCATCGCTATGTTTTAATGAGCCTAGCGATAGTGAAACTCTTTCTTGTCTGTATGGACAAGTTTGTCGCTATTTGGTTTTAACGAGTTTAACGACAAAGATAACTCGGTCCTTTTCAATTTTAGAGAGTATGAAAAAGGGACGTAAAGAAAACTCCAATAATCCTTTTTCGTCATATAATCCCTTAAGTCCAAAAAAGTATAAAATAATACAAAAGGGATGAATTTTCAGTAATTTTAATGAGCCGAACAACACAAGCACTCGATCTTTTTGTGTAATAATCCCTCAGGTCCAAAAAGATTAAAATCTAAAGGAGGGATAACACTTCCGGTCACTTTAATGAGCTGGGGAGGCCAATTTCTTGGCAATGTTTTCATATTTTACGAGTCAGTTGAAAAGAGCTTAAAGGAGACTCGTTTTGAGGAACGAGTGATAAATTCGGGTAGCAGCTAATTCCAGGCAAGGTTTGGAATTTTCCAATCACGGCAGTGTCACAAGGATGGCTAACAGGATCACTCTTCGCAGCTGTTCCTCAAAAAGGGTAAACAATCAAATGGAGGTGAATGATTGGCCAATACAGAGTGGAGGTGATGATGAGAACACGACCAAGGCTTCAAAGGTTGATGATAATACATTCACGATGGTTATTTACCGGAAATTGGTTAATTTTTTAATGAGCTTAAACTTTGGGGGAACATTTGCTCATTGCTTATGTTTATTTTTTAATGATCTTGAATTCCGCGTTAAAACCGCTCGATATAATGGTCATTGATTATCTTGATTTTACCATTGACAACTTTTGTTCCTTCAACGGCTGCACTGCTTCTTCAATTGCTTCATCAAAATAGTTAGAAATGAATAACATATGCTTGAAAAATGAGTCAAAACACTAATATTTTACTTGCATTACATGAAAAGTAATTTAAAAGTGGTTTTTTACCTCTCATTTTACCATTTCATTTGAACTTTGGTTTGTTGGAGCTTTGGAGGTACTTTCCCCCTTGATTTTCACTAGCTGATTCCGAGAGATTCTGTGGATGATTCGCGGCGCCGTCTGGACCAGGTAGGAGCTAAACCTGAGCTCTTCAGTTTCATCCTTTCCTTTTGAATTCTGACCAAGTTTTGTGGTTTTTCTGAGCCTCTGGGGTTTGAAAAACTCACCTGGGCTCCATCGCACCTCTTCTATATCAAAAGGTGTGATGCATGTTGGCTTGGCCATTGGCCAGTCAGCATGCATCCCACCTAGAACACTGCTGGGGGTGCGATGGGCGCAAAGAGGGAAATTTATGCACAGTTTCTCATGGAAATTTTTGCTTGTTTTTCACCAAATCAGGATCTTAACTCTTCTTTTGTTTGTTTTATAGATTCATTAGAGAAAAATGCCCATTACATCGCAAGAATGTGAGCATGAAGAAGAGGACATGCTTGCTTTACATGATCCGGTTACGGTAAATGCACTACGGAACTGTGGCCTGTTCAAGTTTTTCCGCATCTCTAGCATGAGGTAACAAATCAACTTGTTGCAATATTTTCTCGATGCATGGGATCCTACCACCCAGGTGTTCCAAATTAGGGGCAAGTCCATCCCCTTGACTGTCGTGGACATCTATTTTTTGACCGGCTTATCGAGGCGGGGTGCCCCTATCTCATTATCAGGTTCGGCCCGTGGGGGTGAATCTGTGAGAGATTACATTCGCAGGTATTGCAGAGAGGGATCTTAGCCGAAGGTCAATATCCGAGATGTCACTGACAGGTCCCTGAGGACCATTCTGTTCACTTTTGCTAGACTGGCTGGTAGTGCGGCACTTCACGTGGCCAACAGGTCTTATATGCAGTACGCCTTGGAATGCCTTGAACCAAAGGTGTTCAACTGGTGTGATGCAGTACTCTGTGTGATGAAAGAACAACTGACCAAGGTGAAAAATGGGATATTGAAGAACTTTGGATATGGTTCTATTTTGACCGCTTTTGCCTTGGAAAAGATCCCGTTGATGCAGCCGCAATATGTTTCACTTGGTTTACCTCCACCGACTGAGCCACGGATGTAGAGATGGGTCGACCTTATGGCCAAACATGCTGGTCAGTCCCAAGTTTCCTTTTCTGATACCTTTTCGAGTGGTTCAACCATTAGGAGATGGTTTTTTCCGAGTATCCATATGCTGGTATGGATTTCCGGGGTGATCCGGATTTGGTACTACCTGCTGGCGAGCAGTGGGGTGTCATCGGTAAATTCTCTAACCATATCTCCGTTTATCATTTCTTTTATAATGTTCTTGTGCTTTCTTCTATCAGGACTAATCAAAACTCATGTACTTATGCAGATGTTGCACCAGTTCGGCCAGTAGTATGCCTGAGAGTGCCCGCTGCCGCTCCAATAGGAGAGGTTGTGGGAAGGGCTATCCTTCGCGACCTTGATGTGGTCGAGACTCTTTCAGCATTGCAGGATCAGGTCGAAGGCCTCACTCTTGGTATTCCAGACGTGAGGACTGACGAGCTGCCTCTGAGGTTGCAGCGACATACTACCGGCGTGCCGAGTCGATGGACTAGGATTTTACGCATGATTGCACAGGCGGTGACTTGTTATCACCAGCATCATTAGACTAGGGTGCCCCCTAGCATTTTGAGTTTTGGGTCATTTGATCAATTTTGTCTTGGTTACAGAACATTATGTGCAAACCATAAACGGTTATATATATATATTTTTGATTTTCGGAGTTTTATTTTGGTTAAGTTACATGATCCTGATGAAAATACTGATGAAATGCTTCCTTTTATAAATGTTGCAAATGTCTATCTAACACATAATTTGCCAATGAGTCTGTTAATGTGTTTAAGTTTCTGGAAATAAGCTGATATTGAATAAAATCAAATTTCCTTTCCAAAATCTTGACCCTTAGGAACATGTGATATATAGCTGTATTTCGGACGGAGTAGATACCAGTGAGTTGTAGTATGACGAGCTATGAGTCTAGCCTGACGATAAGTCGGCTTATGCCATGTGTGATGGCATCAGAGAGAAGTTCTATCAACGCGCTATATTCATCGATGTTATTTGTTGACCGACCAATACATACCCCTCTGAAACTTACTAACTCGCCGCTTAGATCAAAAATGGCCCAGGCCGCAGAAGATAGGTTCCACGAACTACGACTTGCTCCATCGGCATATCCAACAAAAGATTCCAATAGGTTCAACATCTGTGACAAATGTAAATAGTGGATTAATTGACTAAAACAATTACTCTTAGCGAAAACAAAAAATGTAACAAAAGCATATGGGTTACCACACTGAATCATGCGTAGTAATGCTTAAGGTACAACCCGTTACAGGGTTGCACCAGTGGAATCCCGTCATAATCCATTAACTCGTAGGCTCCTTTTTCTAATACATGCTTAACAATATAGGGGCCCATCCACAATGACATGAACTTACCTACTCCCAATTTATCGGATTCTTGGTCGTAAAGTAAGACCAAGTCACCTTCTGAGAAGACATGGGGTTTGACATTTTTGTCGAACTGCGCCTTGACTCATTTCTTATGGGCTTCGTTAGCCAAAGCGACATCACGATGGGTTTCATCCAATTGGATTAGTTCCAAGAAACGAGCCTCCTCTTCTGAAGTTCTGGGGAGAAGGTCGACTGCGAGTTTGAGGGACGAGATTTCACACTGAACTGGTAAGATTGCTTCTAGGCCATACACCAGTTGAAAAGGTGTAAACCCAGTTGCATTCCTTACCGATGTTCAGTATGCCCACAAGGCTGAGTACAAGATCAGGTGCCAACTCCTTTTGTGGACTCCAATCATCCTTTGCAGCATCCGCTTCAGGACTTTGTTGATTGCTTCAACTTGTCCATTGGCCTGCGGGTAATATGGAGTAGAGCTGTCGTGGGACAACCCCAATTTGGTAACCAATTCGACCATCATGTGATTGCGAAAATGAGATCCATGATCTGTGACTATAGCCTGTGGAATGTCGAATCTAGCGACTACATGATTGAAAAAGAAAAGGGCAGCTGTTTCACCAGTGTTATCCAATGTAGGCATCGCCTCGGCCGATTTGGTAAAATAGTCTACTGTGACTATGATATACCCATGCCCCCCAGTCAAGGTGGGGTTACATGTCTTGAAATCAATGGCCCATTTGGCGAAAGGCCCAACAACAACTATCGGTTGTAGGGGTGCGGGTGGTTTTCTGGTTTTTGCTATCGAAAATTTGACATGCATGGCAACTTCTGACTGCGGTTATGTAATCTTTGAACATTGTTGGCCAGAAGTATCCTGCTCGTAAATTTTTTTGCGCCGTAGCATAACCAAATTGATTGCCCCCACACGCGCCTGAATGGCAATCATTCAGGACTTTTTCGGCCTCCTCATGGGTGAGGCACCTCCTGAAAATTGTATCGACACGACGATGATAAAGTGTATCACCGACGATCATGTAGTCTTTTGATTGGTATCGAATACATTTTTGTTCCGAGCGGGAGGTATTAGACCTATATTTTTTGGTTTGGAGATAGATGATTATATCTCCATACCACAGATTGCTTGAAGATATCAGAAACAAAGATTCGTCCTCAATGGTTTCTTCGGATGTTTCATCGTTGGATGACGATGGGAGATCACATAGTAATTCCGCGAAAATTAGGGATTTATCTGATTTGGATTTTATGAATTCCAGATCAAACTCTTAAATAATTGCTATCCATTTTGAATATTTGCCCCCCAGCAATTGTCGCGACAATATATAAGTCATGGGGTTACAATCTGACAAAATGGTAGTTTTTCGAAAGAGGACATAGTGTCGAAATCTCTGTATCGCTTGAACAGCTGTGACAGCCAGCTTTTCAACATAGGAATACTTTCTTTCTGTATCATTTAAGTTCCTACTCAAATAATATATAGGATGTTCAATTCTGTTGTCTTTTTGAACTAAAACCATTGCGATGGTTGTATCCGCTGCAGCCAGATACAGGTTAAAGTCTTTTTGATAATCAGGAGCATACATTAATGATGCTTTCATTAAGGATTCTTTTAAAGCATCAAAGGAAGCTTGCGCAACCTGATCCCTGACGAAGGGTACATCCTTTTTCAATAGACGTGTAAAACCTTTAGCAAGTTCGGCATAATTTGGAATGAACCTCCTCAAAAAGTTTGCTTTCCCTTGGAGTTTCTGAATCTAAAGCAAATTTGAAGGTGGAGGCAAATTTATGATTGCCTAAACCTTAAAGGGGTCAAGACGGATCCTATCCTTCGAGACTACAAAGCCAAGTAAATCACCAGAACTGACACAGAACACACATTTGTGTTGATTGAGTTGTATCTTGTAGTGTCGACAACGTAGAAATATCGCTCTCAAATGCTGTGGATGATCGGTTCACTTTCGCGAATGAGTCGGAAGGTCATCGAGATATGGTTGAATGATTTTTTTGATGTCATGGAAGGAATAATTCATCACCCTCTGAAATGTTGCCCCTGCGTTCTTTAAACCAAAGGGTAATTTACGATATGCAAATGTGCCCCACGGACAAATAAATGTAGTCTTTGACTGGTCCTGTGGGCGGATATTTATTTGATTATACCTGGAGAATCCATCCATAAATGAAAATATCTCACATTCGGTGCATTCATCAATTATCTGGTCAATAAAGGGTGTAGGGTAGTTGTCTTTTGGACAAACTTGATTTACATCCCTATAATCGACGCACACTCTAATCGTTCCTTGTTTTCTCATCACAGAAATAATGTTTGATACCCAATCGGTTAGAGGAACCGGGTAAATAAAACCAGTATGGATAAGTTTCTCAACTTCTGCCTTGATGGCAATTGCTTTCTTGGGGTGCACCTGCCGTAGCCATTGTCATATCAGTTTGACATCTGGATACATCTTGATTTCGTGTTCAACTGTACTCGAGTCAATGCCTGGAATTTCATCATATGACCAAGCAAAGACATCTCTGAATTTGTGAAAAAGAGCGTTATATATTTCCAGTTCTGAAGGAGAACAAAATTTGCCAACATAAATATTCTCTACAACATCTGTTTTGGTCGAGATATTTATGGCGATAGTCTCTTCAATATTGGACAAGTTTCACTCATAATCCACTGTGTTTACAGTATTTGATAGGAAATCAAAAACTGAAGGATGATGAAGGTCATCAGGAGTATCTTCTTGACAATCCGGAGGATGGGAACGATGGTGGTAATTTTCCCATGGCGCCCTGTCAATTATCATTAACTGAACAATTCCTTCATCGGTGTAATGCACTTGCGACCAAGGATCTGAGGGGGTGCCATATTCCTTAGACCTATCTATCCAAACGCTTGATGAGCGTTGATTTGGGTCTGCCTCCCATGCCAAAAAAATTGATTGCTAAAATATCTCTATTGGGCTTGGAGGCAATACCTGCAGATGATCCATGTTAATATCGTTTTCTGAGATCTTTTGAATGGAAGATATCATATTGCAGATTTATTGGAGGCGGGAGGGAAAAAGTTCCCATTAATATAGGGTCTTTTAGTAGGCCTACTCCGATATTTTGAAGCGAATGGGGGCTTCCATGGATCATCGGAATGCTTCCCGTAACTTGGGAACTACTGGGGAGAAATTTTTGTTGGCCGACGATTGTAATTCCTGCTTGGAAAAGAAATGCAATCTTCCTAAAGTAGGTCAACACAACCGCAACCATAGCATATATCCAGGGCTTTCCCAGTAGGATGTTGTAATCGAGGTTTCCGTCAATTAATTCAACATCTATTTCTACTGTTTTCCCCCCAAGTTCAACTTGCAAGTTACTTAGTATCCCATATGGGGTATATGTTCATCCATCAAATGCTTTTAATGTCATCGAAGATCGTGACAAGGTTGGAGATCCTAAAGTTTTCCAACAACTCATCGACATAATACATGTAGATGCCCCCTCATCAATAATTGTTCGATGAACAGTTTTGTTGAGGGCTTTCACTTGAATGAGGAAAGCTAGTTGAGCTGGTAACTGAGGATCATATCCTTTGTGATTAAAGGACACAATATTAGAATCCTTTGTGTCTATCGCACCTATTGATAATAATAAAGCCTGCTTTTGGGAGGGGCAATTTTGAAGTACCTCAAGTGGCGACATAGCGGATGGCGATTGGGCCAGATCTTCCACTATATTATAATGCTGTGCTGCTCTGGCATGAGGATTAAATGTCGACTTGTGTACTACTCCCTTTGGCAGTTTTATTGTTAGCTCTGGAATGATGGGCGGCGCAACTTCTGTAAAAGTTGTTGTTGAACTACTAGGTTGATCTTTATCCTTGTTTTTCAACAGCTGTGGATTCCTGTAATCTTTCTTTATTGTCGATATCAAAGCATCATTTTGCTGTCTCGAAACCGAAAACATCAGCACTTGGGATGGGGAAGCATTATCATGGGCAACCAGATTAGTTCCTGGATTTTGGAACGGATCGGTTAATACCACCGAGGTTTTCGAATTCTTGAAGAATTTTCTAAACTCAGCTTTATATGGACAATCTCTTGTCCAATGATCCTCATCGCATATAAGACATGGAAGATTTGGTTTCTTATCTCCAGAAGGGTTTGCAAAATATTTTTCAGGTGATGATTCCTCCTGTTTCTTCTTCTTCCCTTTGTTTTTCTTATTGCCTCCTGGTTGGTTGGTTTCTTTGCCTTTATCGGTTGAGACGGCATTTACTTCTGAGGCGAGAAGTTCTTCTTTTGCATTTTGACTAGAAATCTTACAGGCCTTTTTAGATGTAGCCTTTTTCGATTTCGTGTATGTCGTACCAATCACGTCGTCGCCAGAATGAGAGTCATTGTTCGATTTAGGAGGGGGAGGAACAGAAAATTCCGGCCTGGGAGCATCAGGGATTTTATCATAGAGCGTGCCAGACTGAGTATAAATCAAGTCTAAATATTGTGCACGAGCAATAACTTGCTCTTCAGTGATGACTCCTCCTTTTGCCACATCTTCTGTAATGGAAGGTAATAATGACTTAATAAACCATTCAGCTAAAAGCTGATTAGGAACATATGTTTTTACCATTCTACGATGACGTCGCCACTCATGAATATGATCGGATATGTGAGTGGCCATTGTTTGCTTGAAATTGGTAAGAAGTTTTGTTCCTGTTTCATACCTTATGGGTAACTGAAAATGGGTTAAAAAGGTTGTCGCTAGGGCACTGAAGTTGTCAAACGAAGCTCTAGGTAATTCGATATACCATTTTTCTACCGGACCAGTTAACGTTCTATGAAAAAGGTGAAGCCTAATCGAATCATCGTTTAGGGTGTTTGATGAACACCAAAGATGAAAGGTCATCACATGATTCGACGGGTCTTCACCCGGATTTTCATTAAATTTAGGAATATCTGATGGAAGTTTATGCAGAATCGCTGGCCACTAAGGGGCGTAAGCAATTGGATTGTTCGTTAGCCGATTTAGATGCGGTAACTCTAAATTTGCCACGAAGGGTAACTGTTGATTCAGGTTTGGCGAAGCATACCCAGGATAAGATGGAATTGCCTCAGAAGTCGGTCTTTGCATACTAGCATAATGCATTTGATGCTAGTAACTTTGCTAAGGTTGATGGCCATAACCATTGTAGAATGGTTGATTTTGACCGTTTTGAATATACGGCTGCCCATTATTTGGAAAAATTTGTTACTCAGATCCTTGGTAAACTTGTTGGAATTTCGGTTGTTGATATTGCACCAGCCATGGTTGTGAAGCCATGTGCTGTTGTCCAATACTGGTTGTTTGACCAAGATGAGGGGTAATTTTACCCGTTTGGGCCTATGTCATTCCACTAGTTGGCGATTGTGGTTGAGTCGCAGGGACAAGAGGTTGTTGCATTACAACCTGAGAAACCTGAGGTTGGCATACAACAGGCAATGCTTGTACTTGTGACACCATCACAATAGCCGGCGTAGTTGGTATATTTGACATAGGTAAATAGTGTTGCATCGAATATACAAATCTTGGTTGTTGAGGCAGTATTGGCACCCAACCGCTATATGTAATTCCAGCATAACCTGAATTTTGTTGTGAACTCTCGTATGGTTGTCCTCTCGGAGGAGACAATGAAAGCGTATATTGCCCCCTATATGGCGATAATCCGGTACTCAAAGGAATTGTTTGTCCTTGGGGACCGAACTGCCCAGATTGACACCGTGAAGGATCAATTTGCTGAGACTCAACATAAGAGTTCCCGGATATTATTCTGGATGAACAAATGAGAACAGACCATACTGTTGAAATAGCCCCTGAGTGGACCCCTTCTAGCGATTGAGAGCTAGTTGGGACAGATGGTATGCCAACGAACATCGTTGGAGTGACAGCGGGAAGTTCTGCCATTGCTGTGTTGGATGACATAGTCCTAGATGTCGACCGTTGTTCAGACATTTCTAGTATATCCAAAAGATTGGCTAGCGATTCTACAGGAGCTTCCGATAACGGTAGACTAAATTTTGATGAAGAACGATATAGGGTGATCCCAACTCCAAATTGCGATGGAGTACTAGATGGAGGATCCTCCACAATCTCTTCTATAGCAATTAGACCAGGTGCAAGAGGTAGACTGTCAGGTCTGTAAAATATTTCTGGTACCGAAGAAGGTATAGAATCTGCAGCGACAAATGTTTGGGGAATAACACCTTCCGAATCAGCTGTAGATGGAGCTGGTTTAGTAATACAAGTGTTTACCTTCACACTAGGATTAGTTCTACTGTGCTTTGGTGGCTACGAAACTTCTTCTATAAAGGCAGGGATACCAGAAATGTTTGGAGTAACCGGAGTCTCCGATGGTGTTGGAACACTCTTTCTAACTTTACCAGGGGATTTGGAACCGGTTAAACGAGTTCGCTTTGTCCGTAACAGTTTTGATTTTGGAGACAAAGACGGTTGACTCGTAAGTCTCCGCGAACGATGGGGTTTCAATTGAATTTTTTCCATGATTGCGGATTACTCGATCAACTTAAAATCAAGGGGAAGTATGTTTCCGAATTAAATGAATTTTAGAGGCTTTGGCACAACTTTTTTTTTTCAATTTTTAAGAGTCGAGAAAAAATAAAAGATGACTCTAGTTGCCTTCGATTTTTAATGAGCTTGAAGTGACAAGTGCTCAGATGGACCTTTTCCTTTAAGGAGTCTGAAAAGGAATGAAAGAAACTACTCTAGAAATCTAGACAAAGGGATTACTAAACCAATCGCAAAAATGCAGAATACCTTTTACGGTACGGCAGTCAATCTTCCCGAATGTTGTGTTTAGTGCATTGCGATCGACAGGGCGGCAGACACGGCTTCCTATGGATAAAGGATAAATCCTATTGTGGTCTCCCAATATATACTCGATGGTACGTGGGAGAACAATTCTGTACTGGCACTTATCGTCTCAAAGTGGAGGAATCACCCAACCAGCAATGAAAACAACAGTTACCAGGCTTTACGATGCCGAAATACGTTTCTAGCCTAGACTTCTAAATGTTGTGCGTTAGGTTCCAAAGCATTTTTAGATTCATTAAATTTATTTTACAGTTGATCTTGCTTAAGAAATTTGCCTTTCAGGTTCACCGCGTGATGTAGATATACAATTTCCTAAAATGCAATCTAAGATGATAAACAATCGTTTAATCTTCTTTTTGCAATGAAAATCCTAGCTACTAAGGAAAGAGAGATGATATTTTTTCAACATAGAGCAGAGAGCACACACTATATGCACTATCCTAAATCAAACCAACAAACAGTATAAATGCAAATACACATGCATGTATTCGTTTTCAGCCTTCTTAATGTGTGAATGATAAAAAGAAAGCTAAGCACAAATCTGAATTATTTTTCAAAGAGACATTACTAACAAGTTTCTTTTCAAGACAAAATGAAGATAATGACGACACTTTGTGGTTTGGAATTGAAAACTTGCTTTCGACACTTGAAAAACTACTAATTCAAATCAAATACAAGAGTAACAGTGTAATCGACTATCAAGAACAATCAGATTCTCTTCTATGACTGAAAACGACACTTGCGACACTTTCAAATGAAGAAATGACAGTTCAATTACGTTACTTCTTTGTAAAAGAGAACTGAAAATGGCTTAAAATACATAAAAATATTTACATTTCTTTGCACAATGGAGGCGGAATAATGATAAGGAAGGGGGTTTCAACAAAGGTATACTGACTACAGATGGGAAAACTCCTGCATAGAGCTGAAAAGAGTGAACACAGAAACCAAAATCTAAGAGCAGAAGAGGTCTTGTCTGATCAGCGCACCTGTAACACAGGGAAAATGAGATTCAGTGCACCTACTATAGTCGGGAAGTGCGATGCATCCAGATTCCAAAGAAGCGACAGTGTGATGGTCCAGGGGCGAGACTTCAACTCGGTTCCGGGTCACAGTTTGCAGCTTAGTTCAAGGATTTAGGCCGAGCAAGTGGTAATCAATAAATAAATCACAAGGGTGGATCTAAAGAGGTTACTAGAGCCACCACAAGGGCAATTAGAGAGCTTGTAAATCGATTTTTCAATTCATAAACAAAACCCGAAGATAGACTGAAGCAGCATTGATCTACTTTGCACTTGCATAGCAAATGAAGTTCGAAGGCTAGCTGGCTTGACTTCAGGCTCTGTCTGTAAGTTTATAAAGCAAACAAATATAGACAAACAAACAATCTATTCGCTCCCTAGCAGAGTCGCCATTTTGTTATTGGGAAATCTAGTGTCTATGCAGAGCTACTAGTCCCACTAAGTCTGGTAGCTACCTTAGAAACAAACAAACTAAAACCACTTTCATTTTCCTTTATGAGAAGTAGATAAGAGGGGAATAAAGGAGACCAACCTCTGTCTTGCGCTTGGTTCCTTGCTTGATTCCTCTCCCTTCTGATAGATCTTTGCCACTTGCTTCCTCGTCTACCCAGCTTCAAAGAGCACCTGTAGAATCAAAGTAGCATAACACTATCCAAGAACATAGATCTACTATCATAAACAATATAGGACCAAATATATATTGACCACACAAACGCATATATCATCAATCATACAAGAATGTAGAGGAAAACTTGAATAGATTTATTAATAATCAAGAATAGCAAAAAGGATTACAACCAATTGTTCTGACCCAGCATCATCCTGTCAGTAAGAAAACCCTTCTTCACCTCATGAAAAGCTTAGATCACCCAACACTATGATGTTACACCAAGAAACCAGCAGCACTTCCTTACAAGATACAAAATTCCAGCCTCTGGATCTCAGGGATGAGGGATCCATATATAGATGTTTGCAAGGGGGGTGAGTCAGCTTTTGGGATTTGATTAGTGTCCTCTCTCTGATAGTTCTTGATTCCACTTGGAGATTGATGATCTCTTACTCATCCTTGGGTGAATGCAGAGAGGCAAGTGTCACAGGAGAAGTTTCTGGAAGATTCCATGATCTTCCACCTCATAGATTGACCCTACCATTTGTCCACTCTCGCCCATCGCAACCCATAAAAGGGCTTTTCAGTATGCATCACACCTCCCGTGTGTATTTAGGTGGGATGCAGCATACTTTGACCATGGAGAAGGTGAGATGGTCCAGTTTTGACCAATTCTGAGTAGTTTTTCATGGAGAACTTTTGGGAGAAGATGTAATCATTTGAACTTGTTCTTTTAGAGGTTGGAACAACACTTTTAGGGACTTAAGAGCCCTTGGTTTATGGACATTTATGACTGGGGTTGCAGTGCCCAAAAATGTCTATAACAGAAAGAATATACATTCCATGGGGGTTTCACTCAATGAACCTCTAAAATGTCATGTGTTTCCGTGGCATACTAAACAATACCCTTAGTTTTATTACATATTGGAAAATACCTTTAAAAATCACTTTATTTATCCCCCTACCAATACAACCCCATTATACCTTCCCACTTTAAAAGGCGCCTGGTTTCACTGGATATTGTAGGTATGCATTTTTTATTTAACATTTTTTATACCCATTTATATTTATATGCATTTATTTTCATTAAAAATGGTGAGTAGATTATGTACTAAGAAAGAATAACCTAAATACTAGGTAGCTAAAAACTTGAAAATTTGAATAAGAAAAAGATAGATATAAGTTGGTTGATTTACAAATACATACTGTGGAAAATTTTAATGGAAAATACATATATTTGAACTCTAGCATCTATCTTCTATTGAATACTGAAAAAAATACATTACAACAGTTCAAAACAAAACTTCGATAATCAACACAATGGAACACCTTTCATCTTGCTTATCCAACAGGAAGAGGAGAGAAAGTACAATGAATATGGAAACATGAAAAATTCTATTTGGTTGGACTTTGTCAAATCATAGCTCTAAGCCGATCATCTAGTGCACCATATTCACATTGTAAGAGTGCCAAGTAAGTTTGTCTCCATCAAAATATGAATTGGAGCATGCAAGCATGCATCCCTTCCTCGAGATCTATGTCCTCTACCTAAGATGGGAATTTATCATGCATAAGTATTCTAACTCACTAAGGATATAGACTATCATAGTGAGAATAGATCATGCAAGATAAAATAAAAAAACAAAATCTCTAATAATATCTAAACTGGAATTAATTGAAGGTGTGACATGCATGACCTTAGCATGCATGAACAATCTTCCAAAAAATAGCTTATGACACTATCTCCTTTGGCATGCATGTTCCCTCTACCAAGAAATAGTTGATATCACTATCTCCTTCAGCTTCATTCAACATGTTCATCACTAATGTATGTAAAGGGTGAAGGTTCCATATATGTTGTCATCTCTACTGCCCCATCATTGGGAGCATCACTATCTTAGCAATAGGTAAAAAATACACACATTAGACATAGATCGTAACGATATTAGTAATGTGTTGCATTTTTTTTCTAGAGAAAGGTTTCTTGCGAGGAGGAGCAGCAGAAGAAAGCGAGAGTAGAAGAAGGAAGTGGGAGTGGACAAAAAATTGAGGAGTGGCATTTTCAAAATCTCCTAGGTTCGGAGTGAATTTTATATAATATATATTTATATATATTTTAATGCATATATGTCAAAAAATCTTGTAGAATGATGAATTTGTGATAAAGAGGCATAAAAACATCGATTAAACCATATAACATCATTCATATAGTAGCTATAATATTCATCAACCACGTGTCCATAAATTACAAGTTCTCATTTATATAGAATTTAAGGGTGCACATAACCAAAATAAAATCGAGTACAATCCATATATTAACCAACAATACATCAAAAAATAGGCTTTGGATGGTCGCTAGCATCCAAAAAAAATCATGCTACAAAAAATACCTACATATCATCAAAATCATCTCCTATATTAGGATCTTTGTCATTAATATGACCCTCTAACCATTAACATAAGATAAAAAAAGTGTAGCATGTCAAGTCAAGATTCTACTTGAGTGATAGGTACATTTTGAATAAGGTCAGGATAGAGGAGTTTGATGATGCAACTGTGGAGTACTAAAAAGGCATGTTTTTGATGATCATTTCAGTGGCTTTTCAGTAGAACTTGTAAACCTTTTTGCATCATGAACTTGGAAAACAATAAAGAATTATAACAAAACATGTGAGATTAATATGCAAGACTTAACCGCTAATAATTGTCATTCTCCCGTGCAGGAAAGGGTGAAAACGAGGAGTTGTTGTTCCAAAGAAAAAGACAAGGACAAGGTAACTGCTGTCCCTTTGATGGGAGACTGAGTGCAAACAAGGCTAAGCAGATCAAAGAAAATCGGCCCTGAAAAGGAGGAGAAGACACCAGCTCGGCGCAGGAGAAAAGAGATGATTAAGAATTAATGGTTTGGCGAATCCCTCAGGATCCTTGATCCTGAGGGATCGCTTCTTTATCTATGTTGTTACTTAGACATCTTCGCCATCACCCTTATATAAAGGGACAACACTATTAGCTTTAAGGAGGAGGATTATGCTTTTATGTAATTTCTGTTAAGATCAAAACTTTGATCATCGAGTCTTGATAAGAACTAGTTCATTGTACTTTTGTCTCATGCATTAATACAAACTTGGTGATCATTTTATCCCTGCATCTGGATTAACCTAAAGCGGTGTACCCTTGGAGGTTAAGGGCCTAGCCCCAGAGGACACTTGCTTCTGTATTACTACGATTTGATTTCTGCGTGATTTGCTTATCGTCGTTATTCGGTAATCTAATATGCTTTATAAGTTTACATCACATGCTCTGTTAAGATTAATTCATTAATATTTTTACAGACAGAACTATTGTATTGACTCTGCATTATATTACTGATCCTTTCAGAGTTGATTGAATGTTATTAGTCTTGACCGAATATTGTTACTATTTTGTTACAGAGCTTTTGTGTTGTACATTCATGTTATAGAATTCATCTGAAAGTTGTGTTCTTTACGATTGTTGGATTCAGAAGTAATGTTGTTCTATTTTGAAACGCATTCGTATTCCTTTTAATTAAGATTGATGCTAGATCAGATTACTATTTAACCGTGTTGTGTGCGTATATGATTTCCAAGCACTGTTCCATAACTTATCAGTAATTAGTGTTGTTCCATTAGTGTGTGCTGTTTGATTTTCCTTAAGAGAGAAAGATTGATGTTTGATTACGATGAGTGCATTTGAGTTAGTAGATTAAGTTTGATTACTGCTCGCGAGACTTATTTGTTTAACTGCCATTCCTTTTAAGAATTGCTATTCCATTTAAGAATTGTTGTTCCATTCCAGACTTGCCGTTTGATTTCTTATTTGCTGTTCCATTTTTCTATCTGCCGTTCCATTTAATCGCATTTATTGTTTTGGTGTGAGAGACGATCTGCGGCTGTAGTGAGCCTCAGCATTTGCTGTCTAGCTCCCAGACCCGTGGCCCGTTCTCTAATTTCTTTTCCATCAGTTTCCAAAGGGATGGGTTATCGCTGCTGAACCCTTGACTGATAAGCTGCCTAGTTTTCTGAGTGTGCGATTTATTCTTTTGAAGTAACTTAGTTATAGACAAGCATCCGTTTACTCTTGTATTTTTGAACGTTGTACTACTAGCATTACTCTGACAAATGATAGCCTCAGACTGAGACACTCTTTGAAATAACAAAATGCTCCTGGATTGACATATTAATGTGAGGTAATTAGAGGTGAAAGAGACCCTTTTTATAGCTCTAAATTTTGGCGCCGTTGCCGGGGAAAGAGTGTAGCCATTTGTCTTTTTTTTTTTAGAGTAGTGTACGAACCTGCTAGGGAAGAGTTGGATCTTAAAAACGGAAGGTAAGAACCTGCGTACGGAGCATGTAAAAGCCCTGCTCCACTGTCTGCTTTCCTAATAGATTTGTTGTTGCTCTGTTTGAATAGAATTTAGTAGTTCATTTGAGTGCATGACTAAGCAGAAAAAACCAGAAAAGAATATCAAACCTCCACCTAAACCTGAAAAAGCTAAGGGGCCGGTGACCCTTGACCAAACGACCTTCATAGACGAAATCTATAAGAAAATAGAATCTCAGCCATCAGTAGGCCCCAGGAAAATCATTTCTAAACAGCCGACTAGTTCCCTTCAGGCCATAGGATCACCATCTGTAGCCTTTGCTGAGGTGCATAGTCAAACTGAAGAGCAGGACTTTCAAGAAATTGAAAATTCTACTCCAGAACTATTGCAGGAAGGGAATTTCAACAACCTTTGTGAAGGAGAAGGAGAAACAGGGGAAACCGAGGAACCAAGATCTCCTATTGGAACAAATCAGCCATTAAATAGCCTAGATAAGGGGAGTGCTGCAAAAATCATTGTTGAAGGAACCCAATCTCCTCAGACGTCAGGCATCCTCATTATCCTAGATAGAGGAAGTGCTATTAAAACTATCCCTGTCAAAACCGTTCCCTCTCAACCTAGGAATACCCTCCTAGGTATCCCAGAAGGTTACTGGCATATATTCGATCCTATGGCTCAGAATCAGCCAAACACTCAAACCTCTACATTACAATACCCTATAGTGGATTCTGCAGCAAATGCGCCCATGAAAGCAATCCCCCTTCAACATATCCCTATATTTAATGGTCTCAGATCAGAAGATCCGGATGCATTTTTATTTGAGTTTGATGTGTTGTGCAAGGGATATGATTACACCATCGACCCCCAGAAATTGAAATTATTTCCCTCTACATTAAAAGGAGCTGCTTTAAGATGGTTTATGGGATTAGGTGGTGGGGTCATAAACAATTGGGATCAAATGAAAGAATCTTTCTTAAAAAATATCAGGATTATTGTAGGTCTAGAGAATTAAAGGACGAAATATTCCAAATGACAACCAAACTGAATGAAACATTAGAGGAGTATGTGGAACGTTTTTAGTACAATCTACAAAGATCTCCTTATGCATCACTACCTTTACCTGATAATGTGTTAAAAACTGCATTGATAAGGGGCATGAAGGAACAATGGATTGAAACATTAAACATCATGGGAAAAGGGGATATTTATCAAGAGAATTTTGCTGACATCATTGATTTATGTATCAGGAGTTTGAGAGGCAGCACAAGAGTAAAACCGGCAGAACATGATCGGTTTGTAAGAGATAACAAAATATCAACAGAAGGAGTAACACGTGTAGAAATTGGAAATTTATTGGAAAATTTTAAAACTGATATTCTGGGGACACTAACTACACAACTTGATATTATGCAGGCTAAACAGAGTCAGATGGAGGCAGAATAGAATTTGGCGATCTTCTGTCCCCGATGTAGGAAAAAGCATAGTCACAAGGAATGTCCACTGGATACAGTCCAAACATGCGCCATCTGTACAAAAGATCATCTTACAGAGAGCTGCCCCTCACTTCCTGGATCGAAAATGGTATATAAGGAAGCGGAAGAAGAACCAGAATCGGTGTACTTGATCAACCAGTGACACCAGTGGCAGCTGAGACAATCTGGTATGTTTCTAGACCCAACTTCTTCCTTTCAGCCTCCACAGCATAATGCTCAACAATATAGTATGTGGCAAAGTAAGTCCCAACCCCCATTTTCAAACTGGTCACCATAGTCGTTTCCTTCTTCAAACCCGTGGCTGAATCAGGCAAGCCAATCTAGTTGGCCGAATTTCCCTTACACTCCACCATATTGGCAAAATAGCCCATATCCTCCACAATGGACTCCCCCTACTTAACAAAGTTCAGCCTGGCAGACAAACTGGTAGAGACCGATGCATCAGCCAGTAGGAACTATTCCGCTCCCTCAACCTACACTGCCAGCTTTACAACAAAATCCTCAGTCTAATCTGAGACCGCAACTCCCAGCCCAACCCAACCCCAATCCAAATAACAGACCGGTCCAATCTCTCCAAATCATAGAATCACCAGAAATAGGACCCGACCTAAGGGAGTGTAATGATATTCAGTTACGATCTGGACGTATTATTGAAACTGAGGGAGATAAAACAGTTCATATTGAAGATTAGTTACCAAGAGAACATCTGTTGCAACAGGAGGATGTGAATAAGCAGCTAGCTCATAATCAAGCAACCACATCCTCTCCTCCATTCCCAGAACGATTAGTCATACCTCGACCTTTACAGTACCCTGACTTCGACATTCTGGTAGAATTACAAAATCTGTACATAAAAATTCCATTCCTCCAAGCCATTCAAGAAATTCCTATATACGCAAAAACTATCAAAGAATTGTGCATAAAGAAACCAAGGAGGAATATAACAAATAATCCAAGAGTCCAAGTAGTCGGCACCTTATCTGATTTACTATCAGGGAAAGAAACACCCATTAAATATGAAGACCCAGGAAACCCAATTGTAACTGTTCAAATATATGGTCAGACCTTGTATAATGCCTTAGTTGATCTAGGAGCTGCAATTAATATTTTAACAACCACTACTTGCCAAAAGCTCGGAATTACATCTGTAGAACCCACCTCTACTTTGTTAGAATTGGCTGACCGATTTGTGGTTAGACCGGAGGGTACTCTACATGATGTCATGGTCTCTATAGATTCCTGGGAATATCCAACTGATTTCCTGATAATTATTCCAAAAACCCGACTTGATGGACACCCGCTAATTCTAGGTAGACCTTGGCTTGCCACTGCCGATGCTTACATTGGTTGCCGACAAGGAAATGTGACCATAACCAAAGGACCAAATATCAAGAATTTAGTTCTATATCCTTCAGCGCAACCAAGTGTCACAATAATTAAAACCAACAAGCACCCTGTATCATACCTTACTGATAACATTATATCTCCATTAACTATACAAGAGGCACTTGATTTTAAAGACCAAACAGAAGATGATGCCATTAATAACTTCATTAGTCAAACTGAATCCGGATCCTGCACACAGTGTCACATGATAGAAGCAGCATTTGATAATGAATTAGAAGAAGATCCTCTGAAAGATACACATGATCAAACAATACCTGTTACTTCTATTGCAAATAGTAAAATTGTGGAAATTGAACCGGGAAAAACCTTAAATATTAATGCCAACCTCACACCTGAACAAGAAACGAAGCTCATCCATTTTTTAAGAAAATATCAAGAAGCATTCGCATGGGATTACCCTGATATGAAAGGAATTGATCCCCAATTATGTATACACCACATTTACATAGAAAAAGATGCCATACCTGTTCGTCAACCGCAAAGGAGACTTAATCCTCATCTGAAAGATGTGGTAAAACCTAAACTTCAGAAACTTTTAGATGTCAATTTTATCTATCCTATCTCCGATAGCAAATGGGTCTCTCCGCTTGTGGTGGTACCAAAAAAGAATGGGAAATGGAGAATCTGTGTGGATTACAGGGAACTAAATAAAGCAACACAAAAAGACCACTTTCCTCTCCCATTCATAGACCAAGTATTAGATACTTTACCAGGAAAGAAATTCTTTTCTTTCCTGGATGGATTCAGTGGATACAATGAGATTCAGATTTCCCCTGAAGACCAGAACAAAACTACTTTTACTTGTCCTTGGGGAACATTTTCCTATCGAGTTCTACCTTTTGGCTTATGTAATGCTCCTGCCACATTCCAAAGGGCTATCCTTAGCATTTTTGTAGATTTAATAAATGATGGACTTGAAGTATACATGGATGACTTTACACCATATGGAGATGATTTTGATCCAGCACTAGACACCCTAGAAAAATTCCTACAATGCTGCATCGCTACCAGACTTTGCTTAAGCCACGAAAAATGTTACATGATGACGACTGAAGGACTTATCCTAGGACAATATGTTTCAGCAGCCAGCATTCAGGTAGACCCGACCAAAATCCAAATACTTTTGCTTATTCCCACTCCTACTACTCAAACAGAGGTATGCAACTTTCTTGGATTTTCTGGTTATTATAGACGATTTATAGAACATTATTCCCACATTGCTGCACCTTTATATGCACTAACTGGTAACGTTGATTTTATTTGGACAGAAAAATGTGAGCGTGCTTTCAAGGATTTAAAGAAGCTCGTATCCACAGCCCCAGTCCTTCGAGGAGCAAACTGGGATTTGCCATTCCAGATATCATCTGATGCCTCAGATACAACCATTGGCACAGTCCTTGGGTAGGAATAGGATAAAAAACCATATGCTATCTATTACATCAGCAAAAATTTATCCCCTGCTGAATTAAATTACACTGTTATTGAAAAAGAATTCCAAGCTGTAATACATGCTGTCAATAAGTTTAGACATTATATTATAGGATATCTTGTTATCTTGTATACAGATCATTCTGCCATAAAATATTTAGCAAATAAGCCTGTCACAAATGCCAGAATAACTAGATGGTTGATTTTACTACAGGAATTTGATATCACAATCAAGGATCGGCCTGGCAAAGAAAACCCTGTAGCCGATTTTCTCTCAAGAGTGCCAAAGCCAATCGATGTAGCAACAGTGGAAGATCAATTTCTGGACAAACATCTGTTTGTTGTTGCCGTTCAAACACCCTGGTATGCTGATGTTTCCAATTACCTCGCAGTAGGTAAACTACCAAAACACCTAACCCCTAATGAACGCAAACAGATTGTTCAGAAGAGTGCTCGATTCTCGTGGATTGGGGGCTATTTGTTTCACACAGGGGCAGACATGCATATCAGGAGATGTGTTCGAGAAGATGAAATCTTTGACATCCTAAAAGCCTGTCATGATGGACCGTGTGGTGGACACTTCGCTGAGCGCAGAACTGGACATAAAGTACTGCAGACAGGATATTATTGGCCCACGATTTTCAGAGATGCAAAGAAATTTGTCCAAGCCTATGATAGCTGCCAGCGAGTAGGACGTCCTGGTCAATCTGACGAGATGCCTCTGAAACCATAGTTAGTCATTGAACCATTCGAGTGATGGGCTCTTGATTTCGTTGGACCCATCAACCCATCATCAAATCAGAAAACATATATCTTGGTGGCAATAGAATATGTCACCAAATGGGTTGAAGTAGAAGCATTGCCAAGAGCCACAGAGGACTCTATCATACAGTTCATGTTCCATCTATTTGTATGTTATGGCCTTCCAAGGGAAATAATTACAGACGAAGGACCACAATTTGGTGGGAATAGATTAGCTGCAACACTCAACAATTATCACGTCCAGCATAAAATCACTACTCCATATCACCCACAGGCGAATGGACAAGTAGAAAGCAACAATAATGTAATAGAATCAATCCTAACGAAAACCATTGTGTCAAATAGGCGTGATTGGGCTGCCAGACTACTTGAAGCACTTTGGGCCTATAGAACAACATGTAGAAGCACCACTGATTACTCACCTTATAATTCGTGTTTGGAAAACAATCCATTTTTCCCATAGAATTTGAAATCCAAACATTACGAACATCACAAGAAGTTGGCTTAGATCTAAGCGAGGCACAGATTAATCGACTACATCAGATCAATGAGTTGGATGAAATTAGGCTCTCTGCACTTCAAAATACAGCACTGATTCAACAGCAGCGAGCTAAATGGCATGATGCGCTCAGTAAAAACAAAGTCTTCCATGAGGGAGACTGGGCTCTGTTGTATGACTCTAGGTTTCAGGACTTCCCTAGGAAACTCCATACTCATTGGTTGGGACCATACGAAATCCAGAAGGTACATGATAATGGAACCCTTACTCTAATCACCATTGACGGTTCTGGATATGCCTTCAAAGTAAATGGCCACCGAGTTCATCACTATCGTAAAACACTCACTCAGGAATCCTTCTGCCAACAGCTACGCCGAGACACTGATATGGAGATTTTGGGAGAGGAAGAGAAGTCTTCCTCACCTGTAATTCATTAAGGAATTCATTTCTTTTTACAATTTGTACATAAGTTCTTTTCTTTGAGTCATTCTTGTACATATGTTTGAACTAATGTTTTCCTGTAATTTTTGTTGTTCCTTTTTTTTTTCAAAAGAACAACATTTCGATTTTTGCCGTTCCTTTTCCAAAAGGATGGTATTTGTGATTTTCTGCTGTTCCTTTTCAAAAGGAACAACATTCTTGATTTTCTGTTGTTCCTTTTAAAAAGGAACAACATTCTTGATTTTCTGCTGTTCCTTTTCAAAAGGAACAACATTCTTGATTTTCTGTTGTTCCTTTTCAAAAGGAACAACATTCTTGATTTTCTGTTGTTCCTTTTTTAAAGGAAAGACATTTGTTTGATATGTTGTTCCTTTTCTAAAGGAACAATATTTCAATTTTTGTTGTTCCTTTTTCAAAAGGAACGACACTGCTGTGTGTTTGCTGTCCCTTTTCCAAAGGAACAACATATTTTTGATTTCTGCTGTTTCTTTTCCAAAGGAATAACATTTTTGCGTCTTTTGCTGTTCCTTTTTCAAAGGAACAACATTTTTGGTGGTTGTTGTTCCTTTTTCAAAAGGAACGGCATTTCGAGTGTTTTGCTATCATTTTCCAAGAGAATAACATTTTTTTTAATTTTTGCTGTTCCTTTTTCAAAGGAACGGCATTGGTGTGTTTTGCTGTTCCTTTTTCAAAAGAACGGCATTTGCACTTTTGATACCTATGCTCCTTTGTTGTTCCTCTTTCCAAAAGGAACACCACTAGCATACTTTTTCTCTCCTTGTGAAACAACTTATTCCTTTTGCTGATCTAAATGGAGGATGCTTCTTGCTCTTGTTCTTTCAAGTCTTTAAGATACATCTATGCACTTATGCAATGAATACAAAATCACAACATACTGAAATCCGCAAATCATAAATCGCTATCTTTATAAGGCTCTGTATTGGTAAGAGGACAAAAGGAAGGACACACTTATTCATCATCTTTTGTTGTCATTGTCTTACTAATTTTGCTTTGATTGGTTATCTTTATCATGACAATCCCTTTAATCCTCTTTGATTATTGTTTAGGAATAAGAGCAAAAGGTTATATCTTCCTATTGAGATGATAGGACTTCTTCCACCACTCCTACTCTTAAGGAGTGTTGAACCACCCTTTGTGTATAAATAAGGAAAAGTACTTTATGAAAAAGAAAAAAGTAAACATAAATTATAAGTTGTCAAATGCAGGATAGGGGGTCTTATCAAGAGCCAGCCTACCAGGATCATGAGGATGGAAGTGAAGTGGCATTCCCACTATGGCCACCACACCAGGGATATGGTCCAAAAGGTATATCAGATAAACAAACCTTTGAACAGGAGGTCTCATCACGAGCCAGCCTGCCCACTTTTCGCTCCTTCCTCGTGAATGGCATTATGGCTAACTGGTTACCAAGCCAGCATAATGACCTACACTTTGACATTACACTCCTTAATATACACATAAAGGATCATGGTTCCAGGGGTGAAATAAACAACTCTGCCAAGGTTATGGACACCTGTCGGTAGCAGAGCACTGTTAATGGTATTGAAGTCACATTGGTTACACCAATATGTAAGATACTAATACTCTTTTGTTTCTTATATCCTAGGAACTTATCATACATCATTTCCTGACTTATATATCGCATGAAAATTTATTACCACCAATCATGGCAAAGTAAGTGACAATGACCACTTGAGATTTGGCAAGTACGACAGACGTCCTATCCCCCCAGCCTTGCATCATATCACAACAGCCTCTTACGTAATACGCGATCCAACTTTACGCCTCGATTTCAGTAATTTGTTGTTTTTCTAAACATGGCATATTTTCATACGTTGTTCCTTTATGACTTTGTTGCAGATCGGGTGCTGCTCCTTTATTTGACGGCTGGGACAGCCTATCACATTGCGGGGGGGAGGTTAACCTCATTATTCCCTGGATTACGTGTCAGCTCACTATTTGGGAGAGGTTGTGTACTAGGGTATGGCACGGCTTAACGACATGCTGTTTCTATTTTTGTTACACAAGTTGCTGTTCATAAGCCATTTCTGTTGCATACTCTATTTTTTTCAAAATCTTGCGATTATTACCCTCTCTATGTTTCAAACAGCACAAACAGTTGCTGTTCCATTGAGAATCCACAGTGAAACCATGGGAGGAAGGGCGATTCGAAGGGAACCGCAGGTGTTGACAGTCTCCGCTGCTGCCCGGGAGATCCTGGAAAGAGCAGGGTGGCTGACTTATCTCAACCGCTTGCAGGAGTCTAACGAAATAGTGGCGATGGAATTCCTGCAGAATCTGCAGGAGGATTACTCCATAGTAAGGGGGAGACAGGTAGTAGTCACCGATGATATAATTGCAGAAGTCTCGAGATTACCAGCCACCAGACCTATATGGACGCTAAAAAAGGAGAGAGTATAGAAGATTATAGAAATCTTCCAGGACGAAGGCCAGAGCTTGACGATTAAAGGGAAGGGAGTTCTGCCAACAACGCTAGGAGAGCCCTGGGAAGAATTAGCAAGAACCGTGCAAAGCTACATCACCTGAGAGGGTAGAAAAGACGTGGTAAGACCATGAAATCTTAAACTCTTAGCTGTTTTAAAGCATAAATGCTCTTTAAATATGCCTGCACTTTTGAATTCGTTACTTCATGACGTTGCATGAAGCTTAAAAAAGGCACAACATGTAGAGTCAGTCGTCAGTCACCATGGGTTAATTCGATTAATTGTTAGTCATAGCCTCACCCAACAACAAAGCAGCTGGGAAGAGCTAATTGCAATGATTGAGGGAAGGGTGACAGCACCATCCCCAAAACGTAACCATACTACCAGCACACCAGAACGTTCAGAAAAACACAGAGAATTAGTAAAACAAAAACATGTCATTAGTACATCCGAATGTCCAGAAACACGCCAGGAATCGGCAAAGTGTAAGCATGCCACCGATACACCCCAACAGCCAGAGAAACGCAGGAAATCGGTCCGGTTAGCTCGGATACGAGGAAGGCTGGAAAAGCTCCAGGAAAGCACTAGCCAGCCAGTAGAAATTGAGGACGAGCAATCCTCACGGCCAGAAGAAGAGGCCGAGCAATCCGAAGAAGAAAATGAGGAAGAAGCTGAGCATTCTAAAACAGAAGCTGAGCATTCTGAGGCAGAAGTTGAACAATCCAAGCAGGAGGGGGAAATGGGACAGCAGGAAGGTAGCCCACCATAGGACCCAGTGGGAGAAGATGAATTGGCCGCAGTTTTGGCCAATATGGGTGAGTATGGCCAACCTTCCAGTCCAACAGACCTCCACGACAAACCCCAAGAGGAAAATGCATCTGAAAAACCACATGCAAAAGAGGCAGAAGAAGAAAATCTGCCTGTTCATGATGAAGAAGAGATAAGAGATACTGAACAGGAACAATTCGTTCCTAAGGCACCGGAAGAAATTCCGGAGGAAGTAGGGGTAGAAAAAGAAGTTGCCCAAGAATTGACAAAACCAGTTAAGGTTCCTACCACAGAACAGCCAGAGCAGAACAATGAATAAACACCCCAAGAGGAAGATCCAGGAACTAGTCATGGCCCAAACCACATCAGACAGCCTGTTGTTCCTTCTAATGAAAATTTGGAAATTAAAGAATTGCGAAAGGAATAGCAGAGATTATTGAGCATAATAGCCCAGCTCCACTAGCAAATCAGGATCCTAAAAGCAAGGCAGAGGGTAAGAAAGACTGCAGGGAATAAAAAGGTGACCACTCCAGTAAAACTCCGCAAGGCAAAAAGGCGGAGGACCAAAAATCGTCCTGCTGTTCAAAACCCTATTGAAAATCCAGCTACTATTCCAAATGATGCTGAAGAACAGACTGTTGTTCCATTTGAAAAGGAACAACAGCAAACTGATATTCATGTTAAAATAGAAATGGATGATATGATAACTAGTGACAAGGAAATTCAGACGGAGGCAACACCCTCAGGGGTGATAAGGGTTATGAACTTGAAGCAACGAAATAAGAAAGTTCAGGTAAAACTCCTGGCTTCCACTGTTGCATGGAGAATAGATCCAAAGACAGTAACCTTGCGCAAGGGGTTGAAACAGGCTCAGCAAGAAGCAAAAATGCTTAGAGAGCAAACGGTCCCTTGCGAGAAGTATGAAGAACTACAACAGCAACTAAGGAACGTCAATCAATCCAAAAGCTAGGCCTTTGAAGGTTGGTGGAAGGAACAAGATAAAGTTGCAAAGGTAACTTGTAGGCTAGATACTGTTATCAACCAGATGGATACCTTGTGTTCTTTATACAATGACATTTTAGCATGTAGGGCCCCTGCCAAAAATTATGCCCTATTTTTACTGGAACGGTATTTACAATTAAAAATAAGAGTTGTTAAAGTAGGTGCCCCCATACAAATTAATAGTGTCAATGACTTTATAGACTGTTGTAAACACTATGGGGTGAAGGTCCAGAGATTGTTGTGCGAATTCTATTTTCATAACCTTGTACTAGATCAGGAGACTGAGCTGAACCCTGGCCGTTTTGTTGGAGACATCCAATTGCAAGCATTCATCCCATTCGGGGTTAATCAGATTAAATGGCTCAAAGCCTATAATACTTTCCAATGGTAGGAAAATGGCCTAGATTTGTGGGTAAGGGCTGAGCCTAGGAACCCAGTGCAGTTGTGGAAAGCACATAGAAACCTCATGAGGACTCCGGGTGTCATTGAAACATTAAGACCCATGCATGAGGCACTCATTCGACAACGTTTAGAATATTTTCTTTCTATCAAAGACCTTGCCATTGATGCAGCCAAATTTCGGTACCAAATCTCTAATCCGAATATCCAGCTCGGGGAACCGTTTAAGTATGAGAATTTTGAATTAGCTGCCAACCGTTTGCACCTCTATGGTGAAAGCATTTTGAGAGCAGGGCCATCCTGGTTAGGATATAGGTTCCACAGTCTGATTATTTGGCACCCTGCACCCAGATACCAAGCCCTGTATGAGATGCTTGAGGGTCAAACAGGCCAGTTCTTTGACTACCTAGTTACCCATCACGGCTGTAGGCCTCCGCATGAGATTCCTTCTCCAGCCTATTCTCTCACTACCTTGCATGTCAACTACAATGTTTTCATGAGGGCATGAAACACGGTAAGCAGGAGAGTGTGTAGAGTACTAAAAAGGTATGTTTTTGATGATCATTTCAGTGGCTTTTTAGTAGAACTTGTAAACCTTTTTGCATCATGAACTTGGAAAACAATAAAGAACTATAACAAAACATGTGAGATTAATATGCAAGACTTAACCACTAATAATTGTAATTCTCCCGTGCAGGAAAGGGTGAAAACGAGGATTTGCTGTTCCAAAGAAAAAGAGAAGGACAAGGTAACTGTTGTCCCTTTGACGGGAGACTGAGTGCAAACAAGGCTAAGCAGATCAAAGCAAATTGGCCCTGAAAAGGAGGAGAAGACACCAGCTCGGCGCAGGAGAAAAGAGATGATTAAGAATTAATGGTTTGGCAAATTGCTGCTTTATCTATATTGTTACTTAGACATCTCCGCCGTCACCCTTATATAAAGGGACAACACTGTTAGCTTTAAGGAGGAGGATTATGCTTTTATGTAATTTCTGTTAAGATCAAAACTTTGATCATCGAGTCTTGATAAGAACTGGTTCATTGTACTTTTGTTTCATGCATTAATACAAACTTGGTGATTATTTTATCTCTGCGTTTGGATTAACCTAAAGCGGTGTACCCTTGGAGGCTAAGGGCTCGGCCCCAAAGGACACTTGCTTCTGTATTACTACGATTTGATTTCTGCATGATTTGCTTATCGTCGTTAGTCGGTAATCTGATATGCTTTATAAGTTTACATCACATGCTTTGTTAAGATTAATTCATTAAGATTTTTATAGACAGAACTGTTGTATTGACTCTGCATTATATTACTGATCCTTTCAGAGTTGATTGAATATTATTAGTCTTGACCGAATATTGTTACTATTTTGTTACAGAGCTTTTGTGTTGTACATTCATGTTATAGAATTCATCTAAAAGTTGTGTTCTTTACGATTGTTGGATTCAGAAGTAATGCTGTTCTATTTTGAAACGCAGTCGTATTCCTTTTAATTAAGATTGATGCTAGATCAGATTACTATTCAAGCGTGTTGTGTGCGTATATGATTTCCAAGCACTGTTCCATAACTTATCAGTAATTAGTGTTGTTCCATTAGTGTGTGCTGCTTGATTTTCCTTAAGAGTGAAAGATTGATGTTTGATTACGATGAGTGCATTTGAGTTAGTAGATTAAGTTTGATTACTGCTCACGAGACTTAGTTGTTTAACTGCCGTTCCTTTTAAGAATTGTTGTTCCATTTAAGAATTGCTGTTCAATTCCAGATTTTCCGTTCGATTACTTATTTGCTGTTCCATTTTTCTATCTGTAGTTCCATTTACTCGCATTTGTTGTTTTGGTGTGAGAGACGATCTGCGGCTGTAGTGAGCCTCGGCATTTGCTGTCTAGCTCCCAGACCCGTGGCCTGTTCTCTAATTTCCTTTCCATCAGTTTCCAAAGGGATGGGTTATCACTGTCGAACTCTTGACTGATAAGCTGCCTAGTTTTCTGAGTGTGCGACTTATTCTGTTGAAGTAACTTAGTTATAGACAAGCATCCATTTACTCTTGTATTTTTGAACGTTGTACTACTAGCATTACTCTGAAAAATGATAGCCTCAGACTGAGACACTCTTTGAAATAACAAAACGCTCCCGGATTGACATATTAATGTGAGGTAATTAGAGGTGAAAGAGACCCTTTTTATAGCTCTACAACAACAATATTTGACCACCTTTAACCAAAATTCAAATTTTGAGCTATGAAAGAGGAAACGTGGACCATCATTGTAAAACAGGGAAAATTTTGTTAAAACAGAGCTAATTTGATGGAATTGATAAGTCTCTAGAAGACTTAATTTAATGTAATTATCTGCCATGTAAGCATATAGAAAGGTTTAGGGATCTAACTGAGCGATTGTGGGAGGAAGTCATGGATCTTAGATGATCCACGATTTTTGAAAATTCTTATATAAAGAGAGTCTATGTTGTGAGAAAAGGGGAGATTGGATACAATGTAGTTGAAGGAGAACTTTTTATCTAAGGTTGAAATTCCTTAGAGTGTAATCTAATTCTGTATAATATAAATATGTGCGTTATGTGGGTTTCATATGTCTCTTTACCTATAGTTTAGATATGTGTGTTGAAAGAGTGAAATTCAATATTGCAAGTTTATTGATCGACCATCGATCACTACCAGGATCGACGGAAATCCACTGATATAGATATAATGAGTGAGTTGTTGTATTGCAGAGATAACTCTATGTTTAACACAATTTCACAAATAAATGAAACAGGTCAATAGAGGTGAGTTGACTGAATAGGACAACGGGAATCGTCAGATCAAGTTAGATTGACAGATATTAATGGTAGAAGAGGAATGGCAGAGGAATAGATCTTGATCGTCTAACCGATAGATCTGTAGATCTATGGTCATCACATTGTTAAAAAGCATAGGAGTTAAATGGAAGAGTGGTTTCCAAAGGGTGGTAAGTGGATTCTGGCACAGCCTAAAAAACTAGAAGCGGTTTCCAGAAAACAAACCCGATGAAGTTATGAACTGATATTTTATTGAGTTGAAGTTCGGATGTGACCAGGCCATCCATTTAAAAGAGATTGGATGCATATTGCATGGTTTAAGTGCATAGGAATTAATTAAAAATTGGACACGATGAAGGTTTATTCAACAGGCTTAAACCCTCGTTGAATTCTGGCGGTCAGGACCGTTCATTGGTTCGTAATCGAATGGTGATCATGTGGAGAAGTGTGTGCTGGTTAATGGCCTGAGTGGACCCGAGAAGTTCATGGATGCAGGTTTATTTTATTTGGGGTCCGGCCTTTTGTGTTTGAAGTGGGACCGACATTTTTAGCGGGTTATGTGTTATTCTGTTGTTTGGTGATTGGTTAGGTTTTTATTAAAATCCACCATTGTAAAGGCTTCTGATGTAACTGTGGGCCCATAACCCATAGGGCCACGTATTAATTTTATAAAGATGAAGCTAAACCACCTTTAGGTAGTTTTTCTAGCATCAAAAGTGGTATAAGACCAGGGAAAGGTTTCCTGTGAGAAGAAAGAATATTTTGTGTGCGAAAGAAGGAGGTACATTGATGTTGAGGACTGGTGAGTTTGTGGTATTTTGAAGAAGGTGAGAATATTGTAGCAACCTAGAGCATGGATTGCTCAAATGGTTCCACAGAAGAGAGAACTAGAAAGATGCCAAAAGAATAAGCTCAGAGGAGAGAAGCTTGGTGAGGTATCATGTAGCAGGAAGATTGTTATTGCAGAGGTTTTGTTGCATCTCACAAAAATATCATGAAGGTTGTTCCACTGAGGAGGTGCCGAAGGGATGAAGGAGAAGCATATGATCAGGAGGTCATAAATTTTTGTACCTCAGGAGTCTCATGCAGGAACATCTGACCACGTTTAACTAAAATTCAAGTTTTGAGGTATGAAAGAGGAAACATGGACCATCATTGTAAAACGAGGAAAATTCTATTAAAACAGAGCTAATTTGATGGAATTGATAAGTCTCTAGAAGACTTAATTTAATGTAATTATCTGCCATGTAAGCGTATAGAGAGGTTTAGAGATTTGATTGAGCGATTGTGAGAGGAAATAGTGGATCTTAGATGATCCATGACTTTTGAAAATTATTATATAAAGAGAGTCTGTGTTATGAGAAAAGGGGAGATTGGATACAATCTAGTCGAAATGCTGAAATGCCTTAGAGTGTAATATATTTATGTATAATATAAATATGTGTGTTATGTGGATCTTGTGTGTCTGTTTACCTATAGTTTATATGTCTGTGTTGAAAGAGTGAAATTCAATATTGCAGGTTTATAGATCGACCATCGATCACTATCAAGATCGATGACGACCCATTGATATACAATATCATGAGTGAGTTGTTGTATGGCAGAGATAACTCTGTGTTTAACAAAATTTCACAAATAAATGAAACAGGTCAATAGAGGTGAGTCAACCAAATAGGAAAACAGGAACCGTCGGATCAGTTTAGGTCAACGGATATTAATGGCAGAAGAAGAATGGTTGAGGAATAGATCTGGAACATCCACTACAAAATCCATAGATCTATGGTCATTTCGTGCTTAAAAGCGCAGGCATTAAATGGAAGAGCGGTTTCCCAAGGGTGGTAAGTGGATTCTTGGGCAACCTTAAAAACTGGAAGGAGTTTCCAGAAAATGGACCCGATGAAGTTATGAACCGATATTTAATTGAGTTGAAGTCTGGAGATGATCAGGTCTTCCATTTAAAAGCGATCGATGTATATCGCGTGGTTTAAGTGCACGAGACTTAATTCGAAATTGGACGTGATGAAGTTTTATTCAACGGGATTAAACCCTCATTGAATTCCAGTGATGAGGGATATTCATTAGTTTGTGATCGAACGGTGATCACACAGAGAAGTGTGTTCTAGTTAATAGCCTGAGCGGACCCGAGAAATTTATGGACATAAGTTTATTTTATTTAGGGCCCGGCCTTGTGCATTTGAAGTGGGATCGACGTTCATTGGCTGGTTATGTGTTATTCCATTGTTTGGTGATTAGTCTATTTTTTGTTAAAATCTACCAATGTAAAGGCTTCTGATGTAAGTGTGGGCCCATAACCCACAGGGCCACACATTAATTTTATAAAGATGAAGCTAAACTGCCTTTAGGCAGTTTTTCTAGCATCATTTGACAACCAATGTCACTAACATCAGGGTACATATGGGAATTGGTTCTCTTGATTAAATATGAGTTCCATACCATAGTACATGAAAAATTGAAATGGAAACATTGCAATCCCCCCGATCCTGAAATATTGAAAAACTAATAAGTTTGCTGGATTTTGAGTGAGATCTAAAATTATACTTTTTCCATATGAAATCTAATGAGGTTGGAACCACTCTCAAACATCCTGAGTCATTTCATGGTAATGTTTAAATTTTAAGTAAAAGGATGAAAATGAAAGATAAAGGAGAATGTCAATAGTAGGGCCATAGGTTTGAATATTAGACTACTATGAACCTACTATTACCATAGTTTTTTCTTTCTTCCTCCCATCTCAATACTCCCACGATACTCTTCAACCTCTATTTCTCCAACCCACTTTTTTTTTGCCTTCACATGGCCAATGTATTGTATAAACAATACCTTATAATACACATTTCTATATGACATATAAAAACTCTTTACATCCCTATTATGTGCTCAATATATTATTTCATATTTTCCTCATATTTTATGCCCTAATATGAACACATGTGATATGGTATTGCTTTGTCACTGAAGCCCTCGTGATGCATTCACATGTGGGAAATGACAACATGTTGTATTATATTGTTTTACGTATTTGCGTGCATAAAAAATAATAGCTAAAGGGCTATTTATTTTGATAAAGTTTATGTAATTTGCACATAAAAATATTATAAGTGATGTGCTAGTTCCTTTAAAGGAATATCTAGAAATTTGTAGCAATTTGTCTTGTAAGAATCTGTGCTTATGCGAGGGGAAATATTAGTTAATATGGTATTGTTTATAAATGTTCATTGATGGTTATACACTTATAACTAATGCATATGCAGTGTTGTTAAAGGAAGCATGTTGTAATACTTTATTGACATTTCATGTATGCCATGAATAGATGTTGAATAATCGGTAGTAAAGATTTATTATAGGTTGATAAATACTCTATCTAATCATGATATCAATATTTGCTGACAAAAACATTGGCATGAAAAGACAGTGACTTGTGCAAAGGATAGATTATGTTTAAAATTGTGGCAAGTAAAGAATTAATTGTCCATGTAAATGAGTGTGAGTTATAGGATGGCCTACTGATGAGACAACCAAGCCACAAAGTCATAAAGATTGAATATTTATGGGTAAATGATATCATAATGATTGTAATAACTTTTAGCTAGATATAATATATATTAAGCTATTTTTCCTTGTAATATTTTATGACAATGGTTAAGGGATGGACTCCCTTATAACCAATGAGTGAAGGGTGAACACCCTCAAGATAATTTAAAAATAAAATTAAATGTTTGATGGCTTTCACCCTATGGGTTTTCCAGGGTATATCAATGTCTAATGATGTGGTTGCTTATTGTGCTACTATTTTTATGTGGATTCCTTGAATGAGTTGATGTTTATAATATCAAGTATGTGGCTAACTAATATAGTTAATGAAATCATAAAAATTATGCAAGGTTACATCAACAAGTGTATGTCAATATACTACAACATTGGTTGTTAATGGTTATGTAACTTACAACTCCCTTACTAAAGTACTTTATGTAATGACGAATATTATATCTAGTGGCTAATGAGGAATTTGGAATAGTAAACCAGATAGTCACTCATGGGTAAATTATGTAAAAAAATTCTAACTCCATGCATTTTCATGCAAGGTTATTGGGGTATGTTAAAAGTGGTATCAAAGCTGAAGGTTTGCAGTAGTGGCAGCTTTTGGGAATTGGTAAGTGGAAAATAAGTCAAGGTATGATACTAGTGGGCATGATATTAGGTATGATTCTAAGAAATTACATATCGATATATGCAATATACTTCTTTTGTCATGAAACACATGCTGCATGTTTATAACTTCATTAAAGAGTAGTAAGTAATAAGGTCTGTTGCAAAACTCTGTTCATGACATTTGAATCTTGAAGAGAATGAAAAACAATAACCCTTGTTGCACCTATAAAAAACCAATGTACTCCCTAGTGAAAGTGAGAGTGAACTACAAATATTTGCAGATATGAAAATGTTAATGATATATTTAATGAACATGACTAAAGTTACAATGCACTACTTATAATAAATGAATGCAGGAATGTAAAAGATAGGGAATGTCCTTGAAGAGGATGATAACATGTTTTAAAAAGGAAATGGAAAGAACCCCTTTAGATGTTAAAAATAAATAATGAGTCAAGTAGTGAGACTTGATTGTAATAGCTAGTTACTAGTTGAGTCTTTTCATGGGTACATTGAGATGGGTAGTAGCATTGATTAGTTAGTGCCACATGGCTAACTAATAAAACTTATATGCATGAATTAGTTTTGATTTAAGATTATTGTAATTTGTGAATAAGTGATTATGGTAGTTACTAGATGTCTTGGTATGTTGGTAACAATACACTATGGGAAATTGCAAATGTTTGGATTGTTACCTTAACTCTTATTGACATTTACACATTAATGAATATTTGCATATACTTTCATGCATCACAATGTTGTATGCATGAAACTAAAATGGTTTTGAAATTGAATAATTGATTAAACAATGCATATTTATGACTAATAAAGTTGATGGGATTAAGTAGGAGTAGCTTAATGGCAGCATGAAAACTTGTGAAGGTAAGACATTACCATGCGAATTCCAACCATGAATGAGAATGTATAATGTTATGAATGCATGTTGTACATAAATGTCTCTTTGTTTTAATGATAATATTCCTATGATTCAATATATAAATTAATGTGGGAAAGAGTGTTAAACACGAATTTTATATGCTATACAGTTGTGGACAATTGTGAAAGGCTAAGAGGCCTTGGGTTTATGGATATTGCCAGCCTGAAGTGGTTGATGGTGCTATCCTGTCCCGATTACCTCTTCCTAGGGATAAGATGATCTCAGTAAGGGAAAAGAGTTGTCCAAGATGGTTAAGAGGGGAAAATTCATGAGGAAAATTTGTTGATTTTGGAGGTTGTTGGAGGAGGCCCAAAATTTCGTCATAGACGAGATGTTGTCAGAGGTATAGGAAGGATAATGCCAAGAGGGATATTGTATTGGACCCTTTATGGTCATTGAAATTATTGAGTTGGTTGGATAGTGGAATTCCATATTGGACCTGGTATGGTCTTTACCAGAGAACTGTCTGGATATGAAAATGGCTCGATCTGGTTGTGAAAATTAGTTCCCATAGGTGGGGAGGAGAATTATTTTCCCATTGTGGTTTTCAAAGAAGAAAAAATTAACTAATCAGTTATGTGTTATGTTAAAAGTGAATTTTCTATATAATTTTATAAATATTTAATGTACATCTTGACAGGAAAGGAACTAATGGAAATATCAGTTCCTTTATTATATTACTAATCTTTTAATTGTCTTAGCACGAGCCAAGAAAATGGTCACTTCGTGCATTTATTAATCCTTTCGATGATTGGATAGTTAGGTGCTCTCTGAGTACTTTTAGAACTACTGTGTGGATGTGTTTAGCGAGAGCTAAGACAAAAGATAGTTTTCACATGGTGTAGTGATTTATCATTTTTTTATTAAAGTGTTGGTGCTCTCTAAGTACTTGTAGAAGTACTGTGATTGAAATGTCACCTAATATTGAATGAAGGATTGATATTTAAGAGTATTTCATTTGATTGAAAATGTTATGACTAATATGGTTGTGTTGGATTTGTTAGTAATTTATTACACGATTTTTTCCATGGAGTGCGGATGGGTTGTCAAGCCATTCAACTTGCATAAAAATTACCATGAATCTCAAGAGTAATGGGTAAGTAATGGCAAGATGGTATAGAGATTTCATTTTTTTTTCTATGAATTTGAATAATTGTTCTGTTATGGAAAGTAGAAATTGCATATTTTGTAGTTATAAATGCTTATGAATATTGATAAAACATTATAGTTTTTTCTTATGAGTAATTCCTAGAAATAAAATTTCTCATTTTGAAGGGAAGGAGTTCCTTTTTGGTTGTTATGAGATACATGTCATGAGTAACAATTAATGATGAATGTCGGGGATGGTCTTTTGTTTAGGGGGGAGTATGTAATATCCCTAATATAGTGTTTACCATTTTTCCAAATATAACTATTCTAACTTAATTAACGTTATGTATGGTTAAATCAGGAAGTGGTTAGGGTTATAGTTCTTGGTAATATCCCTTCCCTTCATGATTCGCAGAGGAAAAATGCACAATGAAGGGGGAAGTTCAGGGAAGAAAAGAAAGAGGGTATCATCATCTCCTTTAGTGGGAGGCTCAAAGAATAAACCTCATGGACACCTTTGTATTCAACCTTTATTCTATGCCTTGTTTTTCTTCATATTTTTCTTCATCATTATCTTTCCCATGAACCGTGCCTTACTTCCCCTCTCACTTTTGTGGATTTTAATGGCTGCAGGATTGTTAAGCTAAACCTAGAATGCACGTCCTAGATCGAGGGGATCACTCCGGCAGTGCCTCCTTTAAAACCTATCAAGATCGAATTTCTTGAATCTCGTTCACTGAATACTTACCTCCAACTGAAAAGAGTAATGATGCTCAATATTCATCAGATTAAAATAGTTTTGAGTTAAAAGATACCAAATTCAAAGAAGTGTCCAATAAAATCATAGACGATGGTTTGTTCAAACTAGATGTAACATCTAAATGTTACAAATATTTTGATGATTCTGAGCGTGGAGTTCCTACTATCCTTGTGATGACAAGTCCAATGAATTTTTGAATACAGTGAAGGAGAGTAGCGTGCCTCTGATCCATACTTGACCATTCTATTTCAAGAGATAAGTATTCTGATCATTTTTCTTGGAATAAGAGTTTGCATACAAATCTTATTATATTCAAAAGAAAAGAAAGTAGTCATGGTATTGGAAAAGGTGCATATTAAAATCATTTTTATAGCTTAAGGACATTAAAATATAAGTTTTTATGTTTGTGCTAAAATCTAAGTAACTTTGTCATTTTCTTGAGATAAATTACACTAATTCTTGCACATAAAAGTTAAGTAAATCTGTAGTTTCTCTTAGAAGGATTACATGTGAATCTTATGGGTTAAAAGCTAAGTAGATTTGTCATTTCCTTGGAATAAATTACACGATATTCTTGCCAAGTAGCCAAGATATCTTTTTGAGAAAAGATGCATGAGACATGTAATGTTCTAAAGGAGATAGTATGAAAAGTGGCAAGGTTTTCTTTGAATAGAATCTCTGATTTTTTTTTTTTCTTAATAATAGGTTCTAGGAATATATGCTGAAATGCATTGTGATAATAGTTATTTTTCGAAGTTTCTTGTGAAATAAATATGCATTGCATGCATGATACAAATATATAATGAGCTAGATTCTCTTGTAACAATATACCATTCTTTTTAGTTTCTTGAAGGGAACATGTGCTTCTATGCATGTAGATAATCATTACTAACTTTCTTAAAGAAAATGTATGTTATATATACACAAAAATAATAGTCATTAAGATAGTTTATTTTTAGAATAAGACTCCATACTTGCATGTATTGAAAAGAATGGATTTTATGATAGGTCTCTTGAAACATAAATAGATTGTTTTCTTAAAAGACGCATATGAATTTTGTTCATACAAGAACAATAAGGCATGCCTGTTTTTTGAAAGGATTATGTGCATTGAAGTAAAGGTCATTGTGCTAGGAAAAACACATTTTCCATGCACAAAAGGGTAGCCATTGTGACATAGAAAATATGTTTTTGTTTGCAGATGGAGAAAATTATGAGGTTAAATTTCTTGAAAAGAATAACCTCTCGAAAATATTCTTTGGCTAGATGAATTGTGTCAATTTCTTGATTTCAGTGTATAAAAGGTTAAGTTAACCTTGTTATTGTTACCTGGTTTTATGCATAAATATGGTTATCTATGGTAATTTCCTAAAAGGGAAGCATGATTATCTACTACCAATATCATTATTATTGTAATAGCTTTTACCTAGATACATTGTATTTTAAGTGATTTTTCTTTGTAATATTTTATGGCAATGGTTAAGGGATGAACTTCCTTATAATCCATTGAGTTTGGGGTAAACACCCTCACGAGTGTTTAATAATAAAATTAAATGTTTTATGGTTTTTTCCCTATAGGGTTTCTAGGGTATATTGATGTCTAATGATGTGGTTGTCTATTGTGCTACTTTTATGATGTGGATTCCTTGCATGAGATAATGTTTATAATATCAAGTATGTGTTTAACTAATCTAGTGAATGGAATCATGAAAATGATGCAAGGTTACATAAGCAAGTATATGTCAATATGATACAATAGTGGTTGTTAATGGTTATGTAATTACTATTCCCTTACTAAAGTACTTTATGTAATGATGAATATTTTATCTAATGGTTAATAAGGAATCTGAAATAGTAAACTAGATAATTACCTGTGAGTAAATTATGTAAAACATTTCTAACTCCATGCATTTTCATCCATGGTTGTTAGGGTATTTTACACATATAAAGCAATTATGTTATATATATATATATATATATATATGTATGTATGTATGTATGTATGTATGTATGTATGTATGTATGTATGTATGTATGTATGTATGTATTTGATTGTATAATAAGTTGTTGCTCTTTGGGCATGTGGTATTGAGAGTCCTTGGCATTGTAAGAAAGTCTATAAATTACAAATCCACATGTTAATGTGGAGAGAAAATATCCATGTTTAAAAGTAGTGTTATTTTTTTTTTTAATGTATATAAATTTATTTCATATATAAATTTTTTTAATGCTTATCATTCATAATATTTTAAAATAAAGCTGTAATTCAGTTAATTTTTATGATTTTTTTTTTTTTTTGTCTTGGCAAATGATATGTATTATGACATAAGTGTTTTTATGTTGATCATGGATTGATGTCTCTCGATGTTTATCAATCATTTAATTTATATAGTTACACTAATATTTAAATATTATAACTTTTTATTTTTATCTAGAAATATAGTGAATAGTTTGTTGAATTTATTAAAAATGAATTTAAAGTTACAATCTAATCTTTTTATATATGTTTTATATGTTTTTATTAAATTTATTAGAAATTTCGTAGAAAATCATTAAAATAACAAATTTGAATTTTAGAGTTCGCAAAAACTTAATCTATTAATATATTTAAAAGCATGTTTTAATAATGAAAATGAACAATGCTAATAAAACTAAAATATAAAAATATTCAATTACATTAAAATTATGACAAGTATGGTTTTGAGGCTAGCTACAATTATGTTGTCAAAGGAAAAAGAGACAAAGCCAAGCCTTTCTCTACTTTGGTTGAAAAAACCTTGAAATTTTGCTAGAATCATTTGGTGGCGAAACTTTCTGTCTGGGGATAGGAAACATAAGGTTGAGATATCTTTCATTCACGTCTCAATTTCCACATGGCTTGGCTTATGGTATGAAGATTTAGTTTTAAATTTGAAGGATTCTACTTGGTTCTCATTGAAGGTCTTGCTTTATATCAATGATCTATTCACTATATATTCATTTCCTTCTCAAGATTGAAGCCAAATTGCCCTTGGGCTATTGGTGAATATCTCATATCTTTAGCTTTCATTGTGCTCTTCAAGATTCAAGGTCAATATTCTTTCTCATATTGCATATCAAACCTCTGGTTTTGTCTCCTTCATTAGCTAGTACCTTATCTCATTTTCATTGGTTCACTTCTAGAATTGAATAGACTTTAGGTTCCCACACTTATTTCCACAACTACACCCTTAAAAACATTATGCTTTCTTCGAGTTTCTTCATCCCTTTTGTTCTCTCCACTCTCCACCATTTCTCTCTATCCAGAGTAGTATGTGTCCTCTTTTTAATAGAATTATTAGTCTACATAGCTAGAGATGGGCATAGTAGATGCCGTGATGTAGTTAGTAATAGAGGATGGGGATAAAAAGGTTAACACAATACTAAGTCCCACTTGTCACTTGAGCTCAGAGGAAAGTAGAGGAGGAAACAAGTAGATATCATGCATGCATTCTGACCAACATTCAAAGCTAAATTGAAGTAGCTGAAGATGGGACTAGAGACTTACCATGCGACATTACTAATGTTGATCTAATGAACCAAGGAAGAGAATGGATCCCTCACATTAGTGGCAGTTGATCATGTCAAAACCTATAGCAATGAGTAATTGATTCATAGTGGAAAATTAAAACTATTATTGGCAGGGTCATTCAAGATAAGGAGGACGAGAAACAGGAGAATCAGACCCTATTAGATGGGATACAGATGTAGCTCGAGAATATGGAGAAAAATAATAATATTCTAGATCACCATATTGCCAATATCCATTTTTTAATCCTCAAGATGATCCTGGCCAACGAGAAATGATCTAGTGGACTCTCCCATGAACTATCTATGCTGCATGGTGTTCTGTTGTCTTACATAGTTTTCTATCTTAAAATGTTTACAGTGAATTTCCAATCAGTTCTAGTTTATAGTGATGGACCATTTTTTAATATAATGACAACATATAAAACAAATATAGACATACTATGTCAATGAAGCTTATGTTTTACTATTAGTTTAGTTTCCTGATCTTTTATGTTATGCTAGTGCTCTGATTTCCTTAGTAGCAACAATAAAATATGATTGGATTGTATCGTTTTAAGTCAAAATTAATACAAATCTTATTAACTTAGAAATAATATTAATAATATTGATGATAAGATTGATTTATTGTATTTTAAATAAAGAACTATAATTTATTTCACAATTTGTTAAGATAACGAATTTTATTGAAAGCCTTATAATCTTGGGAATTAACATATTTATAAACCCTACAAATATTATAAATATTTGAAAACTAGAGTAAATATTTAATGTAAATATTAATAAAAGATATTTTTTTTTAATTAACTTTTATATTATATTTTCTCCATATTTAAAAAGTCAATCCTCTAATTTTATAATATTTTAGAATTGTAAAATGTTCAATTTTGTTCATTAAATTTTTTTGTTTATTTATTATTTTTAGAAAACATCCATATATTTAAATATAAATAATTTGTTGTACATTTTATCCAGACATGGAAAAGAAAACCTTTATATGTTACTCTATGTAAAGTATAATATTATAATTTCCTCATTAATTTATGTAAAATGCTAAAATATATAACTTTCAAATCTTCTAAAGAAGATTTTAGTGTGTAAATTAAACTGCAACTAAAATATTAGAAAATATATAATAAAAGATCTGTCACTATCACATTCAATGTTAAAGAATAGTGAAATTATTTTTCATTTTAAATAAGATACATTTTACCAAATTTGAAGAAAATAAGTGATTTAATTATTCATAATGTAACAGCCTCGGTGACAATTTCATGTAATAAAAGTTAATAAAAATAAAATAATAACCATGATTATGGGACACTTATTCCAAGCTAAATATTAGGCAAGACATCCTAGTGTGAGTGTCCATTTCCATTATTATGGCTTAGGAAATTGGAAAAGGAAATGGAAAAGGCTTTGGAAAGGAAAAATGACTTTTTTGGAATTTTATTTACGAAAATAATGGAAAATAGGAGAAAAGTAAGGTGAAAGGTCATAGGTTGCATGTGAAGAGGAAAATGAAAGAAAATAAGGGAAAATGAAGAAAATATAGGCCTCATTAATAAAAAGGCTTCTAAGGATCAATTCATGGCCTTTAGTCAGTTCAGTTTTGGAGCTCTCTCCTTACTCTTTCTCTCTCCCTCTTGGATACTTAGAGTTTTCTTGGAACACTTTAAAATTGGATCAAGAAAGGAAAAGAGGAAAGAGGAAACAAATATCAAGCAAGGAAGAGAAGGGTCAAGCAAATATAGTAGGATTATTTGTAGTTATTGATTTTCATGTGTGATTTGCTTGATATATTAGGCATGCATGGTTATGCATGTGTGTTCTTTGTTCTCTTGCTATCATGGGCATGGGTTTTGCTAGGTGTGATAGTATTTTTTAGCCTAACCTTGCATTTTCAGATAGCCATGGTATAGTAGATACATTTGTATTTGGTTCACATGGATTTCCAGATGGACTTGAAGTTGAGTGGGGTCGTCCCAATTTTACTTACAAGACCTAGAAATCCCTGGATGGGATACATGATAAAGCCTAAATGTGAGCACCTCGATTGGGCCTAGGAATCCCTTGATCAGTAATGGCAGGGTACAGGGTAAAACTCAGTGGTGAGTACCCATGGTTAGGCCTAGGAATCCTGGGATGGGATACATGTTAAAGCCCAGAGGGTGGAGACATCATAGGCCTAGGAATCCCTTGACTGGTAATGGTGATATACACAGTAAAGACGAGAAGTTGGGATAGAGAAATTCCTCACTGTGTAGGTGGAGGTATCCAGTGGAATCCATAGTTGTTTTGGCTTAGTGATAGGGTAAGGATTGTGGTAAGGCCTGGTATTGTATGTTTATTGTTTATGGTCTGATGATCTAGTGGGGATTGAAGTAAAGCCTGGTTATATTGTTAAGGGTGCATTGGTGTAGGATCGGGAAGCCCTGGTTGATTTTGGTGATAAGTCCCACATTCATCTTTGGAATATGGCATCGGGGTGATTAACTGAAGAGAGTCTTGGTTAGCCAATCTATGGTCAGGTGGAATGTGGTAGTCCCATATTGGGTTGGCTTTGCATTCATTAATGGGAACTATTTCTCCTTAGTATTTTATTAGCAGACTTACTGGTTCATATGACACATTTATGGCTGATGTATCCTTGATATTTTTGTTGGTTATATGTTGGTTATAAGCATGTTATATGATAGTGATGATGTATGGCTCTCATCATGTTTGATTTTTAAATGAATACATAATGAATACATGACCTAATAGTTGATAATGTAGCTAATGCCATAAAGCATCAATGCTTCTTAGGCATTCTCAGATAAGTATGAGACCACTATTCTCAGATATGTAGTTCTGACCTATAGAATGCATATGTGTGCGATGTCTAATGAGATGCACATCATGGCTAGTAGGGGTCCAATTAAGTATTTTTGAAGTATTTACATTTGTATCATTATTTCAATGTTACTTTTCATTCCTGAAAGTTTCATGGAGTTCTGGGCAGTGGCCTGAGTCCTGCCCCTGAAAATGTGGCACCAAATATCGGGTTGTAGGCTCAGAACTAGATGAAAAATACCCCATTCACTTACATGGCCACCTTATGACAGTGACTATAGGGCCCCAGTCACATGCATGCGCAAGTCATGGGAGTGACTAAGGCTCTAGAGAAGTGAAGTGTCAAGTTATTGCAAGGGTTGATCACTTGGAAGGGTTGGTTGGCTCTTGTAGGTTTATTGGTAGGTGCAAAAGGTTATATTGGTTTTGTTTTGTCAGTTCCACTTCTTTACACTGACCTAGCAGGTTGAATCAGATTGTAGTAGCCTCTCGTCACATGTTTACCTTAGTGGACCGGTTAACTTGGGTAAATGTGGGAGGAGGGTTTGCAGAGTGATATTAGAGCACGATTCACCTCTTGGACTAGATGGCTGGTGTTTGTTGGTCATGTATTCATGTCGATTGCATATGTGTTACTTATACTTGTGTTCTATGTGCTTGTTTCATATTTATTGTGTTGGTCATGGTTTTAGTGATGTCACCATGTGAAAGTGGATGGTGCGTTTTTGGGTGTGTTTATCATGAGTATAGGTTAGTTATCAACTAGTTATGCATGTCAATTTTTTTTATGTATTTTGTATGCATGCATATCATCCATATGTTGGTTATGCATAGATGGATATGGGTGTAGTTGTCATGCATGATTTCATGATGTGCGATTGATATGGTCGTATATTGATGACAAAGCTATGGTTAGGATGATATCTGTATTATGTTATTATTATGTTTATACATGTATTTTGATAATTCGATGGATCTTTCAGATGAGATATCCTCCCCGAGCTACACTATGGTATGTTGATTATGTTTATATTTTCATTTAAATGGCATGGTATGTTTCGCAGGAAAGAGATCAGGATGACTAGCAAGATGGTAGAATATAATTCCCGAGACTCTCTATTAAGAAACCAACTAACAAAAAGATAGAGAAGATAGGTCAACGCCTTAGAATTCAGCCTCTTCGAGGGGGCAACCTCCTTTACATTAATCAAATGAACAATTCTTGGATGATACAAATGACTAAACCTCCCTTCTATATATAGGAGTCTAAGGGGTCACAATATAGTCAAGCCGACATAACAGTAATAACATAAGGGCACAACAATAACAATAGTTGGTTTCTATGGGGCACACTAATAACAATATGGAGACAATAGGTGCACAATAATAATAATAAGTGTTGGAAATAATACTAAGAGGGGGGATGAATCAGTATTATCAGATCAATAAAACTTTTTCATTTCCATACTTAGATACATATACGCTAATTCATTCAAGGGAACGTGCGTGTATACGCAACTGTGTCTAAAGCAACTAGCGTATATCCAAAATACTTATGATTCAGTTAATCCATTAAATTTTGATCTTTAGTTAGCGCATCAGAACTTCATTAACCATATGAACAGTAAGCAGGTGCAGTAAAAACAGAACAGATCATCACACACAAGAAGCACACATGAACACCATGATATAAGGTGGAAACCCAATGTGGGTGAAAACCACCTACTGCAATTCGTTTCTATCTTCCTTTATCAAGAAACTTATTTTATAATGTACTGGTGCAGTCCTTTACCAGCACGCAGGCTACAACCTGCAGAAGATTACAACCTTCTCGTTCTCCAGATTCTCCTGGAAGGGAGATCCAACCCCCTTTGCTCTTGTACTAGCTAGGATACTAGTACGTAGGCGTCGGCCTACAATCTTTTCTCCTCCGGGTACCACGTTTCATACATTTTCAGACTGGATACTCTTGAAGCACAACACTATAATCTGAAGGCCACGTTTCATCAAATTTTCTTACTGGACCCATAAATATCATTGAAGCACAAAACGATCGATACTAGCATAATCAACCTCTGAATCTCTGAAACATTGAAACCCTGTCAACAACACAGTCACTAGAACACAGAGTAGACACAGAACTCTGTAATAACAATCAGACCCAACTGCAACTTCAAATATCATACTTTACAATGTATACGCTACTACGATGAATCAAACCCGCGTACATATGCGCTTATTTAAAGGCCAACCCGCATACAGATCTAAAAATATTTTCTTATAACTTTGCAGTTGTACCAGACATCAATCATACTCATAACATTTATAGAACATTACTTGCATCAGTAAGCAGATCTAGAATAAGCATAATCAACCATATAAAGATAGTTCATTTCAAACCATTTGATCCCGATCTCTCCTTAGATCTTGTTCTCCATCAACCGGTGAGATCCCTCCTTAGCTCAGATCAAGCAATGCATCTTCAACCCATAAATTGCATACTGGATCTCATACTTCATCAGATATTCTAGTCTTTTCAGATACACTTGCCTAATGCTCTTCTTCTCCTTTTATAGTCTTAGGCCTTGCTCAATACCACGGTCCAAAACCATAATAAATCAATACCAAGGACCTAATACTTGGGATCAACACACTTGTCGAGATACCACGGTGCAAAACCATAGGTTCAAATACCGAAGACTAACTACCACAGACGAAAAGTAAGCTTTCTGACATGTACGCGCTTTTCCGTGCATGAAACTGTGTGTATACCCTACTTGGTATTAGCGAACCTACGTATACGTGACTTGGTATATAGTGAACCTGCGTGTATACCCCACTTGGTATATAGTGAACCTGCGTATACGCGACTTGGTATATAGTGAACCTGCGTGTATACCCTACTTGGTATATAGTGAAGCTGCGTATATACTCTTCTTTGTTCATTCTTTGTAGTCTGATCATCAATTCTTTGCTACTGACCTGCTGCACTCTAATCTGTCATCTGTGTGATTTGCCATCAAGGACAACACTTGTCTCATAATGCCAACAATCTCCCCCTTTGGACCTGATGGCAAAGCTAACTTGTCACACTTAGAACTATCATCTGATTCCTTTGAGCTGTCCTCCATCAGTCACATATGATATCTCTTCTGAAGATTCAGCCAGATATAAATAAGTGAGATGTTCTTCTATGAGTGGCTTGCCATCAAGTACAACACATGCATTATTATGTTAACAATCTCCCCCTTTGGACTTGATGGCAACAACACCAAATCACTCTCCCCCTTTGACATCAAGGGCAAAGGGCGGACCAAGATATTCTCTTCCTTTGTTGAACATTCCGCTGTCCATACTTCCCCTGAGTATCTGTTGAAATCTCTGAATGAGCTCCTCCTTTGTATATGCCAAGGTGTACCAATCTGTCCATGCTCCCCCTGAGTACATGCCAAGTCTCTGTACTGTTGAAGTGTGTTGTTCATGCTCTTCCTGACTGTAGGCAAGATTTGCAAAAAGGTGTTCTTCAAGAAGAACCATGACTTATACATCTTAAAAGACCTTCCTATCACCAAAAGACTCAATACATACATCCATTTCCCAACCAAGTGGGGATATACTAGAATTGACTCATCCACCCAACCAAGTGGGAATACATCAAAAGTTTACACATGATAAAACAAGAACATTACATCTTCATCCCAGGCATAGTGGGGAAACCAATATAGGTCGTTACATGACCTTGACACCATGAAAGAGATACCACAAAAGAGATATATGACATAGAGACGAAATATCTAGAGCAAGACTTATGAAAGTCACCAGTAACTACTATTAGCAGCATCTGACAATCACTGCATATATCAGCAACCATGTTCTCCTTCTATTCTTCTTTCTGCAGTTGATCCACCTGAACCAAAACCGCTTGAGTACTTGAACCAAAAGCTTCTAAGGTAATGTCAACAATGCATTATTAGAAGATTATCTGCTCCCCCTGAACCTGTGCCAGATGGACTCTGACAGACCCATATCAGACTCTCTGCAACCAGAGTCTGTCCCTGCTGATTTCCTTCAAAACTCCATATACGCATCTGCACCTGCATAAATCGGCGTATGTACGTGGATACCCCTCATCCAACTCGCGTACACTAATTTCCATATCAACAACCTGTAAATGTCCTGTAACAAGGTATGTCTGAACATAGATGTCAACTCATCCTTTTAAAACATCATCATGAAATCATTCACATTATATCATATGTGAAACCACCATAGCCATTTCATCAACATCAAGCTCTACATGATCCAAGTATCATTACTTGGGAAAATCTGCATCAATCAACATATGTGAGTATCAACCTATTATCTTATAGATATGAACTCATCATCATGTCTCCAACAAAGCGACTTTGAGTAGTCATCCATGTATCAACACTATGTATCTTGAGCTCAAGCTCTTTTGACAAAACTTCTTGATATCATCAACAGCAACAATCCTTATCCACATGAGTGCCTGCATCATAACTGTATGATCTTTATGCATATGACAACAGCAGTATATGAGTGACTCATCATCAAGTGAGGAAGATGTGTATTCAAGCTTTGTACTTCTCCTTATCCTTATGAAGATCACCATGTAAGCACCATATATGCATCATCAAAGAATCAACCATAAATATGATCTGAACATCTACTATGTAACTTCAAGAATCATATGAGAGTTTATCATAGACAACTCACAACCACATCATAGCAAGATATATCATTTAGCCATATAAGTATCATCACCAAGGACTATTAATCCATAATGCCAACAATGCATTATTAAAGGCATATGCTCCCCCTCAACCTGAGCCATCTGTTTACTGTTAGATTTGATCATGCATATATCAGTAATAAGCATCAAGACATCATCATCAAGTTAGGATCAAACCCTTCTAAACATCTTACAAGTATCAAGATATTTCCACACATCCTCAGCAGACTGTAAATATTATCAAACAGAGAAAATAATGGACTGAAACATAACAAATCCTTTTCCTGAACCTGTCCCTACTGAATTTCTTCAGATAATCATATACGTGACTATGCAGCATCCAACTCGCGTATATACGTGACTTCCCTTTATGGAACTTGCATATGAGATTCAGGACACTGAAGTTTTATACTTTCAGCTCCCTCTGAGTCTGTTATGTCTATGCTGTGCTGTGTCTGAGTACATTGTTTTGTGCCACATCTTTCTGACTGTACTTCCTTCTTCTTCCATATCTTCAAGTGTGATGTTGTTTTCTCCTTTTGGTGTGATGACCGTGCTTTGTTCCTGCATTCCTTTGCTATATGTCCAAGCTTGTTACATGCATAACATCTTACATGTTTCATATTTCTCCTGTAGCAATCAGCAGCTTTGTGACCAAACACATTGCAAGCAAAGCAATATCCATTAAAGTACCTTGAATGTGATGATCTTTCTACATGATGGTCTTGAACCCTTCTTCTTCCACATCTAACTGCAACATGTCCAAGATTATGACATACATAACATTCAACATTATTCATAGGAGGAGTAAAATATTTTCTTTGAGGAGTCTCTTTCCTTGATTGTTGATGGGGTTGACCTTTCATCTCCTTGTTGATCATTTTAGATTTCTCTTTAGAGTTCCTTGCCTCACCTTGTGAACTAGATTCACCTTCAACAGATTCATGAAAACCAAGACCAGTCTTGATAGCAGGAGACCTTTGACTACTAAGAATATCATCCAAGGCTTTAGTACTATCTTGAAATCTCAACAGTTTATCCTTTTCTTCTAATTTACCTTTCAAGATATTTACCTCAACTTGAAGTTGTTCCTCCTTTTCTAGACATTGCTTCTTCATGTCTTCTTCAGCTTTCCTTCCTTCTTCCAACTGATGCCTTAGTTTGAGAATCTCCTTTTCTTGTTCTTCATTCAGATCCTACTACATTTGACGAATTCTGAAGGCACATTCTAGTTGATATTTTAAGCTGATATCTACGTTTACCTGTTTTTCAATAGCTTGGAGTAGATCTTTATTCTTATTCTTTGATTCTTCAAGATCTTCCTTTAGCAAACGGATCGTGGCTTCAAGACCTTCATAGCAACTGGATCTATCTCTGAGTTTCTTGATGGTTGTGCTTATTTCATTGACTTCATCTCTTAATGATGTCACTTCACCCTGCAACTTTTGACATTGATTTTCCTTGTCCTTGAGTAACTTTCTTACCTTGTTTCCTTCCTCTGATTGAGCTTTTAAATTGGTAACTTCTTCTTTGAAAGCACATTCCCTTTTGTTCAATAGATCTTGTTGATCTTTAATTTTGTCTGTAAGTCTTCTAAATATTGCCTCTATTTGGTACTTTTCTTGCTCACCCATAAAAGCAAATTCAGTTGCTTCACTATCACTTTCATCTTTTCCAAATGGATAGATAGCTGGAACATCAGAGGATAGAAAATTCATACCTGATAGTTCATCTTCATTCTGAAATGAGTCTGAATCTGAATCTAAATCTAAAGAGCTTCTTATACCTAATCCCCAATCGATTCTCCCACTGTCATAGTTCTTTTGCGATGTCTTCTTCTTCTTAGGTGCTTTCTTCTTAAGCTTCTTTCCCATAGTTCCACAAATCTCCTTCAAGAGATCAAGCTTCTACCAAAGGACCTACTCTGATACCAATTGTTGGAAATAATACTAAGAAGGGGGGGTGAATCAGTATTATCAAATCAATAAAACTTTTTCATTTCCATAGATACATATACGCTACTTCATTCAAGGGAACCCGCGTGTATACGCAGCTGTGTCTAAAGCAACTAGCGTATATCCAAAATACTTATGATTCAGTTAATCCATTAAATGTTGATCTTTAGTTAGCGCATCAGAACTTCATTGACCATATGAACAGTAAGCAGGTGCAGTAAAAATAGAACAGATCATCACACACAAGAAGCACACATGACACCATGATATAAGGTGGAAACCCAATGTAGGTGAAAACCACCTGCTGCAATTCGTTTCTATCTTCCTTTATTAAGAAACTTCTTTTACAATGTACTGGTGCAGTCCTTTACCAGCACGCAGGCTACAACCTGCAGAAGGCTACAACCTTCTCTCATTCTCCAGATTCTCCTGGAAGGGAGCTCCAACCCCCTTTGCTCTTGTACTAGCTAAGATACTAGTACGTAGGCGCCGGCCTACAATCTTTTCTCCTCCGGGTACCACGTTTCATCCATTTTCAAACTGGATACTCCTGAAGCACAACACTATAATCCGAAGGCCACGTTTCATCAAATTTTCATATTGGACCCATAAATATCATTGAAGCACAAAACAATCAATACTAGCATAATCAACCTCTGAATCTTTGAAACATTGAAACCTTGTCAACAACATAGTCACTAGAACCAAGAGCAGACACATAACTCTGTAATAACAATCAGACCCAACTGCAACTTCAAATATCATACTTTACAATGTATACGCTACTACGATGAATCAAACCCGTGTACATACGTGCTTATTTAAAGGCCAACCCGCGTACAGATCTAAAAATAGTTTCTTATAACTTTGTAGATGTACCAGACATCAGTCATACTCATAACATTTATAGAACATTACTTGCGTCAGTATGCAGATCTAGAATAAGCATAATCAACCATATAAAGATAGTTCATTTCAAACCATTTGATCCCGATCTCTCCTTAGATCTTGTTCTCCATCAACCGGTGAGATCCCTCCTTAGCTCAGATCAAGCAATGCATCATCAACCCATAACCTGCATACTGGATCTCATACTTCATCAGATATTCTAGTCTTTTCAGATACACTTGCCTAATGATCTTCTTCTCCTTTTATAGTCTTAGGCCTTGCTCAATACCACGGTCCAAAACCATAATAAATCAATACCAAGGGCCCAATACTTGGGATCAACACACTTGTCGAGATACCACGGTCCAAAACCATAGGTTCAAATACCGAGGACTAACTACCACGGACCAAAAGTAAGCTTTCCGACATGTACGCGCTTTTCCGTGCATGAAACTGCGTGTATACCCTACTTGGTATATAGCGAACCTGCGTATACGCGACTTGGTATATAGTGAACCTGCGTGTATACCCTACTTGGTATATAGTGAACCTGCGTATACGCGACTTGGTATATAGTGAACCTGCATGTATACCCTACTTGGTATATAGTGAACCTGCGTATATACTCTTCTTTCTTCATTCTTTGTAGTTTGATCATCAATTCTTTGCTACTGACCTACTGCACTCTAATCTGTCATCTGTGTGATTTGCCATCAAGGACAACACTTGTCTCATAATGCCAACAATCTCCCCCTTTGGACTTGATGGCAAAGCTAACTTGTCACACTTAGAACTATCATCTGATTCCTTTGAGTTGTCCTCCATCAGTCACATCTGATATCTCTTCTGAAGATTCATCCAGTTATAAATAAGTGAGATGTTCTTCTATGAGTGGGTTGCCATCAAGTACAACACATGCATCATTATGCCAACAATAAGGGATACAATGACAATAGTAATGGGGGAATCACTAGTATTATAGGGACCTAACATGCCCCTCTCCTTCCGAAAATCATTTTCCTCAATGCTTGAGTGGTTTTGGATGCTTCTGTATAAAATTCTCACCCTCCCATGTGGAATCTTCAGTGGATAAGTTCTTCCACTTGATGAGATACTCCAAAATTGATTGATTTCGTTGTCAAGTTCTTGTTTCTATGACTACTTCTGTTTCCTATATGATTTTTGCTTGCTCGTCAAGTTCTAGAAATATTGTTTTAACTGGGAGCTTGTCATCTATAACCTTATTTACACATGAATCATGGAAAACTCAGTGCATTGAGGAAGCCGCAAGAAGCTCCGATTGTATGCTATAGTACTAATCTTTTGCAACACCTTGTACAAACCATTATAATTTGGTGATTTTATTATCCTTATTAGCTCGCTTGAGGGACATTTGTTTATATGGTTGTAGCCATAAGAATACCCAATCACCTACATCAAAAAATCTTTCGATGTGATGTTGATCTGCTTGTTGTTTCATTCTATTCTGTGCCGATGTGAGGTTATCCTTTAAGAGTTGGAGAACTTGCTGTTGATGATCGATGTGATGTTCCACTTCTTGAACCTTAGAACTTTCTCTTAAATATGATGTGATGGATGGTGGATGATATCCATAAAGTGCCATATATGGGGTCATTTTTTTTGCAGTATTGAAGGAAGTGTTATACCACCATTTAGCTAGAGGCAACCATTTGACCCATTGTGTCTATTTATCATATACAAAGAAACGAAGATATTCTTCCAAACATTTGTTTACTTTCTTAGTTTGCCCATCAGATTGAGGGTGATAAGATGAGCTATGAGCTAACTGAGTACCAAGACAAGAAAATAATTCTGTCCAAAAATTCCAGTGAAAATGGGATCTCTGTCACCTACAATAATCTTTGGGTTTCCATGTAGCTTTTGAATTGTTTCCATAAATGAAGTAGAAACTATACTAGCTTTAAATGGATGCGATAATGCACAAAAGTGTGCATACTTGGTAAGTCTGTCAACTACCACCATGATGACACTCTTTCCTTCAGACTTGGGTAAACCTGTGATAAAATCCATTGGAACCTCCTCCCAACATTGGCTTGGAATGGATAAAGGTTGTAATAGACCTGGGTTCTTAATTGTTTTAACTTTATTTTGTTGGAAAACCAAACATTCTGCCACAAACTTTTGAATATCCAATTTAAGGCCATCCCAAAAAAAATTCCTTATTAACCCCGTGGTATGTTTTTAAAAATGTTGAGTGACCTCCTAAGGGAGAAGTGTGCAATTCCATAAGAATCTTATGTTTGTGTTGGGAATTCTTACATAGGTATAAGACATCTTTGTACCATAATGAATCATTTTTCCAGATAAATGTATTAGATGTAATGGGATCTTGTTGTAAATTTTGAATGAGTGCCCACACTTCTTCGTCATTCCTCCATTCATCCCTTGCTTCGTTTATCCAATCTGGTTGGATAATAGAAATGGCGCACAACAATGCTTCCACATCCCCATCCTTTCTTGATAGTGAATCTGCCACAACATTTGGCTTCCCTTTTTTATAGATGATTTCAAAGTCATAACCCAACATCTTTGTGACCCATTTTTGTTGCTCTTTAGAGGATAATCATTGTTCTAAAAATTATTTAAGACTATCATGATCCATTTTTACCTTGAAGTGTCTTCCCATTAGGTAGGGTCACCATTTGTTAAGTGCATGTAGTATTTCCAACATTTCCTTCTCATAAATAGCTTTGTGTAAATACTTTCCTTTGATTAGACGACTTTCGAAAGCAATGGGTCTTTCATCTTGCATTAAAACAACACCAATTCCATTTCTTGAAGCATCACATTCTACAATAAAGGTTTTTGTGAAATCTGGCGTAGCTAAGACCAGTGCTTGGCACATTGCCTCTTTAAGATGTTCGAAGGCATTTGTTGCTTCTAGAGTCCATGAAAATGCATCTTTCTTCAATAATGTTGTTAGGGGTGCTGCTATTCTCCCATAATTCTTAACAAACTTGTGATAATACCCTGTCAACCCGAGAAATCCTCGCAGATGCTTTATGGATGTGGGGATTTTCCATTCCTTAATGGATTTAATTTTGATAGGGTCTACCTTAACACCTTCATAAGATACAATATGACCCAAATATTCCACCTCTTGCACTCCAAAGAAACATTTGAAGCTTTTTGCATATAATTGTTTCTCCTCCAATAGTTTGAGCACCCTGTCAACATGTTGAACATGATGCTTACAAGACTTGTTGTAGATTAGTATATCATCAAAAAATACTAACACAAATTTTCTAGGAAGGGTTTGAAAATGGAATTCATCAAACCTTGAAATGTAGAAGGTGCATTTGTAATGCCAAAAGGCATGAACAAAAATTCATAATGACCCTTATAAGTTTTAAATGTAATTTTTAGAATGTCTTCAGTCTTCATTCTGATTTGATGATATCTTGAACAAAGATCCAACTTGCTGAAGTAAATTCATCCATGCAAGTCATCCAATAATTCATCAATGACAGGAATGAGAAATTTATCTTTAATAATGAGATTGTTGAGCTCCCTATAATCTAGACACATGCACCATGATCCATCCTTCTTGTGCACCAATAATACTGGAGCAGAGAAAGAAATTTGATTAGGTTGAATTATACCAGCCTCTAGTATTTTTGCAACCATATGTTCAATTTCACTCTTTTGGGCATAGGGATATTTGTACGGCCTGATGTTTGGAGGAACACTTCCTGGAACCAAACCAATATCATGATCATGATAACAAATAGGTGGGAGGCCATTAGGAGTCTCAAATACCTTGTGATGATTGTCCAAGACTTTTTGGAGATCTGGAGAAATAGATGATTTCAATGTGGGAACCTCTAGCAAACATAATTGTGGAATTACACCTTGTTGTTCCTTCTTTAGAAGCTTTGTCATACAATTAGAGTTGATTATCTCTCCCAGTTTCCCTGCAATACCCCTTAATTCAACTTCCTTTCATTCGGCACAAAATTTCATGAAAAATTATTAAAAGCTATTGTACCTAAGGATTGTAGCCATTGGACTCCTAGTACAACATCAGCACTATCCATTGGAATGGAAAGCATTTGGCTATTCAATACATATTCTCCCATGTATACCTTGATATTATGGCACTTTCCAAAGCAATTTATGGTTGCTCCACTTGCAACCATCACTTGACACTCTGGTGCTAGATATAGGAAGAAATTCAATTCCTTGGCTACCTTACAATGAATAAAATTATGGGTACATCCCGAATCAATCAACACTATTACCTTTTTCTTCTTGATATGTCCTTCTATCGTGATAGTTTAAGGAGTGGTAATTCCAGCCAATGCATTACAAGACATGGTTGGATTCATTTCTTATTTATATATGGTTTTTTCCTAGAGTATATCCTCTTCATTTGACATTTCTTATTCCTCTTCTTCCTCCTCTTCACACTCTATGTAGAATAATTTCTTCCCAACACACTTATGACCTTTAGTGTATTTGCTATCACAACTGTAACAAATCCCTTTTTCTCTTTTTTCTTCCAATTGTTGTGGTGTCAAAATTGTTGGTTGTGGAAGGCTAGGGGTAACAACACTTCCATATTTATAGTTGTGAGTGGTAGGCTTTCCAGTTGCCATAATTTTTCTTTCTATTTTTCTTGCTAACCAAAATGCCTTCTCCAATGAATCAGGTTCTCAAAGTCAAACCTCATGTTAGATATTATCCTTTAAATTCCCTATGAACACATCAATCCTATGCTCCTCTGGAATATATTTTACCCTTATGTTCAATTTTTGGAAGTCCTCAATGTGCTCCATCATTGAACCCTTTTGTTTGAGATTTATCAGTTGGCTAAAAAAGGTGTTGTTTTTTGTATCCTCATAATGTGCTATCATTTCTTCCGTAAAAATTGCCCAAGTGACAATTTGTTTACGAGAGCAAAGCCATTGATACCATACAAACTGATTTGGTTCCAAATATAAAGTTTCAATGCGTACCTTTTGTGTGTTTTTCACATTATGGAGATCGAAAAATTGCTCCATATGTAGTATCCATGTTCCGGGATCCTTGCCATCAAACTTCCTCATATCAATTTTTGGAACATTTTGGGTCTTCAATCCAACATTAGAGTCTATGAAACCATGATTAACATTTCTTTTGTTCTCATCATGAGTTTGATTTACTACCCTTTCACCATTATTAACCATTTCTTGTAGCAACTTATTCAAATTTATCTTCAATTCTTCCATCTTAGTATCCATTCCATTCATCTTAGCATCCATGCCATTCATCTTATCTTCCATGCCATCCATCTTAGCTTCAGTTACCTTTTGTGAGAGTGAAATTTGTTGTACTTGGTCTTCTAATTTTGATATATCATGTTGCATTTCTTCCTCTTCTTCATGATTCATGCTAGAGCTTTTAGATTTATTACTAGGTGTTTCTATTTTATTTCTTCAGGGAATTAATTAATGCTAATAATTATTCACTATTCCCATTGAACTACTTCAAACTAATTTTTCAAACCGATCTTATGCAAAATTAAAAGAAAAAAATACACACCTTTTTTTCACTTTCTAAAAGCTTGATATTGAATCTATTGTATCTCTATAACTACAAATCATGAATATCTGAAATCACGTCCTACAATATCCCTTTGAGTCCTCTTTCTAACCCTGCAAGTCTGATCAAGATTGGATTGTCCAAGGAAGACTTATGCCAAATCTCCCACAGTGACCTGATTATATACTAGTTCAGTGGAGCGAAATTGTACAAAGTGCCACGTGTCACTGTTTCAACCTTAGTACCAGAAACAGATATATAGAAAACTACAGGCCATCCTCTTTCTAAAACTTCTTACAAGGTTTTTATTTGATGAACAGAGCAAAAGTTATGACACTTTTCCCCGGATCATCTGTTTGGAATGTAATTCGGGAGTCTACAAAATCGCTAACTTCCTCAGATCATATCTCCGCAAATATAACAATGCAAGCTCTGAAATTTGGACCCTAAGTTTAGAACGATTTAGGCTCAAATGGGTTTCTTTTTTAGCTTCTGAGGTGTCACAAAAAAAAAGGTATAGAGACAATGCCATGATGGCCTGTTTGGAGCAGCGAAACCCTATAATCCAAAGCTCTGACACCAAATGTTAGGAAACCAACTCACAAAAGATAGAAAAGACAGATGAACGCCTTAGAATTCAGCCTCTTCAATGGGGAAACCTCTTTTACATTACACAAATGAAGAATTCTTGGATGATGCAAATGACTAAACCTCCCTTCTATATATAGGAGTATAAGGGGTCACAATATAATAAAGCTGAGATAATAGTAATAAGATAAGGGCACAACAACAACAATAATGGGGTTCTTTGGGGCACACTAATAACAATATGGGGACAATAGGGGCACAATAATAAAATAAGGGCTACAATGACAATAGTAATGGGGGAATCACTAGTACTATATCGACCTAACACTCTCCCTACGGATCAGATGAGAAGTGTGAAATTGGGCATTGTTCTGACTTAGTAGACACATTAAGAAGATTGAAGGAAGAATTAAGCAGTTGCAAGGAAGATAATGATAGAATCATGTAGGAACAAGAGAAACAAGAAAAATTCAATGTAGTAATATTTCAGAGTTTTTCAGACTTGCAGAGAAAAGGACCACTTCAGATCAGCCATTGATAGGAGAATATGACTAATGTGGCATATGGAAGTAGATCTCATGGTGGGCACAGGTCAGATAGAGATGACACGGTTAGAGATGGCAGGTCCTTGGATACTCTAAACCTGAGAGGTGGTGGACAAAGGTACTATTCTATTTTTGGTTATGACCGACACTGATCGTCATCATTATCATCCTCAGAGGAGGAGTGAGAGGGGATATTTGTCGGATGCGTTTAAGAAAGCTAAGCCACCTTCCTTTAATGGATATTTGAAGAAGATGGCGGATGGAGAGTCGTGGTTACTTGGGATGCAGAAGTTATTTAAGTTTCATAATTATGCAGATAATATGAAGGCGAAAGTAACTATCTTCAGCTTGAAAGGTAAAGAACGAATATGGGGGTAACATGTCAAGTTGTTCAGAGACACTAGGAAAGAAGAGGTCATCTGGCATAAATTCAAGAGACTTTTCAAGAAGAAATACTTCTCAGATATTTCCTACCATAGCAAAGCCAAGAAATTCTATGAGCTTAAAATGGGATCGATGACAAATGAAGAATATATCACCAAGTTATTGGAGCTATTGAGGTATGTACCATATCTCAAAGATGAAAAGGCTAGAGTTCAGAGATTTTTTAGTGCATTTCCATTAGCATTTAGAGATCAGATTGAATATGATGAACCTCGGTAACTTGAGGAAATTATTGGGAAACTAAAGAATTGTTATCAGTAGTCAAAGGGAAAGAATGAATCTTAGTAAGGATGGAAAGGGAAAGATAAAGGTAAAAGTAAATAGCAGTTGAAAAGAACAAGGCCTCAGAATGCAGAACATAAAGAGAGTGTTGCACCATACAAGAAGTTCAACGTAGCTAGATAGGAACATGGGTCACAACAACAGAATAGAGGTGATGGTGTTAGATGGTTGGAGTGTTGGGTATGTGGTAAAGAGCATCTCAAGAGATATTTTCTACAATATCAGTGTGGTAGGCCTCACATTTATAATGCACAGGAGGTGCAGATTGTTGGGGATGTTGGGAAAAGCATTTCTCATATCTATGCAACGTTGGATAACACGCAGACATATCATTAGGAATCTATCATTGAGATGGATGGTAAGCTTTGTGATCAATTTGTTTCTATTTTGATTGACCCTAGATCTGATTATAGTCATATTAGTCTTGACTTGGTGGATAAGTGTGGTTGGAATAAATAAGTGCTTGCATAATCTTGGTTAGTGCAATTGGCTTACAATACCAAGAAGAGAATTGATCATTGGGTAAGAGATTGTTAATTTGAGCTAAACGGTAGTCCTACATTACCACATCTGAATGTATTGCCATTGGGGTCATATAGTATTTTTTTGGGTATGGACTAGATATATCTTAATTGGACCAAAGTGTATTGTTATGACAAAGCTAATGAATGCTTAGATGATAATGGAGAGTAGAGAATCTTACAGGGTAAGAAGAAGGAAACATAAATTAGGATGATGCATCTATGCAGGGAAAATGCAGTCACAGAAAATAGTGTGTGTTATTTGTAGTACACATTTCTAGTGACAAAGGTAAGAAGGATGAGTATGCAGAGGCACTGAGCAGGTACCCAGTTTTACAATAGTTTCAAGATGTTTTTCTATTTGAGATTTAAGAGTTGTCGCCTCACAGAGTAGTGAACTTTTCTATTGATTTGGTACCAAGGGAAACACCAACATTGAAGGAACCTTATAGGATGAGCAATTCAGAGTTAGTAGAGTTGAAGTTGCAGTTGAAGGAAATGATTAATAAGGGATACGTTAGGCCAAGTTTATTGCATTCGGGTGAACCAAAATTGTTTTTGAAGAAGAAGGATGGTACTCTTGGGTTATGCATTGATTACAGGCAGTTGAATAAGGTGACGTCAAGAACAAGTATTCCTTACCTAGGATTGATGAGATATTTGATCAGTTGAAGGGAGCAACATTGTTCTCGAGTATTGATTTGAGATCCGAATATCATTAGGTAGATATCAAGGAAGAGGGCATTTGAAAAACAACCTTTCAGACTAGGTACAAACATTATGAGTTTTTTGTAGTTATATTTGATTTGACTAATGCTCCAGCTACCTTTATGTGCTTGATAAATAGTGTGGTGTGTCCTTATTTGGACAAGTTTGTTATTGTATTCATTTATTACATCTTGATATATTATAAGAATGTGGAAGATAATGGCAAGTATTTAGGAGTAATATTGAGATTATTGAGAGACAATTTGTTGTATGCTAAGCTCAGTAAATGCAATTTATTTCAGACAAAGGTTCATTACTTGGGATATGTTTTTTCTAAGGAAGGCATAACAATAGATCTAGAGAAGATAAGAGCTATAATGGAGTGGTAAAATCTTAGAAATGTGGAAGAAGTAAGATCATTTATGTGATTAGCAGGTTATTATAGGAGGTTCATCAGGAAATTCTCCCAGATTGCATATCATATTACTTCACTGTAGAGGCAAGGTAAGAAATTTGAGTGGATGGAGGAATGTGAAACAAATTTAGAGTAGTTAAAGCAGTTATTGACAAATGAACTAGTGTTAAGATTGCAGACCCAGACAAAGAGTTTGTAGTGCGTAGAAATGATTACAAGAGATGACTTGGTGGAGTCCTTATACAGGAAGGATAGGTAGTTTTCTATGAGTCACAAAAATTGAGTGAGCATGAGCAGAACTATCTAACACATGGTCTTGACTTGGAAGTGATCATTCGTGCAGTGAAGATGTGGAGGAAATATCATTTTGGCTAGAGGTTTGTATTGATGAGTGATAAAAGTGGGTTGAGATCGTTGTTTGACCAACTGAATCTGAATTCCAGCCAAGCTAGATGGTTGGCCATTATTAGTGAGTTTGACATTGAGATTAGATACATCAAGGGTAAAGAGAATAGGGTTTTAGATGCTCTTAGCAAGCGGGTACAGGTATATCACATTGCAATTATCCATTCTTATGGGAAAAACTTATATGATCGGATTTTACAGGTAGTTTAGAAGGATAACAGGTACATGTAGCTCACACACATGCTATAGTAGAGTACATGTACATACACAAGTACACAGGATGTGGAATATAATCTGTCAGTAGATGGCTTGACCAGATTTAGGGACATGATATATGTCTGAGACAATAGTGAACTCAAGAACATTATCTTCAAGGAGTTTCATGCAAAACCATATCCAGGACCCCCAGGATATCAGAAGACATTGATCATAGTGAAAAATTTCTATTATTAGCCAAACTTGAAGAAGGGTGTGGAAAAGTTTGTGGCTAGGTTCTTGGATTGTAAGAAGGTGAAGGAAAAATGTAAGCATCCAGGTGGAATACTACAATTGATTATGATTCCAGAGTAGAAATGAGAGGCCATTTCCATGGATTTCATTACACATTTGATGAGGACATATAGACAACATGATTCCATTATGGTTGTGGTGGAAAAGGTGACAAAGGTAGCACACTTCATTCTAGTGAAGACTACGTATTCAACTAGTGATGTGGCACAGGTATTCATGAGAGATGTTGTCAGATTTCATGGTGTTCCAAAGAAGATTGTGTCAGATAATGATGAAAAGTTCACTTCCAAGTTTTGGAAGGAGTTTTTTATGGGCTTAGGTATAGATTTTTCCTTGAGTATGATTTATCATCCACAGACAGATGGATAGATAGAGATGGTCAAACCTTTATTAGAGGACATGTTGAGGATGTATGTGATGCATCAATAGAGGAGATGGGAGGAGTATCTTCCATTGGTCGAGTTCACTTATAATAATGGTTACCAAGAGTCCTTGAGGATGAGTCATTTTATGATCTCTATTGTTGGAGTTGTAATACTCTCATTAGTTTGAGTGACTCAGTGAATATGGTGATGATTAGACTAGATATGCTGGAAGATATGGAATAGGAAATGCACATCATTAAGGAATCTAAAGGTAAGAGAGGACATGAAAGAAATATATGTAGATCAGAATAGGTTTTTTAAGGATTTTTAGGTTGGGGAACAACTGTACATGTGCATCAAGCCAAAGAAGATCTCATTGTGGATTGGATCATGTGCCAAGATGGCACCTCGGTTTGGTGTACCTTTCAAGACATTTGAATGGATCAGCGTAATAGTCTATCCACTTGCACTGCCTCCAACAGTGAAATTCCATTATGTTTTCCATGTATCATTTCTTAAGAGGTATGTTAAATATGTTGACAATGTGATTGAATTGTCTATATTATAAGTGGATCTAGAAGGGAATTCCAGCCGGAATCACAGTGTATATTGAAAAGAAAGACACTCATGCTTCAGAACCAAGAAATCGAATAGGTTAAAGTGCAATGGAAGCACTTTGGACCTGATGAAGCTACATGGGATATGAAGGATCACATGTGGGCTATGTATCCTTTTTTATTCACTGGTTGAGCAAATGTGCTTGATATATATTTGTGGTATAGGTTTGGTATGATTTTTTTGGTATGTGTATTTTTTTATATATGTGTATGGGTGTGAATTTGAAATATATATTCTCATTTACATGTTCTTGACGTACATCCTACCTATGGAATGAGAAATAAAAAATACTACCTAGTGGAGCTCTCATAGTAGAAAAGAAGCATAAATGCTTGAGATAACCTAATTTAATTATTTCATTAAAATGAGAATATCTTTTTTGATGTCACCCTCCTCTTATCCAATGATATTTTCACTATTCTCATAAGCTTTTAGTTGACTCTTTGAGAGGTCATCAACACATTGATTCATCTCTCTACAAATTTTATTAAATGTGATATGAGGGAAGTGAATAAGATTTGTAATAATTCCTTGTTGTACAAGTAGTAATGTGTAGATCCTCAATTGAGATGTTCCATTCATCAAGTCTATAAAAACATTGGAGTCTCCATAGATATGAACGGTGGAGAGGTTCATATCATTTTTCAACTTTCAAAAGATGCTCAAAACAAATAGTTTTGTATATTTTTTGTGGTTTTTCCTATGCTTTTCCAAAGAAAGAGAGGAAATGTGAAATTTTTGTGATGGTTTGGCCACTTTCTTCTTTGGAGAGGTATTTTGAGTGACTCCATCAAATAATGCCCATTGGTTTTTATTTATTATCATAGATTTAATATTGGGAAGTAGCATAATTTTCTTATGAATGGGATAAAATGCTCCCTAAATACTTAGACTTTGAAGAGCAACAGAAAGAAAAGAATATCCTGCATCTTCAAAGATAACATGATTCCATTCTAGACATATGATTCTATTATAGTATATTATATATAATATTGTAATATTATAATATCTAAAAATGAAATATTATATAATATTTAACATAATACCATATAATATTGAACATTATTAACTGTATAAAGAGGAAGGCTTTTATAAAAGATAAAATTTCTTGGATTTAGAAATTCATTGAAATCACAAAATCAATTTAAAAAAAATATACTAAAACTTGTTCACGTTTCACTAAATTAATGTGGTAAAGACACATGTAAGGTCCTAACTCGAGTTTAGATTATTTCGACATGAGTATATTGCCTTTTTATTGAAATAGATGCATTGATTTTAATGTAGAAGTTGACTTCCAATCTTATTTGATTGATTTCACTTTATGCATTAATTTTAGCATAGATGTTGATTTCTAATCCTATTTTATTGATTGCATTAGATGAATTAATTTTGACATAAATGTTGATTTCTAATCTTATTTGTTTTTTGCACTAGATGCATTGATTTTAGTGTAGATATTAATTTATGATATGATGTAACTAGATGAATGATGCGAATTACTTTAAAAAACAATAGGTTAATAATGTAAATTGATCTCATTGTATGCTCAAAGTAATTATTAATGAAGTTCATTGATTTCTTTGTTACATTATTCATAAGCCTAGATCCATATCAAATTAAAAATAAATAACAAACAAGCTAGGTCCATCTTAATCATCAGTGTATATCCATATTGAATATAAATGTACAACAAAGAGCAAGTCAATCGAGACAGACAAAAGAAATAACAACTAATGGTTCATGGATTTCAATGTAGGTGTTAATTTGTGATATAATATAAACAAATGGATGATGTGCATTATTTTCAATGTAACTAAATTAATAGTGCACAATGATTTTAGTGTATGCATAAATTAGTTATTCATGTTAGGATTTATTTCTATGTTACAATATACATCAACATAGATCTATATTAAATATAAATAAAAATCAAAGAGCCAAGATCCATCTCAATCGTATGCATAGATCCATCCTAAATAAAAATGAACAACAAAGAAGAACTCCACAGAGAAATGTATAAGAAATTACAATTAGAAAATATTGTCAACAACAAAGGGAGAAGCAAAGAGCATATCAACATAGAAAATCACAACAAATAAATATTGAACAATGAAAATAACATGTTAAAGAGGGTGTCAAAGATAATATCGACAAACAAGGGCATAATAAATGAGAAATCAATGTCAAGAGTAAAGAATACAATAAAATTCACAATGACAAAGAAGTCAACAAAAATTGTAGAGGGAACGAAAACTGAAGCCATGAAGAATAGGAGAAACAAAAAGATGATTAACAAAGAGATCGACAAATAAAACAATATTCAACCAACTCAAGCATAGTACAAGGTACAAAATAAAATCCTATGAAAATATGTTTAAAAGATATATATGGCTAAGGTAAACATTTAACTCTTCTTGATATAAATATTTTACATCAAAAAATTCATCACAAGATTGATCGATTAGCTCCAGTTAAAATATGCCATTTGTGTGAGGAGTCATATGCCGAAATTTAGGTGTTTAATATAAATACAAGATTAATGTGCATGATATGTAGAGAAGGAACTCATCATATTAATTTTATAAACATATTTAAAATGATTAGATTAGTCAAATGTTAGATAATTTTTTCGTCGTTACACACAATTGAACGTAACATACATCCATCTCAACTCCATATCTATGAACCACTAACCAATATCAAATTTGTCAATGTGCAAACCATTGAACAAGTTTTCCACTCAAAAGGAGGATTGCACCTCGAGAGACTTGATCCCTCTTAACACTTGATAGGTCTGAAGTTAAGATGGATGTAGGTTGGTATTATTAATTGATTTAGTCTAAATCTTCTATGTTTTTTTCTCTTTTGATATATATTTTTAGTTAATTTTGTTCTAAATTTGAGAAATATTTGTTGGAATAATAATTTTGAGTTATACATTCCACATAATTCAAGTGCTCTAAATGTTTTTTTGAGTTGTGCATTTAAAAAACCATGTTTTACCAAAAATTATATCACCATATTGAAATTCAAATAAAAAAACAAAAAGACAACACTAAAAATAATTAAATTAATATAATTAATGTGATTTATTAATTTAAACTATAAATATAATTAGAATTACATAAACTAATTTAACAAAAAAATTGAAACTTATATTATTATTTTTCCCTTTCTCGTAAAATTAAAAAAAAAAATTAAGTATATTGTTCAAAAATATTAATATAAATTAAACCAATTATAAACTATATTAACTTTTATTATATTTTTAAAATCAAGTCCATTTAAACTTTCTTGAATAAAAAATCATTTTAAAATTAAAAAATACACTATAAGTATAGCACATCAAACAAATTGTAGCTAAATCTAATTAATTAATGATTTATAAGTTAAAAGTGTTTTAATAAAATAACACATGCCATGTACCATGGGGAGATCAATTAGTGATTGAAGCAATGTGAGTGTTGAGAAAAGTGAGATACCTAAGGTTCACAGGACATGTAGTAGATCCCTAGGGGTTTACTAGTAGTTGGGTCCCTCTGGGATACAAAACAAATAACACATGACATTAATAATTACACGGGTTCATCATATCAATTGAAGAAACTAAAGAACCAATTTAATTAGGGTTACAATTTATTGTTGTGAGAGATATTGTGTTGATCTCTAATGTATAGTTAAACTATTGCATTATTGAGGGTCATGCAATAAGTTGATCATTCACTTTTGGGATTAAAAAAATTAACAGATGCCATTAATAATTACAAGGTTTCATCATCTGAATTTAGGAAATGGAAGCACTAATTTAATTAAGGTTAGAGTTTATTGTTGTGAGAGAGAGTGTTCATCTCTAAGTTATAATTAAATTATTGCGATATTAAGGGCCATGCAGTAAGGCAATCATTCATTTACTTCCTTTCCATATTGTCTATTGAATATTACTTTATTTTATACCATTGTTGGATGTGATAATACTTTATAAGCATTGTTATGAGGATTTATATGAGAAATAGTAGAATATATCTGGTATTTTTTTTCATTTTTTCTTTTAGCATACGATATCATACAATTAGAACATTGTTAGTAATATTCATTAATATGGTATTATTTCGACATCTATTTAATTTACCTTGCTAAATGAAAGACTTTATGGTTATGTTGAACAACATTTACAATGGTTATTAATTATTATAATAAGCATACACATGTAATATTAGCCATGATTGGTTGAATGTAAATCATTATATGCTAACCCATATCACTTGTAACACATAGTCAACGTATTATAATAATTTATGGTATCAACAAGAAATTTTTGTAGAGTTCTTCGGATTTATGCCACTTGGCGTCTTGATTCCTTTCTAGAGATGTGGGTGAAATCTAGAGTGCAAGGTATCTAGGGTTTTGATCGAATGATGAATGTGGATGCAATTGGTTGTTGAGTAACTAACCACCCTACATGGGTGTCCCATCACTTATTCAATCTTTTCCCTCCTTTGTGTCTGTTCTTTGCAACCACTGTGACGAAAACTACACCAACGGAAACCATTTGATGCCTTTACATTTGTAAGGTATAAACTACCTTCATGTCACTCTACAAGTTTTCTTTTTACTCCACTTTTTACCAGGTGTTTCCCCTTTAGCACTGCTCATAAATTAAATAGTTTTTGTATAAGGGTCGGGTCGAATTCCCTTAACGGAGAGGGCTAATTCTTGGAACTTGCAGATTTAGTCCCTTGCAATGTGATATAATCCCATTTTGAAATATTTTTCCTTTAAATTTTAACACATTATGAGCACTAATTCCTATTATGAATTCCAACGGACAGGATGGAAGGGAATGCCAATAGCTTTTAGCAGGTAAATATGTAATTTTCATTTCTATACCCTTAAATTTGCTTAAGCGTTTCTCTCCTCATAGAACTTACATACTAACTTGATATTTTCTGTGTGGTTGCAGGTACAACATTTCCCAATTTTCTTTGCAACCCTATGCTCAACCCTCATCCAATGCTTCCAAGTTCCTACCTAACCACAACTTGCTTGTGTTTGGTTTGTGGACTTGCCTATAGGTTTCTCAACCTTCTCACATTGTGAGGGTTCCTAAGGCATGGCCGACATGATGTATTATTTAGTAAACTAGGGATTTATTTTTCCTTTTTCTTCCATGGAAAGGATTTAAAGGGATTGGGTCCTAATTTTATTAGTCGTGACCTCTACCCCTATCACAAATTTTCCTATAATGGTTCCTATTTGGTTGCACTCTGGAATTATTGGTTGTTAGATGTATAATTTTTTTTCGAAAAGAATGTTATTACTGCCATAAACAACACTAATTCTTTGAAAAGAACCAATGTACCCATCTGTTTAATTTTCTTTGGACTATGTTTAATTCAAGGGGTCAACTCTCTTATGAAGAGTATGTGTTTACAACTATTTCGTGTGACTGTATTTTATACTACTCTGAAAATGGAATGACATTATCATTTCTATATTTTTATTACTTAAGATGTCGCCTAAGATATTATGTTTAGTTAGATATTGAATATTCGTGTAGGACCATTATTTGCATGCTGGTTTTAGAATGTTGGTTAAGCTATTATTTGAAGGTTTATCCTTATGAGCCCTAGTAATTTGTTATGAGGGCTTCTTTTCTTGTCTCAAATCATTGTCAAATGTTCTAAATGTAAGTTATTATGTATCTCAACTGATGTGCACACTATCAATTATTACTATTTGGTTATTAGTCTTGTTTTCTTTCTTAAAAGAAATATTTGTTAATTGGCATGATTTATCTTGTTTTTTTTTAGAAACATGCAACTGCTAAGATTTATTTTTAGTTTTGAGACTTCTCTATTATCAACTTTGAATAATTTGGCTTACCATTTGCAATGTTTTTGTTCACCTATTGGGATTATAAGGTTTTTCTACATGGCTCCAATTTATTTCCAGCTACAAACCCTAACACTAAATTTTGGTTAATTCATAATAGCTTATTATCTTCCTCTCTAAGCATACTATAAGACAAATTGTTTTTAAAAGAAAATCTATAAGTTTTCTTATAGGGGTAGAGGGACTATACCCAGGATATCGATTTAGTTTGACTTGATTTAGGAACTAATCCCAGACCCCATAAAATCACAATAACGGTAGATTCTATATTTTCAAATGAAAAGCACGACCATTCTCACAATAGGAATATATCCAGCTTCTAATTTCTTAACATCAAAAAATTATTGTACTTACCACCTAATTTCAAATACATTAAGAAACTATCACATAATATAAATTAGCAATACTTACCTAAATATTTAGTCTAAGACTAACTGCACAACAATAAAAAAATATAGGAGTATACACCTCTCCTCCCAACCAACGAGACTAGTTGTATACCATGTCTCCCCTTGACCTTGTTCCACATCAAGTGTAGTTCCAAGACAATAATCAATTATGATTGTTTCCTCCAATGACCATTTGGTTCCAATGAGATTTGGTTGATAAAGTATAAACTAAGAAGTCGAGTCTTAGGTGAACTCCACTGGCCAACCAACTTTGGAATCCTTTTACTACACTCTTCTTCCTTTCATATCTTTCCACTATTTTATTCCTTCTTTCACCTTAGGTTCCTCAACCCTATTGTCTTCATTTGGAAGGATTATTATTTCCAAGAAGGAAATTTGGCAAGTAATCGCCTGACCTATAGTTGTCCAACTACCTGGGTGTGAAGCTATTTTAGTAGTGTGTCCCATATTGATTTTATAATCATTGCTACATAATTATACAATTAATAATTAAACAAAATAAAAATAAAATATCCATCCATGTAAAATATTATTTTGGCCTTTTCCAAGATGCATAAAGTAAAACAAAGTCTTTAACTATAGTAAATCAGAATTGACCAACTTTACCATAGGACATCACATCTTCCCACCTTGAGTGAAACATCCTCCGAATGTTTTCCAAGCTCTCAGAATAGGATATGATATGCCTATTTTATAAATTTATCATCCTCCCAGGTAGCCTGCTTTGGGCTAAAGTGCCTCCAATGCACTTTAACCTGGCTGATAAATTATTTCTACAACATTAATTCTCTTCGATTGAGTATACATAGGGGTTCGATCAAAATCTCACCATCTGATTCAACCTACAGTTAGAGCCAATGCGTTATCATTTGTTTATATATGTCAAAATAATGAGTATACATATATATGCAATCTTATCAATTTACTAACTCTATATATTTCCAATTAATAATGTGCCTGGGTTCATAAATATATTTCTCTAAAAATAATACATGAAACATGTTATGCACAAGTATATGGCTGGGTAGGGTTAACTGATAAGCTAGTGGCCCAATTTGAACCAGAATTTGGAATGGTCCATGAAAATCACGGGGCAAATTTGGCACAACCTCCCCAATGCAAAGTACTTCTTTTAGGTTTCACTCATACATACACATGATCCCCAACTTGAAATTAACGATAGCTTCACTTCATATTAGTGTAACTATTTTCTCTGTCCTATTCAACCTTTAGATTCATCCTCACATTTTTCACCATGTTCTTCATTTCTTTTAACATATATTGCCATAAAATCAATTTATCTTGATTTTTGTTACAATTAATCACAATTAATGGGTGTTCTACACATATGTCAACATAACACCTCAAATGGACTCAATTTTAAAGAGTTATGATTGTTGTTGTTGTAGGATAATTATACCAAGTGAAGGAAGTTTTCCCATTTACTTGGTTGCTACATCACATACATTCTTAACATATACTCTAGCACTTGGTTCACCCATTCTATTTTCCAATCCATTTGAGGATGATAAGTAGTACTAAACTGTACCTTGTACCCAACACTAGTAGAAAATGGCTAATTAGTTACTAAAAAACTGTTAAAATTTTCATATAAATGACTATATTTTGGTCGGTGACCAATAGTAGCTAATTTATAGTATCTTATAACATGACCAATTTTTAGTCATTTCTAGCTTAGTCATTAATTGGTTGTCTCAATTATGTTGTCTAGCTAGTATATTTGGTCATTATTTATTTATTTATTTGGTCAGTGATTTGCTCATTAATGCAGTAATTGATTGCCACAATTAATGACCAAAGAAATATGACTAAATTTTGGTCATGTTATAAGATACTGTAAATTATTTAGAAATAGTCATATATATGAAAAAAATAGTCATCATTTGTAATCACAAATTTATAATTTGGAGTAGTCATTTATATTTTTCTAGTAGTTTCATATTCATTATATAAATGACTACTTTAGTAGTTTATATTCATTTCATTTACTTTCATTAATAATCGTTATAGACAAGTAATTTAGTCGTATAGTCATTTTATTTGTGTTCATCATTAATAAACATAAACTACTAATGTAGTAGTTTTGGATTGATTTTATGTGTTCATTATTAATCAACATAAATTAATTAGTATGATTTTGCAACTAAATTTTAAAAAAATGCCATACAATGTACATGTTCATATAATATGAAAACACAGAGTTACATATGTTAATTACAAGAATAAGTAATAGCAAGTGCAAGTATAAATAATTCCAAACACATAAATTATATTATATAAATTGTCAAGTATTCCAATATGAGTTTCCAACATAATATTGGTTGGAGTACAATTTAAACATGAAATATTGTTTCATCACTTGAAAACATAATCATTGTGTTACCAAGGAATCATAAGTGAATTCACCAACTCTAAAGACTTGACCATCAGTCTCTATGTGTGTCTTATGTGGGATATTAACTCTATGGGTACCACTCGACTAGTTCTCTTCTCTCTCATTAAGTTGCCTTTTTTTGCTCTAGTTTTATTGGTCTCCTCTTTCTTTAATATATGCTTCTTACCACCAATACTGAGTTCATGTTATGGAAAGGAAAAAAAAAAGATACAATGTAGAGTATAAGACATGAAAGTTGATGAACATTGGAATATAAACTAAAGTAGACTATAAAATATTTATAAGATATATTTCTCAACATCAATAATATTGTTAATGTTATTTCCCCCATAGAAGCATGAAACTTCAACAAGTTTTCTTCAGTTGGGCAATACTGGCAACTTTGTGGCCAGATGACCTGTATAAACAAAGCAAATAAAATGTTACAAATAAACACAATAGAACTAGAAATTTATAATAAGAATCTCCCATGTTCTGCTTTTGTAGTTGTATTGTTTCCTCTAGTTATCTCTAAGAAGATGTAACACTTCAACAATAAAACTGGTTAGTAGAAATCTAATGGGTGGAGCAAAGTATTACTGACACAAGATTATAAAAAGAAACTAAAAAAGAATAAGACAAGAATTTGTAAATTGTGATACTAACTAGGAATATATCTTCAATATAGTAATCTTCAATTTTCAGTGTACTATTTTAGGGGAAAAGGAATCCAATTCCCATAAACCAACAAATTATGTACCCTTGTTTTCCCTGTAATTAATTGAGCAAGATTAGCACATACAATTTCGATTTGATGTCTGAAATGATTCTATAAATATTCAAAGAAAACTTAATGTTACACATTCATTTTTCTCTAATGCATACAAAACTAAATAGGCTATCTTTTTTTGAGTTTGAGAGTTTTGTAATTCATCGTGTCCAAAATAATTTCTTATTATTATGACTGCTATTTTTTTAACGATCAGGAGCATGCTTATATTTGATCAGAAAACATAATTTTCAAAATACATTCCATTTTTATAATTCAAAGCTAAATTTCCTTCCCATTTATGGTCTTCAAACAAACTAAAATTCTTTTCATTTAATAAATCATTGTTGTAATATACTACTATATGAACAACTACATAATGAAGTTAATCAATGGTGGAATAGTAATAAATCACAAATACAAGCAAGAAATAACACCATTATATGTCCTAGGCATGGCAAGTCTTTATCCTCTTGGTTGGAAATATTATTTCATGAAAAAAAACATATTTGACAAAAAGAGCTTTTTTAAAATTAACCAATGCTAGTGTATCCCATAACATTGACATTTATATTTCCATGACCTCAAAACATGTGGATGTATCAAACAAGTGTAGTGCACGTCCTTCTAAGGTAAAAGTTTGGCAATGGAATATGTTTTCCCTTAGTCTAATAAGGTTTTAACTTTCCTTTTATAACTTAGAGAGAATGGGAATTTAATGTAGAACAATGACATAAAGCTTTTATTCATTAACACTTACCTAGATCTGAAACAAGCATTGAAGCACTATATGTTAGCCTCCTGTTGCAACAGGTGTTCATCTTTCATGATTGACAGTTTTACATGCCAAATATGTCATACTTTGCATCCTGCAATGGTCCATATTTCCAGAAAAAGGCCAAAGAAGAGGCCATGAAAGTGTGCCAGTCCAAATGCCATGGTTGTATTCCAATTTTGATGACTTAACCATTTTTGAAGAATGTTCTGCAAAAGGGAAGTCCAAACAGCTTAATCTTGGCTTCCTTAGGTTTAAATTTCTTGTTTTAGAAGGTAGAGAATTGATATCTATCCAAACAGTTTAAACTTGGCAGATTTATAGATAGGTAGAGAATCAAAGGAACCCAACTGTTTAATCTGGACCCTTGGCAGAAATAAGTGTAGATTTAGATAGGAGGAAGTCAAAAGAAAAATTATAAAGCAGGGTCTGCAAGTCTAAGTGCACCCAAAACAAAAAAGAAGAAAAAATGCTAGGTAAGTAGGCTGGGTAGGTAGTTTTTGAGGTTGCAGAATGTTGATATGTGATCAGTTTTGTGTTTTAAAGTGATATTGTACTTCAGATCATAGGTACAAGGTAGTTTTTGTTTGGAGGAACTCAAACTGGACATCTCTAACCTCCCCTTCTTCCTTTTCCCCCAAATCACTCACTAATTTCCCTGAAGAGGCCAAGATCTGCTTCACTCAAAGATTTCCATTCTTCCTCTATGAGTCACTTTCCCCCTTTGATAGCCTAAGATCCACATACTTAACGCTTTCTTGTCATTTCCATATTAACTACTGACTCTATTATGTAAATCCCTATCTGTGTTTCCCTTCCCCTACTAAAATTATGTTAATAGCTCCCCTATATACTTATCCCCTCCCCCTGGTTGAAACATAACCATAAGTTCATTGGGAATTGCTAAGTTTATCTGAAACTCAGCAAGAACCCTCATCTCCACCCTCAAACTATCTCTTCATGCATATTACTCCACCACACATCATAAAATTCCTTTCATGTGTATAAAAAACCATCTTATTTGACTTATTTTCACCCTCCCAAGGCACAAACCCCTCGTTTTGCCTTAAAACCCTTCTCAAACTGTACAAATCCACCGTTTTAGGCTTTCGGACCCCTTCCGATGCCTTAAAAACCTGTTAAAAACCCCCCAAACTCCGCAAACCCAAGGTTTTGGACCCCCACGACGTTGTATTAAGATTCGAATATTCGTTGGCCCCGTCCCTAAACCTCTGCCGCCTCATCTTTGCCTCCAACCGTTAGATCTGGTGCGTTGCAGATCAACGGTGGGTGGGTCCTTTCCCCAGCGAAGCCGCCGAGGCTTAACGCCCGGGAGATCGGCAATTTTCCTGCCGTACTCCCGCCACGCATCGCCTTCCCGTCTGTGGCGGAGCCCCCTCCTGCCAAACCACTCAGGCGCTAAAGCGGTGCGCCTTGAAACCGCTTACCACCCTCGCCTGCGTGACATCAGCGCCACGACATCAGTGCCACGTTCTACCACGCATCACCTTCCCCGCCTCCATTACTGTGCCACGAATGCTACCACCTCATCCCTCACCTCCCCTCGTCTTGCCACCGTACTGCCACGTTACCTCCTCCACTGTACCGCCATGTCACCCGACCGTATCGCTGACGTCATCTTGCCATGTCATCTTGCCACGTCACCACCGTACTGGGACCCACTGCTGACATCATGCTAATGTCATGCTGACGTCATCACTCAAAAAGGCGCGAAAGGCGAAAAATCGTGCTTAGGAAGCCAGGATTCAAATTCTGAGGTTTTTTTTCATGCATGATTAGCGCCTAGTGCTAATCACGCATGGCTACAGGAAATGGGCCAAAGTGTAAAGCCCCTCACCGCGTGGCCCCCAGCAAGCCCGAAAAGGCGCAGAATGACCCGATTTTCTTCGCGAAGCATTCAGAAAGGAGCAAACATAGTTTTTAAAGCAACAGAGGGCTGAGCAGCTGCCATGAAGGATCGATGGGACGGTCTAAACCATTCAGAAGATATTAAAGACTCCAGGATCAGCGCCAAAGAGTATCAGGCAGCGCCAAAGAGTATCAGTTCAGGAACATCAAATCAGGTGAAAATTAAAAACCTTCATCAAAGTCAACAAAGCAGTAAGGCCATTTAAAAGCCTATCTGGTCGGGATTAGTGCACATTAATGCCAACAAAACAACAGCAAAACCAAGTTAGAGGTGGAGATAAAGGACAAATCACAATTATTACAGGAGGACTGCATCGAGCCACCCAGGACAGACATTAACTCAGTTTTGATACAGTTGCGCTCAGCGCAGCTCAAAGATATTTTCATGCATTTATTTCTGGATAAGATTAGGTCAAAGTAATCATTTTCTTTCAGACCTGTTTAGATCGGCTGTAATAGATTAATTTTTGGATAATGTTCCCTATATATACCGACCCTATGTATTGTTTAAAAGGGTTGGTTGGTTGATAATCCTCATTAGAGACTCGCACTGGATATCTGAGGTGTTTTACTTAATCAAAGATTGTTGAAAAGCTTTTGAGGAATGACTATCTGCTCTGTGTCTAATCGTTTGAAGAATTGAATGTGGAATCCTTGTGCTGCTATATGAATCAATAAGTTTTCCTTACCTCTGTTATTTTGATTTCACATATGCTCAAGTCACAGAACAAAGGATTGGTTTAGAATTTTCTTGGTTGCACTCTATGCTCAGTTTCTATGGCTTCTTAATGTTCTCCTCTTGAATTAGGCAGAAATATGAATTCTGTTATGGCTCATGTTTTACCTATTTTCATATATGAATGACTGTTATCTAGGAATTCTTAACTGCTCCTAGATAGGGCTCATTTGTCTTCTTTTTTCTAATCTGAATGAGAGATTCCTAATTGCCCCTCATTCCTTAGCCTTTAATCCATCTCTTTTACCTTGAATGATTGTTTCATACGCAACTAGCTTGCTCCACATTCCTTCTTGTGACCAAGAAAACGCACCAGCATTCCTACTCCTTGACTCCACGCCCAATGGTTCTAAAACTTTCATGCTATCCCTGCCTCTTTACTTGAAAGCATCATCCTTCCCACCAAAAAACAAAACAAAACCCCTTGAACTCAATAACTAGCCTAAAAACATTATCAATAAAGCTAAATCCGAAAGAGAGAGCCCTCTCTGATTGCAGGTGGGCTAGAACCTGCAGTCCAAAGATTGGTATGTGGTTACCTCGGCTGTATCCTTTTGATGCCGACCAGAAGGACAACCTGAGTGATAACACTATACAAATCCAAGCATGTCTCACATTACAATAGGAAACACAATTTCCAGATTCTGACTATAAACCTTGAGGCTTTCTAAAATTTGTGAACAAGTAACATCATAAATATTATTTCTTATTTCTCAAACCTTCTCCTGTGTGGAGCTTGAAAAAATATGTGCATACACATATCACATTATAACATGTTGTGGAGTACATTTACGAGAAACCAATCACTCAGAATTTTATATTCTGTCAAGATTGATGCATGTGTTAAATTTCCATTATCTGCATCTCTACACAATGATGTCATTAATAATTTGAAGGTTCTTGTCTTGCTAGTATGATCTAATTATTATTTTGTGCAAGATGTGTTTTCACTCCCATTATTAAAATTTTTATGTTTATGAACAATATATAGATACAATGGATGCTTCAAATAATAAAAGGGGAAAATATTTGACCATTAAGTGTTTAGTATTTGCATATGGTGTAAATTCAATATTTATGCTGGTGGTAGTTATGGTCAACCTAAATGGTTATTTCACATGCATCAAAATAAGTATAATATGATAGTACGAAGGACTCATGCAAAATTTTCTAATCGTACATATGGAATCTGCAAGTGTTGTTGTTGTGCTCAATTTCTTATTGGAGTACCTATCAACTAACAAAGTTTGTAGAAATGTTTGAAATGATACTGAATAAGGTGGACCTAAGGGATTGAAGAACAAAATCACAAGACAATCCTTGATGGATATCTATAGGTGGCTAGAACATAATCAACTTGAACACCCATCAATGTTTGACTCTTACAAAGGCATCCCATGTATTATTGGTGAGAATTTTTAACATTGAAACTTGTACTGCACCTTTTTCTCAACTTGGCAATAGCATTGGTTCAATGAAATTAGTGCATGATCATGATTTCAGGTATACTAGCGCCATTCACAATTCTTATGCAGAACATGAGTACATGCTCAAATTGACCAAACTTCACTGATATGGGTAATCATCTTCACTAACTAGTGGGTAGATAAAGGATCTTAATCATTATATCAATGCTCACCCTAAGGGAATATCATGAGATTTTGGCTCAACACTCTTCCCAATAGGTTATTGTGTAGTATAGGCTCAAAACTCTCCCCATAAGGATATTATGGTCTCAAATTCACTAACTAAAGCAAGGCTTTGCACTCTTCCAAAATGGATATTGTGTTTTCTCCCTCCATTAATGCATAATTCTAAAACAAAAGTTGCATCCCATGGAATGTATTGAAATATCGCAAAAACAGTAATGCACCCAAAAATCTTACATGAATAATCAAAATAATGATTAGCAGTGAGCATGATCCCTATATCCCCACCTCAAAAAGTAAAAGATCTCCATATCTAGAAAGGATTTTCCATAAATAAGATTTTAGGTAGTTAGGGTCTCTTTCTATGGTAAACCCTCCATTAGTTGACATCACTAACCGCATGGATAAAATCCCTAAAATGAAATTTCAATTAATTAATTCATTTTTCTAAAGTAAAACCCAACCAAGGTTCTCACTTATATGGTGATCTAGAACCTCCACTAGTTGACATCACTAACCCCATGGATAAAATTCCTAAAATTAATTTCAATTAAATAACCCAATTTTCCAAAGTAATGTTTGGATAGCAATGTTTGATAAATCTATACAAAAGTTTGGATAGCAATGTTTGAGCATGTGTTTCCTTTTCTTAATATCGATATGCACAACAATGATATCACGATGCTCCTAATACTTGATTACTATTAGTTTGTGTATTGAGAATATATTACTCAAATGTAATTTAGTATACATGGAGCTTATTATTAGCACCCACATAAATAAATTTCCTAATATAAAAATTTGAGTTATTCTCATTCATCTAGCTAGTATTAGTGTAGGTCATCAATGTTTGAATTTTAAATGATACTAAATAAGGTGGACCTGAGGGGTTGAAGAACTAGAACAGAGTCGCCTTGAACTCCCATCAATGTTTTATTCTTACAAATGAATCATCCCACATATTATTGGTTAGCATTTCCAACATTGAAACTTGTATTGCACCTTTTTTTCAACTTGGCAATATCATTGGTTCAATTAAATTAATGCATAATCTTTCTTTCAAGTAAACAAGTGTCATCCACAATGCCTATGCATAAGATGAGTACATGCTCAAATCAAGTTGTCTTGGCTGATATTGGTAATCATCTTCCTTCCAAGAAAAATTCCACAAATATATTAGTAATGAGGGATAGAAGGAAGCTCTAACATAAGCAGGCTATCAAGAATGTTAGGAAAATACCACATCAAACTACTATCTTACAAAGTCTGTAAGGGACGTCTAGTGATTTGAAAGGGAAAGGTGCCAAGAACTCTTAGACCAAACAAATTGTTTATGTTCATAGAAAATTTGAAGATGAAAAGAGAAATAACTTTTCTTTTATCTCTACTTCCTCAATGTTTGAGTAATGAAAATCTTCTCTAGAAAATAAAAATAGAAGACATTCGTCTAGTTTCAGTTCCCACCTTCCTAGTACACATGTGCCTTCACAAGGGGGCATGGCATACATGTCTAGTGAATTCAAGAAAATTATTTGTTTAGAGCAGCCGCCCAAATGCTTCTCGCCAATGCCCTTGGTTCACTAATTCACTCCAATTAGGTATTTTGTACCCAAGAGGACATCTACTACTATCCTGCATGGAGGAAAAGGTTTCACACATTCAAAATATAGACGAATGTGCTATCTAGAAAAAGAAAAAAGATTGAGGAACAAGGAATGTGATTAAGAATCTTTGCATTATATGAAAAGGATTAAAATAATCAAACAGTGAGAAAATAAACACAGTAGAGCTAGAAATTTCTACTAAAATTTTCTCATGTAAGGTAACTAAAGTTTGGCAATGGAATATGTTATCCCTTAGTCTAATAAGATTTTAAGTTTCCTTTGATAACTTCGATAGAATGGCAATTTAATGTAGAACAATGACATAAAACTTTTATTCATTCACACTTACCTAGATCCTAAACAAGCATGGAGCGTTATACAAATCCAAGCATGTATCACATTCCATAGGGAAACATAATTTTCCGATTTTGGCTGTAACCCTTGGGGCTTTCTCAAATCTGTAAACACGTAACATCATAAATATTCTTCCTTAGTTCTCAAAAGTTCTCTTGTCTGGAGCTTGAGAAAATATGTGAATAGACATATCACATTATAGCATGTTGTGGAGTGCATTTATAAGAAAGCAATCACTCAAAATTTTATATCATGTCAAGATTGAGGCATTCGTTAAATTCGAATTATCTACATGTCTGCACAATGGTATTATTTTGGCTCAACACTGTCCCCATAAGGGAAGTGTCCCCTAGTCTAATTAGGTTTTAACTTTCCTTTGATAACTTAGAGAGAATGGGAATTCAATGTATAACAATGACATAAGTATTTTAATCATTCACACTTACCTAGATCCTAAACAAGCATTGAAGCATTATACAAATCTAGGCATGTCTCACATTCCACCAAGAAACAAATTTCCATATTTTGACTGTAACCGTTGAGGCTTTCTTAAATCTATAAACAAGTAACATCATAAGTATTCTTCCTTAGTTCTTAAACCTTATCCTATGTGGAGATTGAGAAAAGATGTGCATACACATATCACATTATAGCATCTTGTGAAGTACATTTACAAGAAACCAATCGCTCAAAATTTTGTATTCTGTCAAGATTTAGCAATGTGTTAAATTCCCATTATCTGCATCTTTGCACAATGCTATCATTTTGGCTCAACAGTCTCCCCATAAGGCTATTATGGTCTCAACTTCACTAAGTAAATCAAGGCTTTCCACTCTTCCAACATGGGTATTGTGTTTTCTACATCCATTAATGCACCATTATAAAACAACGATGACATTCCATGACATGTATTGAAATTTTGAAGAAACGTTAATGCACCCAAAACTCTCACTTGAAGAGTGAAAAATAATTATTAGCATAATTCCTATATCCCCACCTCAAAAAGTAAAAGATACAATGGAAGCTTTGAATAATAAAAGATTCAATTATTTTTCCATTAACAGTGCTTAGTATTTGCATATGGTGTAAATTCAATAGTTCTATTGGTGGTTACTTATGGTCAACCTAAACGGTTCTTTCACATGCATCAAAAGAAGTAAAAAGTGATAATATGAAGGACTCGTGTTAACTTTTCTAATCATACATGTTGAATCTACAAGTGTTGTTGTTGTGCTCAATTTCTTATTGGAGTACCTATCAACAGACAAAGTTTGTACAAATGTTTAAAATGATACTAAAAAAGGTGGACCTAAGGGATTGAAGAAAAAAAACATGAGACAATACTTGACTGAGAACTATAGGTGGCTAGAATAGAATCAACATGAACACCCATCAATGTTTAACTCTTACCAAGGTAGCATCCCATGTATTATTGGTTAGCATTATCAACATTGAAACCTATATTGAACCTTTTTGCAACTTGGCAATAACATTCATTTAATGAAATTAATGCATGATCCTTATTTGAGGTAAACTAGGGTCATCCATAATTCTTTTGTAGAACATGAGTACATGCTCAAATTGTCCTAACTTTTCCGATATTTCTAATCATCTTCACTATCCAGTGGGTCGATAAATAATCTTGGTCATTGTATGAACACTCACCCCGAGGGGATATCATGTGGTTTTGGCTGAATGCTCTCCCCATAAGGCTATTATGGTCCCAAATTCACTAACTAAATCAATGCTTTGCACTCTTTTAACATGGATATTGTGTTTTCTCCCTCCATTAATGCACCATTGTAGAACAACAAGGGCATCCCATGGCATGTATCAAACTATTGCCAAAACGTTAATGCACCCAAAACTCTTACATGAAGAATGAAAAATAATGATTAGCAATGATCACAATTCCTTTATCCTGACCTCAAAAAGTAAAAGATCCCCACATATAAAAAGGATTTTCCAAAAATAAGATTTTAGGTAGTTAGGGTCTCTTTCTATGGTAAACCCTCTACTAGTTGACATCAGTAACCCCATGGATAAAGTCCCTAAAATTAAATTTCAATTAAATAAATAAATTTTCTAAAGTAAAACCAACCCAAGTTTCTCATTTATATGGTGATCTAAGGTATACATAAGTTGGGATAGAAATTATTTAGCATGTGTTTCCTTTTCAAAATATTGATATGCACGACAATGATATCACTTGAGTTTATCTTGACATTTGATTACTGTTAGTTTTGGTACTAAGAATATATTACTGAAATCTAATTTAGTATGTATGTATCTCATTATTACCATCCACATAAATAAACTTCCTAATATAAATATTTGAGTTATTCTCACTCATCTAACTAGTATTAGTGTAGGTTCTAAATGTTTGAATTTTAAATTATACTAAATAAGGTGGACCTGAGGGACTGAAGAATGAAAGCACAAAACAGTACTTACTTGAGATTTATAGGTGGCTGGAGCATAATCATCTTGAACTCCCATGGATATTTGATTCCTACAAAGGCAACATCCCACGTATTATTGGTTAGCATTTTCAACATTGAAACTTGTACTGTACCTTGTTTTCAACTTGGAAACAACATTGGCTCAATGAAATTAATGAATACAATTTCTTTTAGGTAAACCAGTGTCATCCACAATGGCTATGTAGAACATGATTACATGCCCAAATGGAGTTGTCTTAGCTGATATTAGTAATCATCTTCCTTCCAAGAAAGATGCCACATAGATATTAGTAATGCAAGATAGAAGGAAGCTCCAATATGAGCAAACTATCAATAATGTTAGGAAAATACCACATGAAACTACTATCTTAGAAGTATTCAAGGGAAATCTAGTGATTTGAAAGGGAAAGGTTCCATGAACTCTTACACTAGAGAAATTGATTATTTATTGAGGAATCTTCGGCGAAAATCACATAGAAAAAATTTTGTTGATGCGTTTCGAACCAGCCAGTGTGGTTCATCGTCAGGACAAGTTGAATGAGCAGATCTCATTTAGCACATTAAATAGATAGGACAGAGAATCCCATGACTTAACAACTAACAACCAACAACTAGAATTGATAACGGCTAGTTTGACTCTCATAAAAGGTAAAATAATATTAATATATATATATTTCTATTTAATTTATTATTATAATTAATTTTAATAAGAAAATTTCTTTGGTTATTGATATTAAAATTAAAATGTAAGGGACAATGCTAGAATAAGTAAATTAATATATATATATATAGAGATATATATATATATATATATATATATATATATATATATATATATATATATATATATATATATATATATATATATATATATATATATATATATATATATATATATATATATATATATATATATATATATATATATCATTGTAAATATATTGATGAATATAAATTAAAATGAATTAAATTAAAAATTATGTAGAATAAATTAATTTCAAAAACAATAGTTAGTTATAAATACCAAAAATAGAGTAATAGTTAATTATATTTATTAAAATATATATTTTTATAAATATTCGCCAAAGAGTTAAAAAGAAAACCAATCATTATTTTCTGTATCGAGGAGGCTAGTGTGATTGCTCGAGTGTCCCAATTCCATCACCAAAAATTTAGGGAAGCCCTTGAGATTGAAAAAAGGCCGAACAATCTTAATAGAGAGGATGGCTGGAAGATTAGCAGTTGCTGGGTCCCAGCGCTCTCCTCCTAGCTGTTTTCTTTCTTTCCCTCCCTTAATTATTGTTAGGTTTGTGATTTCTATTCTATTTTATTTTATCAATTTATTTATTTATTTATTTATTATTATTATTATTATTATTATTATTATTATTATTATTATTATTATTATTATTATTATTTATCTATTTTTATTATTATTATTATTTATTTAGTTAATATTATTTTACCTTTTAACAGAGTCAAACTAGCCGTTATCCAGTCAATTCTAGTTGTTGGTTGCTAGCCGTTAAGTCATGGGATTCTCTGCCCTATCTATTTAATGTGCTAAGTGAGATCTGCGCATTCAACTTGTCCTGACAATGAACCACACTGGCTGGTTCGAAAAGCGTCGACAAAAGTTATTCTATGTGATTTTCGCCGAAGATTCCTCAATAAATTTATGGATCACAGAAGTCTCAGTTCAGAAATTGATTATGTTCATAGAACATTTGAAGATGAAAAGTGAAATAAATTTTCTTTTACTTCTACTTCCTCAATTTTTGAGGCATGAAAATATTTCACTTCCCACATTCCCGGTAGAAATGCACCTTCACAAGGGGCAAGGCATACACATCCATCGAATTTAGAAGAATTATTTGTTTCTAGAAGCTCATCAAATGCCTCTCACCAATGCCCTTGGTGCATTAATTCATTCCACTCAGGTAATTTGTTCCCAAGAGGACATATATTGTTATCGTTCATGGAGGAAAATGTTTCACACATTCATAATACAGACAAGTGTACAATCTAGCAAAACAAAAGAAAATCAATAACAACGAATATAGCTAAGAAGCTTTTCATTATACAAAAAGGAAAACACTCATATAGTGACCAAATAAACACAACAAAGCTAGTGATTTCTACTTAAAATGTCTCATGGTAGGTGAAAGTTTGACAATGGAATATGTTGTCCCTTAGTCTAATCAGGGTTTAACTTTCCTTTGATAACCTAGAGAGGAGGGGAATTCAATTTAGAACAATGACAAAAATATTTTATTGACTCACACTTACTTATACCCTAAACAAGCATTGAAGCACTATACAAATCCAGGCATATCTCACATTCCACCAGAAAACATAATTTACAGATTTTGATTGTAACCCTCAAGGCTTTCTCAAATCTGTAAACAAGTAACATCATAAATATTCTTTCTTAGTTCTCAAACCTTCTCCTGTGTGGAGCTTGAGAAAATATGTGCATACACATATCACCTTATATCATGTTGTGGAGTACATTCACAAGAAATCAATCACTCAAAATTTTATATTCTGTCAAGATCGAGGCATGTGTTAAATGGCCATTATATGCACCCCTACACAATGGTGTCATTTTGGCTCAACACTCTCCCCATTAGGCTATTGTCCCTTAGTATAATAAGGTTTTAACTTGCCTTTGATAACTTAGAGAGAATGGGAATCCAATGTCGAAAAATGAAAAGAATATTTTTTTCATTCACACTTACCTAAATCCTAAACAAGCATTGAAGCGCTATACAAATCCAATAATGTCTCACATTCCACCAGAAATAACATTTCTAGATTTTGACTGTAACCCGTGAGGCTTTCTCAAATTTGTCAAAAAGTAACATCATAAATATTGTTCCTTAGTTCTCAAACCTTCTCCTATGTAGCGATTGATAAAATATGTGCATACACATATCACATTATAGCATGTTGTGGAGTACACTTATAGGAAACCAGTCACTCAAAATTTTATATTCTATAAAGATTGAGGAATGTGTTAGATACTGATTATATGCATGTCTACACAATTGTTTCATTTTGGCTCAACACTCTCCCCATAAGGCTATTATGGTCTCAATTTCACTAAAAAAATCAAGGCTTTGCACTCTTCCAACATGGATATTCTGTTTTCTCCCTCCATTAATGAACAATTCTAGAACAACAATGGCGTCCCATGGCATGTATTGAACTATTGCAGAAACATTAATGAACCCAAAAATATTACATGAAGAATACAAAATAATGATTAGCACAATTCCTATATCGCCACCTCAAAAAGTAAAAGATGCAATGGATGCTTTGAATAATAAAAGATGCAATTATTTCATATGACATAAATTCAATATTTCTAATGGTTGTTACTTAGGATGAACCTAAACAGCTCATTCACATGCATCGAGAAAATTAAAAAGTGATAATAGGAAGTACTCGTGTGAAATTTTCTAATCGTACATGTTGAATATGCAAGTGTAGTTATTGAGCTCGATTTCTTATTGGAGTACCTATCAGTTGACAAAGTTTGTATAAATGTTTGGAATGATACAAAATAAGGTGGACCTAAAGGACTGAAGAATGAAAGTGTTGGGTGTGGAGCCTGATTATCTTTTGTATTCAAAGTTATCACCACATTGGACCCCAGTTCGAAATGGGGCAGTAACGCCGCCCGTAAAATATTTGTTGTAGGGGGGGTCCAGGGGGGGTGGCTGCGACCTTTGGGGAGCCCCTCCGAAGCTAAAAACAGATGTAAAATTGCCTTGTAAAAGTATAGTAATTTCTAGTCAATCTGGGCTGTTCATTAGGCAGATGATCTGATGGTAGAACTTATGTTTAGTTTAGGGGCTTTTGCGCTAGAAGGAAACCCCTCTCTTTGTATGAGGGCATTGTATTGAGTCTGTGTAATATATGTGTATTCTCTGAGTGAGAAGCAGAGAGGTGAGAAATGTGTGAGAAAATAGAGGATATTACAGCGGATCTGCTGTAGGTGGTGTCTCTTCATTTTGCTAGATAATAGAAAGGAAGGACTAGCTGTTCGGTGTGGATGTAGCCCAAACCGGGTGAACCACGTATATCTGTGTCTCTCTTGTTTTATGTGTTTTCTGTTTTTATATCTCTACAATATTTTATGTGTTCCATTGCTCCGTAATATATAATTTTCTAACAACTGGTATCAGAGCTGAAGGTCTATTTGGCTGATAAACTCGCAAGAAAGAAGGGTTCCTCTTTCGAGTGGGAGAAATGGCAGAAGATGGTAAGTTTAGGGTCGAGAAATTTAACAGCCAAAACTTCTCACTGTGGAAGATGCAGATGGAAGATTTTCTGTATTAGAAATATCTATACCTACCATTGGGTGGAAAACCAAAGATTCCAAGGGGAATGACATATGAAGAATGGAACTTTCTCAATAGAAAGGCACTTGGAATAGTACGGTTGTGCCTTGCAGTGTCGGTCGCCTTCAACATTTCGAAGGAAACAATGACAGAGGGTTTGATTAAGGCATTGGAGAAACTATATGAAAAGTCCTCGGCGTCAAACAAGGTATTTCTTATGAAACAGTTATTTAATATGAAGATGTCGGAAGGTGGATCCGTTGCAGACTATTTAAATGATTTTAATACTGTTACAAGTCAGTTATGTTCTGTAGGGGTAAACTTTGATGATGAAGTTAGAGCTCTGTTATTCTTGTGCTCATTACCAAAAAGTTGGAATGGTTTAGTAATGGCAATTAGTAACTCTGTTTCTGGATCTAGTACGTTAAAGTTTGATGATGTTGTCGGTGCTATCCTTAGCAAGGGAATGTGAAGGAAAAGCTTCGGTGAGACATTGGGTAATGCGTTGAGTGCAGAGTCTAGGGGAAGGAAAAAAGAAAGAGTAAAGAGCTCAGGATATCACAGTAAATCAAGGAAAGGCAGATCCAAGTCTAGATCGGAGGTAGTGTGCTAGAAATGCAGAAAGAAAGGACACTTAAAGAAAGACTGTAGATCTGGGAAGGGAAAAGAAGGAGATGCACAACAAGAAAACAATAATGAAGAAAATGTGACAGGTGAGGTGTTACAAGATTCTTTGATTCTTTCTTTTGAAAATATTACTGATTCCTGGGTGGTAGATTCAGGGGCCTCATTCCATGCCACACTTGATAAGAAATACTTTCATGACTATGTTCAAGGAGATTTTGGACAAGTTCGTTTGGGTGATGACAAACCCTGTAAAATTGTTGGAATGGGTAAGGTTCTTGTAAAACAGCAGAATGGAAACCAATGGCTACTAAAGGAGGTAAGGCATGTTCCAGATCTAAAGAAAAATATGATTTCAACAGGGTAGTTAGGCGGTGAAGGTTGTGTGACAACTTTCACAGATAAATCTTGGAAGGTTACCAAAGGAGCCCCGGTAGTAGCAAAAGGCAAAAAGGTTGGTACATTGTATTTATGCAATGGTATTTCTAACTTTGTTAATGCTTTAACTTCCGAAGGAGCAGATGCAGCATTATGGCATCATAGGCTCGGACACATGAGTGAAAAGGGGATGAAAATTCTTCACTCAAGGAATTTGTTATTGGGTTTGAAGAATGTTGATTTGGACTTTTGTGAGAATTGCATTTATGGAAAACATAAGAAAGTTATATTTCTTAGAGTTGGGAAAGAAAAGAAGAACGAAAAATTAGAGCTTGTGCATACAGATGTATGGGGACCTGCTGAGGTATCATCTCTCGGTGGCTCTCGTTATTATGTTACTTTTATTGATGATGCAATTAGAAAAACTTGGATTTATTGTATTAAGAATAAATTTTATGTATTTGATACTTTCAAGTAATGGAAAGCTTTCGTTGAGATTGAGACAGGAAATAAATTAAAGTGTCTCAGATCAGACAATGGAGGTGAATATTGCAGCAAAGAGTTTGATAGGTACTATTCAGGGCATGGAATTCGCAGAGAGAAGACAGTTCTAAGAACACCACAAGAAAATGGTGTGTCAGAAAAAATGAATAGAACAATCACGGAGTGTGCAAGGTGCATGAGATTGCATGCAATATTTCCTTTACAATTTTGGGCAGATGGTGTAGATAATGTTGTTTATCTAATAAACAGAGGGCCTTCAAGTTCCTTGGATGGTGGTGTTCCAGAGGAAGCATGGACAGGTAAAAAGGTAAACTACTCGTTTTTAGAGCCTTTTGGTTGTGAGGCCTTTGTCCATATTGATAAAGAAAATAGAACAAAGCTTAAGGCAAAGTCAAAGAAATGTACCTTTATTGGATATGGTGTTAATGATTTCAGTTATCGCTTATATGATTATGAAAATCACAAAATCATTAGGAGCAGAGATGTAATATTCAATGAAAAGGTCTTGTATAAGAATCAGTTGTAGGAAAAGAAATAGGAAAAAGAAAACAAGGAATACGCAGTTCTTGATGAAATCACTAAAAAAGTAAAGGTGCCTTAAAATAATAATAATCAACAACCATAACAACAACAACCACCACAACAACAAAAGGCACCCCAAACACCTGAAAGTGGTGTTAGAAGATCTACCAGGATAAGTAGACCCCTTGAACAATACTCTCCTTCATTATATTATTTATTGTTGACTGATTTTGGTGAACCCGAATGTTATGAAGAAGAAATGCAGGTTGAAAGTAGGAAGAAGTGGGAGGTAGCCATGGAAGAAGAGATGGACTCCTTAATGCATAACCAAACTTGGGACTTAGTCAGGTTGCCTGCAGGAAAAACTACATTGAAGAATAAATGGGTTTACAGGCTGAAGGAAGAAGATGGAGGAAAATAGACGTACAAAGCTAGACTTGTGGTGAAGGGGTTTGCACAGAAGAAGGTATTGATTTTGATGAAATATTTTCTCCTATTGTTAAAATGACTTCAATCAGAACAATTTTAAGTCTAGTAGCAGTTGAAGATTTGCATCTTGAGCAGTTAGATGTAAAGACAGCCTTTCTCCATGGCGATTTGGAGGAAGAGATATATATGCAGTAGCCACAAGGATATGAAGCGAAAGGGAAGGAGAAACTAGTGTGTAGGTTGAAGAAGAGCTTGTATGGCTTAAAACAGGCTCCTAGGCAGTGGTATCTAAAATTTGACAAGTTTATGTCTGAACAAGGTTATACTAGATGTCACTCTGATCATTGTGTTTATCTGAAAAGGAAAAATGATGGCAGCTATATTATATTGTTATTGTATGTAGATGACATGCTTGTTGCAGGGTCTAACATGCAGGAAATAAATGTGCTCAAAAGATAATTGGCAAATTCATTTGCAATGAAGGATTTGGGAGCTGCAAAACAAATCCTTGGTATGAGAATAACTAGAGACAGGAAAAATTGTAAATTAGCATTGTCTCAGAATGAGTACATACAAAAGGTGTTGAAAATATTTAATATGCACAATGCAAAACCAGTTAGTACACCTTTTGCTAGCCATTTCAAAATTAGTAAGGAAATGTGCCCAAATACCCAAGAAGACATGGATTATATGTCTAAAGTTCCATATGCATCAGCAGTTCGAAGCTTAATGTATGTAATGATCTACACAAGACCTGATATTGCACATGTAGTGGGAGTTGTAAGCAGGTACATGAACAATCTAGGAAAGGAAAATTGGATGGTAGTGAAATCGATTCTAGATATTTGAAAGGTACCAAAAATCAAGCATTATGATTTGGTGGTTCAAACATTTCTCTATAGGGATATGTTGATGCAGATATGACAGGTGATAGAGATAACAGGAGGAGCACTACAGGATATGTATTTACTATTGGTGGAATAATTGTTAGTTGGGTTTCAAAAATCCAAAGTGTTGTTGCACTTTCAACAACAGAAGCAGAGTATGTTGCTACTACAGAGGTTAGTAAAGAAATGATTTGGTTACAAAGGTTTATGGGTAAATTGGGTAAGAAGCGTGATATGGGCACGTTATACAGTGATAGCCAAAGTGTCATTCATCTTGTAAAGAACTTAGCATTTCATTCCAATACTAAACACATACAGCTCAAGTACCATTTCATACGATCAGTGTTCGAAGATGGAGAGTTGAAGCTGAAAAAGATACACAATAGCCAGAATCCTGCACATATTCTAACAAAAGTTGTAACCAGCAAGAAATTGAGAATATGCTCAGTTTCAATTGGTCTTCAAGGATGATGATGAAGATGAGAAACAACCAAGTCCAAAGAGGAGTCATTTTCCAGTAAATGAAGCAGCGGTGGAGTTACTATAATCAGTCTCCAAGTGGGATATTGTTGGGTGTGGAGCCTGATTATCTTTTGTATTCAAAGGTATCACCACATTGGACCCCAGTTCAAAATGGGATGGCAACACCACCCGTAAAATATTCACTGCAGGGGGGTCCGAGGGGGTGGCTACGACCTTTGGGGAGCCCCGCCCTGGTGGGAGGTTTCGGGGGCAACGCCCTCGAAGCTAAAAATAGATGTAAAATTGCCTTGTAAAAGTATAGTAATTTCTGGTCAATCTGGGCCATTCATTAGGCAGATGATCTGATAGTAGAACTTACGTTTAGTTTAGGGTTTTTTTCCCTAGAAGGCAACCCCTCTCTTTGTATGAGGGCATTGTATTGAGTCTATGTAATATATGTGTATTCTCCAAGCGAGAAGCAAAGAGGTGAGACTGTGAGATAAAATAGAGGATATTACAGTGGATTTTCTATAGGTTGTGTCTCTTCATTTTGCTAGATAATAGAAATGAAGGACTGGCCGTTCAGGGTGGACGTAGCCCAAACTCGGTGTACCACATATATCTCTGTCTCTCTTGTTTTATGAATTTTCTCTGTTTATATCTCTGTAATATTTTATGTGTTCCATTGCTCCGTAATATATAATTTTCTAACAGAAAGCATAAGATAATACTTGACTGAGATCTATATGTAGGTAGGACACAATCACCTTGAAGTCCCATCAATCTTTGATTCTTACAAAGGTACCATCCTTGTATTACTGGTTAGCATTTTCAACATTGAAACTTGTACTGCACCTTTTTTCAACTTAGCAATATCATTAGTTCAATGAAATTAATGCATGATCATGCTTTTGCAGAACATGATTTTGCAGAACATGAGTACATGCTCAAATTGACCAGTCTTGGCTAATATTGGTAATCATCTTCACTAACTAGTGGGTAGATAATGGAACTTGGTCATTGTATCAACACTCACCGCAAAGGGATATCATGTGATTTCGTATCAACACTCTACCCATAATGCTATTATGGTCTCAACTTCACTAACTAAATCAAGGCTTTTCACTCTTCCAACATGGATATTATTTTTTCTCCATCCATTAATACACCATTCTAGAACAACAGTGGCATCCCATGGAATCTATTGAACTATTGCAGAAACGTTAATGCATCAAAAACGCTTACATGAACAATGAAAAATAATAATCAGCAATGAGCACAATTCCTATATCCCACCTCAAAAAGTAAAAGATCTGCATATCTAAAAATGATTTTCCATAAATAAGATTTTAGGTAGTTAGGGTCTCTTTCTATGTTAAAATCTCCACTACTTGACATCGCTAACTCCATGGATAAAATTCCTAAAATGAAATTTCAATTAAATAAGTCAATTTTCCAAAGTAAAACTCACCCAAGGTTATCACTTATATGGTGATATAGGGTATACATAAGCTTGGATAACAATGTTTGAGCATGTGTTTCCTTTTCTGAATATTGATATGCACAATAATGATATCACTTGGGTTTCTCCTAACACTTGATTACTGTTAGTTTGGGTACCAAGAATATATTACTCAAATGTAATTTAGTATTCATTGATCTCATTATTAGCATCCACATAATTAAACTTCCTAATATAAAAATTTAAGTTATTTTCATTCATCTAACTAGTATAAGTGTAGGTCCTAAATGTTTAAATTTGAAATTTTACTAAATAAGGATGACTTGAGGGCTCGAAGAACGAAAGAAAAAGAAAATACTTGCGTGAGATCTATAGGCAGCTAGAACAGAATCACCTTGAACTCCCATCAATTTTTTATTCTTACAAAGGCATAATCCCACATATTATTGGTTAGCATTTTCAACATTTGAACTTGTACTGCACTTTTTTTCAACATGGAAATAGCATTGGCTCAATGAAATTAATGCATGCTCTTGCTTTTAGGTAAACTAGTGTCATTGACAATGCCTGTGCATAACATGAGTACATGCTAAAATCAAGATGTCTTGCCTGATATTGGTAATCATCTTCCTTCCAAGAAACATGCCACAAAGATATTAGTAATGCAGGATAAAAGGAATCTCCTGCATAAGCAAGCTATCAATAATGTTAGGAAAATAGCACATCAAACTACTATCTTACAAAGTATGCAAAGGAAATCAAGTGATTTTAAAGGGAAATGTGCCAAGAAATCTTACACCAAACAAATTGACTATGTTCACAGAACATTTGAAGATGAAAAGAGAAATAACTTTTCTTTTACCTCTACTTCCTCAATTTTTGAGGCAGGAAAATCTTCTCCAGTAAATAAAAATAGAAGACATTCATCTTCTTTCAGTTCCAACATTCCTAGTATACATGCACCTTCTCAAGGGGTAGGGCATACACATCCAGTGAATTCAGAAAAATATTTGTTTCTAGCAACCAACCAAGTGCTTCTCGCCAATGCCCTTGGTGCACTAATTCATTCCACTTAGGTATTTTGTTCCCAAGAGGACATCTACTGTTATCTTGAATGGAGGAAAAGGTTTCACATCTTCAGAAAAATAGACGAGGATACAATCTAGAAAAACAAAAAATAATTAGGAATGAGGAATGTAATTAAGAAGGTTTGCATTATACAAAAATCTACACGTAGATAGTGAGCAAATAAACACAACAAAGCTAGAAATTTCTACTAAGAATGTCTCATGTAAGGTTAAAATTTGGCAATGGAGTATGTTTTCCCTTAGTGTAATAAGGTTTTAATCTTCCTTTGATAGCTTAGAGAGAATGGGAATTCAATATAGAGCAATGACATAAACATTTTATTCATTAACACTTACCTAGATCCTAAATAAGCATTTAAGTGCTATACAAATCCAAGAATGTCTCACATTCCACCAAGAAAGAGAATTTCTAGATTTTTACTGTAACTATTGAGGTTTTCTCAAATCTGTAAACAAGTAACATCATAAATATTCTTCCTTAGTTCTCAAGCCTTCTCTTGTGTGGAGCTTGAAAAAATATGTGTATACACATATGACATTATAGCATGTTGTGGAGTACATTTACAAGAAACAAATCACTCAAAATTTTATATTATGTCAATAATGAGGCATGTGTTAAACACCCATTATCTTAATCTATACGCAATGGTGTCATTTTGGCTCAAACACTCTCCCCATAAAGCTATTGTCCCTTATTCTAATCCACTTTTAACTTGCCCTTTATAACTTAGAGAGAATGATAATTCAATGTAGAACAATGACATAAGGATTTATTCATTCACACATATGTTGATCCTAAACAAGAATTGAAGCACTATACAAATTCAAGCATGTCTCACATTTCACTAGGAAACATAATTTCCATATTTTGACTATAACCCTTGAGGCTTTCTCAAATCTGTAAACAAGTAACATCATAAATATTCCTCCTTAGTTCTCAAACCTTCTCCTATGTGGAACTTGAGAAAATATGTGCATACACATACCACATTATAGCATGTTGTGCATTACATTTATAAGAAACCAATCACTCAAAATTTTGTATAGTGTCAAGATTGAGGCATGTGTTAAATGCCCATTATTTGCATCTCTGCACAATGGTGTCATTTTGGCTCAACACTCTCCCATAAGGATATTATGGTCTCGACTTCACTAACTAAATCAAGGCTTTTCACTCATCCAAGATGGATACTATGTTTTCTCCCTCCATTAATGCATTATTCTAGAACAATAATGACATCCCATGGCATGTATTGAACTATTGCATAAATGTTAATGCACCCAGAACTCTTACATGAATAATGGAAAATGATGATTAGCACAATTCCTATATCCCCAGCCCAAAAATTAAAAGGTATCCATATCTAAAAAGGATTTTCCATAAATAATATGTTATGGTAGTTAGGGTCTCTTTCTATGGTAAACCCTCCACTAGTTAACATCACTAGACCCATGGATAAAAGCCCTAAAATGAAATTTCAATTAAATAAGTCAATTTTCCAAAGTAAAACCCACCCAAGGTTCTCACTTATATGGTGATCTCGGGTATACGAAAGTTTGGATAGAAATCTTTGAGCATGTGTTTCCTTTTCTCAATATTGATATGCACAACAACAATATCAGTTGGGTTGCTCCTGACACATTATTACTATTAGTTTATGTACTAAGAATATTTTACTCAAATGTAATTTATTATACATTGATATCATTATTAGCATCCACATTAATTAAATTTCTAATATAAAAAATTGAGTTACTCTCACTCATCTAAGTAGTATTAATGTAGGTCCTAAATGTTTAAATTTGAAATGATACTAAATAAGGTGAACCTGAGGGTTGAAGAGTAAAAGGACAAAATAATTCTTGACTGAAATCTATACATGGCTAGAATAGAATCACCTTGAATTCCCATCATGTTTAATTCATAAAAGGCAACCTCCCGCGTATTAATTGTTATCATTTTCAACATTGAAACATGTACAACATCTTTTTTTTTGACTTGGCAATAACATTGGTTCAATGAAATTAATACATAATCCTGCTTTCAAGTAAACTAGTGTCATCCACAATGCATATGCAAAACATGAGTACATTTTCAAATCGAGTTGTTTTGTCTAATATTGTTAATCATCTTCCTAACTAGCATCCACATGAATAAAATTCCTAATATTTATTTGTTTAACTAAATAAATAAATTTCAGACTTTGAAAAACCCTTAAATCATCTATACTGTATAGATTAGAGAACTCAAAATTATAACTTTAACAAACATGTACTAAATTTCGGACAAAACCTACCCAAAAAATCTTTAGAGAAAAAATTCAAAAAGTAGTTAAACTACAACATTCTAAAGCCATTTTAACTCTGTTTATGACACCCATTCTCCTTTCTCTCGCAATGAGTGTCATATGTGGAGCCACTTAACCTCCATAAGCTTTAGATAGGCATCCTTATCTATATGCTAGAATTTAGGAATATCCCTAAATCCGATAGACAACAACGAAGTCAATTGTTTAACTTTGTTGTTGTCTTTGGAATTTCAGAATGATCCAAGAATTTACAATTTGGATAAGTAATATTTTGATATCAATGTTGTTCTTAAGATTCCATAATATTCCCCAAATCTACAATTGAAATGAGTTCAACAGCTTCAGATTGGCTAGGTATGTTAGCTTCTTCCACCAAAGTTTAACTAGCTTAATTTTATGGAATTCATGATTTAAGGGTGGCAGATAAACATATTTATCATTTGTAGAAGGTATTTCATTACTACCCTTATTGCATCCCACATATTATCTGAGAAACACCAAAGGGCAGGAGCAAAGAGATTGGTGTTAGACTGATCTCTACATGCACATGGAGGGAGTCCTAGTCAAGTTGGTCTCAAAATGTCTATATTAGTGTGGAGATCCTTATTGATCCATTGCAGCCTCGCACTCTATGTAGTTTCAGACATATAGATCTAAATCAACATGTTACATAGATGGATGTATTATGTGAACTTTCACATCAACTCAAACTGAAACTTCTCACCATCAGTCTATGATGGGTCACATAGTATTGATATGGGTAGTTTGTGGTTGAAATTATAGGGCATAAGAGCCTCCACTAGATTAGAGGTCTAGATTCCCAAATAATTATAATCGTCTATCGGTCCACAAGTGTAAGATTTGTCTATAACCTCAATCCCCTTGTTACATTAATCATTTGTTTAAAGAGCTAAATTTTTGCAAGGTTGAAAAACAATCTATTAAGGGAAATTGTGGTTTGGATTTTCAAATGGTTAAACTGATTAATGCATTATTCAAAACCAATCTGTTTAAAACTGATTGACAGTTCCTCTGAAAATGATCATGTTTTGATGGATGCGATAACTGTATTTCAATGGCTCTAGTGGGCACTGTGGGTAATCACAATGCTACTTCCGCATAAATAGAGGAACAAATCTTAAATTTGTGAGATAGTTGATTCATTTATTACGAAACAAGGGAACTAAGTGGATGCCCAGATGAGGATTTTATCTTTGGAGTTTAGAAATAAATACAAGGAAAGTTCCAAATCAATCATTATGCTAGGTAATCACAATGCTACTTCCCCATAAATAGAGGAACAACTCTTAAATTTGTGAGGTAGTTGATTCATTTATTACGAAACAAGGGAACTAAGTGGAGGCCCAGATTAGGATTTTATCTTTGGAGTTTAGAAATAAATACAAGGAAAGTTTCAAATCAATCATTATGCTCTTCCGATAGCACTAACTATAAGTATATTCATAGATATAAAGAAACTTATAATTTTGATAAACATGATTCTAAACACTAAGTTGATTGAATCTAACCACCATGAATGGAATTATTGATTGAATGTTAAAGACATCAATGGAAATTTGGCATTCTCACATTCATTTCTTTATATTCAATGCCATCCATGCCTCATTCAGTTATTGAAAGAAAATATGTGAATCGCAATAGGAATTTTCACAAACATTTCCTTATATTTAATGCCATCCATGTATTAATATTCAATTTAATTCAGAGCATTCAGATTTCGTTGAAAACCATGAAATTGTATTAAATCAGATTCCATAGAAAACAAATAAAATGTATTAAATCAACACTGGACAGAGTTTCCTGGACATATACTCCCATCAATGTTTGGTTCTTACAAAGACAACATCCCACATATTATTTTTTAGCATTTTCAACATTGAAAGTTGTACTATAGCCTTTTTTCAACTTGGGAATATCATTGGTTCAATGAAATTAATACATAATACTTCTTTCAGGTAAACTAGTTTCATCCACAATGCATGTGCAGAACATGAGTACATGTTCAAATCAAGTTGTCTTAGTTGATATTGGTAATCATCTTCCTTCTAAGAAATATGCGGCATAGAGATTAGTAATGTAGGATCAAAGGAAGATCCATCATAAGTAGTTTATCAATAATGTCAGGAAAATACCAGATCAAATTTCTATCTTACAAAGTCGGCAAGGGACACCTAGTGATTTGAAAGGGAAAGGTGCCAAGCACTCTTATACGAGATAAATTGATTATGTCCATAGAACATTTAAACATGAAAATACAAATAACTTTTTTTACCTCTACTTCCTCAATTTTTGAGGCAAGAAAATCTTCTCCAGTAAATAAAAATTGAATACATTTAGTTTCTTTCAATTCCCACATTCTTAGTACACATGAAACTTCGCTTGGGGCAGGGCATACACGTTGAGTGAATTAAGGAAAATTATTTTTTCTCAACAGCTAGTCAAATGCTTCACAACAATGCCCTTGGTGCACTAATTCATTCCACTTAGGTATTTTGTACACAAGAGGACATTTACTATTATCCTGCATGGAGGAAAAGATTTCGCATGTTCATAATAAATACAAGTGTATAATAAAGAGAAGCAAAAAAGATACAGGAGCAAGGAATGTACTTAAGAAGCTTTGAATTATACAAAAAGGAAAACACTTAGATAGTGAATATAACATCTGAAGTTTGAAGAATATAAGTACATTATGTTTCACTTGCTATTTTATTAAATAATTTGGGGAAAATGAGTGATCTCTGGACTATAAACTGATGACAAAAGGGAGTTCCACAATCCATACACCTAGCTGATTGTGTCTATAGTAGTGGCCCTCACTTGTTTTCTTCACAAAATCACATTGCATTATCACTATGCATACGAGACTAAGATTGATAGCCTGTGCAGCACAGGAATGAAGAGAAAAGAGTGCACCTGTGCACAACTATAGTAGAAATCAACAAAATTGGAAAATCAACCATCAAGTTAAAACAGTATTCAAGCTTCTAAATTATTTTTCTTATATACCCGTGTGCTAAGTTGTGCATCCGATCTGCCCAGTGCAAAAGAATATGTGATATGATCCTTGAAGACATAGTGTGTTGTCTCACGCATTGATGTAGCTCATTGTTGTTGTAGCGATTGGATTACAAGCCCATAACTGTGCATTGAACATCTGCACGATTAGCTCACAAGCAGAGTATTTAATTGTTGTTAGTTGGCTAAGAGATATATATGTTGTTCACGTGCTACTATGTAGAGTTGGAGTTAACTTCCATTTTTTGGCCATATAGTTGTTAAATGGGTTGAGTATCCTTGCTGGTGTAGCCACAAGTTTTTCAACCTACTAGTTTAACACTAATATGCCATTACTGCAAGAAGAGGACAGTCCAAGGCAAAGGCAAGACTTTATAGTGAGTAATAATCAACACCTTTTGTTCTACATGGGTCGAGTTGCATTTATTGGCACTTTTATAATGGACCTACATTGTCAGTTTGATCTTCAATTATGACTGATATTTTGGAGCTGCTCTCTAAACAAGGTTCTAGGTTCCTCTATTCTCACTAGTCACTACTTTTTTTTTTGAGTTGCCTGGATGTTTTGATGGTGTATATGGGTTATTGTGCACATCTATTTGTGAAAAAATATTGAAGGCACCTACAACACTTTGTGAAACAACTTCCTGTCAAATACCAAAGTAAACCAGAATCTATATTGTTCCTGTATATGAAAAACTAACATTTTATTATCACTATGCATACAAGACTAAGATAATGCAATGTTAGTTTTTCATATGAAAGTGTACAATCTAGAAAAACAAAAAATATACAGGAACAACGACTGTAATTAAGAATATTTGCATTATAAAAAAAGGAAAACACTCAGACAATGAATATAACATATGAAGTTTGAATTGTATAACTACATTATGTTTCACGTACTATCTTATTAGGTAATTAGGGGAAATAAATCATGTCTGGATTATAAACTAATGAGAAATGGGGGTTGCACAATCCATACACCTAGTTGATTATGTCTTTAGTAGTGGCCCTTGCTTGTTTTATTCAACCACTTATTTCCAGTCATTTATCCATGTTGCAACATATTTATATGCAGGAATATAATCATCATACATCAGAAAAACATCGTACTTAACTGCATTATCTATTATTGCAGGTCTCTTTGCCACCACTTTCCATTCACTTTGCTGCATATTGGATAGAAATTTTAGCCCCATGACCAAGCCATCACAGTCAACATTTATACAGCTTAATAAGTGATGACATTGTTAAATCATTTGAAAGAATCAAGTATTTTATGTAGTTGAGTTAATAGTTGATGACTATATACATGTTATACAGTTGAAATTAAAAATAAAGGAAAAAATGAGTTGAACTACATGAAAATGTACATTGTAAGCCTCGTCATTTTTTTTCTTTGTTGATTTGAAGCAATTTCTTTCCATCCTCTTTATCTCCTCAAAGGAATCTTCCTTTAACAAGTTAGCCTCATTTGCTTCCTTCATAGTATTCCTAGCCTTCATTTCTTGCAACACTCTTTTATAGTGTTGTGTGAATTCCTTCAGAAACTTTGGGAGGAAAGCTTCAAAATCAACAAGGACTTCTCTTGCTAATTGGTTGTTATATATCATTATCTTTACTAGAATGACATCATCTGATTGAAATCAAGAAAAGATAGTCAATAACAATCAAATGCGATAGAGTTATTTAAATTTAAAAAGAATCTCATGCATAACATGGAGCAACCATGTTCTAAATTATTTTCAATATGTGCATTTATCGATTCTAAATTACCTTTATAAACACCCACTTCCTAAATTGCATTGTCTGCATCTAGGCTTCCATTCTTACCCCATAATCCAGCATGAGTTGAACACTTTTTAAAATATTGTTGCTTATATCCAATCTACACCACTTTCAATTGAACTAAATGTAGTCCAACAATTGAAAATGTTATACATAGCTATGGAAGTAGTCCAATACATCAAAGCGAGAGGGGAACTAGATAGTTACATGGTTTTGGAATTGAAAATTAGTGAATTCAAAGGCAAGGCGAGGGGTCTGTAGCTTTCTCGAAGAAAATGTATCTCTCCACACACATCCTAATCCTAGTTTTTCTTCAAATACTAATATTTAGATTTATACTTTGTAAATATTTGGATGCAAGGAGAGCGCTTATCCCTGTTCCTCTAATACAAACCCTTATCTTCCCAAATCCATTCTCATTCTCAGTCTCACCTTCATTAAACAAATTATTGTTCTAGGTGGACATGACTAATTGTTGACTAATGTTAGCACTCCACAAAGCTACAAATCCATAACACCAGATAGCCTGTGACATATCTAATTACATTTACCCAACCTTCCCTTGGCGTACATCTCATAGTGATGTTTTTTTATATCCAGATATGTTTTTGTATCTAGATGAGCTCACAACAACAACATTTTTCACATTATCTCATATCTAATTAAATTGTGCAATCAAACAAATAGCTTATTTACTTGAGTACTTTAAAACTATTTTTTCTTGGAGAAGCATAGTCTATCATGGTCTTGGAAACAAAATATTCTAAGTATTTTGTTCCATTATAGAGAGAAATTATTGTCATTTAAACCAAGTACTGGATAATCTATTCACACTTGAAAAGAAAACTATGAAGATGTCCATCACCAAAATGACATGTGAGGATGGAAAAGGCAATGTATTATCATCCACTTTCAACATATTTTTAAAATAAATGATAAAATATCAAGAATGACAATTGTTGTAAAGGAAAAGTACAGTCATAGGTAGCTTAATCATGCCCATTTTCAATGGTTTTCTTACTAAAAGCACAAATAAAATATCAATCACTATCTATGTTATAAACAAAAGGTACATCAAGTAAATATATATCAAGAACTAAAATATATAAAAAGTCAAGTACCAAAATACATAGCTATATTTGCAACTAATTATTCACAAATTCGTAAAAATGAACATTGATCTAGTACTATTTCATGACAACAATCCAGCACTACCTAATACTCTCAACAATAACAACATCAACAACATGTTTATGAAAAGAACAAGAAGACCATCTAGATCGATGATGTTTCCAAATAATTCTTTGGCCACTAAGTGAAACTCTTTTCCTTCTCCTTCAAACAAACACATCCATCTATTTTATCTTCATACAGATGGTGGATATTACATGTCACATTAACGACATTTACATTTGCATCTTGAGGACCATGTCGCACCCCATGGATGAAAGCAAGCGATTGAATGCTTCCATTGCCAACAATAGCACCACCATATGGAACTAATATCTTCACTTTGTCATGTCATGCTCTACCAGCACTACAACAAAAAAGGTCATTGGTTAGAGTCATGCCTGTGAAAAACCTTCAAGGTCCATCACCTGTTGCAAACGGTGACAGTCCTTAAAAAATCATTGTTGTAAGTGAATATAGTGATGGTCCTTTAAGGTTTGTCACCAAATCCATTTTCAGTGACACTTTTGCTGAGGGTTGTTATAAGCCCATCACTAATTCTCTCTTTGGTGACACTTCTAGTGACGATATTTTAATGACCCTCACCAATTCTCTTTTTGGTTACTTTTGGTGATGGTTAAAAAAATTTCATCATCATTGATCATTCCAATTAATTTTTTATGACATTATGTGCATGCTACTTTATTTGTTTTCAAAAGATAATGATTTAATACCATTTTTATGGAGTCTTTTTCATTAAGTGTCCAAGGCCATAGTGGTTAGATTCAATCAATCTCTTATGAAGTAATTAGTGTGGATCATTTCCCTCAAGTAATGAGAATATAATTTTCCCATGAGTCAACACATGATTCATCTCTATTAGTTTTATTATCTATCAAATTCCCTTTAGATAAAGTTCCACTAGTGTGTGTAGGAACTATATTATTTAAAAAATAATCAAGCTCTATCAACTATATTAATGAGAGAGACCTATCACTCCTCAACACTCTTGACACACTCTAACATGCTTCGGCACACACTAACATTCCTTGCTACCTCACATGTCTTCGAACATCTTTGTACCTAGAACTTTTTTCCATGACTAGGACACCCAAGCACATGTTGGCAATCCCTAGCATAAAATAACACTCTCCTATAATGTGTTGGCATGCCTTGTAGTCCGTAGCATGTCCTGGAACACTTTGGCATGGACTAAGATACATTAGCACTTGAAACACACAGGCACTTGGCATGTGTTGGAACCTATTATTAGTGTGTTTGATGAAAGGAGATTTTTGGGGTATGCCAATTTCCCATTTCTTTATAAATTTTCAATCATGAGGCCTGTGGGTTATGGCCCACTACTCCTTTGAAAGCATTTAATTATGCTTAGGCCTCAAAACCCGGGACCATATAACATATCAAAACACAAGAAACACAGGAAAAACCCGACTGAGTGCTTAAACCAGACTTCAAGAACATTACACCCACAACCATAATTATCGGCGGGTTCGCTCTTCTAAGCCTTTCCTCAGTGCTCTTCATTCTCTAATCTCTGATCATGCTTGCTCTCCATCATCCATTTCATTCATTGATCCAACAATCAATATTTACTCTGAATATTCAAAGCAGACTGTAGATCCTCCACTGTCGATCAACTTGCATATGATCTAATGGTTCACAAGGATTTCAGGTAGACAACAAGCACAAGGATTAACCGCCTAAAAATAAGTTTTCTCTCTCCTCCTCACTGCTACGTGTCGCTTGATGAGTGGAAGTGAGTGCTCACCCTTCAATACCACTAATGGGTTTGAGGCCACCTGAAATACCACTTCCACTATAAAATACTCACTCTTCACCAATTAATGCCCTCACATCTCTGTCGTGTGATGACCATTGATTTCTTCCACCGAACGGTTTTGATGGTTTCTTCAAGTTCCTCTTTATTTTGATCTATACCACTGAACTCTGAGATCCAACGGATCTTGTCTACCATTTGATGGATTTTTCGCTTAAATCCACTTCCTCTACCATATACCATTTCACACATGACATACCAATTAATTTGTTTATCTTTAGATCGCCATCGATCCTCATAGTGATCGATGATCGATCAATATTGCAACATGCATACTCAGACTGTTCAAGAAATACAACACACATGCATATAATATCAACACTGAAACACACTTTATTATTATGCACGATATGAATATAGATCTAAGGCATTTCAGCCTTAGGAACAAGCCCCCTTCGATTACATTTTGATTACTCTCGGCTTACACAAATTCTATTTGTTCTTTGTATTCTCTCCCTGTCTGTCTCAATATATATATATATATATATATATATAGAACATGCAAGTTCATTGTTAAGGAAATATTGGATCAGATCACTGAAAGGATCCGATCAATCCTCTCCTTGATTTCCTCTCACAAATCATTCAACAATGCATACATGGTAGATAATTACAAATGACAAGTCTTTTAGAGACTTTATTAATTCCATCAAATTAGGTCTATTTTAAAGAAATTTTCCCCAGCTTACTCTGATGGTCCATGTCTCTTCCTTCTCCACTTTAAAATATGCATTTTCTTTAAGGGGGTAAGATGCTCCTGCATCAGACTCCCGAGACACAAAAATTTATGACCTCCTGGTCATATGCTTCTCCTTATCCCTTAGAAATTCTACCCACTTCTCAGTGGAACTACCTTCATGATCTTCTGAGCTGCAACCAACCTCTGCAATAACGGTCTCCTCTACTACATGATACCTCACCAAGATTTCTCCTCTGGGTTTAGTCTTTTGGCATCATTCTGGTTGTCTCCTCTGGAACCAGTTGAGCACTCCTTGCTCTAGGTTACTGCAAGTCTTCTCACCTTCCATTACTGCTATCTCCACGACAGTAAAGACCATAAACTCACCATACTTCAAAAACTGTGCCTCTTCTCCTTCTGCTTGCAAACTCTTCCTCCTTCTCGCAGGAAATCTTCTTCCCTTAACCTTTCCCTGCTTTGATACCACTTAATGAACGAAGCTTTTGGGGGTATACCAATTTCCCCTTTCTTTATAAATTTTTGATCCTGAGGCCTATGGGTTATGGCCCACTACTCTTTCGGAAGCGTTTAATCATGCTTCTGCCTCAAAACCCGAGACCATATAACATATCAGAACACAGGAAAAAGCTAACTGAGCGCTTAAACCAGACTTCAAAAACATTACACCTGCAACCATAATTATCGGTGGGTCTTCTCTTCCAATCCTTTCCTCAACGCTCTTCATTCTCTGATCTCCGATCGCGCCCGTTCTCCACCATCCATTTCATTCGCTAATCCAATGATCAATATTTACTCTGAATATTCAAAGCAGACCTTTGATCCTCCACCATCGATCAACTCACGTAAGATCCAACGGTTCACAAGGATTTCGGGTAGACAACAAGCATGAGGATTAACCACCTGAAAAGTGGTTTCCTCTCTCCTCCTTGCTACTACATGTCATTTGATGAGTGGAATTGGGTGCTCACCCTTCAATAGCACTTATGGGTCTGAGGCCGCCTGAAATACCACTTCCACTATTTAAAACCCGCTCCTCACTGATTAACGCCCTCACATCTCTGTCGTGTGATGACCGTTGATTTCTTCCACCAAATAGTTTTGATGGTTTCTTCAGGTTCCTCTGTATTTTCATCTGGATCGTTGATCTCTGAGATCCAACAGATCTTGTCTGTCATTTGATGGATTCTTCGCTTAAATCCAGTTCCTTTGCCATATACCATTTCACACACGACATAACAATTAATTTGTTTATCTTTAGATTGGCATTGATCCTCGTAGTGATCGATGGTCGTTCAATACTACAACATGCATACTTAGACTGTTCAAGAAATACAACACACGGGCATACAATATCAACACTGTAACACACTTTATTATTATACATGATATGAATATAGTTCTGAGGCATTTCAGCCTTAGGAACAAGCTCCCTTTGATTACATTTTGATTACTATTGACTTACACAAATTCTATTTGTTCTCTATATTCTCTCCCTATCTATCTCACGATATATATATAGAACACACATGTTCATCGTTACAGAAATATTGGATCGGAACATTGAAAGGATCTGATCAATGCTCTCCTTGATTTCCTCTCACAAATCACTCAACAATTCATACATGGCAGATAATTACAAATGACAAGTCTTCTAGAGACTCTATTAATTCCATCAAATTAGCTCTATTTTAAAGAAATTTTCCTCGGTTTACTCCGATGGTTCACGTCTCCTCCTTATTTGCTTTAAAATTTTCATTTTGATTAAGGGGGGTCAGATGCTCCTAGATCAATGTCTATCATGCCCCTTATGAAAAAGATAAAGTCATGAATTATTAACCCTATTATGTGTTCATTTCCTTGCATTTTATCTTGGTTCTTCCTTTTTTTTCCTAGATACTCCTTGACACATATTTGCATACCCTAGCACTGTCCACAACCTAGCATGCCTTAGCATATGGAATGTCTTGGCATGCGTTGACACTATTTGGCACATGTTAACACACACTGGAACTCTCTAGCACACTTTGGAACTTCTTGACATGCCTTGATATTCCCTAGCATGCCTTACTAGTGCTTGGCATACCTTGTCACTCCCTCCTTGGCATGCCATCTAGCACTCATTCACACTCTCGTATTCATTCACACCCTCATATTCATTCACTTCCATGCATTTTGACCTAGTTCTCCCTTGTGTTTCTGTTGTGGGGAAAAATGCCTATGCAGGACGATCCTATCCACCTAAGGTGTGACAGTGCCTTAGCAACAAACAGAGACAGCTATTCTAGTATTTCTTCCTTTATGAATTAAGAATGAAGAGAGATGGATGGACTAACCGGTGTCTTCCGTTTGTCCCTCGATCCAGTTTCCCTTCTCTTGGAGAGTTCCCAGCTACTTGCCTTCTCGCTCACCCAGCTTCAAGAGGTTTCTGCAAGATCACAAGAAGAGAACACTACACAAGACATGGATTCATATTCATAACTAGTTCAGGATTAGAAATAAACTAAACATACTAATGCAATCATACATCAAAAATACATCAGTATATAGGAGAAACCAAGATAGCTTTATTGATGAATAAAAAGGTTCAGGAAGAGATACAACCCAGAGGGCTCCAATCCAGCATCTCCTTCCCAGCAAATGGAATTCCTATCTTCACCCCCTTCAAAGCATTAAGCACCCAATGATTCCAATCTCAAACCAACAGCAATTCTTTGCAATAAAAAAATTCCAGCCTCTAGATCTCATGGAGGAGAGATCCATATATAGATGTTTGGAGAGAGGATGAGTCAGATTGAGATCTGACTAGTGTCCTCTCCCTCTGTCAGTTCTTGATTCCACTTGGAGGTTCTTGCTTCCACTTGGAGTTTTGGAACCTCTTACTCATCACCAGTCGAATTCCTTGAGGCAAGTGTCATTTTGGAAGCTTCCTGGGTTTTGACACCTTGAGAAATGAACTTGCCACATGTCCACTCTCGTTCAGCGCAGGTAGCCAGTGTTCCCTTTCACATTCAACGCAGGTAGCCAGTGTTGGCTTTGACATTCAGCGCAAACAGCTAGTGTAGCCACTGAAATGATCCTGAATTGACTTGTTTTTGAGCAGTTTCTGGTGGAGAACTTCTGTGAATTGCTGTGGTTTGTTAGCCTTGTTCCTCTAGGGGTAGGAACAACATGTTTAGGGACTTTGGATCCCTTAGATTATGGACATTTCATGCTCAATGCTATAAGGCACAAAAATGTCTATAACAGTTGCCCCCTAAAGTATGAGGCTGTTTATCGGGTGAAATGCTTTATCAGGGGGATCCGAAGTTCATCCAATGCTGGGAGGAGACCTGTAATAAGATACAATACAATACATTATTTTTCATACTGCTTTCATGATCTAGCTGAGGCGGGCATTCCCATGCTCAGCCTTATAAATTCATTTTTATGTACATAGAACAGACAATCGTCTGATGGTAGACTAATAATTTTGATGAAATTATCATCCTTTGAGTAGGATGATTATCTGCTGCAATGATGTACATGTCAATGTCTTTATCTTTCCTGAATATATATCGCAGCCCGGAAGGATGAAACTAGATCCAGGGTCTTCAAACTCGTTCGATCTTCACTCTAAGTACAAGTCGATCCATGTGAGAAATGTTCTGAAGTCGAACATGGAAAGACATCGCTTGATTACCGGTCAATGATGTAAACCGTTAACAAGCGCGAGAGGAATCATCGATAATGATAATGACCCTCAAGGTACTGCAGTACAATTCACGTGGTGTGAATAAAGGACTTGGCGTCGAACACCATGCAAAATCTTTCGGTCGAAGGTCATTGATGTATACCTGTCGCCGGAAGTGAGAAACTTGCCATTGAGGCATGCAAGCTTCAAAGTACTGAAGGGGTTGTTCCTAGATCAACTTCTTGGATAATGAGCTGATGTCGACAAGAAGCGATCTGTCAAAGGAGGGCCTTAATGAATCCCACATCAGTGACACGGAACGGAGCTAATGATTTTGATGGAGGTGAAAATGATCTGTGACATATGATTCAGGGTGGCGGTCATGAAAGGATGAAGGATAATGTATGGCAGTGGATGGGACACGGTTGACTTTTCTGAACGACTTCTCTTGAACATATGGCGACACTGATGCGATGGATTGGTAGCATTACCCCAAATATGGATGGTATGGCGAGACCATGGATGTGACCGATGAATGAAACAACCCAACCCGATTGTGGTACGGAGGAAAAGTGTCATGTTCAAGAGCGACTTGCTACCATCAAAGTTTTCTTGAGTTTCTCCCAATTTTTCCCCAGTCATTGCTGACCAGTACCTCTTTATTTTTGTCAAGCTTGAGGAGGATAACATATGCTTGTTCTATAACCTGCCCTTCGGGCAAGCCCATCGCTATGTTTTAACGAGCCTAGCGATAGTGAAACTCGTTCTCGTCTAAAGACAAGTTTGTCGCTATTTAATGATTTTAACGAGTCTAATGACAAGGATAACTCGGTCCTTTTCATTTTTAGAGAGTCTGAAAAGGTACATAAAGTTAACTCCAAAAGTCCTTTTTCGTCATCTAATCCCTTAAGTCCAAAAAAGTATAAAACAATACAGAAGGGATGAGTTTTCGATAGTTTTAACGAGCCGAATAAAACAAGCGCACGATCTTTTTGTGCAATAATCCCTCAGGTCCAAAAAGATTAAAATCTAGAGGAGGGATAGCACTTCCGGTCGCTTTAACGAGCTGGAAGGCCAAAACTTGGCAATCTTTTCATATTTTACGAGTCAGTTGAAAAGAGCTTAAAGAAGACTCGTCTTTTGAGGAACGAGTGATAAACAGGGTTAGCAGCTGATTCCAGGTATAGGTTGGAATTTTCCAATCACGGCAGTGTCACAAGGATGGCTAGGTGAAATCACTCTTCGCAGCTGTTCCTCAAAATGGGTAAACAAACATATGGAGGTGAACGATCGGCCAATGGAAAAGTGGAGGTGACGGTGCAAACACGACCAAGGCTTTAATGACTGATGATATTACATTCACAATGGTTATTTACCGGGATAGTTCATTTTTTAACGAGCTTAAATGCGGGTGGAAACATTTGCTCGATCTTATGTTTATTTTTTAACGAGCATGAACTATGCGCTAAAACTTCTCGGATCTTGCGTTTATTTTTTAACGAGCATGAACTATGTGCTAAAACTTCTTGAATATTATATGGTCAAATTTTTTATTTTTACCATAACTAGCTTTGCCCTTTTCAAAGATAGTACTGTATCCTCAATTGCTGCATCAAACTAGTTAGAAATGAATAACATTTGCTTGAAAATGAGATTAGAACCTTAATATTTCGCTTTGAACTACGTAAAAAGCAATTAAAAGGTGTTTTTACCTCTCATTTTACCATTTCATTTGAACTTGGTTTGTTGGAGCTTTGGAGGTGCCTCTTCCCCCTTGATTTTCATCAGCTGATTCCGGGAGATTCTGCGGACGATTTTCGGCACCGTCTGGACCAGGTAGGAGCTAAACCCTAGCTCTTTCTTTTCATGGTTTCCTTTTTCCATTCTGTGCCTGTTTTCCTATTCCCCTGAGCCCCTGGGGTTTTTCTAGGGCGCTCTGCCATCAGCGCAGGTAGTCCATTCGGAACCTGCATTGAATGTCAAGCTGCATGAAGGCAGTTTGACCTTCAACGCAGGTGGAACACTAGCCAGTTGCGTTGGGCATAGAAAAACAGTTCTGTTGCACAGTTTTTGATGAAAATTTTGCCAGTTTCTCATCAAATCCAGGATCTTACTCTTTCTCTTGTTTGTTTTGCAGGGACTTTTGAGCAAAATGACCCTTACATGGCGAGAATGAGAACATGAAGAAGAGGACATGATTGCCCTCCATGACCCTGTCACGGTGAACGCACTGCGGAACTGTGGCCTGCTGAAGTTCTTCCGTATCTCTAGTATGAGAGCACAGATCTCCTTACTGCAGTATATGCTTGATGCTTGGGATCCTATCAACCAAGTATTTCAGATCAGGAGCAAATCCATCCCTTTGACCGTGGTAGACATTTACTTCTTGACTGGTTTGTCGAGGCGGGGTGCCCCCATTTCTTTGTCAGGTTCGGCCCGAGGGAATGACTCCGTGAGAGATTATGTCCGCCAGTATTGCAGGGAAGGATCCCAGCCGAGTAGAGACGGCAAGGTTGTTATCCGTGAGATTACTGACAGGTCTCTCAGGTCCATTCTGTATACTATTGGTAGGATGGCCGGTAGCGCATCTCTTCATGTTGCCAACAGATCCTATGTGCAGCACGCCTTGGAGTGCCTCCAACCGAAAATATTCAACTGGTGTGATGCAGTACTTCTTCAGATGAAAAGTCAGTTGAACAAGGTAAAGGACGGGAAGCTGAAGAACTTTGGATTTGGTTCTATTCTGACTACCTTTTCCTTGGAGAAAATACCACTGATGCAGCCTCAGTATATCGCACTCGACTTGCCTTCTCCTACCGAGCCACGCATGCAGAGATGGGTTGATCACATGTCTAGGCATGCTGGTCAATCTCAGATTTCTTTCACTGATACCTTCTTCAGGTGGTTCGAGCGTCAGGAGATGGTCTATTCCGAGTATCCATATGTTGGTATGGATTTCCGAGGTGATCCGGACTTGGTATTGCCGGATGGCAAACAGTGGGGCGCTATTGGTAAAATCTTCGACCATATCACTGTTTACTATTTTTATTTATAATGTCCTTGTGCTTTATTCTATCAAGACTTTAATCGAACTCATGTGTGCATGCAGATGTTGGTCCTGTTCATCCAGCAGTTCGCCCAAGAGCGCCAGTTGCTGCCCCAGCAGGGGAGACTGCTGGGAGGGTTATTCTCCGTGACCTTGATGTGGCCGAGACCCTTACAGTTGTGCAGGAGCAGGTTGAGAACCTTACTCTCAGCATTCCCGATGTGAGGATTGACGAGTTACCTTTGCAGTTGCAGCGGCATACTACTGGTGTGCCTAGACGATGGACTCGTCTCTTGCACATGATTGCATAGGCCGTGACGTGCTATCATGAGCATCACTAGGCTAGGGTGCCCCCTAGCATTTTTGAGTTTTTGGGTCATGCGACCGATTTTTGTCTTGGTTACAGAACATTATGTATAAACGATAAACAGCTTATATATATATATATATATATATATATATATATATATATTGATTTTCGGGGTTTATTCTGGTTGAGTTATATGATCCATATGTACAACATTGATGATGTGTCTCTTTTCATAAATGTCGCAAATGTCTATCTAACACATAGTTTGCTAATGAGTCGGTTAATGTGTTTAAGTTTCTGAAAATATGCTGGTATTGAATTAAATCAAATTGTCTTTCCAAAATCTTAACCCTTAGGAACATGCGATAAATAGCTGGGTTGTGGACGGAATATATACCATTGAGTTGTAGTATTACGAGTTGTGAGTCTAGCCTGACGATTAGTCGGTGTATACCATGGGTGATGGCATCAGAGAGTAGCTCTATCAACACGCTATACTCAGCGATGTTATTCATTGATTGCCCGATACATACTGTTATCTCAAAATCAGACCCTGATAGGCTGCTAGTCAGGTTGACTCTAAGTAACTATTTCAAACCTACTTTAGGTTGAGGCTTAGCCTCCTCAACCTGAGAGGGCTCTCTCTGGGTATAATAATGATTTTGATTAAAAATAAGATGGCTAACTCTTGTAGAACAACTGTGACAAATATGAATGCTGGAAATACATTAAACAAGTATCCATTGGGCCTATGGAGTCAACAACACCTCAACATAACAAAGATCTTGACCTTACATGGAAGTCAGGGCATTCAGCATTTGAATATTCAGAACATACACTCATATGGAACCACACAGTTTATAGATGCATACAGGAAATCAGAGCACATTCAGTGAATTCTGAGTGATTATACATCCATACCACTATAAACAAAACTAAGAAAAGGACAACATCACACATTCTGAATATAAGAAATCCTTCATGAATCCTGAGAAGTAAAATCAAAATTATATTACTGAAAGTGAGTCTTTACATAAGCCAAATACTATGCTCTGTTATAAAGTTTTCCAACCTTGATTACATTGTTGTTTCAGCTATATATAGAGTTCTTATTCTAACTGATCGAGATTCCTCCTCCAGCATGAGGGGAATTCGAAAACTACTTCTAATGACACCTATCAACCATTTAACCAACTAATAAATACAACAAAGTGCTAATTGGAGTTTTTTAAGAGATATAAATCAACTATGACTCTAACTCCATATTACATGCATGATGGCTTCTCCTCGTTCTTTGACATCTGGCCCTCTTTTAGTTTAGCTGAGATGGGTGTTTGATATTAATGCTCCATGTTGACCTTGGATGCTGAATCCTTTTAACTGCTCAGAAATATTAGGAGATTACCCTTCCTTCTCGGCTTCAGTTTTCCCCAAAATATTCGAATGCACAGAAGCATGACCTTTAACCTTTAATTACCCAAATGTAGAAGACTGCCACATCCCTGATGCGTTGTAAGCTTTTCCCATGAACATATGTGCAGGCAAAAGTTTCTTGCAGGCAAACCGTTTGATATACCCTGAACTGTGGTAAAGGAGTTCACTTTACGACAAAAATTGGATTTGAATATTAAACCCTTTTAAGCGTCCACCTGTCTTGACCTAATTGATTGTTGACAGCTTCAGATGATGTCTTGCATGCCCTTTGGACGTTTTCCTTTCAAAATTCCCGCTTATGATTCAAACTGTTTGAATTGCGTAAAAATCATCACCTTCAGCAGTTTCGTAGCGTGCTACGAAACTGCTGAGTTTTTTAAAACAGCTTGCTTTTGACCCGAGACCTTTATTAGCCGAGTATTTGATTGCAAAAACTCCCTTAAACTTTCCACATGTCGAACAGGGATTTATATTTCCTCAGAAAGATAAAATTAAGCAAATTTGTCAAAATTTTGGAAACAAAACCTTACTTGAAATGAGAACTTATTTAGCAGGTAGCCGGCTTAGCTGTGCCTTCAGATCTTTAATTTGTTTCCTCATAGCCTTATTCCCAGCTCTCAATTGCATATTGATCCTTCTTATTTATTTGGCTTCTTTAATTGCTGGTACTGTCCATGTGTGAAATTGTGAATGGCCATCAACCACTGAATTCAGCTGAGCTTCTACAGCAGCATTTCCTTCCCATAAAGTTTTATAATACTTTGCATGTATAGCTGCATGCTTTCTAGCGGCTTTCTTTAATTTGGCAATTTCAAATTTAGCTGATTCCAATTGTCTCTGTATGGCTGCTATATTATCTTCTTGAGATGCAATGACTGTTTTGCCCGTGTCTTTTTGTATCTCTTCCCCTGTTTCCTCTGTTCTTGGCAGTGCTTCCTGTACTTGCTGGAATCTCCTTGTCATAGGTCTTCTTGGTTTAAAAACGAACTCTTCAGCTGGTACATCAAATCTAAGCCTTTTTGAGGCCTTGGATTTCTTGGTGTTTTCTTGTTCTGACTGCATCAATTCAACTTGAACTGGTATAGACTGCTCAAATTCAATAGCCTGCAATAAATCATTTAAACTTGCCTTGGACACTGGGATTTCTTCAACTGCTATAGCTTTACCTTTTTCCTTATTTATTTGACTTCTTGTTCTTACCCTTGAGACTGCTTCAAATGTGCTTGTTTCAGGTACAGTCTTTTTATCCTGAGCCTTTTCCTTAGTTGATTGCTGAGCTTGATCTTGGATGATGAGTGGCTTCAGTGGCTTGACTGGTTTTCTTACTTGTGATCTTACATGTGACTTTGTAACTCTTTTAGCTCTTGCTTCTGTTTGGAGCTCAGCTATTGTAAAATCCCTGGCAGGTTGGGGAGTGAGGCCAGTCTGGCTTTTGAAACCAACCATAAAAATAAATGAATTCCAATCCATGTCTATCTTTTGGAGCCCATCTAAAACCAGTAGTTTAATTAAACCATGATGAAACAAAGAGGTTTCACAGTCCTCTTTCCTCAGTTGTACCTTATCACACATCTTACTCAAACTACGAAACAGATAAAAAGGTAAATCTATGGAGACTTTTCCGGTGAAATGCAAAAGTAGTTTGAAATGGTAACAATAAACCTTGTTATACCTTCCTTCACAAGTCAAATATTTCTGTATGCAGGTGAGTAAGAGAGCATAATGTTCTTTGACATAATTCCTGGGCACTGCCTTACTTAAATCTTCATTTACATAATCATCCTTCAAAAACTCCTTGCAAGGATTCATGTCAAATTTAAAATTTTTGAACCATTCCTCTTGTCCTCTTGGGATCTCTGTCACAGCAGATATCACTTCTGGAGAAACCTGCACTTCTAACATGGCTACCTTTGAATTCAAACCAGTGAAGTTAATTGCGAATTCCTTAGTTACCTGTGCATGTCCTCCTTGTAATTTTTTGCAAAAGTTCCAGCACCCGGCCTTTTTAAACGCTTTCTTCACCTCTTCATTTCTCAGCGTTATATCCAAGCCTTCAGGTTCAGTCCTTAGACATTTGCCGGATCTGTGCTCTTTTTTCTCCATGGATTCTTCGAAATCTTCGCACACAAAGACTACCATCTCCTGTTGAAATTGTGATTCAGCTTCTTTGTTAATTCAGCCTCGCTTGATTATCAGCCTCGCTTGAACTTTCAGCCTCGCTTGAATTTTAAACTCTTCCGTTTAAAACCTTTCAAGATATAATCTTGTAGATTTTGTCATTCATGCAGGACCTACGGCTATCATTATGGTTTATGCACGGTAAAATTTCTTGGGAATAATAACTTGTGCAGATCAACAGATCTAATGGTGGTGATAGTGGCAATGAGCGTTAAAATGTGATAAGAAAGGTATATGAGCTGACATGAGAAGACATGGCTGATGACTCACCTAAAGGACTTGACATTTCGGGAAAGATTCGCTGCAGAATGTACGAATCCATGATTTCGCAGCGCTGTTAGTTTTGAATTTTAATGATGCGCTGCGAAACTGCCTAATCATGAAGCGCTGCGAAACTGCCTAGTTATGATTGCGCTACGAAATTGGCGAATTGGCATAGCGCTTATGAAATCACGAAAAGGCACGGTGACTCACATAAGACAAGAGGTGGCTATAGAACAATGATGGGTAGAGGGGAACCAATGGGAGTTTAGAACAACTTGAGTTTAAAACTCTTTTAAAAACTCCAAATCCTACGAGAAGAAAATTAAAAATGAAAATTTGAAATTAAACTAGCACAGACCTTTATCATCAGGCTAGGATAGAAAATTACATGTATCAATTTTTAGTTCTAAGTGATAACACATACTCCTCTGAAACTTACTAACTCGCCGCTTGGATCAAAAATGGCCCAGGCTGCGGAGGATAAGTTCCGCGAACTACGACTCGCTCCGTCGGCATATCCAACACATGTCTCCAGAAGGTTTGACATCTGTAATAAATGTAAAAAGGTGGATTACTCGACCAAAACAAACACTTTGGCGAAAACAAAATACAACAAAAGCATACAGGTTACTATTTAAGCATAGTAACGCTTGAGGTACAACCCATTACGGGGTTGCGCCAGTGGAATTCCGTCATAATCCATTAACTCGTAGGCTCCTTTTGCTAACACTCGTTTAACAATATAGGGGCCCATCCATAAAGAATTAAATTACCTGCTCCCAATTTATCGGATTCTTGGTCATAAAGCAAGACCAAGTCACCTTCTGAGAAGACACGGGGTTTGACATTTTTGTCGAACTGCGCCTTGACTCGTTTCTTATGGGCTTCGTTAGCCAAAGCGGCGTCACGACGGGTTTCATCCAATTGGATTAATTCCAAGAAACGGGCCTCTTCTTCCGAAGTTCTGGGGAGGAGATCAATTGCGAGTTTAAGAGACGAAATTTCACACTGGATTGGCAAGACTGCTTCCAGGCCATACACCAGTTGGAAAGGTGTGAACCCGGTCGCATTCCTCACTGATGTTCGGTAAGCCCACAAGGTTGAGTACAGGATTAGGTGCCACCTTCTTTTGTGAACCCCGATCATCCTTTGCAACATACGCTTCAGGACCTTGTTGATTGCTTCAACTTGTCGGTTGGCTTGCGGATAATACGGGGTAGAGCTGTCGTGAGATAGCCCTAGCTTGGCAGCTAATTCAACCATCATGTGATTGCAAAAATGCGATCCATGATCTGTAACTATAGCCTGTGGTACGCCGAACCTGGCGACTACATGATTGAAAAAGAAAAGGGCAGCTGTTTCACCAGTGTTATCTAATGTAGGCATCGCCTCGGCCCATTTGGTAAAATAGTCAACGGCGACTATAATATACCCATGCCCCCCAGTCGAGGTGCGGTTACATGTCATGAAATCGATGCCCCATTTGGCTAAAGGCCCAACAACAACTATGGGCTATAAAGGTGCGGGTGGTCTTCTGGTTTTGCTATCAAAAATTTGACAAATGGCATCTTCTGACTGCGGTTATGCAATCTTTTAACATGGTTGGCCAGAAGTATCCTGCTCGTAATATTTTCTGTGCTGTAGCATATCCAGATTGATGCCCCCCACACGCGCCTGAATGACACTCATTCAGGGATTTTTCGGCCTCTTCATGGGTGAGGCACCTCCTCCGAACTGTATCGATACCACGACGGTAAAGCGTATCACCGACGATCATGTAGTCTTTCGCTTGGTATCGTATACGTTTCTGTTCTGAGTGAGAGGTGTGAGGCCTGAATTTTTGGGTTTGGAGATAAATTATTATATCTCCATACCACTCATTGCTTGCAGATATCAGTAACAAACTTTCGTCCATGATTGACTCTTCGGATGTTTCATCGTTGGACGACGATGGGAGATCGCACAATAATTCTGCGAAAAATAAAGCTTTCTTTGATTTGGCTTTTACAAATTCTAGATCAAACTCTTGAAGGATCGCTATCCATTTTTAATATTTCCCCCCCAGCAATTGTCGCGACAATATATAAGTCATGGGGTTGCAATCTGATAGAATGGTAGTTTTCCGAAAGAGGACATAATGTCGAAATCTTTGTATCGCTTGAACAGCAGCGAGTGCTAGCTTTTCAACGTAAGAATATTTGCTTTCTGTATCATTCAAGTTTTTACTTAAATAATATATAGGATGTTCAATTCCATCGACTTCTTGAACTAAAACCATCGCAATGGTCGTATCTGCTGTAGCCAGATACAGGTTAAAATCTCTTTGATAGTCCGGGGCATACATTAATCATGCTTTTACTAGAGAATCTTTCAGAGTATCAAAGGAAGCTTGCGCCACCTTATCCCAGACAAAAGGTACATCCTTTTTCAAAAGACGAGTATAACCCTTAGCAAGTTCTGCGTAATTTGGAATGAACCTCCTCAGAAAGTTTGCTTTCCCTTGGAGTTTCTGAATCTGAAGCAAATTTGAAGGTGGAGGAAAATTAATGATTGCCTGAACCTTGCAAGGGTCGAGACAAATCCCATCCTTAGAGACTACAAAGCCAAGTAAACGACCAGAACCGACGCAAAACACACATTTGTGTGGATTGAGTATTATCTTGTAGTGTCGGCAACGTAGAAATATCGCTCTTAAATGCTGCGGATGATCAGTCCGCTTTCGCGAATGAGCCGGAAGGTCGTCGAGGTATGGTTGAATGATGTTCTTGATGTCATGGAAGGCATAATTCATTGCCCTCTGAAACGTCGCCCCTGCATTCTTTAAACCAAAGGGTAATTTTCGATAAGCAAATGTGCCCCACGGACAAATGAATGCAGTCTTTGACTGGTCCTGTGGGCGGATATTTATTTGATTATACCCGGAAAATCCATCCATGAATGAAAAGATTTCACATCCGGCACATTCATCAATTATCTGGTCGATGAAGGGTAGGGTAGTTGTCCTTCGGACAAGCTTGGTTTACATCCCTATAATCGACACACACTCTAATTGTCCCTTGTTTCTTCATAACAGGGACAATATTCGATACCCAATCGGTTAGAGGAATCGGGTAGATGAAACCAGCATGGAGGAGCTTTTCAACTTCTGCTTTAATGGCAGCGGCTTTCTTGGGGTGCACCTGCCGAAGCCGTTGTCTTACTGGTTTGACATCAGGATACATCTTAATTTCATGTTCAACGATACTCGAGTCGATGCCTGGCATTTCATCATATGATCAAGCAAAGACATCTTTGAACTCGCAAAAAAGAGCGTTATATATTTCCAGTTCTGAAAGAGAACACCCTTTGCCGACATAAATATTCTCTACAACATTTGTTTTAGTCGAGATATTTATGGCTATAGTCCCTTCAATATTGGATAAGTTTCACTCGGAATCCACCGTATTTACAGTATTTGATAGGAATTCAAAAACTGAAGGGTGGTAAAGGTCATGTTGAGTATCTTCTTCATATTCTGGACGAAGGGAACGGTGGTGGCAATCATTCCATGGTGCCCCCTCAATCAACATTGATTGTAGGATTCCTTCATCAGTCCCATGCACTTTCGACCAAGGATCTAATGGGGTACCATATTCCCTAGACCTATCTACCCAAACGCTTGATGAGCGTTGATTTGGGTTTGCCTCCCATGCCTGAAACATTGATTGCTACAATATTTCTATAGGACTTGGGGGCAAAACCATTGCATGATCCATGTCGATATCGTCTTCTGAGATCTTCGTGGAAGATATCATGTTGCAGGCTCCTACCAACGCTACTTCTCCTATATAGATTGGAGGTGGAAGTGCGAAAGTTCCCATTAATGTGGGGTCTTTCAGTAGGCCTACTCTGATGTCTTGAAGTGAATGGTTGCTTCCATGGATCATGGGAATGCTTCCTGTAACTTGTGAACCATTAGGGAGGAAGTCTTGTTGGTTGACGATCGTAATCCCTCCTTGAAAAGGGAATCCGATCTTCCTAAAATAAGTCGACACTATAGCTGCCATGGCATATATCCACGGTCTTCCCAGTAGGATGTTGTAGTCCAGATTCCCATCGATGACTTCAACATCTATTTCTACTGTTTTTCCTCCCAGTTCAACTTTCAAGTTATTAAGGATATCGCACGGGGTATAGGTCCTTCCGTCGAATGCTTTCAATGTCGTCGAAGATCGCGACAAGGTCAGAGACCCTAAAGTTTTCCAGCAACTCATCGACATAATACATGTAGATGCCCCCTCATCAATAATTGTTCGGTGAACAGTTTTGTTGAGGGCTTTTCACTTGAATAAGGAAAGCTAGTTGAGCTGGTAACTGAGGATCGTATCCTTTGTGGTCGAAGGATACAAGATTGGAATCCTTAGGATCAACCCCACCAATAGCCGATAACAAAGCCTGCCTTTGGGATGGGCAATTTTGTAGTACTTCAAGAGTCAACATAGCGGATGGTGATTGGGCCAAATCTTCCACTATGTTATAATGCTGCGCCGCTCTGGCGCGAGGATTAAATGTCGACTTGTGTACTACTCCCTTTGGCGGTTTTATCGTTAATTCAGGAATGATGGGCGGTACAACTTCTGTCGAAGTTGTTGTCGAACTGCTTGGTTGATGTTTATCCTTGCTGTTCGACAGCTGCGGATTCCCGTAATCTTTGTTCCTTGTCGAAATCAAAGCATCATTCTGCTGTTTTGAAACCGAAAACATGAGCACTTGCGACGGGGAAGCATTTCCACTATCAACCAGATTTTGACCTGGATTGGGAAACGGATCAGTTAACACAGCTGAGGTTTGCGAACTTTTGAAGAACCTTTTCAGCTCAGCTTTGTATGGACAATCCCTTGTCCAGTGATCCTCATCGCATATCTGACATGGATATTTCCTATTTCCAGGAGGGTTTGAAGAAGTTTTTTCAGGAGATGACTCACCCTGTTTCTTCTTCTTCCCTTTGTTTTGCTTCTTCTTGCTCCCTGGTTGTTTGGTTTCTTTGCCCTTATCTGCTGATACGGCATTTACTTCCGAAGCAAGAATTTCTTCTTTTGCATTTTGATCCGAATTCTTACGGGCTTTCTTAGACGAAGCCTTTGTCGATTTCGCGTTTGTCGTGCCAATCACACCATCGCCGGCATGAGAGTCACTATTTGATTTAGGAGGAGGAGGAATTGAGAATTCCGGTCTAGGGGTGTCAGGTATTTTGTCGTAGAGCATGCCAGACTGAGTGTAGACTAAGTCTAGATATTGTGCACGAGAAATAACTTGCTCCTCCGTTACGACTCCCCCCTTGGCCACATCTTCTGCTATAGCAGGAAGTAACGACTTTATAAACCATTCAGCTAACAGCTGATCGGGAACGTACGTTTTCACCATCCTACGACGACGACGCCACTCATGTATATGATCAGATATGTGAGTGGCTATTGTCTGCTTGAAGTTGGTTAAGATTTCCGTTCCCGTTTCATACCTTATCGGTAATTGAAAATGGGTTAAGAAAGTTGTGGCTAGGGATCTGAAATTGTCGAATGAGGCTCTAGGTAATTCAATATACCATTTTGCCGCTGGACCCGTTAACGTCTTCTGGAAAAGGCGAAGCCTTATCGAATCATCGTTTAGGGTGTTTGATGAACACCACAGATGAAAAGTCATCACGTGATTCGATGGATCTTCACCTGGATTTCCATTAAATTTAGGAATGTCTGATGGAAGTTTGTGAGGGATCGCTGGCCACCAAGGGGCGTAAGCAATTGGATCGTTTGTTAACCGGTGTAAATCGGGTAACTCTAAAGTTGCCACGAATGGTAACTGTTGATTCAGGTTAGGTGAAGCATACCCAGGGTATGATGGAATCGCCTGAGCAGTGGGCCTTTGCATACCAGCATAATGTAATTGATGTTGGTATGACTGATATGGTTGGTGGATTTGACCACTGTAAAGCGGTTGGTTTTGACCATTTTGAATATACGGTTGTCCACTGTTCGCAAAGATCTGCTGCTCAGAACCTTGGTACACTTGCTGGAATTGTGGTTGTTGGTATTGCACCAACCATGGCTGTGAAGCCATGTTCTGTTGCGCTATACTAACTGTTGGACCAAGGTGTGGGGTAATTGTACCCGTTTGGACCTGTGTCGCCCCACCAGTTGGCGATTGTGGTTGTGTCACAGGGTCAAGTGGCTGTTGCATTACAACCTGAGAAATCTGAGGTTGACATACAATAGGCAACGTTTGAACTTGCGACACTGTCACAATAGCCGGTGTGGTCGGGATGTTCGACATAGGTACACATTGTTGCATAGAATACACAACCCTTGGTTGTTGAGGTAGCATAGGTACCCAACCACTTGATGTAATTCCAGTATAACCTGAATATTGTTGTGAACTCCCGTATGGATACCCTCTCGGAGGGGGTAATGAAAGGGCATACTGCCCCCCATACGGTAGCAATCTGGAACTCAAGGGGATTGTTTGTCCTTGGGGACTGGATTACCCAAATTGACCTCCGAATGGATCAATCTGGCGAGTTTCAACATAAGAGTTGCTGGATATTATTCCGGATGAACAAACTGGAACAGACCAGACTGTCGAAATAGTCCCTTGGTGGACTCCTTCTAGCGGTTGCGAGCTAGTCGGGACAGATGGTATGCCGGCAAACATTGTAGGAGTGACGGCAGGGGGGTCTGCTATCGCCGTGTCGTTCGACACAGTCCTAGATGTTGACGGTTGTTCAGACATTTTGAGTCTATCCAATAGATTGCCTAGCGATTCTACAGGAACTTCCACTGGTGATGGACTAACTTCTGATGTACAAGGAAATAGAGTGAGCCCTACTCCAAAATGTGTTGGAGTACTTGCTTGCGGATCTTCTACAATTTCCTCTATCGCAATCAAACCAGGTGGAAGGGGAAGACCGTCAGGTCCGTAAAATATTTTTGGTGCCGAAGAAGGGGTTGAATCGACAGCAACAGTTGTTTGAGGAGCAGGACTCTCTGAACCAGTTACAGATGGAACTGGTTCAGTAACGCAAGTATTGGCTCCCAGACTAGGATCAGTGTTACTGTCCCTCTGTGGCTGTTGAACTTCTTCTATAGAGGCAGGGTTTCCAGAAATGTTTGGAGTAACCGGAATCTCAGATGTCGTTGGAACACTTGTTCTAACTTTGATAGGAGATTTCGAACCAGTTAAACGAGTTCGCTTTGTCCGTACTGTTTTCGATTCCGGAGACAAAGACGGTTGACTCGTAAGCCTCCGCGAACGACGGGGTTTCAATTGACTTTCTTCCATGATTGCGGATTACTCGATCAACCAAAATACAAAAGGGGAAAATGTGTTTCCGAATTAAATGAATTTTTTAGACGCTTTTAGACACAACTTGCTTTTTCACTTTTAAAGAGTCGAGAAAAAGCTAAAGATGACTCTAGTCTCCTTCGATGTTTTAACGAGCCTGAAGTGACAAATGCTCAGATGGAATTTTTCCGTTATAGAGTCTGAAAAAGGCCAAAAGGAACTGCTCTGGAGTGTGCCAAACTTTTCGCAAAACCGCAGAATAATTTTTAGGGTACGGGCGGTCGATCTTCCTGAATGCTGTGTTCAGTGCATTGCGATCAGTAGGGCGGCCGACACGGCTTCCTAAGGATAAAGGTTTTATGCCTATAGGGGTCTCCCAATATATATGCGACGGTACGTGGGAGCACAATCCGTACTGGCGCTATCGTCCCTCAGGAGGAATCACCCACCATCCACGAGATCGACAGTCACCAGGCTTTACGACGCCGGAACACGTCTCTAGCCTAGACCTCTATGTTGTGCGTTATGTTGCAAAGCGTTGTTAAGTTCATTCAATTTATTTTAGGTTGATCTTTTTAGAAGTTTGCCTTTCAAGGTTCACCACGAGATGTATGATACAATTCCTAAATGCAGTCTAAAGATGATAAGCAAGCTTTATATCTTTTCAACTTTGAAAATCCTAGCTACTAAGGGAAAAGAAAGACACCATATTTTCTCAAAGAGCAATCAGCACACTCTAATGCACTTTTCCTAAATCAAACATGCAAACTATCAAGATGCAAATGCACAATGCAGGTGTTTGTTTTCCGCTTTCTTAGTATTGATGCCTACAAAGAAAGCTTTTTGTACAACTTTGAATTTGCTTTTAAATGACGAATACAAACAAGTTTACTTTTTCGAAATCAGAGAGGGTAGAAGAGATTACAACACTTAACGATTTTCGAAATGAATACTTGTTTTTACACTTAAAAGAGACAAACTCAAACCAATAAGCAAAAGTAAATGTATAATCAACTGCAAACAGCCAATGAACTCTGTCCTAAGATCACAATCAACAGATCTGAATCAAGGGCTACAGGATGACTATTTTACTCATGAAAAGGAAAACTGTAAATGATGCCACAAACACATAAAAACACTCACAGTCTTTTTGTACAAAAGGAGGTGGAATTTAAGCAGAGAAAAGGAGTTATTAGACTGGTACCTATGCTGGTTACAGGCTGAAAAAATCATAGATCAAAACAAGGCAAAACAGAGCAGAGAACCCCAGCTGCACAAGGGCAAACTGGTTCAGCGCAACCTCAACATAGGGGTTTTGACAGTCAGCGCAGGTAACCTTCACGGGACCTGCGTTGAAATGCATAATCCCTTCACTGGGTTTGCGCTGAAGGAGAAACTCTCGTTTCTCACAGGTTCTGGGTCACAGATTGCTATTTAATCTACTATTTCAGGCCAAATCAAAGCAACAAGCAAGGTGCAATCAAAGGGATGCTTTGAGGGGGTACTAAGATCTATCACAAAGGATCATCAAATCATTTGTGAGTCCATTGTTGAGATCATAGACAAGTCCAGTGATTGGATCAAAGCAGCAACTGTCTATTTTGCATCCGGGAATAACAGATGCAGTTCGATTGTTGCTGTCGAGTCTATGAAACAAACAATGATAGAAACACAAATAAAATGACTAAACAAATCTCCCCAATGGAGTCGCCAATTTGTTGTGGGGAAAAATGCCTATGTAGGACGATCCTATCCACCTAAGGTGTGACAGTGCCTTAGCAACAAATAGAGACAGCTATTCTAGTATTTCTTCCTTTATGAATTAAGAATGAAGAGAGATGGATGGACTAACCGGTGTCTTCCGTTTGTCCCTCGATCCAGTTTCCCTTCTCTTGGAGAGTTCCCAGCTACTTGCCTTCTCGCTCGCCTAGCTTCAAGAGGTTTCTGCAAGATCACAAGAAGAGAACACTACACAAGACATGGATTCATATTCATAACTAGTTCAGGATTAGAAATAAACTAAACATACTAATGCAATCATACATCAAAAATACATCAGTATATAGGAGAAACCAAGATAGCTTTATTGATGAATAACAAGGTTCAGGAAGAGATACAACCCAGAGGGCTCCAATCCAGCATCTCCTTCTCAGCAAATGGAATTCCTATCTTCACCCCCTTCAAAGCATTAAGCACCCAATGATTCCAATCTCAAACCAACAACAATTCTTTGCAATAACAAAATTCCAGCCTCTAGATCTCATGGAGGAGAGATCCATATATAGATGTTTGGAGAGAGGATGAGTCAGCTTGAGATCTGACTAGTGTCCTCTCCCTCTGTTAGTTCTTGATTCCACTTGGAGGTTCTTGCTTCCACTTGGAGTTTTGGAACCTCTTACTCATCACCAGTCGAATTCCTTGAGGCAAGTGTCATTTTGGAAGCTTCCTGGGTTTTGACACATTGAGAAATGAACTTGCCACATGTCCACTCTCATTCAGCGCAGGTAGCCAGTGTTCCCTTTGACATTCAACGCAGGTAGCCAGTGTTGGCTTTGACATTCAGCGCAAACAACTAGTGTAGCCACTGAAATGATCCTGAATTGACTTGTTTTTGAGCAGTTTCTGGTGGAGAACTTCTGTGAATTGCTGTGGTTTGTTAGCCTTGTTCCTCTAGGGGTAGGAACAACATGTTTAGGGACTTTGGATCCCTTAGATTATGGACATTTCATGCTCAATGCTCTAAGGCACAAAAATGTCTATAACAGTTTCCCTAGTACTCCCTAACGCTCATCAATGTGCATTAGCACTCTTTGGCACACCTTAGCACCCTTCGACATGCCCCACCACTTCATAACATGTATATCACTTGCTAACACACATTGGCACTTGGCACATGTTAGCGCTTGGAAATTCTTAACGTGTACAACATTCGTTGAGATGCCTTGGTATTCGTTGGCATGGTTTAATATTAAAGTTATTTGAGATCAATTATTGGAAAGTAGATGAGAAGTAACAAAGGAAGATTTGGCACTTAGAATGCACTAATATTTGGAATTTGGCACTTGGTTTTGATGTGCCTAGAATGCCCCTGTTGGAAAAGGTAAATTGATGACTTATTAACCCTCTTATGTGTTCGTTTCTTTGTATTTTAACTTGTTTCTCCTTTGTGTTTCCTTAATAGTCCCTAGCATGTATTGTCACATGCTTGCACATCTTGGCATGCCTTAGCACTTGGCACATATTAGCATATTTGACATGCCTTCGCACTATCTAGCACATGTTAGAATTCCCTATCATGCCTTGGAAATAATTCCTCACAACTAGCCTTACATTTTTTCATGACTTGGGAATGCAATCAAGTCCCTAGCTATTGCAATTCATGTGACATTGGCCTGCTTTAGTCGTAACAACTTGATAAATTGCACCTATTACAAGTAGATTGTACCTTGTTTGCCTAAGAATTGGTTATAACTCATCTTAGGCCACTCATTTCCAAGCTCAACTTGTCCTACTTAAGAACTTACCAAGACAAGGATCACATCTAGCCATGGCCATAAAAGAATTAAGCAACATAACTTACACAGGAAATATTTAACATGTATGTCTAGATCTTATAAACAATACAACATTAAATGAGAGTTTGCAAGAAACACAACATATAAGCTGGCACAATTCAAGTGCCCCAAAACTTATACACAACAATGTACATTATGTAATCATCTAAAATAGCTTAAAACATAATCATTCGACCAAACTGTGCCACATGTCATATAAAAATAATAGCTAAATGAGAAACAATTTTATTCCTAGCACAAAGTCTCCCTTTGTCTAAAAATTCTCTATCGGTCCCCTTATCACAACTGTAGGCTTGCCTCCTACAAATCCTATTATGAACTTCTCTTAACACAGTTTGTCCTTGGCACACTCGTTTTCACTACACCCCCTGGCACACACTCTTATTTGTTCATTCCATGCATTTTGACCTTGTTCTTCCTTGCGATGCCTCGACACTCCTGAACATGAATTGACATTGTCTATCATGTGTTAGCATGTCTTTTCATTCATTGGCATGCCCTAACCCTCCCTAGTTACCATGCCCTCACGACTACCAAAACTTAGTTTGCAACTTGGGAACCCAACCAGGTCCTTGCTTGACTACAAGAACCTGACCAAGTTACGGTTACTACAACTAAACTATATTGTTGAATTTTGTAGATTGGGAGGTACTCCATAGGCCTAGTGAGATGGGTTCTTTTATTTTGGTCACAAAAGGATTTGTGGAAAGAACCCAAGCGAATGGGATTTGGACCCAAGATGGGGTTTAAAATCTAAAATAAAATTAAAAAGGAAAACTAATATTTCCTAATGTCTAAGTGGATAAAAATTGTATGTTCTAAAGGGTTCGTAACTAGGAAAATCTATTTAAGGAGGTATTAGTATGAAGGCAAGAACATCAAGTGAGGAGGATCTCATTTGATCAAGGAGGCCAGGAGAGATGTAGTCCTAAAGTAGGTTAGGCTAGAGGTTTGAGTAAGGGTTGCTAAAGGGAGGTCATGATAATCCACCAAGAGAAACATCATCATGCGAGGGTTCACAAGAATGTCACATACCTTAATTCGTTTGAGCTAGTAAGTATGATGGAACATTGTTGGTTCTCTTCTAGAAGATCGAGCTCAAGGGAGGTGGCTCTTGAGAATTTGGGCATATGATTTCAGTGGTGTTACTATCTGAAATAAAATTCTGAAATAGCAGAGAGGGTTTAGACCCTGTGTTATGGCGGTTAGGTTGCAAGGTATGTGATAAATACCAAAAAAAATGGAGGGTTTGCATTGGAATTTAGGTCTAGAACAAAAGTAGTCGCATGTGTAATATTGACCAAGGTAATCATAGTTTGAGGGTCGTAGAGATATGAAGTTTAGGTCATGATTCATTCAAAGAAATTCCCAAAATATATGGATCTGTATGAGCTAGGTTGAGTCTCTTATGGAGGCAGGAGAGGGTTTATGACCCTTAGAGCGAGGTTTATCTATTCAATATAGACTACAATTATGGAGGATCGTTTGCAGAAGTATGTGTGGAGATAATCAATCCAAACGAGTATGAAACCTGAGTAGAAAATTGAGTAGAAGAAATGTACCCTATGAGGAATGGATTGACATGAACAGGAGTTGATTTTAGTGGAATTTCCATAGATTTTTGGAGAGAGATCCAAAGCAACGTATAAGCAGTTAGTCAATGGACTATTAGTGGATGATTTGTGACACTAATTTAGTCATCTATATATTGTTAGAAGGATGATAAGAGGAGTAGTTTCAATTTGTTCATAGATTGTACAACAAATAAATTGATACACAATAATAGTGATTTTGAGAGGGCTCAAATGACTATTAGGTGGAACACTCCTTAACACTCCTTGGCATGTGTTGCTAGACCGTAGAACCTAGGACATCTTGGCATGTTTTCCTTGCCTCTAGTATGCCTTAACAATGCCTAGCATACCTTGTCACTCCCTCCTTAGCACACCTGGAACTCACTAACACTTCCAATCACAAACTCTTATTTTTTCATTTCGATGCATTTTGACGTAGTGCTGCCTTGTGTTTCCTTGGAACTCCCAGCTAACACTTCCTTGCATGCATTAGTGTAGGTTTTAACCCTGTACAGAAATTACCTGCATACGAATTCTTAAACAAAGAAAATAAACAATGCGAGAGCATAACCCATAAAACACATATGCACAAAGATTTTTCCCTGGATCCCAAAACCGGGACTACCAGCTTGATTTTTCATTATGTTCCTTTCAATGTTACAATACATATTTATACATGCCGAAGCATCCAATACCATGGACTGAAAAACCATCGCGTCGAATACCATGTGCGAAAATCATGCACAAAACCATAGGTAGGTTCGCCCAACCTAATATAGGGTCCAAAAAAAATTTTCCCGGGGCGCTGCCCCAGACCTCGTAGAGGGGGGCTACCCGCCCCCCTCAAACCCCCCAGACAGGGGGGCCTGCCGCCCCCCCTGTGATCCCCCCGCTGCGCAATCGGCACAACGAAGGGGGGCTACCGCCCCCCTCTAACCCCCCGTTTAACTACGTAGGTTAGTCGTGGAAAGAATATAACACAACCCAACAATCTCCCACTTGTTGTTTTCTTTCCACAGGGGGCCACAGGAGAGCTTAGTCATTTTTCCAGCCCTGAAACACCCATTGTTTCTCTACACCAAGAGAACTTCTCAAAGCTCACAGATTTTGTCAATGCATCTGCAGTATTCTTCAAAGTGTCCACCTTTACCAGCAACACCTTTTTGTCTTCTATCATATCCCTCACAAAGTGATACTGAACATCAATGTGCTTTGTCTTTGAATGATAAGCAGGGTTCTTTGCCAAGAAAATTACACTTTGGCTGTCACAGTCTATTCTTATAGCTCCCTGTACTAACCCCATACTTGAACACAATCTCTGCAACCAAACTGCTTCCTTGCTTGCATGAGTGGCTGCCAAGTATTCTGCCTCTGTAGTTGATAGTGCCACTACAGATTGTTTCTTACTCATCCAACTGACTGCACCTCCAAATAGGTTAAACACATACCCACTTGTAGATCTTCTCTGATCCAGATATCCATCCCAGTCTGCATCAACAAAACCATGAATATCCAACACTCTGTCCAATCCTGGTCTTCCTTGGTAGCACAAACCATAATCACTAGTGCCACGCAAATACCTGAAAACCCGCTTCACTGCTGTCCAGTGCTCCTTCCCAGGTTTTGACATAAACCTGCTCAATACTCCCACTGCATGTGCAATGTCTGGTCTAGTACAGACCATTGCATACATCAGGCTACCGACTGCACTTGCATATGGAACACGGGACATGTCCTCTTCCTCTTCTTGTGTCTTGGGACACTGTTAAGCAGATAACCTCACACCTACAGGAATAGGAACCTTCACCGGTTTACTATCCTGCATATTAAACCTCTGCAGTATTGTCTCGACATACTTCCTCTGGTTTAACCAGAGCTTCCTCTTTGCCCGATCTCTTTTAATTTCCATGCCCAAAATATAGTTTGCAGCACCAAGATCTTTCATGTCAAATTTGGAGGACAATTGGGTCTTCAAATCCTGGATAATTTCTTTGTCATTTCCAACCAGCAACATATCATCCACATACAAGACCAGATAAATAACACGGTCACCAATTAATTTAAAATACACACAATGATCTGCTTTGCTTCTGGTGAAGCCAAGTCCCCGTATAAATGTATCAAATTTCTGATACCACATCCTTGGTGACTGTTTTAACCCATACATAGACTTCTTTAACTTGCATACCAGCTCTTTCTTACCCTTCACCGCAAAGCCTTCAGGTTGCCTCATGTAGATTTCCTCTTCCAAATCCCCGTGAAGAAATGTTGTCTTCACATCCATCTGTTCTACCTCAAAATCAAAAGCAGCAGCAACAGATAAAAGTAATCTAATAGAAGCTACCTTGGCAACGGGAGAAAAAATATCACCAAAATCAATTCCCGGCACCTGGGAATAACCTTTTTCTACCAACTGAGCTTTGTATTTCTCCACCTTTCCTTCTGCATTAGTCTTCTTCTTGAACACCCATTTGCTTCCAATGGGTTTCCTTCCAGCCGGCAACTCTACCAGATCCCAAGCCTCATTTTTGTGCAAAGATGCCATTTCATCAACCATGGCCTCTTTCCAGAGTTTTCCATCCTCTGAATCCACTGCTTCCTTCACAGTTCTGGGATCATCATCAGTAACAGACAAAGCAAAATTTGAACTGAAAGCAGATGGACTATACCTTTCTGGCTGCCTTCTTTCTCGACCTGATCTTCTCACAGCCGGAGTTTGTGGCTCTTCATCTTCTGATTCCTCCTCTGCTGCAGATTCTGATTCTTCCTCCTTTGGCTCAAACTCCATCTTCTCAGGTTCCTTTGGTTGGACTTCAGATTGAATAACATCTTTTACCTCTCTGAACACCACATCTCGGCTGTACACAACCTTCCGTGTGGCTGGGTTCCAAAGCTTATAACCCTTTAAACCATCCTTATACCCAATAAAGATGCACTTTTCAGATTTACTATCCAACTTGGTTCGTTTCTCCTTTGGAACATGTACATATGCATCACATCCAAATACCCTCAGATGTGAAAGAGAGGGTTTCTTACCAGTCCATACTTCTTGTGGAGTCTTATCCTCCAATGCTGATGAGGGTGATCTGTTGATCAGGTAACGTGCAGTATCCACCGCCTCTGCCCAGAATTCCTGTCCTAACCCGGCACCACTGAGCATGCTTCTTACCCTTTCCATCAATGTCTTGTTCATTCTTTCTGCGACTCCATTTTGCTGAGGTATATATGGAGTAGTCTTCTGCCGTGCTATACCACACTTTTTACAAAATTCTTCAAATTCCTTGCTGCAAAATTCTCCACCATTATCTGTCCTCGGCACCTTTATCTTCTTCTCTGTCTGATTTTCCACCAGAGCCTTAAATTCTTTAAACCTGTCAAAGACTTCAGATTTCTTCTTAAGGAAATATATCCATGTATTCCTTGAGAAGTCATCTATGAATGATACATAGTACACAGACTTACCCAGTGATGGAACCTTCACAGGTCCAAACACATCACTATGCACAAGCTCTAATATCTGTTTCGTCCTCTTACCACCATAGGGGAAACTCACTCGATTCTGCTTCCCATATACACAATTTTCACAGAAATCAAAATCCAGAGAGCTATCATTCATACCTTCTACCATACCTTTACTATGAAGTATTCGAAGGCCCTTCTCTCCAATATGTCCAAGCCTTTGATGCCACAACATGGTCTTCTCTCCAGAGACCACTAGATTTTCTACTCCATTTTCAGGAACCATAGAACTATTGCACCCATCAACAACAGTGCTACCTTGCAGTTTGTACAGAGTTCCAGTCCGAACTCCCCGCATCAATATCAGTGCTCCTCGAACCATCTTGCAGGTATCTTTCTCGAACACCGTCTTTACACCTACATCATCCAACTTGCTTACAGAAATCAGATTTCTGGCCAATGCAGGAATATGTAGAACACCCGGAAGTGTTCTAACCCTTCCACCTTGCAACTTCAACTTTACTTTTCCCCGACCAATGATTCTAGCCTTCCTATCATCTCCTAAGAAGACATCACCACCATCGTATTTCTCATACTCGCAGAACCACTCTCTATGGGGAGTGAAGTGAAAGTATGCACCTGAGTCAATCAACCATGCCTCATGATCTACATGTGTACTTGAAGAAGCCAAGTACACATCCCCACCTTCATCTGAGGTGGTTTTCGCCTCTGCAGAAGGAGCATCATCAGATCCCTTTCCTTTATCAGGAGCTTTAGATTTACAATCCCTTCTGAAGTGTCCTTCCTTTCCGCATTTCCAGCACACCACCTTTGTAGGTTTTCCTGGAGATTTAGATCTCCCTCTAGATTTAGATCTCCCACTCAATGACTTATTTTTGTTTCTGTTCTGGGACCGTCCTCGTACAGACAAGGCATCACCATTCTGGTTGTCCATATTCTTCCGTCTCATCTCCTCCGTCAGCAATGCTGAGACTATTTCATCAAACTGCAAAGCAGTTGCATTGCTACCTATTGCAATAACCAGACTATCCCACGAATCTGGTAGAGAACACAATAGACTGATGCACTTATCTTCATCTGAAATTTTAATATCAACAGATAATAACTGACTTACCACAGTATTAAACGCATTCAGATGCTCTGTCACCGAGTCTCCATCTTTCATCCTCAGGTTATACAACTTTTTCCGCAGTAACAATTTATTCACCAGAGACTTAGATTGGTACAAAGTCCCTAACTTGACCCACAAATCCTTTGCCGTAGCTTCCCCTGATACATTCAGCAATACTGAATCTGAGACACACAATCGTATTGTGCTCTTTGCCTTCCGATCCAATTTCTTCCATTCTTCATCGGTCACTCCCGATGGTTTAGTACCCGGATCTACCGCGATCCACTGATCTTTATCGACCAACAGATCCTCCATCTTGAGTTTCCACAACTCAAAACTCTGACCATTGAACTTCTCAATCTCGATATTTCCACTGCTCGCCATCTTCTTTCACCACCAGAATCGATCTCGCAGATCTCCCATTGAACAGGGTCTACCACAGGCCCGAGCGAAACCCCTCAGCAACAAAGGCATCCCCTTGAAGCCAAAACAGCTCTAATACCAAATGTAGGTTTTAACCCTGTACAGAAATTACCTGCATATGAATTCTTAAACAAAGAAAATAAACAATGCAAGAGCATAACCCATAAAACACATATGCACAGAGATTTTTCCCTGGATCCCAAAACCGGGACTACCAGCTTGATTTTTCATTATGTTCCTTTCAATGTTACAATACATATTTATACATGCCGAGGCATCCAATACCATGGACCGAAAAACCATCGCGTCCAATACCATGTGCGAAAATCATGCACAAAACCATAGGTAGGTTCGCCCAACCCAACTACATAGGTTAGTCGTGGAAAGAATATAACACAACCCAACAATTAGCACATCTTCACCACATGCTGCCCTAACACTCTAGCATTTCTTAGCACTTCCAAACATGCCTTGTCACTCATCCTTAGCACACATGTAACTCACTGACACTCCCTGTCACACACACTTATTCATTCATTTCCTTGCATTATGACCTAGTGCTCCCTTGTGTTTCCCTACCACTCCCTAACACTCCTTGGCACACCTAGAACTTGTTATTGCTCCCTGTTACACATTCTTATTCATTCATTTACATGCATTTGAATCTAGTGCTCCCTTGTGTTTCCCTAGCACTCCATAACACTCCCTAGCATGCATTGGCAGACCCTAGCACCTAGAACATCTTGGGATATTTCCCTGGCCTCTAGCATGCCTTAGCACTACCTACCATACCTTGTCACTTCCTCCTTAGAAAACTTGAATCTCTTTGACACTTTCATCATAAACTCTTAATAGTTCATTTGCATGCATTATTTTGACCTATTTCTCCCTCGTGTTTCCCTGGCACTCCCTAACACTTCCTAGAATGTGTTGGCACACCCTTGCACCTGCCACATCTTGGTCCCATGCTACTCTGGCACTCTAGCAAGACTTAGCAATTCCTAGCATACCATTTCGGTCCCTCCTTGAAACACCTGGAAATCATTGACACTCCTGGTCACACACTCGTATTCATTCATTTCTGTGCATTTTGACGTAGTTCTCCCTCGTGTTTCCTTGGTGTTCTCTAACACTTAGTACACATTAGCACACCTTGGCACTTGGGACATCTTGGTATGCTTCCCTAACACTCGGGCATGCCTTAGAACTATCTAGTGTATCTTTTCACTCGCTCCTTAGCACACTTGGAACTCATTGGCACTTCATTTCCATCAATTTGAAACTAGTAATCCCTTGTGTTTTCCTGGCACCTAGCCCAAACACTCCCTAGCATGTGTTCACACCACACTCCAGTACCTAGGACATCTTGGCAGGCGTTAGCACTTATAATGTCTTGTCATGGCTAACATGCCTTGGAGTTGTCTAGCATGTGCTATACTTACTTCTTATCATTCCCTGGCACACATTGGCACTCCATAGTTGTCATGCCCTCATAGATAACCTTACTTTTGTTGTGGCTTGGGAACCCAACCAAGGAATTGGAAAAAAAATGTTGTGCCCAACCCAAAGTCTCCCTTTGTTTGAAACTGCTTTGTCTAGCCCCTTATCACAACCATAGGATTTCCTCTTGCAAGTCCTATTATGGACTTCTCCTCACACACTTCATCCTTGGAACAACTATAATTCACTGGCACTCCTTGGCACACACTCTTATTCTCTCATTTCCATGCATTTTCACCTAGTTCTCCCTTGTGATGCCCTCGAACTCCCTAACACTCCTTAGTATGCATTGACAATGTGTAGCATATGTTAGAATCCCTTTTCATTCCTTGGCATGCCTTGGAACTCCTTAGCTATCATGCCCTCACAACTAACCTTACTTTTTCTAGGACTTGGAAACGTAGCCAAGTCCTTCCTCGACTACAACAACTTGACCAAGTTACGATTACTAAAACTAGACTATGTCTTGTTCACTTAAGAACTGAATATAACTCATATTAGGTTACTCATGCCCAATTTTAACTTATCCCACTTGACAAGTTACAACTTATCATGTCAAGGCTGACATCCAACCGTGGCCATAAAAAAACTAACCAACATAGTTTACATCTTGACATGCCATAACACCTTGGATGTTTAACACCTTGGATGTTTAACGATCCCTTGGAACTATGTGGCACATGTTAACACCTCTTACATTCCTTGGCATGCTTTGGCACTCCGTAGCATATGCTACCACTCCCTAACATGCCTTGGCACTCTAGCATGCCTTAGCACTGGCTAACATATAACCTTGTCACTCCCTCCTTACAACACCTGAAATTCATTGCCACTCCCTATCACACATCTTTATCTATTCATTTCCATGCATTTTGAACCATTTCTCCCTTGTGTTTCCATGGAAATCCCTAACACTCCATATCTATCATGCCCTTATAGATAGCCTTACTTTTTTTACGACTTGAAAACCCAACCAAGTCATTGACAAAACAATGTTGTGCCCAACCCAAAGTCTCCCTTTTTTCTAAAACTACTTGTCTAGCTCCTTGTTGTAACCACATGCTAGCCTTTTATCATTCCTATTTTTAACTTCTCTTAGGACACTCAATCCTTGAAACACTTGGAACTCATCAACACTCCCCAAAACACAGTTTTATTCATTCATTTCTATGCATTTTGACCTAACACTCCCTTGTGTTGCCTTAGCGCTGCCTAACACTCCCTAGCATGCTCTAACAATATCTGACACACCTCATTCCTTTACATGCCCTGTCCACTCTATATCATGCCCTATAAATCCGTGAAACATATTGGCTCTTGGCACTTGGTGGGAACTGACAATTCTTGGCATGGGTTAGAGTGCCCTAGAATGCCTCAACATGGTTTAAGAGAAATTAATGAAAATTCTAAGTTACCACCCTAATTGATTTCTCAACATAGCCCTCGCAAAATTTAGAATTACTCAAAAGAGAATTTCAATATCTAAAGTTTGAACATGCCAAAATTTATTTGTTTCCAACCCATGTTTTTACAGGTGAACATCACACATCGGGTGCACCCATCATGCTTCCTATGGGATGGGCCTAGGGATGAACACCTTGACAACCTAAGTTATTCCCTTGACAAACTAAGCATATGAACACATAAAATAATTATTTTTTAAGTATTCATGCCTTTTTTTGAGTTTTGCAGAAGCTTAAGGGTCTTAGATAAGTGCCTCACCCTATGGAAAACACTTAGCCACAAGTTAGTAAAATTTTGGAAGGCTTTTGAGGCTTTCTTAATGCTCTTTTTTGTACTACATGGAATTATTTTCATGTGATATAGGATGTATTTCACAAAAACAAATTGTGTGATATGACAAAGGCCATGAAATTTTTAAGGGACATGTGGTAGACCCTCATTGGAATATCACAAGTTGGGAAATCTTTGTCTCATGGCATGTTTCACATTGTCATATCATTGAAAACTTTGAGGAGGACACGTCGCATGCCTTAATTGGTTATTGCACCTCTTGTAAACTTTGAGGTTGACATGTGGCACACTTTGGTTGGTTTTTTCATTTCTATAGCCTTTGTAGATGTGACAAATATGATGAAAGGGAATCGCCACAAAATAAAATAGCTTCATCGTGCAATGAAGAAAGAGAGAAAGAAAAATAATGGAAAAGATAAGGGCTAGAGGAAGAAAAGAGCAAGGAGGAAGAGGTGGGGGACATAGAAGACACATGTAAAAGCATGATGCATACAAAGTAAATTTGTGTGATGTGATATTGTATAGGATAACATTTTCCCCTATGTGACATATTGCATAGATAAAATATTCAAGTGCATTGTGTCACATGGTTTAAAAGGCTTGGTGTGATGAGAAGATTGGTGAGAATGTGATAGAGTTGTGGAGGAGTAGCTTTATAACCTAATAAGAAGTTAAGAAAAGATGAATGTCTCAAAAAGTGTGAACCCAAGAGTGAATCATACTAGTTGTGACATGGCATAGTATAGATGCTTGGTGAACTTGCTGCCACATCACCATTATGATTGCCGACGTGGTTGAGAAAAAGAGAACTTGAAGAAACCTTTAGAAGGTCATATCTCTCTACACATGACTCATAATTAAGCAATATTACAATGGTTGGAAAGTTTTTGTTGAGCATAACACGCATACAAGCTCAAAAGAGACCTTATAATAGTACTTATAGAGGAAAATAATTCATTAACTCACCTCCTTAATTCCACTTAGGGGGGTGGGTACATGATAAAAGAAGATGAATTTTCCTATCATATTAAGAAAAGAACAAACCCAATAAGCCATTAAGCAAAGATGAATGTCTCAACAAGTGTGAACCCAAGGACAAATTATACTAATTGTGACATGGTAGTACAAATGGTTGATGAACTTGCTGCCACATCACTAGTATCATTGTTAGTGTGGTTGGGAAAAGGAGAGTTTGAAGAAATTTTTAGAAGGTCATACATTTCTATGTATGTCTCGTAATTAAGCAAGAAAACAATGGTTGGAAAGTTCTTGTTGAGTAGAACACGTATACAAGCTCAAAAGAGACCCTATAATAGTACTCAAAAAGGAAAACATCCCTTAAATCACTGATCCGGATTTAAACAGGAACACAACAAATTACAGGGATAACCATATACACAAAGATGCAGCGGAAATAATTCTTCATTTCATTAATGGAAAATACTGAAATATGCTTACAACCAGAAATGGAAATAAACCAGCTAGGGCGATGGTAGCTTATCTCTGAGAAGAGATGTGATGGCTACATGCCTCTGAACTGTGTTACAATGAGGCTCGAAGGCCTATTTATTGTTGAGAAACAATGGAAAACCCTTAACATTCCAAAACCTAACCCTAGGAGATGAAACGCCAAACTGTGGGCCCCGTTTGGGGGTAAATTGGTACATCAACTTCCCGGGGTCGTAACTTTGGCATATGATCTCCGTTTGACGCGTACAATAGCTCATTAGAAAGATCTATCCGAGCACTATCATTGTTGGAACGGGCAACATCTGTCCATTCGATGGATCAATGTTGCCCCTGGATTCCCCAAAAAACGTCGTTTAGGGCCTCAAAACGGCTCCGGAAGTTCAGGACCCGAAAAACTGCTAAAAATAGTAAGTTGTGCTACAATTAAGGAAACTGAAAAATGCTGAGAAAGACAATGGTGGGGGTCCAGGTGGACTTGGCAGGTGGCCACCAATATCCACCTGGATCATTCCTCCCCTCTTAGGAAGCAATGGTCCCCATTGCGTTGAGCTCCTCCATGAGATGAGGAAACTTCTGCTGAACTTGTTCCCTGGTGAGCCACTTGCCCTGCTGAAGGAGTTGGCCTGCTTTGACAACTCGATACAGTTGGATATTCTGTTGGCGAGTGTTCTTGATCTGTGTGTCCATGATCCGATCAGTTGCAGCTTGTTCCATGCAATCTGGATTTAATTCTGTGGGTTTGAGCTGTTCTGTAATGTCGGATGTGTCTAGCAATGGTGGAAAGTATGGCCGAAGGAGGTCCACATTGAACACTGGGTGCAGGCCAAGGAATGGGGGAATGCTGAGCTCAAATGCATTGTCTCCCATAGCCTTAGTAATGGTGTAAGGACCATATCGGAGTGGTCTCAATTTCCGATAGGCTCCAGTAAGGCGTTCCTTTTGCAAATGCAACCAGACTTTGTCGCCCACCTGAAAATTGTGTGGCACCCGGTGTTGATCATGTCGCTGCTTGTACTTGGCATTTGATTTCTCAAGAATGTCATGGACCTGCTGGCGAATATGTTGGATGCGCTCAATGAAGTTGGTGGCCTTATCTGTTTCGGACTGGACATGAGCTAAATTCATGTGAGTAGCTGCAAAGGGCATGGCCACATCAATGGGGCATAGTGGCTGGAATCCCAAACCCACCTGAAGAGGGCTATGGCCAGTGGAGCTTTGAAGAGCTCGGTTGTAGCTGTGCTGAACATAGGGGAGGCTCTCGTCTGATGTGCGTGGATGCTTTGAGTTATACATGCGCAGAATGTGCACAATCATCATTTTGACAACCTCTGTGTGGCCATCAGTTTGAGGATGGAAGGCTGTGGACTTCGTGAGTTTGGTGTCCAGCATTGACCAGAGACTGGACCAAAATGTGCTGAGAAACCGACTGTCCCGATCTGAGATGATAGACTGTGGGATCCCAAAGTGCACCCACACTCGTTCAAAGAAGAGTTTAGCAGTGGCTTCTGCTGTGATATTCTTCTTGCAGGCCATCATAATGGCCATCTTCGAGAACCTGTCGACGACCACAAAAACACAGTCATTTCCATGCTTAGTGGAAGGAAGGCCTGACATGTAATCCATGGAGATGGATTCCCAAGGTCGACTAGGGGTAGGAAACGGGGTATAGAGGCCGTGCTTCTTAATGGTCGGTTTGGCAATGGCACAGGCAGTACATGATCGGATGTACTTCCCAACATCTGTCGAAGATTCGGCCAATAGAAATAATTTTGCAGTACTGCCACTGTTTTCTCGACCCCGAAATGCCCAGCAGCCCGACTGTAGTGTGCTTCCCAAATCATCTTGGCACGCTCGCTTGAAGGAACACAAAGGTGACCGAGGTGGCATAATAGGGCATCCTGGAGGTGAAAATCTGCAACATGCCGACCCTCCAAGAGTGTCTGGTATGTGTGGCCGAATTTTGGGTCGCTTTTGTAGAGAAGTGGCCAATCAGAAGTCTCGTGCCCACAAGAGTTGAGCACGGTGGTTAGCGCCATGATCGGTGGTGACTGAGGCAATCTGCAACATTATTGGTGCTGCCCTTTTTATACTTGATATTCAAGTGAAACTGTTGCAGGTATGTAGACCACTTCTGATGGCGATCATTCTGCAATTTCCCTTGGGTCTGTATGAACTGCAGAGGTCGGTGGTCTGTGTGGATGACCGTTTCCTTCCCCAAAATGTAATGCTTCCATTGTCGGCAGGCCTGTACAATGGAATACATCTCTTTATCATAAGTGGGGTACTTCCGGACTGTGTCTGAAAGTGTTTCACTGTGATATGCCACTGGATGTCCATGTTGAGTAAGGACTGCCCCAATAGCATAGTCAGAGGCATCTGTCTCGACCTCAAATGGTTGTTGTAAATCTGGTAACGCGAGCACTGGTGCCGTGCAGAGGCGATCCTTCAACTCCCTGAATGCCTTCTGTTGAGATTCAGACCAAAAGAATTTTGCTTTCGCCCCGCCCTTGGTGACTTGACTCAAGGGCCAAGAAATATGAGAAAACCCCAACACAAACCTGCGGTAGAAGTTGGCAAGACCTAGAAAGCTGCGGAGCTCTGTTAGAGTGGTTGGAGAGGGCCAATCCCGAATGACTTGGATCTTGGCTGGATCGACATGCACTCCCTGTTCATCAATGATGTATCCCAGATACTGAACCTGGGTCATGCCAAAAGTGCATTTCTCCAAATTGGCACATAGCTTGTGTTGCCGCAGTGTTTGGAGAACCTGTTGGATGTGGTGGAGGTGCTCTTCCCAACTCTGGCTGAAGATCAGAATGTCATCCAAGTATACTACTACAAAGGAGTTGGTGAATGGCCGCAAGATGTCATCCATTAGCCTCATAAAGGTTGCAGGAGCATTCGTCAATCCGAAAGGCATGACCAACCATTCGAAGAGGCCCTCCTTGGATTTGAAGGCAGTCTTCCACACATCATCGAGGGTTCGATTGGTACCTGGTGATATCCTGACTTCAGATCGATCTTGCTGAAATATTTCGCCCCCTTTAGTTGGTCTAGGAGGTCATCAATCCGCGGGATCGGGTACCTATTACGGACAGTGATCTTGTTCAGCGCCCGATAGTCAATACAGAGTCTCCACGTCCCATCCTTCTTCTGTACCAACACGATCGGGCTCCCACAGGGCGATGAACTCGGACGGATGTGACCTTTCTGCAGGAGCTCCTGAATCTGCCTCTTGATTTCATTGTTCTCCAGAACGGAGCGCCGATAAATTGGTCCATTGGGTAGCGGCGCACCTGGGGTCAGATCGATGGAGTGCTTGACTTGACAGTGCAGAGGAACCCCTGCCGGGGAGGTGAAGATGTCCTCGTACTCCTCCACAACCTTGTCCATCTGTAGTTGTCGTGCAGAGGGACCCCGTTTGGAGGCCGCGGCCACTGTCTTCTTCTTTCCTTGAGGGCGTATCATCAGGAAAACAAATTTCCTGGTTTTGGAAATGATCTTACTGCATTGTTTTGCAGTAATCAAAGAGATGGCGGCAGGTGGTGCTACCTCTGGTATCCTGAACAACTTATTTCCCAATGTAATAATAACAGCACGGGGCCTTGATTCATACACAGCATGTCGCTTCCACAAGTATGGTTGTCCTAGTAATACATCACAAACTTCAAGGGGAGCAATGTCACACAATACCTCATCCGTGAAGGGCTTGATGTTGTATGGAAGGCGACACTGCTGGCTCACGCGAAGATCTCGTCCTTGGTGAAGCCACCCAATGGTGTATGGTTGTGGATGTGCTGTGGTCGGTAAGCCCAACCGCTTCATGACCTCTGCCGAAATGAGGTTCTTTTGACTCCCGCTATCAACAATGAACTGTATCGGGGAGCCCTTTACCCACATCTGGGAGTGGAAGAGACGCTCCTCCTCCTCTGGATCTTCGAGTTCATTTTTCTGGATCTTTGCGGTAGCAACAGTGGCGCTGGGATCCGCATCAATGATCTGCTTCCCTTTTTCATACCCCTTATCGGGTTCTGACTCAGAGTCGGAACATGCATCTGATTCTGAAACCTTTAGCTCAGCCACCAGTGACTGCTTGGCCCGACACTCACTTGTGTTGTGAGTGGAGCTCTTATGGAACTCGCACCATTTTCCAGTGTCCTTTCTCGGCTTCGCGGCGCTGTTCTTTGCTTGCAGCTTCGGCTGGTTGTCTTGGGCTGTCCCGCCTTGGCTTTGTCCTTTGTTCTGTGGTTTAGGGGCACCTTTCCCCTGCTTTGGATTCGCAGATCCAAAGTCTCGCTTCTTTTGTTTAAACTTCTGCTCGACCTTGACGGCATATCGGTATGCTGCGTCGAGCGAGGGGATGTTTAGGAATTGTATTTCTTCCTGGATGTACTTGTGCAGGCAGCCACGGTATTTGAGTATCAAATGTTGCTCCGAATCCTTGATACCCAACTTTGTGCGAAGGGTATGGAAAAGATTGGTGAACTCCGGCACGTCTTGGTCCCTTCCCTGCCGCAGCGTGGTCCACTTTATGTATTCATCCTCATAGCTTCCGACAGGGTAGTACTGCTCCTTGATGGCATCCCGGAACGAATCCCAGGTGGGTGCGGCTGAAAATAGTGAGCCAGTACTTTCATCCTTCTGCTCGCAGTAGGTTTCCCACCAGTCCTTGACGTGGGGGGCTGCTTTGAGAAGAGCAAAAACAATCTTTTCCCGACTCGAAAATTCATGAACAGAAAAATAACCCTCTAGCAGATTTAACCATTTATCTACGGCATCTGCGTCTATCTGACCCTCGAATATGGGGATTTCAAAATTAACTTGTACCTTAAAGGGTGTGGCGTTTCCAGAGTAGCTGCTGGAAGCCGATGCGTTGCTTCTGGGTAGCCGTTGAAGGATCTGGGCAAAGCTGTCCATCATCGCGTTCCGTTGTCGCTCGAGGGCTTCTTCGAGCAAGATTTTGATGGGATCTCCTGCCCCCTCATCTTTCTTCTCATCCGCCATGGGAGGCCGTCGGGATTTGCGAGGCTGGTCTTGCAAAGGTTCAACCAGTTCAAGCCCTAACTCCTTATATCCCGACCTTGTTGGGGACATGCAAAAAAAAACAGAGAAAAAGCAGACCGCTCTGATACCACTGATCCGGATTTAAACAGGAACGCAACAAATTACAGGGATAACCATATACACAAAGATGCAGCGGAAATAATGCTTCATTTCATTAATGGAAAATACTGAAATATGCTTACAACCAGAAATGGAAATAAACCAGCTAGGGCGATGGTAGCTTATCTCTGAGAAGAGATGTGATGGCTACATGCCTATGAACTGTGTTACAATGAGGCTCGAAGGCCTATTTATTGTTGAGAAACAATGGAAAACCCTTAACATTCCAAAACCTATCCCTAGGAGATGAAACGCCAAACTGTGGGCCCCGTTTGGGGGTAAATTGGTACATCAACTTCCCGGGGTCGTAACTTTGGCATATGATCTCCGTTTGACGCGTACAATAGCTCATTAGAAAGATCTATCCGAGCACTATCATTGTTGAAACAGGCAACATTTGTCCATTCCATGGACCAATGTTGCCCCCGGATTCCCCAAAAAAAGTCGTTTAGGGCCTCAAAACGGCTCCGGAAGTTCAGGACCCGAAAAACTGCTAAAAATAGTAAGTTGTGCTACAATTAAGGAAACTGAAAATGCTGAGAAAGACAATGGTGGGGGTCCAGGTGGACTTGGCAGGTGGCCACCAATATCCACCTGGATCAATCACCTCCTTAATGCCACTTAGGGGGTTGGGTACATGATAAGAGAAGATTAATTTTCCTATAATATTAAACAAAGAACAATTCTTGGATTAGTTCGTGAGGGTCACATCAATGTTGTTGAAAATATTCCTTCAAATTAAGATAGACACTGAAGTTCTTCCATAATAATTATTTGTATGGATAGCATGGGCACTAAAAACATCCATGAAGACATTTTCACTTTTTCTACAGTGAAATAATTTTTTTCCCTGAACATTTCAAAGTTTCAAAGTTTCATTTTGGAAGAATCCCAAGGTGATTTGAGTGGACATAAATACATTTCTTATGACATTATTGGATTCATGAAAATATAACATCTAACTTAGGACTTAGGCCTTCTTCATTAAGATGATTTCATCTTAATTAAAATCAATTATTTTTTGAAATCTTCAAAAATAAATTCAAAGAAATATGAAAAAGGAAATAAAATATCTACTAAAAATCACTTCACTCCTTTAAAATATTCTATGCTAAATCATCTCATGGAGTGATCGGTAATTTGGTTATCCTCTTTCATCACCATTGTACCCTCTAAGGAGTTTTAAGTATTCTTTATGAAATTAAACTATTTTGTCAAACCATTTTCTTATGTGGTAGTTGAGTTTTGAATCAACTTTTCCAATTGAAAATGTGGGCCTTTTAAGCGGCTATTGTAAACTTTTCTTGATACATAAACAATCTACCCTTTTTCTGGAGATATTTTATTATGTACCATATATCAACGACTTATATAATTTACAATGTTTGGATTAGAGTAGATTTTATGTAGTGTATAATAGATAATAGCTCATTCCATCCCTATTCTTTACTTCCCACAGTTTTACGTGCTCAAAATACTCAATTCGAACCCGGTTCAAGGATTTGCAGAAGGAAAGACTATTCAATTTGCACATCCTCGATCTGCTTCACAACAATGGCCGAAGATATTTCTTCAAAGATTTAGGTGGCCCAGAGTTTATTCAGCAGGTAAATATATTTAGACTTCGATTTCAGCATCCTAGATCTGCTTCACAACAATGGCCGGAGACATTTCTTTAAAGCTTCAGGTGGCCTAGAGTTTACTTCAGAAGGTAACTATATTCATATGTCGTATCTCTTCCCATAGTTTTTCTAATGCATTTTCTCATTGCTCAATCCAGATCACATGCATCCATCAAAATTATCTCATAGATCTATTTAATTCCTCTTAGATTCTGAACGTTTATCTCGAACAAAGAGTATGTGGCGAATGCCAGAATGTTAAATCAAATTTATGTTATTTAACAAAACCCAATGCGATTTGAAAGAAAATGTCTGGATGTTTGCCAATTTTCTACCCTGCAAACCCTCACTGCATTACCTGTGATGTCTTAAAGAAATTATGAAATTCTACAGATTGACCATCGGCGCTCTACTGGTAACATTACCCAATGAGATTTGAAATCAACCCTTTTGGTTGTTCAGGGATTTTCTATCCTTCTAACCCTTACTGCATTGGTTTTGGTGAATTATGTGGAAATTATCAATAAGATTTCAATTCCATTTCAGTAAATTGTGTAAATCTACAGATTGGCGAGCAAGCTGCGGAATCACTTGGAAAGAAAGACAAGCCTTGATCCAATGAACTGAACATCGGCTTTGGAAACCCAAACATAATTCCTCCTTTGTAAGATCAATTCAATAAGAAGTCGCAGGAGACCCCTGAACTTTTGAATAAATCACAGATGAAAAAATATTCGTAGCGAAAATCATTCACTGACCCGACATCTCCATGGCAGTAAGAAATCCACTTCAAGTTCAATTGCCTCACAGCCTGAGGAAAAAATTCAAGAGGCACTCAGGAGATCATTTCCTAAGGTTGTTGAGCCATTTCCAGTCCTGGGAAATGATGACTGCACATAACTTTTAGCTTCCCCTTGAGCACCAGGGATCAACAACTTCTACATTTCATCAGACCTTTAAGTGCATTACGGCTAGGTCATTCATCTTAACTTCCACTTTTTCTTACATTAATAAAGAATAGGGTCATCATATACAACCTTTAAGCCATCACCAGTTATCATATTTAGCTGACATGACTTTCCTTTATCAGAAATCATTAGGCAAGAGAAGTCATCAAGGATTTTAAAGCTCCCTCTAAAACCTTTCTTCAGGTGATCATTTTTCCTTGAATCATGAGCTTCCCTTATGGGAAATGAGACTTATCACGTAGCAATGGTAATAACAAACTTCTAGGAAGCTTCAGGTCAGTTTCAGAAAAGTCATCATGAAATTATTGCAAAACAACTGCCATATCCTTCCTTGCTGAATGACTGCTACAAATGCATCAAATTACCCAGTCCATGATTTAGACATTTATATCTATAAGATCAAGATGCCAAGAATAGGGTCTATGGCAACTCTGTTTTCTTTCTCATCGGGGTTGATACAAGGAACTACTCCAAAGTGCCATGCACTCTTTTTCCAGCTGCCAAACTTCTAAAGATACTCAAAGGTGCCAGTATGAGCTTCCATTGATTCAGCTGCTAGATAAGGATATGAGTAATTTCTCCCACTCTATTCACTAAGATTTCATTAGTTTCTAGGCATCTTCACACTGTCCCTTTTGAAGAAAACTCTTTTGACAACCTTTGACCTTGATTTGGACCTCAGACAACAGGCCAAACTAAGGCACCAACTCCGTCTTGGTTAGTAGGTCCTTTTCACTGCATAAGAGGATCTCGGCCTAATGTAGTTTGTGCAAAAGACTTCACAGAGGGACTACTCTCATTGTATCATACAGGGATGAATCCTCTAAAACTAAGGATCTTTCAACTCAGGCTCTTGGCCTTATCAGCACATCCATAACTTTTTCTTCAGAGAACGACATGAATATTGGTCCATTCAACAATCCTTCTCAAGTCAAATTTCTTAAAAGATAGGGATTGAATATATATATGAATGAGTCCATATTATAGCTTCTTGGCTGTCAACCATATGAATGCTTACAGTGGCTACTTCAGACATAAGGATAGTCTTAAGATCACAGGGAGACTTGGTTTCATGTCATAATTTTCCTAATTTACTTGGTTCCTCCCTAAAGAGCTTAATAGATCTGCAACAGAACTCAGGATCTACGACAAAATTTGACCACTTTGTTTCTATACATGTCTCAGAAATTAAAGTCATGTATTGCAATAGTCTTTTGATCCAATTTATTATATCATGTCAAATAATTGGCAAATTATTCTATACAAACATTGATACCTAATATCATATGTTTTCAGCATATAGATCATTTGAGATTTACAGTGCTAGAATTAAATATGACCTATCATCATAATTCTTTTCTCTTGTAATAAAGTCGTAACATTTGAATATTGATGCCATACATAACATGAATCATATATTTGTGACATATAACATTGACGGCATGTAGTTGTGCAAAAAGAATAAACTTTGTCACAGAGATATCTATAGTGCAAGACACAGACGTGTAGAGGGTGCGAGGCTTCTCCTAAGGTAAATGAGCCATAGACAGATGTGAGTTGTAGTACATTATCTAATGAATATTTGTAACCCATGCGCGCTTAAATCACTCCTTATGTCTGAACAACTATTTTTGATAAGATGTTTTAGGTGTCTTGAACAAAGATATGTGTGCCATTTCAATACTTCTTCTAATGATGGTTGTATCTATGAATATATGCCAATATTGATTTGCCTACAAATATGATGAGCTAATATAGGTATCCAGCCCTCTGGCTAGGACTTCCTGTTTTCACGAGTGGAATGATTTTCCTTTTGAGACTTCAACTTTCATATGAGAGAAATTTTAAAGCAGGTTTAGGACTTGTCCAAGAGTCAAAAAATTGAATTCCTTCAGATGACACTCTTTTACTTGGATTGTGATGCATGCCGCTTAGTATTCTCCTTATGCTGCTAAGACACCTGCAGTGTAGATTTCTCTCTTTGCAAACTGGGCCCACAAACTTTCAGCAAGCGCAAGAAATGTTTCTCGAGTAGATCTAATTGTTCATCAATATATGAGGATTAGTTTTTCTTTCAGGGTTTCATAACTCATAACTTAAGACAAAGAGGCTACCACAAGCCTTCTGAAAGATCTATATCTATAGTCCTAAGTATGCTGCCTTGATTAGGGCTTATTTAATTAGTGAAGTAGAAATTTCAAATTGTCTCTCTATGCACAAAGATGCTTTTATCTTTCAAAGTCGGCTTCTAGGATACTTCTTAGGACTCGGATGTCTTATTTATGTACACCTAGAACCTTGTAATTTCAGACCATAGAGATAACGCCTTCTAGGTTTGTTATTCGTTCTTCAAGAAGACTCTTTGCAAGTTCAGAAAGTACAAAGAGATTGAAGATGATCTTCGCTTCTTTGTCACTATTAAGACTCGTATTTCAAATCTTGAAGATAACTCCCTTTCTAAGGACTATCTCTACAAACTATGATTCTGTCAAGACAGAGTGTTAAACTTGGCCAAAAGAATCAGTGCTGCTGTTACTAACTCCTTGATTAGGATTTCAGATTTCATGCCCATCATTTAAACTAATGTCTCAAGGAGCTTGGTCCTAGGAATGCTTTTGATTTTTGGAGAGATCAAGCCTTGAATAGAGACTTGTCAACATGTTTCTTGGTGATTGCATTCTTCTATTGCTTGGACCAATATTGATTAGTTGGTAACTTGGTAGTAACAGTTTCCCCTTACATTAGGATGATAGGAGAGCAAAGATCAAGTTCCATTAACTATATGGTTGGAGCCGAGAAATAGAAGGCCAAAACAATGGAGCTCTTTGCACTTGGAGCATCCAATATAAGATATGTAGAGGTGGTCTTTACTTTACTGGGGAAGGTAGAAGAGGAAAAGGGTTTTCACCTTTCAAAGTATCTACTTTAATGGCCTGTTCTTGCCAAAATGTTCTCTGGAATTGGGCCTCAAACAAGCAAAGTACCACTCAAACAACTTCAGGATTTGGGTTGATTTATGAAATTCATGATGCCACATGTTTATGCAACAGGGAGAGTTGACTTCAGACAATATTGTACAAGTTCTAAAATCATATACAGATCCAAAACAAGCATTGGCTTTCTTCACATGGACAAATCATAAGCCAAAATTTCTGCACCACACAGAGGTGTACAATTCTATGCTAGAAAATCTTTGGTTAGCCCACATGTTCAATTCAATGACATAAATTCTGGATGTGATGGAGAAAAAACATTGTAAGCCTAATTCCCTGACTTTTATAACAACTTTTTTTGGGTCTTTGGGTTCACAACAGTTATCTAACAAGCTCCTCTAGCCCTGGAAGAGATGAAAGGATATGGGTTTGTGCTAAATAGCATGGCATACAATGGTCTAATAAATCTACTATTAAAATCTGGATTTCAGAGAGAAGCCATGGATGTATACAAGAAGATGATATTAGAAGACTTGTACCTAGCATGAAATGTTATTCTGCACTTTTGAGTTCCTAGGGGGAAAAGAGACAAACAAGATAGGTATCAAAACTTTTTATAAAAATGCAAATGTTGGGCTTAAAGCCCAATGTTTACAGCTTCAAAATCTACATCAATTTTCTAGGAAGAAATAGAAGGTGGATGAGGCATGTGGTATGCTGAGACAAATGAAGACGGAGTGTTGTGAATTGGATATCATGGCCTTCACTACATTGATGGATTCTCTTTGCAATGCTGGTAAATTGAATGGGGAAAGGGAATTTCTAAGTGAAATGAGGAGAAGAAAATGCAGGACTGATTTTGTCACATACAATACTCTAATCCACAAGTATGGTGATCTCGAAGACATCAGTATTGTCTAGGAACTTTGGAAGGAGTTGGGGGATAATGGCTGTGTGCCAAACGTGATTACCTTCACTACTCTTTAATTCCTTCTGCACAACAAGGAAAGTTGATGAGGCCTTTGGAGCATTGGATAAGATGGCGAGGAAGGGAAACACTCCCAATTCGATTACTTAGAATTCTTTGATTATTGGGCTTCTCGAGACTAACATATTAGAAGAAGCACTGAAACTTTTGCAGGAATGCATACCAATGAATGAAAACCCACTTCTTTTACCTATAATTTCTTCAAGGATTACTATGTTAAGGAGGGAAAGTTCAATGAATCATATCAAGTCTTTTGGTAGATGAAGTGGAAGGGCATTGCTCCTGATGCTGTTTCCTTCTATCTTTGTATTGATCATCTTGGAAGAGCAGGAAAAGATAGAGAAGTGAAGGACCATCTTGAAGAGATGAGACAAGTAGGCCTTTCTCTTGATACAATTACATATAACATGATGATAAGATGCTATTGCAAATAAGTGAAGGTTGATAAGGCCACTGAGCTTCTCTTTTAGATGATGAAAATAGAGTGTGATCTAGATGAAATGATATTTAATAGTTTGTTGAGTATTCTTTACAAAGCAGGTAGAGCAGATGAGGCATGGAAATTGTTCAACAAAATGCAACACATTCATATATCTCCTACCACTGCGACGTACAATATTTTGATAAATGGGCTTGGTAAAGATGGTAAGATCAAGGAAATGATAGAGTTACTTAAAGAAATGTGGGTAAGAAGATGCCCTCCAAATGTTATTACATGCAATTCAATCCTAGATGGCCTCTGCAAGAATGGTGAAGTAGATTTGGCTTGCAGGATGATGCAAAGAATGGAAGAAACTGGGTGCAAGCCTGATGATTTTACTTACAGTATATTAATTGATGGTCTCATTAAAGGAGATAGGATAGATGATGCTTTCCAGTTGTTTAATCAGATGAAGGATGAGTTGTCTCTAAAACTTATCAGCTTGGGTAGTCTCCTACCTGGGCTAGTAAAAGTTGGGCAACTATATTATGGTTTAGAATTGTATAGGGAGTTATATCAAGTGAGGGGATTAGTTCCTGATGATAACATGTGTGCAACTCTAATTGATGGCATGGGCAAAGCTGGCAGGGTGGATGAGGCAATCTTGCTTTATGAAGAGATGCTGAACAAAGGTGCCAGTTGGGATGTTTATGTGGTATGTTCTCTTATCGATTCACTATGTAAGGCAGGGAGAGTGTTTGATGCCCACAGATTGTTTGAGGAATCAATACATAGAGGTGTTACTTTTGATACTGTAGCATATAATGTGCTTATTGATGGCCTCTGTAAAGCTGATTGTTTCCATAATGCTTGGAATATTTTCAAAGCGATGAAGACATTAGGCCATACTCCTGATGTTTTCACTTATAATTCATTCTTTGATGCTCTTGGAAAAGTTTCCAATATGGATGAATCCTTCAGATTGCTTGGCAAGATGCTTGCAAGAGGATGAAAAATGGATACAATTATCTACAACACTCTAATTTCAAGCCTTGTAAAGGCCAATAGAGTAGATGAGGCCTTAAGTATATATGATGACATGATGGAAAATGGATTTCCTCCCTCACCCTTTACTTATTGTCCTTTAATTGATGGGCTTTGCAAGGCATGAAGAGTGGATGAGGAAAACGATCTCTTTCAAGAGATGGCCAAAGCTAGGTGCATGCCTAATTGTGCTTCTTACATTAGTCTTATGAATGCATTTAGGAAAGTAGGGAACATACATGATGTATGCAAATTTTTTTATTGAATGGTAGCAGAGGGCATAAAACCAAATCTAAAATCTTACTCTGTTCTCATAGATAGCCTTTGTATGAAGGGTAGGATAGATGATGCCCTTCACTTTTTTGAGGAATTGAAAACTCACTGCTTGAAGCCAGATACCACTCTCTATAATATCATCATTGATGGATTGAGAAAATCACAGAGGTATATGAAGGCCTTAATACTTTTCAATGAAATGAAAAAAATGGCTTTGTTCCAAACCTATTCACCTATAACTCCTTGATAAACCACTTTGGAAATGTAGGCATGGGGAAGCAGGCAGAGGACTTATATAAAGAACTACTATCAGAGGGGCATGTACCATATGTTGTGATTCATAATACATTGATCCATGGGTTCAACAGAGTAGGCCAAGTTAACCATGCATATGGAATATTTAAAGATATGATTGCTCGTGGTTGTAAGCCTACTCCAATGACATATTCTTACCTACCTAATTGATTAAGCATCTTTAAACTTCACAATCTATGAATTTTGTGCATTTTAAGTTTTTCTACCAAAAAGAGGCACCGCTCCTTTTCTTTCCTACTCAAAAAGCTTGAAACTCGTTATATGCATCTCTCCCTTTCTTTCCTCAATTTTCTATTTCTAGATGTTAAAAGTTTGCAGCTCTTTGCGGCTTAACTGGAAAGAGATGTTTAAAGTTTAAACCACTTGTTTTTTATAAAAGATGCACATTGCATTTAGCGCAAACACTCTAGTTTATTTTTAATAAACCCATAAAGATAGGACTAAGAGGATGGTCACTGCAAAATCTACTATGAGATCTATTTCTTCCTCCTTTGAATATCTAATTGCTTTGCTATACATTTACAAGGACTTGCATTTATCAGGTCTTTTACTTATCCTCTGCACTATAAATGTTTTTTCTGCTGATCTTGCAGGTTGTTGTAGAGGTAAGTTCATTTAGGCTATTGATTTTTAGATTGACTACTTCTAAGGCATCCACATCCCTCATGCTTATGATGGTGGGTCATAGCATTGTTCTGGAACAATAGCTGCAAAAAACCATAGTTACTAAGTTTGAATTCTAATTCGATTCGATACAGAAAAAAATGATTGCCTAAAATCCAATATGGAAAAATCCTAGAGTATACATTTTACACATACAAAAACATATGAATTTTCCAAAATATTAGAAAATTTCCTCTATTTTCAACTCCTTGCCCTTGGCTGGACTGTTTTCCTCTGTTTATTTTGTAGTTTGAGACATTTTCTAGTGCTAATTGGATAGAAATGTTGTTCTTGTATCTAATGTTGTATAAATCTATCCAGACAGAAACATAGGCACATAAGTTGTATTTTTTTTAGGAAGATGAGCAGTCTCAATCTCAACTCAAATCTACCTGTTATTGCACACCACATCTCTGATTCTCCCAACTTAAAAACAGAAGAGGGAGATATTTTTTATTAGATATTTTGATTTATTACAAATGACATGGTGTTTTAGCAGTGTCATGAATATATCTTCATATACATTAATGACAAGGATGACATAACTACCCTATCGAGAGAGTGGGAGTGGGGATGCTTGATGAGCCTCAGAAATGGGTAATTATATGGGATCATTTTACCTCCTAACTTAGCTTAATCCACCATTCTCATTAGTTTATTGAACTCTAAAGTGTGCTTAATGCAGATTTTTAGTCAATTTTGGAGACAAATTCAAAGGTTTAATGAGCATTTGGTAGCAAATATTCGAAGAAGACAAGGGAGAGGATTTGTAGGAGGGTGTTCCCCTCATTTACGACTCCCTCCTTTGAATCCTCCTTCAGAAATCTCGGAGCACAAGCAGCCACATCAATGCATCAAAGACACAGTCGAGCAAGTGAAGAATAACTGTTGTCTATCTCAAGTCTTCGGAGCCAAGCATCCTTGATTTTAGGGGAGCTGTCAGGAGCTCCAATTGTATAAGTAGAGAGGGCTAGGGCCTCATTAGGGGGTTGGATGTTAGTCAAATTTTCGCACTTTTGTTACAACTTTTGCCCAGCTCATTTCGAGCTCACTTTTGTGGACAGTTTCATGTAATGTAACTATTATTCTGATAATGAAGATGAAATATTTTTTGAGTCAACACTGAGTTACCTCAGAGGGCTAAAGCTCTTGGGTTAGGGCCCAACCCAAGCTACCCAACACCTCTTCTTTTGTATTTATATTTCTTTTTGTAGTTTATGAATTAGTTGCAATTACATAGATTCCTTTCCTGGTTAGAATAGGTTGCTTTTGGTGATTTACATCGCTGTTTCCATCTCAGTTTGCTGAAGTAGGTTAAATAGTGTTAGGAGAAAGATATAAAAAGGCCATCAACAGAGCCTTGGCCTCCTTTCCTCCCTTTGGGACCATGAGCTGAGGTCAAGACCCTCTTGCTGCCACAAAAACACAATTTTTCCTTCTCCATTCAATTTATGGTGTTATAGTTTGATTTAGAGGTTAACACTTTGCTTCAGATCCATTTTTCCATGCTCTTTTATGTTTCTATAATAAATCTCTTTCCATGCTTTTCTTTCCATATAGCATTGTTCAACATTTTATTTTCTTAGATCAGAATTTAGGTTAACATGAGATAAAGTTCTGTTTTTTTGGTGCAGTTAGTTTCTTTTCTTGCTGAGTTTCAGAGTTTGATTTATAGCTCTCTTGCAGTCATCTCTTCTCATAATAATTCAATAAATCAGCCATCACCATCTCTATTTGCTACATGTTTCACAGGTCATTCACAACCCCTCATAAATCTACCGTAATTTTCTGCACTTTTCTCATAAACTTTCCTCTCGTCCCTTGAACAAATACAACCATCATTCTCTTCCCTAATCTTCCTTGATGAACCTCAGACACCTTAACACATCCTTCTAGCCTTCATATACCCTTTCCAACCATTTTTCCACCTTTTAAATCTCTAAAATAGCCTGCGGCATCCTCCTGTAGATCCCCTGCAACCTCCTGTAGAATTTCCTATAGGTGACTTTTTGAAGTCCGATTGCAGGGAAAGCCTCTAGAAGGTTACCATAGGCCTCCTAGGACCCCTCCACACCTTCCTACACCTTTGCAAATCCCAAAGTCACCCTCCATCGCCACCTAATCGTTGCCACATCCACAAACAAATAAATTACATGCATGACAATTTCACATAAAATACATAAAAACCCAAAAAGATGTTTTTTTCTCATTTCCTTCTATAAATAGCTTGAATAGATGTTGTTTACTTCTAATTTGGTAGTGGCATTCATTTTATAGTTTTTCATCTCTCTTTTTACAAAATTAGGCTTATTTGGTTAATTAGGGTTTGCTAGGGTTACTTCACATTTTAGTTTTCCTTCTCTTTCTGCAAGTAGAGTAGCCTTTGTAGAGTAAGCTTTTATTTCTTTCATAACATATAAAGCTTATTCTGGAATTCATAGAAGTTGGATTGAGCTCCTAGTGATCTTGCACTAGCTGACCAGGTGATAGCCTATAGTAATAACTAGTACTTGTGCATACAACACCGTCGCTTCCAAGTTTGTTATGAACTACCGGGTTGATAAAAGTAAAGTAGGGAGACCTAGGAGTTGTAGCATTAGTGCTGCAATACTGGTGCTCACCACTTTTTGGTGTCGTTTCCACGGAAGAGTCAAAGTATTTTGTGATTACTTACTTTCTTCTATTTTCTACTGCAACATTCTGCTAAGTAGTTCATTTCAACAAAAGTAGAGTAGTTGTTTCTTTAAATTTCTGCATTTCCTTGCTTTCATTTCAATTCTACAATTTCCATCTCAGCGAAAGTAGATTAGTCATTTCAATTCTGTAATTTCCATTTCAGCAAAAGTAGATTAGTCATTTCAATTTTGCAAATTCCATCTCAGCAAAAGTAGATTAGTTCTTCCAATTCTACAATTTCCATTTCAGCAAAGGTAGATTAGTCATTTCCATTTTTTCATTTCAATTCGGCAAATTCCTCTCAGCAAGTTCATTTCAGTAGTTGCAATTTGTTTGTTCAATCAATTTCTATTTTGCAGATACAAGCAAAAAATACAAAAATCACTCAAAAAGAGATTTTCTTTCATGCCTCATAGGAATAGATATAATTCAAGGAAATTCCTACCCAACACCCCCACCACATCACAAAGCCACCCTTCTCTCTTCTTCAGTGGTAGTGATCCAGAAGAACCTTTAGGGGAACAACCAGAGATATTTGAAGAACCTATAGGAGAAAAAGAGGAAGAAAACATTCTTCTCGAGACAATGGTTGAAAATAGAAATGCTAGGGGGAACGGAGAAAGAGTAGAGGGTACCTTTCCCATCCAAGAGACCAATGGGGACACTAAAATGAAGAACATACACCCTTCAACCCTACCTCACTTCCATGGATTGACTATAGAAGATCCTGACACCTTCTTGTTTGAGTTTGTTGTTATCTATCGAACCTATGACTATGCAGAAGATGAGCAGAAGTTGAAGTTGTTTTCTTCTACCCTCAAGGATGTGGCATTGCACTAGTTCATGGGGTTACCTGGCAACAACGCCACAACTTGGGCTCAGATGCAGCAAGCCTTTAATAACAAATATCGAGACTACTATAGGTCAAAAGATACTATGGAAGAAATCTTCCGAATGACCATGGGAAGTGATGAATCCTTGGAGGATTATGAAGAAAGGTTCCAACTTAGTTATAAAAGGGCCAGGTGTAAACTTGACTTTGAATCTCTGAAGTTGGTCCTGCTCAGAGGAATTCTGGAAGACCTTCTAGACACCTTCCATTTATTGGCTGGGGGAGACATCTACCAACTCTCTTATGAAGAAATATATACTATTTTTAGAAACCATTCTAGGGCAGCCAGAAAGAGAGGTAGGGGGAGTCACCCCACAACCAGTACCTCCTCATCCAGTTCATCCCTTAAATGTGAACTTGGAAACATGTTGGAAGACTTTAACAGTGAGATGTTGTAGACTCTTGCCATGAAAATGGATACCTTTCACATCAAAAGGAAACAAGAGAAAGCAGAGAGGGCTTTGGCCATTTTTTGTCCTAGGTGCACCAAAAGGCATCCTAGGAACGAATGTCCATTGAACTCTGTAGAGGTTTGTTTAGTTTGTGAAGAAGATAATTCTACAGATAAGTGCCCTTCCTTGCCCGGACTTAAAGTTGTATACCAAGGGGCCGAAGGAGCCACTGAACCACTCTATTTCATGAACCAAAGGATACTGCATGGACCTATACCATACTAGTAGGGAATGCAAGGGACATCTCAGGAATACTACAACGCTAATCAAGCCACTTCCATACCTTCTTGGGGTCCCCCTGCTCATCCTTCTTGGTCCACACCTCCTCCTTGGTCATATCCATGTCAATATCATGCCCAACCAGCTACTCATTCATTTCACTCCTATGCTCAGCCACAACCTTAGTGGAATGCATCTCATCAGGGGTGGAGGCCCCAGTACAACTCTCCTCCCATTCTTTTGCCTCCACCACCTACTCAATTAAAACCATTGCCTCCTGCTCCACCAAGGCAACCCCAAATGCCTACCCAACCGAACCCGATCTCGAACAACAGACAGGCTCAACAAGTATATAGTGGGGAACCATCATGCCAAACCTATGCTGTGGAGATTCAAGAGATTAACCTATGATATGGGAAGGTTCTCCTAGATAGCCAGCCTCCCCTTTAGGAGGTTGAGGAAGATAAATATGAAATTCAATCGAAAGGAATTCCACCCTTTCCTGAGAGATTATCCAGAACAACACAACCCACTCCAGAAGAAACTGAACTTCTGGGAGAATTGAAATAGTTATGTGTAAAGATACCACTTCTCCAAGCCATAAAGGATGTGCCCATACAATAAGATGATCAAAGAGAAGTGCTTCAGGCATCCAGGCAAGCGCAGGAGAGATGCCCCAACCATCAATGTCATAGGAAAACTGTCTCACCTAATGTTGGGGTAGGTAATCTGTCCAAAATATCTAGACCCCAGAAGCCCAGTAGTTGATGTCCACATCAATGGCACCATGATCTCACATACCTTGATTGATCTGGTAGCTACCATTAATGTGATGGAAAGGGACACCATGCTCAAACTCAACCTCCAGGGCTCCTTGAGAAAGACCATGACAGTATTGTAGTTAGCAGACCGCTCCACCATGACCCCTGAGGGGATTGTGGAGGATGTGATGGCCTCCATTGATTCTTGGGAGTACCCTATCGATTTCCTAGTTCTCCAGCCAAAGGCAAAGCTCACTGGGTATCCTCTCATCCTAGGAAGACCCTACTTGGGTATTGCAAATGCTTACATTAGCTATCGAGTTGGGAACATGACAATAACGAATGGGCATATGTCCAAACAACTAATCCTATACCCTCCTGCCCAACCCCTGCTAGAACATGATCTACCTCTCTTGTTGGTGGAGGAGGATGAGGATGAAATCTATTCTACACCATTGTCTTTAGTAGAAACTACCATGGGGGGGAATCACAGGATGAGGATGATATCATTGAAAATTTAATTCAGAATCCACCCCACAGCTTTTTTGCATTAGAAGATCTAGTGAAAGAAACCCAAGAAAATCCCTTAAATGATCTTTTTGGGGTCGACCCAACCTCTCTCCATGTTAAGAATATAGAGTTCATCTTAGAAAGAACCTTGAAAAGCAACTTATCCCTATCCACCTCTTAGGAGAAGGAACTGTGTAGCTTATTGAGAAAACATTTAGATGCCTTCACCTGGAGCTATAAGGAGATGAAGCGAGTGCACCCTTCAGTTTGTACTCATCACATTTACATTAAGGAAGATTGCAAACCAGCCAGGTAGCCTCAAAGGAGGATGAATCCAGCCCTTAAAGACATTGTCAAGGAAGAATTGCAAAAGTTACTAGATGCAGGATTCATCTACCCCATCTTTGATAGTGAATGGGTCTCTCCTTTGGTGCTAGTGCTAAAGAAAAATGGTAAGAGAATCTATGTCGATTATCGGGAACCGAAAAAGGCCACTAAAAAAGACCATTTTTCTTTGCCTTTCATAGATCAAGTGTTAGATGGTCTAGCGGGGAAAAAGCTATTCTCCTTCCTAGATGGGTTCAGTAGATACAATCAGATCCAAATCAGTCTGGAAGACCAAGATAAAACCATTTTCACTTGTTTGTGGGGTACCCTTGCATATCAGGTCCTTCCTTTTGGTTTGTGCAATTATGCTCCTGCCACTTTCCAGAGAGTAGTATTAAGTATATTCTCTGAATTGGTTCATGATGCAGTGGAAATAGATATGGATGATTTTAATCCTTATGGTTCTAACTTCCAGAAAGCTTTATCTAACCTAGGAAAAGTTTTGGACAAGTGTATTGAAATGAACTTGTCCCTTAGTCCAGAAAAATGTGAATTCTTGATGAGTGAAGGGACCACGCTAGGTCATGCAATATCTCAACAAGGATTGCAGGTGGACCCCAACAAAATTGCCATCATCCAAAGGGTCCCACCTCCTAAAAAGGTAAGAGATGTCTGAAGTTTCCTAGGCTTAGCAAGATATTATAGAAGATTCATTAAAGATTTCAGTAAGTTAACCGCTCCATTGTTTGGTCTTTTGGGAAAAGATATCGAGTTCATATGGACTGAAAACTGTCAAGAAGCCTTGGATACCTTGAAAAGCAAACTTGTGACTGCCCCAATTTTGAGAGGCCCAAACTGGGTCCTACCTTTCCACATTCACAGAGATGCCTCGAACAAAGAAATAGGAACAACCTTATGGCAAGTTGATGAAAAGTTACCTTATGCCATATACTTTATAAGTGAAAATTTGTCAAAGTCGGAGTTAAACTACACGGTAACCGAGAAGGAACTCCTAGCTGTAGTGCACTCCTTAAATAAATTCAAACATTACATCATAGGTTATCAAACCTTTGTACACACTGATCATGCTAAAATTAGGTATTTAATGAACAAACCAGATGTAAATGCTGGCATTACTAGGTGGTTTCTTTTATTGCAACAATTTGATTTAACCATTGCTGATAAGTGTGGTAAAGAAAATGTCGTTACTGACCTTTTGTCTAGAATAAACCTACCTGCAGGTGAGGAAGGAATGGTAGATGATCAAATTCCAGATGAGCACCTATTTTCTATCTCAGTACTCTCTCCATGGTTTATGATATAGCAAATTACTTGGTTTCAGCACAGTTCCCACCACACCTGTCCTGAAAAGAAAAGAGCAAGATCAAAGTGCCCCTTTCACCTAGATTGGGGGAAATCTCTTCAAACTTGGCCCAGATCAGATCTTGAGAAGATGTGTCAGGGAGGAGGAAGTTTTTGACATTCTCCTGACCTGTCATGACGGGCCTTGTGGAGGCCATTTTGTAGCAAAGAGGACTGCCTTCAAAATCTTGCAAGCAAGTTACTATCAGCCCACTATTCATCGAGATGTGAGGAGATATACCAGCCAATGTGATCAGTGCCAAAGGATTGGGAAACCTACTCCAAAGGATGAGATGCCCATGCCACCTCAATGAATTTTGAACCATTTGAGAAGTGGGGCATGGAATTTGTGGGTCCTATCAACCCTCCTTCAAAACAGAAACAATTCATCATTGTGTGCACCGATTATCTGAAAAATGGGTAGAGACAAAAGCAATCAAGGCAGCAACAGAAGAAAAAGTAGTTGAGTTTTTAAGAGAAAACATATTTTACAAGTTCGGGTATCCCAGAGAACTAGTTACAGATCAAGGCAGCTAGTTCACTTCGAATTTGATTTAATACATGCTCAGAAATCATAAAATCCAACGCAAGACTTCCACCCCTTACCATCCACAAGCCAATGGGCAGTTGAAAGTCACTAACAGAGCTTTGGAAGGAATCCTGACCAAGGTAGTGAGTAGCAGCAAAATAGATTGAGTAGATAGATTGGTTGAGGCCACCTAGGCCTACAACACCACATGGAAGATGACCATTGGGTTCACACCCTATGAACTGGTCTATGGGAAAAAGGCTTTTCTGTCAATAGAATTTGAATACAATACATTATGGATGGCAGCTCAGCTGGACCTAGACCTCAGCCATGCACAAAGGGAAAGGTTACTCCAGCTCAATGGATTGGATGAACAAAGATTGTAGGCCCTTCTCCACACAGAGGTAGTTCAACTTCAAAGGAAGATATGGCATGACAAAAATATCAAGGAGAAGCAATTCCAAGAAGGAGATTGGGCACTGCTCTATGACTTAGGGTATAAATATTTCAAAGGAAAGTCGAGGAAAAGATGGCTAGGACACTACACTGTAGAAAAATGCAATGACAATGGTCCCCTTCTGATTAGAACCACTGATGAGGAAGCCATCCCCATGCCTGTCAATGGACATAGGTTGAAAATTTACAAGAAGCCCTCTCCAACCGAGATTTCATTGAAGATCTGAATAAGATAGTGTTGGTAGTGGAGCAGGTCTCAGCCTCCACTCCACCCACTCACTGAGAAAAATAAAAAGTAATGACTCAAGTGAAAACCTCTATGAGGCGCTTGAGTCCCATCATTGGGTTGAAAACCTCTTTTGAGGCAGCCCAGTGATGACAAAAACAAAAAAAAGAGAGAGAATAAGATCCCTGGGTGAAAACCTCCCTTGGAGGCACCCAGGGCAGGCAAGTAGGGTGAAAACCTCCTGGAGGCACCCTAGTTGTCTTTTCAAAAAAAACCTGATAAAAAAGGAAGAGAAAATTGACTTTTAAAATGCATTGCAGGTTACAGGTGGACCACATGAAGCAAGAGGAAATGCCACAAAGCCTATTACACATCCTCTATACTCTTCTCCATCATTTCTAACCTCTTTTCCACCTCTCTGTGTTTTTTTCTGAAGACTGTGTATCCTACAGGAGGCCTTGTGTGTTCTATAGGAGGCTCCTGTAGAAATCACAGAGAGCCCAAAATAGCTTTTAAAAATAGTTTGAGGAGCTGGGAATTTTCATAGAGAGCATGTAGGCCAACCTACAGTTATCCACATCCTAATCCTCCATCCCACACCTGCACCACCTCATTTCCATCGATTTCTTTCCTTCCTGCAGAAAAAACTCAGAAACCAGTTTTTAAAATAATATATAAGGAAATAAAAAGACCAGCACCTCCACAACTCACCTGCAGCTTACCAAATACCTCTCCATCGCCATCAATATCTTTAGTAGCATCTTCATACCTCCATGCACAAGAGTTAGCTAAAACTTTTAGAGGGAGAAGCAGCTACAGGGGCTCCTGTAGGATTTCCTGTAGCAGGTGATCCCCTTAAAATCAAGCTCCAACAGTGAAATAGATGTAGCCATAGGAATGCAGAGGATGTCTAAAGCAAGATTTAGCTAAAGGGTACCTGTACAAAACAAAAAAGCCACATATCAAGAAGCAAAAATCATATAGCAGAAGGGATACAGGCATGCAGCACTGAAATCCGAGCATGCAGCAGCAACAAAACCAAGCAGCACCGCAACACGAACATTCGACCTGCAGGTAAGTGTCTAACCCTCTCCTCTATTGCATTTGTATAATTCAAAAATTGCATGAATGAATGAGATGGTTAGGGTTAAACTAGAAAGGTGGCCAGTTAACTGGCCACCCTCATCTAGTTCAACTGCGGCCATCCGGAGATCCCACCACACATGTGCCTAGTCAACTCACAGAAAATCCAAAGGATAGGTAGTGGTGGGTGTATAAACTCTGATGCAAATGATGGGAAGTGATTGTGGGCAAAAGTCATGAGGAGTCATGATGACACAGCAGTGGGGACCAACAGTCCGAATAATGGCAACGTACCCTTTTTGCCAACTCACATCATTGCCAGAAATATCTCAAAATAGACATAAGTACTCTCCCTCGAACTCCTCCACCACCTTTGCTTCCATTTCATCATCGTCCCCGTAGCTGCAGCAAGCTCCATACCACCTCCATAGCCTGGAAACCATCGTTCTCTATTGTTTTCAATCCTCCTCCTCCTATCATTGTTCTATAAGAGCATGATCGGGTTCTACAGGAGCAATAACAGGTTCTAGAGGAGAACCTACAACCAGTCTACAGGAGGGGAAGTAAGCAATTTTATAGGAGAAAACACGGGGTTTTCGCTCAAATTCGGAATTGAAGATATAGGCTCTATACAAACCCACCTTGGATATTCATATGTGCAAGGAGTGATACAGTTTTAAGGAAGAATTAAGCCCAAAAAAGAAGAGGAATTTCATTAAAAAATTATGCCTGTTTCTTAAAAAAAAACACACTTTTTCTCTATTTCCTATTTCTGCAAAAATTATTGTCTCCTTCTCCACCTGAAGTGTTCCAGAAGGGTGCAAGAAAAATGACAGGGGGATTCATGAGGAAGGAGCCCATAAATTTAGTCAGGCTCCATGAACATGCTGAGGCCGTAGCCATTTTCACCAGAGCCAATTGGATGCCATTTTTTGAAAAATTTAGAGGGTTTGATGAAGAAGTGGCTTAGGAGTTTTCCCTTTCTTTGGTACCCCACTCAAAGACCCATGCCACCGTTACCTTCAGAGGTCTCACGATGGAAATGACCCCAGACTTTATCAATAGGGTTACTAGTCTTCCACTTGGATTACTGTGGAGCAAAGATGAAAAGCCAATGGGTCAAGTTGCCAAGAAAACCTTCTTCCAACCAAATGAACATCCTATAGAAGACAAAAGTGGCATTAGAAGAACAAGCATACCTTACCCTTGGGATGAGGTTAGTTACAAAATCATCAAGTACATTTAATGCAAAGGGGGGTATAGCATAGTTTATGGCTACCATTTTAGACTTCTTCATGAGTTGAGATATGGCATGGACACTCCCACACCCCAAAAACTCAGCATTCCCTATTTTCTCCTACAATCCCTTATCGACTCTAGCATTAAATTGAAGGCATGAGATCTAGATCAATTGGATCATCATGGAATAATTAAACTGTTAGTGGAAGAATCCCTCCACACCTTCAGAATCCCCATAGCCTGGGAAATCTTTAGAAATATGACAAGAGAAGATGATAGAAAGGCCCTCACATATGACCTCAATCCTTCTGAATTTGAGGGGGAAGAGCAAAAAGGGGAAGATGAGGAGGAAACCAAAATAGGGAAGGAAGAGACTAAAATAGAGAAGGAAGAGACTAAAATAGAGAAGAAAAAGACTAAAGCAGAGAAGGAAGAAACTAAAGAAGATGAGAAGGAAACCAAAACAAAGTTAGAGGGAACAAAGCTGGTAGAGGCAGAGAAGACAAAAGAAGAGGAAAAAGGGGCAAAGAAGACAAAAGTGTGCCTTGAGACACTAGAAAGGGAGGCAGCAGCTGTTCTTGCTACCCTCAACACCCAAGTTAAACCCAAACAAAAGAGGAAAAGGTAACCAAAAATGTATTTCAGGGCTCAAAAAAGCACAAGGATAAAAACAGGGAAGCCTTCGCCATCCTCAAAAGAGCCTATCATAATTGAAGATTCCCCTGCTGTCAAAAGGGAAGAATCTCCCTCCAAAACCCCCATCACTTATGAAAGAGGAAGTCCTAGATCTTCCACTTGGAAGGAAAGAATAAAACTATAGGACTCAAAAGCAGTCCTACAGGAGGCACATACTACACTACAGGGGACCCTAACAAAGCTACAGGAGACCGAAAAACATGAGAAAAGGGCAGAAAAGTAGACCAAGGGGAAAGATGAAACAACAAAGACACAAGAACCTAACCCCCAGCCTAGTTTGGGCTCTTATTACAACCTTCTTGAAGGGGGAAGAATTATTCCATAGAAATTTGCAGTCCCACATTTCTTTGAACTGGAAAAAAAAGGATAAGTAGCCATAGATGGATGCAGATCGCCAAGTTAGAAGGGGTGGAAGATATTGGCCACATGGAGAGCAAGCTTAGAGAAATGGGTAAGGATTTAAGCACTATAAGACATACAGAAGCAATCAGAAGATCCCACTTGCAAGAAGAAAACGAGATGTTAAGAAAACAGCTGCAGGAAAGGGAAACACAATTGGCATGCATGGCTACTAGTCTGTGGAGGCACTACAATGCAGGACACCAAAAAAATCATATGGAGTATACCTCAAAGACCAGTGGCTACCGTTTTAGATCAAGACCTTGGCATAGAGAGGCACTATGCCTTTTCAGGATTATAGACAGTTCATGGGTTTATTTGACCACAGTTCAGCAGAAGACAAGGCAAAGATAACAGAGTTCTATTTGCATAACATGGCCTTAACTGATATGAACCTATGGGACCCCAATGCTAAGTTAGGTGACTTGCAGCTGATGGCCATGGAATCATGGATGAGTCATGAGGAGAAAAAATCAACAGAAACCAATAAGTTGATGGCAAAAGAAAAAAATGAACCCCTCATGATTAGAGCAGAGCCATCAAACCCTATGGCTCTCATTAGCACCCCCTAGCTGCTTGTAAATAATACTCACATTTCCCTTAAATATGTTAATGATCAAGCTCAAGCCATTGCACATTTTGAGGACATGGAGAGATTTCTTGGAGATGATTGCATTCATCCCTATATGAGAAGGTGGAATACACTGCCACACAACTTGCAGATTAGAGAGAGTGCCACTGTGTAAGCACTCTATGTAGATTTTGAAGGTCAATTGGATTGGCCTCAAATTGAGCCCCCCACTACCACTAGGACTGCCAGAGGGCACAAAAGAAGAAGAAGAAAGACAACAATTGGAAGTGGTGGACAGAAAGGCAGGATTCCATGATAAAGAAGAGGATCTCACATCAGAAGCATGGGATGTTAGAGAGGCCATCAGGGCCATCAAAGATGATGATGAGCCCCAGAAATGGGTAATTATATGGGCTCATTTTTCCTCCTAACTTATCTTAATCCACCATTCTCATTATTTTATTGCATGTTTTTGATTATATCTATGCTAATAGAGTGAGTTGGGTTGGTCATTATGCTTTGAAGTCTAATGTGTGCTTAATGCAGATTTTTGGTCAATTTTGGAGACAAAGTCAAAGGTTTAATGAGAATTTGGCAGCAAATATTCGAAGAAGGCAAGGGAGAGGATTTGTAAGAGGGTGTCCCTCTCATTTATGACTCCCTCCTTCGAATCCTCCTTCAGAAATCTCATAGCACAAGCACCCACATCAATGCATCAAAGGGGCAGCCGAGCAGGTGAAGAATAATTGTTGTCTATCTCAAGTCTTGGGAGCCAAGCCTCCTTGATTTTAGGGGAGCTATTAGGAGCTCTAATTGTATAATTAGAGAGTCTTATGGCCTCATTAGGGGGTTGGATGTTAGTCAAATTTTCGTACTTTTGTTGCAGCTTTTGCTCAGCTCATTTTGAGCTTACTTTTGTGGACAGTTTCATGTAATGTGACTATTATTTTGATAATGAAGATGAAATATTTTTTGAGCCAGCACTGAGTTACCTTAGAGAGCTGAAGGTCTTGGGTTATGGCCCAATCCAAGCTGCACATCACCTCTTTGTTTGTATTTATATGTTTTGTTGCAGTTTATAAATTAGTTGCAGTTAGATAGATTTCTTTCTTGGTTAGAATAGGTTGCTTTTGGTGATTTACATAGCTATTTCCATCTCAGTTTGCTAAAGTAGGTTAAATAGTGTTAGGAGAAAGATACAGAAAGGCCATCAACAGAGCCTTGACCTCCTTTCCTCCCTTTGGGACCATGAGCTGAGGTCAAGACCCTCTTTCTGCCACAAAAACACAGTTTTTCCTTCTCCGTGCAATTTCTGGTGTTATAGTTTGATTTAGAGATTAATGCTTTGCTTCAGATCCATTTTTCCATGCCCATTTCTATTTCTAAAATAAATCTCTTTCCATTCTTTCCTTTCCATATAGCATTGTTAAACATTTTATTTTCCTAGATCAGAATTTAGGTTAAGATGAGACACAGTTCTGCTTTTTGGTGCAGCTATTTTCTTTTCTTGCTCATTTTCAGAGTTTGATTTGCAGATCTCTTGCAGTACACCTCTACTCATAATAAGTCAATAAATCATCCATCACCATCTCTATTTGCTACATGTTCCATAGGTCATTCACAACCCCTCATAAATCTACCCTAATTTTCTACACACTTCTCATAAACTTTCCTCTCATCCCTTGAACAAATCCAACCATCATTATCTTCCCTAATCCTCCTTGAAGAACCTTAGACACCTTAACACATCCTTCTAGACTTCAGCTACCCTTTCCAACCATTTTCCCACCTTTAAGATCTCTAAAATAGCCCGTGGCATCCTCCTATAGATCCTCCTGTAGACGTACTGTAGATCCCCTGCAGCCTCCTGTAGAATTTCCTGTAGGTGAATTTTTGAAGTCCGATTGCAGGGAAAGCCTCCAAAAGGTTACCAGAGGCCTCCTAGGACCCCTCCACACCTTCCTACACCTCTGCAAATCCCAAATTCACCCTCCATCGCCACCTAATCACTGCCACATCCACAAAACAATAAATTACATGCATGATAATTTCACATAAAATACATAAAAACCCAAAAATATGTTTTTTTTTCTCATTTCCTTCTAGAAATATCTTGAATAGATGTTGTTTACTTCCTAAGTAGGTAATGGCATTCATTTTATGGTTTTTCATCTCTCTTTCTGCAAAAATAGGGTAAGTTGGTTAATTAGGGTTTGCTAGGGTTACTTCACATTTCAGTCTTCCTTCTCTTTCCACAAGTAGAGTAGCCTCTCTAGATTAAGCTTTTATTTCTTTCATCACATATAAGTCTTCTTCTAGAATTCATAGAAGTGGTGTTGAGCTCTTAGTGATCTTGCACTGCCGACCAAGTGATAGCATGTAGTAAGAACTAGTACTTGTGCATACAACATTGTTGCTTCCAAGTTTGTTACAAACTACCGGGTTGATAAAGGTAAAGTAGGAAGCCCAAGGAGTTGCAACATTATTGTTGCAATACTAGTGCTCTCCAATGCTTCATCTCCTTTTTGTTGTGGATGGACTATCAAATATGCAACATATTTCATCAATAGAGTGGGCTATTTCTAAATAAAAGAAGAATTGTTGGCTTTACATATTTGATAAGAAGGGTGCATACTACAATTTGCATTTGAAATGGAATTTCATTTTTATGCCAAGTTGGTTGCATTGAGGATAGAGTTATATACCTTGTGCTTAAGCAGTTTTGGCAGTTGGTGTTTAACCCTAATGGGCGTCATTCATCAATAGCTGGCACCATTAGTTAGTTGGTCTTGCCTAAAGAATTGAACAATTAGGAGAAGTCTACAATTTCTCAAACCACTACAAGCAAAACTAAACATACACACCAAACCATGATGGTGTCTTAGCATTGAGCATATTGAGAGATCTAGTTCAACTGGACAACAACATGCAAAGGAGTTGCACCGAAAACTAAGTTCTCAAAGATAGAGTATTTTCATGGTCTTGGTTATCATTTTGAATTATTATTGTTGATTGTTTGCAAGTTATACCAAAGAATAAGCCATCTCACTAATCCTCAACAATGTTCTAGAGTGGTTTTCCACTCAGACTTACATAAAGAACAAATATCTAGTAGCCATTTTGAAGACAAAGATCTTTGCATAATGCTAAGAACAAGAATCACATTACAATTCCACAAGGATCCATGTTGGTGAAGCGAGTGGGTTATAAGTCCCTCATTTTTAGATAAAAAACCCTTTTTCCTTTTTCCCTTCTAGTCAAGTTAACTTTGGAGGTCATTTTCACAAGTTTTCCCTTCCCCATGGCTTCCTAAGCTCTAAAATATTGTGTCACCTTGATTGGAACATGAACAATAAACATGGGTGTGATTCACCCATTCTTCGACCAGGTCTCAACCTACCACCAATAGTCCAATAAACAAAGAAATATACAAAATCATCACCTAATAAGTTAATCATAATCAATCATATAGTAAAACAACAAGAGGCGATGAGTCCCAAGCACCATATCTTGCAATAGTCTAACTCATTCATTATGAGTGTCACATGAGTATTGATAAGTGTTAATGTATTAATAAGTGTTGATGAGTGTGGATTTTATCATGAGTATTGATGTATTTTATTACTAGCTTGTTTATAGTAGTGCATTTAATTACTACCTCTTTAATAATAGTTGTTTTGTCTAAGTTGTCAACATATGTATATGTCTTTGTGTTTTTGTTTTAGCTGTATTGCTTTTAAGTTATCAAATTGTAGTGTTATCAAATGATAGTAGATACATGTGTTGATGATAATTATTGCAATTGTAAGATATTCAACAGTAAAAGTTTAAAACCATTGTTATGAGGATTGTGTTCATTTAGTCTCATTTGTGTTATTGTTTTCCATCAGATCGATACCTGAAAAATACAAATTCAGGGAAAATCCAAAAATGAACATCATTATTTTCTAAATTGTCAATTAATTTTTTCTAGTATTCTCTTGAAACAAGAAAATCTATTCAATTTAAAGTGTGCTAACAGGATTCATCATGCTTTCATTGAATAAGTATATTGTTTTTGAATTTGTCTTTTGTTCTTGTAGAATGTGGTATTGACCCTATTTCATGTGAAAGGGTTTTTATTCTTGGTTATGACAATTCTAGTAAGATGTAGGCCTTTTGTACCCCATGATCATTTTTGCAAGATGCATGTCCTATGTGGACAGAAATAAGCATTCAATTATCACCTCCTAAACTAAAGCACTGTTTCTTTTATTAGGTGCCAACAATGTATGTCAGGTTATTGCAAGGTTATGATGTGATTGATTCTGACTCTCAAAAGGTTGTTGCATCAGTTTCACATCAATTGTGTCTTATGGTAAAGAAGCTCTCTTTCATGTCTAAACTACATTGTCCTTTATTTCACACCGATATATTAAAATGCAAAAATCATCCCTTTGCTAGTTGAAGTACTTGTGGGAGGACATAGTTATCATTAAAATGGAGAAATATTTAAACCTTGCAATTCTGCTTTCCAATTTATCAAATACTAGCTCTTTTAATCCAACATTAGACAGGACAACACTCATTAAAATAATGTGTTATTATTGTTGACTTTCATTTAATGTAATATCAAATGTTATGCACTATGTAGTAGTTAGAAAATGATGTGCCATTTGAATGTTTGGTGTCACTTCTTAACAATTTTTGTCAACTAGTTGTTGGTGACGTCAAATTTCAACCACCTAAGGATTATGAACTTTCGAGAGAACTTACAATAAAGTTAGGTTTAAAGGTTAGACCACATTTGTTAATATATATTTCCACACTGGTGCAACAATGCATCACAACATAACCATTCTGGGTATAAACGCAGGCTCGTGTCCAGGGAAAATTTTAAGGATGGAAAATTATGTTGAAGATTAAAAACATTGGCGAGTTTCACGAGTCCCTAATAGGATAACTATAAAATGTTTATTGATATATTTGTAAAATTATTCAAATTTATAATGATTTTATATATACTCTCTATATAATGTTGGAAATTTTTAAGGTAAAATAATGTTATATTGTAAAATTTGGGTGAATCATTTTTATAAAAAATGGAAATTGGCGAATCATTTTTCTCGAAAAATCATGGAAAATTATACCATCTACAAATATTAGCCCTAAAATTTTCCATGCTCATCTTGCATTTCATTTCATCTATATATTTTATTCTTAATATTTCCTACTTAGAGGAGAACTCTTGGAGAGCTTCCTTCTTGAATAAGATAAGTTGTCATTCTTGAATCTTTCTCAAATTTTTGAACACTATATGTTGGGTCCCTACAATACTAGTGATTACCCCATTACTATTGTAGTTATACCCCTTATTAATATTGTTGTGCCCCTATTTCCCCCACATTGTTATTACTATGCCCCATAGAATCCCTCTATTGTTATTTTTGTGGCTTTATATTATTATTGTTAGGTCGGCTGGATTATATTGTCACTCCTTAGACTCCTATATATAGAAAGGAGGATTTTCATTTGAATCATCCAAGATTTGTTCATTTATGTAATGTAAAGGAGGTTGCCCCCTAGAAGAGGTTGAATTATAAGGTGTTGATCTATCTTTTCTATTTTTTCTTGAGCTGGTTTCATAACATTTGGTATCAGAGCTTTGGAATCGAGGGTTTCGCTACTCCAAACAGGTCATCGTGGAATTTTCGCTATAACTTCTTTTCTGCGATGTTTCAGAAGTTGAAAAAAAAACCCATTTGAGAAGAAATCACGCTGAACCTCAGGTCCAAATTTTAGAGCTTTTCGCGCTATATTTGCGGAGATATGATCTGAGGAAGTTGGTATTTTTGCAGACTCCTGAATTACATTTCAAACAGGTGACCTGGGGAAAATCGTCATAACGTTCTCTCTGGGGATCGGATTGAAATTTAATAAGAAGGTACAGAAAGAGGATGGACTGTAGTTTCGGTTATGCATTTTTCAAATCCAAAGGTTGAAACAGTGACTCGTGGCACGTCGTGCAAGTTCGCTCTACTGAACTAGTCTATAGTCAAGTCACTGTGGGATATTTCGCATAAATATTCCTTGGAGAATTCAATTTGGGTCAGACTTGTGGCATTGGAAAGAGGACGTAGAAGGCTACTACAAGTCACAGTTTTAGAGCTGGAGGATTGAAATTTACGGAGATACATCAGATTCAATATCAGGCTTCTACAAAGTAAAAAAAAAGGTGGGTAGTTTTTTTTTTAATTTTTGCGTAAGCTTGGTTTGAAGGAATTCAAAGGGCATAGTAAAGCATTATTATCGGTAACTGATGCCCGAAGAAAGAAAATGCAAACACCTAGTAAGGAACCTGAAAGCTCTAGCATGACTCATGAAGAAGAGGAAGAAATGCTACATGATATATCAAAATTACAAGAACAAGTGCAACAAATGTCACGCTCACAAAAGCTAATAGAAGCTAAGATAAATGGCGTGGAATCTAAGATAAAGGGCATGGAATCTAAGATGGATGATTCGAAGATAGATTTGAAGAGAGATATAGCAGATTTGAAGACAGACATGGCAGATTTGAAGACAGATTTGACAAATTTTCTACAAGAAATACTTACTAATGGTGAAAAGGTTGTAAGGGAAACTCATGATGTGAACAAAAGAAATGTTAATCATGATTCCATAGACTCTAATGTTGGATCAAAGACCCACCATATTCCAAAAATCGATATGAGGAAGTTTGATGGCAAGGATCCCGCCACATGGATATTACAGATGGAGCAATTCTTCGATCTCAATAATGTGCAAAACACACAAAAGGTGCGTATGTAAAATTTATATTTGGAACCAAATTAGTTTGTATGGTATCAATGGCTTTTCTCTCGTAAACAATTTATCACTTGGGCAATTTTTACAGAAGAATTGATAGCACATTATGAGGATACAAAAAGCAACACTTTTTTTAGCCAATTGATAAGTCTCAAACAAAAGGGTTCAATAATGGAGCACATTGAGGAATTCCAAAATTTGAACATAAGGGTAAAAGATATTCCAGAGGAGCATAGGATTGATGTGTTGATAGGGTCTTTAAAGGATAATATCCAACATGATGTTCGCCTTTGGGAACCTGATTCATTAGAGAAGGCATTCAGGTTAGCAAGAAAAATGGAAAGCAAAATTATGGAACCCAGGAAGCATACCTTTCACAACTATAAAGACGGAAGTGTTGTTGCCCCTAGTCTTCCACAACCTATAAGGTTGACACCACAACAATTGGAAGAAAAAAGAGCAAAAGGGCTTTGTTACAGTTGTGATAGAAAATACACTAAAGGTCATAAGTGTGCCGAGAAGAAATTATTCTACATAGATTGTGAAGAGGAAGAAGAAAAGGATCAAGAAAGGTCAAAAGAAGAGGATATACTCTAGGAACAAAGCCTAGATGAAGAAAAAATAAATCCTACCATATCTTGTAATGCATTGGTGGGAATCACCACTCCTCAAACCATCAAGATAGAAGGACAAATCAAGAAGAAAAAGGTAATAGTGTTGATTGATTCAGGAAGCACCCACAATTTTATTCATTGTAAGGTAGCAAAAGAATTGAATTGCTTCCTATATCCAACACCAGAGAGTGATGATTGCAAATGGAGGAACAATAAATTGCTCTGGAAAGTGCCTTAATATCAAGCTATCCATGGGAGAATATGTATTGACTAGCCCCATGCTTTCCATTCCGATGGGAGGTGTTGATGTTGTACTAGAAGTCCAATGGCTACAATCCTTGGGTACAATAGCTTTTAATTTTCAAAAACTTTTCATCAAATTTTCTACGGAAGGAAAGGAAGTTGAATTAAGGGGTATTGCAGGGAAACCAGGAAAGATAATTAGCTCTAATAGTATGACAAAGCTTCTAAAAAAGGAGCAAAGAGGTGTAATTACACAATTATGTTCGCTAGATGTTTCCACATCGGAATCATCTGTTTCTCCAGATCTCCAAAAAGTCTTGGACAATCATTCCAAGGAAATTGCGACTCTCAAAGTTCTCCCACCTATGCGTGATCATGATAATGCTATTCATCTGATTCCAGGAAGTGTTCCTCCAAACATCAGGCCGTACAGATATCCCTATGTCCGAAAGAGTGAAATTGAACGTATGGTTGCAGAAATGCTAGAGGCTGGTATAATTCAACCGAGTCTGTTAAATTGGAAACTAGGGCCAAACTCCATGTGGGTCGGCTTATTTATGGCAGCTGATATTTTTATTGGATTCCTCTTGTCGAGAGGTGTAGGATTGATCCAAAGATCATCTGATTCCGATAAGTATTTATGCAGATATGAATTTATTTTGTTTATGTAATTATTATCAAGCCGACCAGCTCTTATGTAGGATCTAGAAGCCCAACTGACGTGTCTATTCATGATCCTCGTTTTAGTATAAATAGATGAGGATTTGATATCATTTGCACACATCTCTTGTGATCTCTCTCCACGTGTTTGGGTTTTGTGGACAGAGAGATCTAAAGGAGAATACGTTTCTCTAAAGGCTGATCTAGCCTTACCCTAGCTGCAGTCAAAGAAGGCATTCCTCGTAGTCATAACCTTATACGCTGTTCTTGGCGGAGTCGCAGATGGGAGGAGCCCTGCCACAATGATATGCAAAGCATAGAGACTCCTATACACAGGATGACATATACGCAACCATATATATAATATATGCGTAGATGGAGATATGCATAAATGCAGACTTGGAGACATGTATACGCTATTATACGCAGGCCCTAATACAGTTGTCATTCACTATAATACGCAGGCCTTAATACGCATAGTAGCTGTCATGTATCACTGTAATGCACAGGCCCTAATTCGCATAGCAGTTGTCATACGCAGGTATAGATCCGCAGGCATATATATATATTCGCACTGCCTGGGGGTCACATAGAGAGGAGTCGCTATAATATTAACATGCAGCCAATGAAGATCACAGATATGATGTTTAATACGCTGTTCAATGATACATTGATACGCTTTGCTGTTACGTTGTTCATTACGCTGGTTAATCTCTAGAAAATCCACGTACAGGTATACATCACAAAGGAAGGACTATCTACGCAGTTCATATTTACGCAGGGCTGAACGCTGTGACACTATCTACGCAGTTTCATATATACACAGTCTTTACGCAGGGCTGAAAGATTAATACACAGTCTTTACGCAGTTCATATATACACAGTCTTTACGCAGGGCTGAAAGATTAATACGTATTCATGGTGACACTATATACACAGTTCATATATGTTGTTCTTTACGCAGGGTTGAAAGGTTAATACGTTGTTCATATACGTTGACACATATACGCTGTTCATACGCAGAGCACAGGGTCATAAAGCCGCAGTAAGTAACAAAGCTGCTGTCAAGGTAAAGGAATCCGCAGTAGGGCATGGTGCTGTCATGGCACGCAGAAATCGCTGACACTCTCAATGTATGTGGATTTCGTAGCGTAGAAGGGTATGGTGCAGTCATGGCACGTAGCAAATTGTTGACACTCTCGATGTATGTAGATCCGGCAACATAGATCTAGGAATAGAGAATCATATACTGAACACAGTCATAGACATATGTTGTAGTAGACAGTCATATATATAATGGAACGCTGTCAACAGGGATTATATACTGTGTTCAGAAAGTGATATTGCTTAGATATATAAACTTCAGTGGCATAGAGATAAGAACGTTGTATGATCTGGGCACATATATATAATGCAGTCTTGGGCAGCAACATGATATATTGTAGATGGGTTGTGCAACGAATACATGGAGCATGGGCAGCAGCATGATGGGAAGCACTATGAAATCATGTGCATGGGCAGCCCAATGATACATTAGCAGGGGCAATAGCATGATAATGATGCACATTAGTCTGAGAAAGATCATGGACCTTGACAGCAGCATGGGGCAATATGCAGTAGTGCAACTAGAGGTCGAGATGTAGCGCGATGATAGGTATCAGTTGAATCAGAATGTCTTCAACTGATCTCGTCGTTATAGGAGATGATCTATGCTTAGATCTAGACAAGTCAAAGTGTTGAATCCTGTTGTAATTGTACTATCTCTCTCTCTCTCTTTCTCTGCTGAACTTTGAAGATAAAAGAAGATTTGATCAAAGGGTTTCACCACACATTGTGGGGTTTGTCCCTGGCTCGCGCCATATCTTGTGCCCTCTTGTCTTGGCTTGTCTTATGCGTTTTATATTTATGTTCTATCTGTAGTTTATCTTAATGCTGATGTGATTGCTAACTGTGAAAATTTAAATAAATTTCTCTAGCATAGAACATTCCAAATCTTAACATGGTATCAGAGCTGAGGTGAAGACAATGCCCAAGCAAGAGTAAAAGAGCAATCACCGAAGACAGTTGGGACAAGACATAAGGATCAATGGGTTCCTCATAATTCACCTAGGGTAAAGTCAAAGTAGAGAATGTTATCAGAATGGTGCAACGGAAGATTCTGATGGTCCATCTTAAGATCACTTCATTGGGAAGTTCAGATCTAAGGGTGGAAGGAAAGGCGGATGCCTTGTTGAAATAAGTTCAGTCGTTATGCGAAGGAGTGTCCGAATGGAAGAGACACATCTCTTGATGAAGATAACAATCATTCCTGGGACATCTTCCTTGATCAAAAGAATGACTAGTAATGCAGGTCATCAAGGAAATGATCAACTCTTCCACAAAAGCAAGGAACCCCAAAATCTCTTTTATGTTCCTGATCGAACCTGATGTCCATCTCGGAAACGGAAGTCAAAGGTTACAGGGTGGCACTTATCGGTGGAAAGGTACGTGTTTGAAAATAGATCTTTCAAAAATGTTTTTGAGTTCAGGGTTGTATCAAGTTGCAAGAAGTCCACTGGGGACCATGTCCATTGACTCAGCACCGGAGGTCTGTGAGTCAGATGGTGACTAGGATGCCAGAATTCAAAAAGAAGCATGAAGGTACATGTCTAAAATGTACCTGAAGGAAAATATTATAAGGGGATCATTCCCCTCATGCAGCAGGGCCACAGGCTTGGAAAAACCCGAGGAATTTGAGACTCATGTATATAGATGGAAGAAAGCCCTCTTTGGCTTGAAGCAGAACACCTAGGGTGTAGTATGAGAGGATTGATAGTTGTCTGATGAAGCAGAGATTCACTAGGAGTGAAACCGATACAAACCATTACTCGAAGGTTGACAGGTGCATACCCTCTCATTTATAGGAGATAGAGGGAGTTGGATTCTGAATGTGGGAAGATAAGCTGCAAGCTTGTGACTGCCTTGAGGATCTTAACTTTCAGAAGTTATATGGTAATGATGACGGACCAGATTTGGGAAACGCCTCTGAGTTTCATAAACTCATTCGTGTTGATGTTCTTGGAGAACTTCCGTCCGGACATATGTGTTGCAGTTAGCATGGTGAGCTCATATTTGGTTGAGCCTCACTAGATTGGTGCCAAGAATCTTCTAAGGTATCTTCAGGGCACAATCTCTCATGAATTGAGATACACTACTGGAAATATGTAATCACATGATTATTCGAATGATGAGTGGGCAGGCAGTATGGAGGATCAGTAGAGCACTTCTCAGTGTTGTTTCTCTTTGGAATCTGCCTCGATATCCTGGATGAGCAGGAAGCAGAAGTAGGTGACTCTGAGCACCACCAAGGCAGAATACATTGCTGATAGTATGGCCTTCTATGAGGTAGTCTAGTTGTTGAACCTCTTCAGTGAGCTATTTGTACACATGATGAATACCACTGTGATTCTCTGTGACAACCAGAGGTGGGATTTGATTATTGAGGAATCCCATATTTGACAATTGCTCTAGCAGATAGACATCAAATACTGCCTTATCTGGGATATGGTAAGTCGATGATCAAGGAGGCTCCATCGCACTAAGATGATGTACAGGACAAAGCCCTGAGGAAAGATCAAATTTGTGATTTTACCGAACGACTTGGAGTCATCGAGAGACCTTTGTAAAAGGGTCCTGCATGTTGCATACATTGAGCTCTGGGAGCACGTGGGGGCTTGCAGTTCTATTGGAGCAACATATGACCACAAGGTGACTCACCCTCCCCTGGTGGTGCGTACTGGAATAAGATGATTCGCTCTCTTGTGTAGCAGGATGATTAGTTCTCCTGTGAGGCCTGGATTGATGTGTTCTCCATGGCGATTGTAGCAGCATTGATGTGTTCTCCTGTGAGGCCTAGATTGATGTGTTCTCCATGGCGATTGTAGCAGGATTGATGTGTTCTCCTGTGAGGACAGGATTGATTAAGTTCTCCTGTCGAGGCATCCTACCCATGCAGTCTGGGACTCATGGGAAGTACCTCTCATCTGATCAATGAGCAGGGAAATGAAGTTAAGGACCATATTAGTACTGATGGATGCATCATTGTATCTACCGTACTCCTTATGCTAGGATGTCCTACATTGATCTAGGATCAATGATACTGGTCTGGGACCAGTGGTAGGAGTTGTACATACTATGATGCTGACTTCGGGTCGGCTGAGATTGGTCTGGGACCAGTGGTACATACTCCGAGACTGACTTCGTGTCAGTGCAGTACTGGTCTAGGACCAGTGAGAGTCATACATACTATGACACTGACTTTGGGTCGGTTGAGACTGGTCTGGGACCAGTGGTACACACTGTGAGACTAGCTTCGGGTTAGTGGAGAATGATATGACTCATTCTCAATCAATTCTTCTTCTTCATAGTTTAGCAGAGCTGAGCAGAGTAGAGCAGAGCTAACAGAGCTGAGTATAGCAGAGCTAGCGGAGCCAGTAGAGTTGAGTAGAGAAAAGCAAAGCCAGCAGAGCTGAGCAGAGTAGAGTAGAGCCAGCAGAGCTGAGCTAAGATGGGCAGAGCAGTGCAGGGCACTGATGGCAGAGATAGTACAGTCGGACATATGGATCAGCAGATGGAGTTCCCCCTAGTTGAGAGGGAGTGTTAAATTGGCAACTAGGGCCAAAATCCATGTGGGTCGGCTTATTTATGGCAGCTGATATTTTTATTGGATTCCTCTCGTCAAGAGGTGTAGGATTGATCCAAAGATCATCCGATTCCGATAAGTATTTATGGAGATATGAATTTATTTTGTTTATGTAATTATTATCAAGCCGACCAGCTCTTATGTAGGCTCTAGAAGCCCAACCGACGTGTCTATTCATCATCCTCGTTTTAGTATAAATAGATGAGGATTTGATATCATTTGCACACATCTCTTGTGATCTCTCTCCATGTGTTTGGGTTTTGTGGACAGAGAGATCTAAAGGAGAATACATTTCTCTAAAGGCTGATCTAGCCTTACCCTAGCTGCAGTCAAAGAAGGCATACCTCGCAGTCATAACCTTATACGTTGTTCATGGTGGAGTCACAGATGGGAGGAGCCCTGCCACAATGATACTCAAAGCATAGAGAATCCTATACAGAGGATGACATATACGCAGCCATATATATAATATATGCGTAGATGGAGATATGCATAAATGCAGACTTGGAGACATGTATACGCTATTATACGCAAGCCCTAATACAGTTGTCATTCACTATAATACGCAGGCCTTAATACGCATAGTAGCTGTCATGTATCACTGTAATGCACAGGCCCTAATTCGCATAGCAGTAGTCATATGCAGGTATAGATCCGCAGGCATATATATATTCGCACTGCCTGGAGGTCACATAGAGAGGAGTCGCTGTAATATTAACATGCAGTCAATGAAGATCACAGATACGATGTTTAATACGCTGTTCAATGATACATTGATACACTTTGTTGTTACGTTGTTCATTACGCTGGTTAATCTCTGGAAAATCCACGTACAGGTATACATCACAATGGAAGGACTATCTACGCAGTTCATATTTACGCAGGGTTGAACGCTGTGACACTATCTATGCAGTTTCATATATACACAGTCTTTACGCAGGGCTGAAAGATTAATACACAGTCTTTACGCAGGGCTGAAATACACAGTTTTTACGCAGTTCATATATACACAGTCTTTACGCAGGGTTGAAAGATTAATATGTAGTCATGGTGACACTATATACACAGTTCATATATGTTGTTCTTTACGCAGGGTTGAAAGGTTAATACGCTGTTCATACGCAGAGCATAGGGTCATAAAGCCGCAGTAAGTAACAAAGCTGCTGTCAAGGTAAAGGAATTCGAAGTAGGGCATGGTGCTGTCATGGCACGCAGAAATCGTTGACACTCTCAATGTATGTGGATTTCGCAGCGTAGAAGGGTATGGTGCAGTCATGGCATGTAGCAAATTGTTTACACTCTCGATGTATGTAGATCCGGCAACATAGATCCAGGAATAGAGAATCATATACTGAACACAGTCATACACATATGTTGGAGTAGACAGTCATATATATAATGGAACGCTGTCAACAGGGATTATATACTGTGTTCAGAAAGTGATATTGCTTAGATATATAAAAACTTCGGTGGCATAGAGATAAGAACGTTGTATGATCTGGGCACATATATATAATGCAGTTTTGGGCAGCAACATGATATATTGTAGATGGGTTGTGCAACGAATACATGGAGCATGGGCAGCAACATGATGGGCAGCACTATGAAATCATGTGCATGGGCAGCCCAATGATACATTAGCAGGGGCAATAGCATGATAATGATGCACATTAGTCTAAGAAAGATCATGGACCTGGACATCAGCATGGGGCAATATGCAGTAGTGCAACTAGAGGTCGACATGCAGCGCGATGATAGGTATCAGTTGAAGCAGAATGTCTTCAACTGATCTCGTCATTATAGGAGATGATCTATGCTTAGATCTAGACAAGTCAAACTGTTGACTTTTGTTGTAATTGTACTATCTCTCTCTCTCTCTCTCTTTCTCTGCTGAACTTTGAAGATAAAAGAAGATTTGATCAAAGGGATTCCCCACACATTGTGGGGTTTGTCCCTGGCTCGCGCCATATCTTGTGCCCTCTTGTCTTGGCTTGTCTTCTGCGTTTTATATTTATGTTCTATCTGCATTTTATCTTAATGCTGATGTGATTGCTAACTGTGAAAATTTAAATAAATTGCTCTAGCATAGAACATTCCAAATCTTAACATGGTATCAGAGCTGAGGTGAAGACAATGCCCAAGCAAGAGTAAAAGAGCAATCACCGAAGACAGTTGGGACAAGACATAAGGATCAATGGGTTCCTCATAATTCACCTAGGGTAAAGTCAAAGTAGAGAATGTTATCAGAATGGTGCAACGGAAGATTCTGATGGTCCATCTTAAGATCACTTCATTGGGAAGTTCGGATCTAAGGGTGGAAGGAAAGGCAGATGCCTTGTTGAAATAAGTTCAGTCGTTATGCGAAGGAGTGTCCGAATGGCAGAGACACATCTCTTGATGAAGCTAACAATCATTCCTGGGACATCTTCCTTGATCAAAAGAATGACTGGTAATGCAGGTCATCAAGGAAATGATCGACTCTTCCACAAAAGCAAGGAACCCTAAAATCTCTTTTATGTACCTGATCAAACCTAATGTCCATCTCGGAAATGGAAGTCAAAGGTTACAGGGTGGCACTTATCGGTGGAAAGGTACATGTTTGAAAATAGATCTTTCAAAGATGTTTTTGAGTTCAGGGTTGTATCAAGTTGCAAGAAGTCCACTGGGGACCATGTCCATTGACTCAACACCGGAGGTCTGTGAGTCAGATGGTGACTAGGATGCCTGAATTCAAAAAGAAGCATGAAGGTACATGTCTGAAATGTACCTGAAGGAAAATATTATAAGGGCAGCAGGTCCACAGGCTTGGAACAACCCGAGGAATTTGAGACTCATGTATATAGATGGAAGAAAGCCCTCTATGGCTTGAAGCAAAACGCCTCGGGTGTAGTATGAGAGGATTGATAGTTGTCTGATGAAGCAGAGATTCACTAGGAGTGAAATCGATCCAAACCATTACTCGAAGGTTGACAGGTGCAAACCCTCTCACTTATAGGAGATAGAGGGAGTTGGATTCTGAATGTGGGAAGATAAGCTGCAAGCTTGTGACTGCCTTGAGGATCTTAACTTTCAGAAGTTATATGGTAATGATGACGGACCAGATTTGGGAAACGCCTCTGAGTTTCATAAACTCATTCGTGTTGATGTTCTTGGAGAACCTCCGTCCGGACATATGTGTTGCAGTTAGCATGGTGAGCTCATATTTGGTTGAGCCTCACTAGATTGGTGCCAAGAATCTTCTAAGGTATCTTCAAGGCACAATCTCTCATGAATTGAGATACACTACCGGAAATATGTAATCACATGATTATTCAAATGATGAGTGGGCAGGAAGTATGGAGGATCACTAGAGCACTTCTCAGTGTTGTTTCTCTTTGGAATCTGCCTCGATATCCTGGATGAGCAGGAAGCAGAAGTAGGTGACTCTGAGCACCACCAAGGCAGAATACATTGCTGATAGTATGGCCTTCTATGAGGCATTCTAGTTGCTGAAGCTCTTCAGTGAGCTGTTTGTACACATGATGAATACCACTGTGATTCTCTGTGACAACCAGAGGTGGGATTTGATTATTGAGGAATCCCATATTTGACAATTGCTCTAGCAGATAGACATCAAATACTGCCTTATCTGGGATATGGTAAGTCGATGATCAAGGAGGCTCCATCGCACTAAGATGATGTACAGGACAAAGCCCTGAGGAAAGATCAAATTTGTGATTTTTCCGAATGACTTAGAGTCATCAAGAGACCTTTGAAAAAGCATCCTGCATGTTGCATACATTGAACTCTAGGAGCTCTGGGGGGCTTGCAGTTCTATTGGAGCAACATACGACCACAGGGTGACTCACCCTCCCCTGGTGGTGCGTACTGGAACAAGATGATTCGCTCTCTTGTGGGACAAGATGATACGCTCTCTTGTGTAGCAGGATGATTAGTTCTCCTGTGAGGCCTGGATTGATGTGTTCTCCATGGCGATTGTAGCAGGATTGATGTGTTCTCCAGGGCGATTGTAGCAGGATTGATGTGTTCTCCTGTGAGACCTGGATTGATGTGTTCTCCATGGCGATTGTAGCAGGATTGATGTGTTCTCCTGTGAGGACAGGATTGATTAAGTTCTCTTGTCGAGGCATCCTACCCATGCAGTCTGGGACTCATGGGAAGTACCTCTCATCTGATCAATGAGCAGGGAAATGAAGTTAAGTACCATAGTAGTACCGATGGACGCATCGTTGTATCTACCGTACTCCCTATGCTAGGATGTCCTCCATTGATATGGGATCAATGATACTGGTCTGGGACCAGTGGTAGGAGTTGTACATACTATGATGCTGACTTCGGGTCGGCTGAGACTGGTCTGGGACCAGTGGTACATACTCCGAGACTGACTCCGTGTCAGTGCAGTACTGGTCTGGGACCAGTGAGAGTCGTACATACTATGACGTTGACTTTGGGTCGGTTGAGACTGGTCTGGGACTAGTGGTACGCACTCTGAGACTAGCTTCGGGTTAGTGGAGAATGATATGACTCATTCTCGATCAATTCTTCTTCTTCATAGTTCAGCAGAGCTGAGCAGAGCAGAGCAAAGCTAACAGAGCTGAGCTAGCGGAGCAAGCAGAGTTGAGTATAGCAAAGCAAAGCCAGTAGAGCTGAGTAGAGTAGAGTAGAGCCAGCAGAGGTGAGCTAAGATGGGCAGAGCAGTGCAGGGCACTGATGGCAGAGATAGTATAGTCGGACATATGGATCAGCAGATGGAGTTCCCCCTAGTTGAGAGGGAGTGTTAAATTGGCAACTAGGGCCAAACTCCATGTGGGTCGGCTTATTTATGGCAGCTGATATTTTTATTGGATTCCTCTCGTCAAGAGGTGTAGGATTGATCCAAAGATCATCCAATTTCGATAAGTATTTATGGAGATATGAATTTATTTTGTTTATGTAATTATTATCCAGCCGACCAGCTCTTATGTAGGCTCTAGAAGCCCAACCGACGTGTCTATTCATCATCCTAGTTTTAGTATAAATAGATGAGGATTTGATATCATTTGCACACATCTCTTGTGATCTCTCTCCACATGTTTGGGTTTTGTGGACAGAGAGATCTAAAGGAGAATACGTTTCTCTAAAGGCTGATCTAGCCTTACCCTAGCTGCAGTCAAAGAAGGCATACCTCGCAGTCATAACCTTATACGTTGTTCATGGCGGAGTCGCAGATGGGAGGAGCCCTGCCACAATGATACGCAAAGCATAGAGACTCCTATACACAGGATGACATATACGCAACCATATATATAATATATGCGTAGATGGAGAGATGCATAAACGCAGACTTGGAGACATGTATACGCTGTTATACGCAGGTCCTAATACAATTGTCATTCACTATAATACACAGGCCTTAATACGCATAGTAGCTGTCATGTATCACTGTAATGCACAGGCCCTAATTCGCATAGCAGGTGTCATACGCAGGTATAGATCCGCAGGCATATATATATTCGCATTGCCTGGAGGTCACATAGAGAGGAGTCGCTGTAATATTAACACGCAGTCAATGAAGATCATAGATACGTTGTTTAATACGCTATTCAATGATACATTGATACCCTTTGCTGTTACGTTGTTCATTACGCTGGTTAATCTCTGGAAAATTCACGTACAAGTATACATCACAATGGAAAGACTATCTACGCAGTTCATATTTACGTAGGGCTGAACGCTGTGACACTATCTACGCAGTTTCATATATACACAGTCTTTATGCAGGGCTGAAAGATTAATACACAGTCTTTACGCAGGGCTGAAATTAACAGTCTCTACGCAGTTCATATATACACAGTCTTTACGCAGGGCTAAAAGATTAATACGTAGTCATGGTGACACTATATACGCAGTTCATATATGTTGTTCTTTACGCAGGGTTGAAAGGTTAATACGATGTTCATATACGTTGACACATATACGCCGTTCATACGCAGAGCACGGGGTCATAAAGCCACAGTAAGTAACAAAGCTACTGTCAAGGTAAAGGAATCCACAGTAGGGCATGGTGTTGTCATGGCACGCAGAAATCGCTGACACTCTCAATGTATGTGGATTTCGCAGCGTAGAAGGGTATGGTGCAGTCATGGCACGTTGCAAATTGTTGACACTCTCGATGTATGTAGATCCGGCAACATAGATCCAGGAATAGAGAATCATATACTGAACACAGTCATAGACATATGTTGTAGTAGACAGTCATATATATAATGGAACGCTGTCAACAGGGATTATATACTGTGTTCAGAAAGTGATATTGCTTAGATATATAAACTTCGGTGGCATAGAGATAAGAATGTTGTATGATCTGGGCACATATATATAATGCAGTCTTGGGCAGCAACATGATATATTGTAGATGGGCTGTGCAACAAATACATGGAGAATGGGCAGCAACATGATGGGCAGCACTATGAAATCATGTGCATGGGCAGCCCAATGATACATTAGCAGGGGCAGCAGCATGATAATGATGCACATTAGTCTGAGAAAGATCATGGACCTGGACAGCAACATGGGGCAATATGCAGTAGTGCAACTAGAGGTCGAGATGCAGCGCGATGACAGGTATCAGTTGAAGCAGAATGTCTTCAACTGATCTCGTTGTTATAGGAGATGATCTATGCTTAGATCTAGACAAGTCAAAGTGTTGACTTCTGTTGTAATTGTACTATCTCTCTCTCTCTCTTTCTCTGCTGAACTTTGAAGATAAAAGAAGATTTGATCAAAGGGTTTCCCCACACATTGTGGGGTTTGTCCCTGGCTCGCGCCATATCTTGTGTCCTCTTGTCTTGGCTTGTCTTCTGCATTTTATATTTATGTTCTATCTGCATTTTATCTTAATGCTGATGTGATTGCTAACTGTGAAAATTTAAATAAATTGCTCTAGCATAGAACATTCCAAATCTTAACAGAGTCAAAGTTCTTTCTCTACTCCAATAGTATTGGTGCACAAGAAGGATGGATCATGGCGCATGTGTCTGGATTATAGGGAGCTCAACAAGCTCACTATTAAAGATAAGTTCCCCATTCCTGTCATTAATGAATTACTGGATGAATTTCATGGATCAATTTACTTCACCAAGTTGGATCTTCATTCAGGATATCATCAAAGCGGAATGAAGACTGAGGACATTCCGAAAACAACATTTAGAACTCATGAGGGTCATTATGAATTTTTGGTCATGCCTTTTGGCCTTACCAATGCACCTTCAACATTTCAAGGTTTAATGAATTCAATTTTCAAACCATTCCTTAGAAAATTTGTGTTAGTATTTTTTGATGATATACTAATCTACAGCAAGTCTTGGAAGGATCATGTTGACAGGGTGCTACAACTATTGGAGGAGAAACAATTATATGCAAAAAGATCCAAATGTTTCTTTTGAGTCCAAGAGGTGGAATATCTGGGTCATATTGTATCTCATGAAGGAGTTAAGGTAGACCCTAGCAAAATTAAAGCCATTAAGGAATGGAAAATCCCCACATCCATAAAGCATCTACGAGGATTTCTTGTGTTGACAAGGTACTATCGCAAGTTTGTTAAGAATTATGGGAGAATAGTAGCACCTCTAACAACATTATTGAAGAAAGATGCATTTTCATGGACTCCGAAAGCATCAAAGGCCTTTGAACATCTTAAAGAGGCAATGTTCCAAGCACCGGTCTTAGCTACACCGGACTTCACAAAAACCATTATTGTGGAATGTGATGCTTCAGGAAATGGAATTGGTGTTGTTCTAATGCAAGACGAAAGACCCATTGCTTTTGAAAGTCGTCTAATCAAGGGAAAGTTTTTAAGCAAAGCTATTTATGAGAAGGAAATGTTGGCAATACTCCATGCACTTAAGAAATGGCAACCCTACCTAATGGGAAGACACTTCAAGGTAAAAACGGATCATGATAGCCTTAAATACTTTTTAGAACAAATATTATCCTCTGAAGAGCAACAAAATTGCGTCACAAAGATGTTGGGTTATGACTTTGAAATTATCTACAAAAAAGGGAAGAAAAATGTGGTGGCAGATGCACTCTCAAGAAAGGATGAGGATGTGGAAGCATTGTTGTGCGCCATTTCTATTATCCAACCAGATTGTATAAACGAATCAAGGGAGGAATGGAATAATGACGAAGAAGTGTGGGCACTTATTCGAAAGTTACAACAAGATTCCAATACATCTGATACATTTAGCTGGAAAATTGATTCGTTATGGTACAAATATCACTTTTACCTCTGTAAGAATTCCCAGCTAAAACAAAAGATTCTTTTGGAATTGCACACTTCTCCCTTAGGAGGGCACTTAGGATTTTTAAAAACTTACCATAGGGTTAAGAAGGAATTTTTTTGGGATGGCCTTAAATTAGATATTCAAAAGTTTGTGGCAGAATGTTTGGTTTGCCAACAAAATAAAGTTGAAACAATTAAGACACCAGGTCTATTGCAACCATTATCCATTCCAAGCCAACATTGGGAGGAGGTTTCAATGGATTTTATCACAGGTTTACCCAAGTCTGAGGGAAAGAGTGTCATCATGGTGGTAGTTGACAGACTTACCAAGTATGCACACTTTTGTGCATTATCACATCCATTTAAAGCCAGTACAGTTTCTATTCCATTTATGGAAACAATTCAAAAGCTACATGGAAACCCAAAGATTATTGTAAGTGACAGAGATCCCATTTTCACGGGAAATTTTTGGACAGAATTATTTTCTTCTCTTGGTACTCAGTTGCTCATCTTATCATCCTCAATCTGATGGGCAAACTGAGATACTAAACAAATGTTTGGAAGGATATCTTCGTTGCTTTTTATTTGATAAACAGACACAATGGGTCAAATGGTTGCCTCTGGCTGAATGGTGGTATAACACTTCCTTCCATACAACAACAAAAATGACCCCATTTATGGCACTTTATGGGTATCAAGAACCATCCATCACATCATATTTAAGAGAAAATTCTAAGGTTCATGTAGTGGAACATCACATCGAACATCAACAACAAGTCCTTTAACTCTTAAAGGATAACCTCGTGTTGGCACAGAATAGAATGAAACAACAGGCAGATCAACATCGCAGTGAAAGAAGTTTTGATGTAGGTGATTGGGTATTCCTACAGCTACAACCATATAAGCAAATGTCCCTCAAGCAAGCTAAGAAGGATAGTAAATTATCACCAAAGTATTATGGTCCATACAAGGTGTTGCAAAAGATTGGTACTATGGCATACAAATTGGAGCTTCTTGCAGCTTCTCGATTGCACCCAGTTTTCCATGTTTCATGTTTAAAGAAGGTTATAGGCGACAAGCTCCCAGTTCAAACAATATTGCCAGAACTTGACGAGGAAGGAAAAATTATATTGGAACCAGAAGCAGTCACAGAAACAAGAACTCGACAACTACGAAATCGATCAATTTCAGAGTATCTTATCAAATGGAAGAACTTATCCGCTGAAGATTCCACATGGGAGGATGAGAATTTTATGCAAAAGTATCCAGAACTACTCAATCATTGAGGACAACACTTTTTTGAAGGAGAGGGGCATGTTGGGTCCCTATAATACTAGTGATTACCCCATTACTATTGTAGTTATACCCCTTATTAATATTGTTGTGACCCTATTGCCCCCATATTGTTATTACTGTGCCCCATAGAATCCATCTATTGTTATTTTTGTGGCTTTATATTATTATTGTTAGGTCAGCTGGATTATATTGTGACTCCTTAGACTCCTATATATAGAAAGGATGTTTTGTCATTTGAATCATCCAAGAATTGTTCATTTATGTAATGTAAAGGAGGTTTCCCCCTCGAAGAGGCTGAATTCTAAGGCGTTGATCTATCTCTTCTATCTTTTCTTGAGCTGGTTTCATAACATTGTAAGTGATATTTTGCATTAATTACCATTATCATTTGGATACACCTTTGGAATTCATTCTCCACTACTTTTTATTACACCCAATAGATTGTGTGCAGTAACTAGTGTAGATTACCCATTATGATGAATCTCTATTACACAATTATGCACAAGGTTGACCTTGCTTAGAGTTGTTTAAATTAGCACCATATCATGAGTCTTGGTTCATCTAAAGACTATCGAAAGATGTTTGAAATGGTATAATTCCTTTATGACTAAAGGCATAAGAGACTTTGAGAGAACCCACATGGTATGAGAATAAAGCTATTGATTGATAATTTCCATTAATATTCTTTTTTACCTAAGGAAAGCCTCATGGGAAAACCCAAGGTATGCTTTCCCAAATCATGGATGGCATCCCTAGTAAAATTGTTGGTGTAGACTAGTGAACCTCACCAAGGGGGATTTGCACTAGACACTTGTTGGCATGGAACTTGCCAAATGTCAAGCAACATTGGTATCAAACAGTTGATCTAACCCCTTGGGATAATTTCCATGGTACTTGATGACAAGTTATAACATATCCTTAAAATGGATACCTTCATGATGTTATGGACCAACTTTCACTAGTACAAAATGGCTAATTAGTTACTAAGAAAATGACTAAAATTTGCATATAATTGACCATTTTTCAGTCGGTGAGGAATAGTAGCTAATTTACAGTATCTTATAATGCGGCCAACTTTTAGTCATTAATCGGTTGTCTCAATTTCATCGTCTAGTAGTATATTTAGTCATAAATTTGGTCATAAATTTAGTCATTAATTGCCACAATTAATGACCAAATATACAACAAAATATATTATTATATGGTCACAAAAAAAAACTAATTAATGAGAGAAATGTTGGTCGTGTTATAAGATACTGTAAATTAGCTACTAATAATCATATGTATGCAAATTTTAGTCATCATTTGAAACCAAATTAATGACCAAATAGATATGACTAAATTTTGATCGTGTTATAACATATTGTAAATTAGCTACTAATAGTCGTATATATGCAAAATTTAGTTTTCATTTGTAATCACAAATTTATCATTTGAAGTAGTCATTTATCTTTTTTCAATAATTTCATATTCATTATATAAATGACTAATTTAGTAGTTTATATTCATTCCATTTATTTTCATTAATAATTATTGTAAACGACTAAT